>JAUIMM010000018.1:0-600000 GCA_031769625.1 Taudactylus pleione | reverse complement strand
ATCAGTAATCTAAAAAAAATAAAATAAAATCACAGATTCTGTTATTTTGGCCCCCCGATTTTAGTTTCCCCAATCTGTGCCCATTACAGATATTTTATAGTGATTTGCAGATAATTTTCAGCAAATCTCTGATCTACCAATCTTGAAAGGCTCATCATTTTACTAGTACTAGTCGGCAAATAGGCTGATCGTCTCCATACATTACTAATCTATAGCCCCAATTGATCTCTGATATTGAACATGTTGGATAACCTGATTTAGCAATTTCGATCACTTTTTGATCGCAATCGGTGAACCCCATACATTGCCGATATTTATGGGCAGTCATCTGCAAAATGACAAATTGCCCCAATTAATCGCAGATGTATGGAGGCCTTCGTGTTTCCACCAAATGCTAGCTCAATATTGTTTTAATCTGTTATTTTTCCTTAAATGTTCATGTTGTTTGCACTTCAGAAGACCATAGATCTTTTATTTATATTTTACACACCACATGTATACAGTATATAACTTATACAATGGGATATTTGCCTGTCCCAAGTATGGTATGTCTAAAAAATGTTCTGTCAATTCTACCTAGACACCATTGTAGGGCCCTACTGAAGATTGCTGAATTAAGGGCCTAATTCAGACCCACTCGCGAGCGCTGAGCGCTCGCAAGTGGGTCGATGGTGCCCTAATGCGCATGCTCACGACGGAGCTCCCAAGTTGTCGTTATGGGTCTCGCACCAAAGGGGGCGTGCTGTTGATGGTGAGTGACAGCACGCCCCCTTTGGTGGGTGTGCCGGGGGCGTTGCTGCCCAGACGGAGGCGTTCCCATGGGAACACCTACCGTCTGGGTCCGGCCCCACTGACATCACTAGTGATGTCAGTGGGAGTGCTTTTGGCTCTGATAGAGCAGGGTCTCGTCGCAAGCCCGATGGTCGCGATGGTCATCGCTATGGTCACCCACAGCTATGCGAGCGGCCAGAAGGCCGCTCCATTTTTAGATAGGAGGGCCCTGATTCAGAGCGAGCGCTCTGGTCAGAGTGTCCGGCTCTGAATCAGGCCCTAAGTCCACTGTGGCTCAGGTGAAGCTGTCCGTGAATGGTTTAATTATGGCTCTTTGTCAAGATAGGTAGTTTCACTTTTACTGTAACCTCAGTATCATCAATCATGTATGGAGTCCTTTCCTTGCTAAAGCCTGTGTTTCCTTTGTAGATATAGCTGTCACCTTGCTCCTGATTGATTCTTGTTATCTGATGTGGTGAAACAGCTACCCTGTGACCATTCCTACTTACCAACACAGCTATTTGGTTCTCGTCCCCCATTTTGACTTCTTACAGAATATTGCATTTAATATCAATTGCTTCATGTTGACTACTACCTAGCATTCATACACTAACCAACTGCCAGTGCACCCACACCCTGAACCTACTTTCTTCATTTTGCTGATACTAATCTGTTACTACTTTTGCAGGGTTGCCTACCCTCCCGATTCGGGCTGGAGCCTCCCGATAAACGGGTGCAGCTGCCGCCCCCCCGGAAAGGCAGGCAAGCCTCCCGCCTGCTGCCGTCCCCCCGCCAATACCTGTTAAATCCCTGCAGTGGGGGGGCCCGCTGACGTGATTCATGCTGAATCGCGTCATTTTGGCCTCACCCCCTGCTTCACAATGCCTGTTTTTTCGGCATTGTGTAGCGGGGACGGGGCCAAAGTTATGCGATCGCATGGCCCCGCCCCCTGTCACACCGGCAAAATGACCTCAGCCCATCCGGCCACGCCCCCTTTTGTCGGCCATACCCCCTGTTCTGCCGATCTGGCTGCTCCCTCCCGGAAGGAGCAGCCAGATAGTCGGCAAGTATGCTTTTGGTGTCCTGGTTCATTCTTAACTGTTTTTTTTTCCGTGTACTACTGCTTTAATACACCCAGTAAGGTTACAGCTGCATTAAGCCCCCATACATCAGCAGTCTGAAAACCACAATTGAACAATTTGAAGATTTTATTCCCGACTTTACAGATCTCTTTCAGTGATGTGCAGATCATATTCAGCAAACACAGATCTGCCAATCTTGAAAGGCCCATCATTTTTCTAGTAACGGTCTGCAAATCAGCTGACCATCTCCATACACTATCAATCTACAGCCCCAATCGATCTGTGAAATCCAACATATTGGACAATCTGATTTAACAATTCCAACCACTTTTTGGTTGCAATCTGCGATCTGTGAAGCCCATACATTGCAGATTTTTTTTTATACAATCATCTGCAAATTGCAGAATTGCCACAATCGATTGCTGATGTATAGGGGCCTTTAGTTCTGCCTGTAGCTGCAATATAAATGCACCTGCATGCTAATTAACTATTGCATTGACTCTATTCATTCAACTCTATTTAATTTGCCTCCTCCTGATGGGATTCTACTCGACATCATGACATAAATAATTGCTGATTTTTTTTTTATATTGTAGTCAAAAACATTTTTAAAAAACATATATTTAAATATTGTATCATTTATTCTCATAGAGGGTGCCTAGTACCCCACAGTGTCCACATGTCAGTATTCTAGGATTACCTTGCACCCCCTCCCCAGAGGCAATAAATCCCCCAGTGTCATTACCACCCATAATAGTAATATATCCCCCAGTGGAATTACACCCCCCACCTCCATGTGCATAAGTCTCACTCTCATGGAAAAATAACCACCTCCCCAGTGATAATAAATTCCCCTTGCCTATAGATTCCTCCAACCTTCCTAGTGGGGTGGAAGAATATATACAAGGAGGGTGGGGGGAGTTTAAGCTCCATGGCTAATAATCCCACCATGGCTAAAGATCCCCCAACAAGTGGCACTTACAGTATGCCTCCCCTAACCTCATGAGGAGCGCAGTGGAGTGGGTCTCAGGGTGGACTGTTTATCAGTTTCCTAGATGATCTCTCTAATTTCCCTCTTTACATTAATTTTAACCTTACTGATGGGTTCACGCGCTCCAGAATGCAGTTTGCATGACATTCTGGGGATCAACATTTGCTGTAATGTCCTCGGTCAGTGACCATTACATCACTATTGTGGGAATCAGACTAGAAGGAAGAAATCCTCTTTAAACCCTGGTAGATGATGCAAGATGGGACGGTCACATTGGACGTGACCGTATCATGGAAAGCCCAACTGGCTGCAGATGTATCCCAATGAGACTGCACCGTTTAAGTGGTTAAACAAAGTGATGCAGTCAGTGAGAATAATAAACACTCAGAGTCTGAGCAGGGCAGACGACTTTTTAAAATGATGGGGGTTGCTCACAAAGAATCCACCATATGACTAAAAAATGCTATGCATAGTCATGACTTCAGGCAGCACCAATATTGAGGTGCTTAAGCACCCACAGACAGTGGTATATCTGTAATATGTGTAGGGTGTGCAGTGTATAGTGGGGCACACACCCTGCACCCATTCAATTTGCTTATCCTGTACGGGGGTTACAGCTGACCCCTAATAAACCTATATGAGCATGTCCAATTGAGAGATCATCTGAAAAATGATGCCAATGTCTAAGAGATATGTGGTAGCCTCTGGCACCTGGTGACAGTCTACCATATACATGTACTGACAGGGGAGGGGTGCTCAGACATTGCACACTGCCCCCTTCCCTCATAAGATGCTCCAGTCCACAGAGCTGGCTTCTGTAGTTGTGGTGGTCGATCCATGTTATCAACAGATGGTGAGTTAGTCGCTCATTGGCCAAGACAGTGATCTTAGTTCAAGGTGGATGAAATGTAAAACTTGACAGAACTATGGCCCTCATTCAGAGCCGTACGCTCTGAGCAGAGCGCACGCTCTGAATGAGGGCCGGGCTCCATGAAAATGGAGCGTCCTCCTGGACGCTCGTATAGCTGTGGGTGACCACCCACAGGCTATACGAGCGTGCATTGTGATGGCCGCGATGGTCGTGACCATCGCGACCATCGAAATTGCGAGCCGGAGCCTGCGGTTGAGGTTTTCAACCGCTAGCTCCGGAGTGATTTTGGCTCTATCAGAGCCAAAATCACTCCCACTGACATCACTAGTGATGTCAGTGGGCCGGCTTTTGACGGGAGGCGTTCCCCTGGGAACGAACGCCCCGTCAGGGAGGCACACCCCCGGCACGCCCACCAAAGGGGGCGTGCTGTCAATCAACATTGACAGCACGCCCCCTTTGATCGGACACAACGAGCAAAGGACTTTCCTTCGCTCGTCGCGTCTGGCGCATGCGCACGACGGAGCTCCCTCCGTCGTGCGCATGCTCAGTCCATAACATCGACCCACTTGCGAGCGGCTATCCGCTCGCGAGTGGGTCTGAATCAGGCCATATGTGCACATCTTTTATGTTCTAGGTAGACCTCTAAGAAAATCCAATTATCCATTTGCATAAGAATTGATGATACTGACTAAAAAGGTCACATTTCATATTCTGTTCCCTGCAACTTGGTGAAATGTGAATTTAAAACAAAGCCACAAATTTAACAGGATCTGCACTGACCAGCATGGGGCAGCTATTCCTGTAGTAGGAGGACTGATTGTAATGATGTCTAGTGCTAGGGCTGCCCATTTTTAAAATTCTGTATTTATTTACACAGTGTATAGAGATTGGGTACAGGATGCCAGCGTTCGGGATCCCTGCGGTCAGAATCCCAATGCCGGCATCCCGACAGGGTTAGGATACCGACACCTGTTGGTAAGTAACCCCCCCGCCGCAGCCTAAACCTAAACCCTCCATCCCCCGCGACCTAGACCTAACCGTTACCCCTAGTGCCTAACCCCAACCCCTAATCCCACTACTTACCGTCAGGATGCTGGTGCCTGGAATCCTGGTGTCAGGATTCTGGCGCTGGCATTGAGAGTGTCGGTATCCTAGTTTTCGATGTTTTCCCAAAAAATATACTCACAGTGGAAACAGGCTACATAATTATCAGCCAGGTAAGGGTTAATTATAACATGCCACCACTTAAAACATCAGATTATCACAGTGGGGCAAGTGAAGCTAAGCCACAGGCTTCTGCACACCCAGGAAACGGGGCTGACGGCCCTGTTTACTGGGAATGCTGTTCGTTGCCACCCCCAAATGCCAGCAACATGTCAGTCATGCTGCAGCTTTTGAGGAACTACAAGCAGCATTGCAGAAACAGATCTGTAAACCTATCGAATTTCCATACATCTCTGAATTAGGCCCTCAGTCACTGAGCTTATTGTACGATGGAATTCAGCAATCAATACTGCAAAGTGAAATGCAGGAGCCATTGGTAGTAGGCGTTTGTACTACCTGCTAAGGTTGAAAGCACAGAGGCTTGGACATAATAAAAAGAGAGCAGATTGCTTCAATGTGATGATGGTGTCCTACCACTATGTACAGATGACTGCTCATCTGCTGTGTCTCACAGGATGTGCGTAATGTTCCTAGAATTTAAGACCCATGTGTAAGTATGTGATGACTTTACAAAGTATATCAAGGCAAGGCAACCTGTCGCTCTCCAGGTGAAATTCAAGTCCCTGCTGCCTGGAGAGTCTCATGTTGGCCAGGCATGAATACTATATATATAATGTATTGTTTATTTGTGGAACAAAAAAAAGTACTCATAAATAGCAAATAAAAATTCACTTTCAAAACCGCTCCCTTCTCTCTAACCCATCTCCTGGCAGCCCTATGAAAAATAATGTGGAACTCCATAGCCTTTTATACAGTTTGGTTTGTGTGAACCAATAGAAAACTGCCACAAAACTGACAGTTTTATAACATTATCAAAACCCATTTGAGAACCCTCGCAAATCACTAGATCACCATGAATAGTACTTATATCCTGTGGTTTGAAACAGATTTTTGTAAATTTCCTCCTGCTCTCTTTTATTTCTTAACAATTATATACACATATTACACAGTGCTTTATAGAGAATGTTTCAATAATTTCCATCAGTCCCTGCTCCTGCTTACAACCTATAACCCCTATCACATGGACACATTTTTTTTTTGCCCAAGGCCAACTAACCTACCAGTATGTTTTTGGAAACTGGAGCACCCTGAGAAATCCTAGGTAAATAATGGAATGACATACAAACTCCTCGCAGGTATGGTAATGGTCAGCAATTGAACTCATGAACGCAGGACTGTGAGGCACTAATGCTAACCCCTACTCCAATCGCGCTTCCCTTTTCAAACTCACTTCATGCATTATAAATAATCTAGCAAACATTTGGACAGGTTAAACACAACGTTGATTTAGTCCAGTGGTTCTTAACTCCAGTCCTCAAAGACTCTCCCAACAGGTCATGTTTTCTAGATTTCTTAAGTAATGTACAGGTGAGTTAATCTATTTTTCTGGGTCAGTAAAATATCACCTGTCCAGAAATCCTGAAAACATCACCTGTAGGGGATACTTGAGGACTGGAGTTGAGTACCACTGATTTAGACTAACACCATCCAGAAGGCAACAAAAAAAACCCAGCAGTAAACAAATCATTTTTCTGAGTTTTCCGAATCGCCAGGATACGCAATGCAATATTTGAAGACATCACAACAATGTATTAAGTGTTGCATGCAGGGACAGAGTTATGTCCCTGTGAATCCTCTTCGCACACTTCTCAGGGTATTTTTCGCAAAAAAGTTCTGCGGATGCGTGGCAGCCGTCCCCCTCTCTCCCCCCCATCCGGAGCTACATTTACGTACTTCCTTCAGATGCAGTAAGTTGAGCATGCAGCACAGCATCTCAATATACAGATCTGATTACCGGGTCACAGCCAGGGCCGGATTAACGGTGGGGCAACAGGGGCGGTCGTCCCGTGGCCCCCACACACAGGGGGCCCCCACACAGGCTCTGTGTTAGCCACGAAGGCTGAGAGCAGGTACCGCTCCCGGACTGCCACAAGCCTAGCGCTGGTATTCTTCTTCTGAATGCATAGTGCATACAGAGCGGCCCCCGAGTCCCTTAAACTTGACATCACTTCCGCGATGCTTAAGGTACTCGGAAGCTGCTCTGTATGCACTATGCATTCAGAAGTAGCAGCGGAAGCCCATTCGGGACGCCGGGCTATCATCAGGATAGACGAGCCCGCCGGATTAAGAGGGGCACAGGGGGTGAGTACCACTGGGCCCCCCAGCGGCTGCTGTCTGGGAACAATTTAGCTCATCCCCAGCCTCTCTCATCCCGCGCTGTTGCCGGCGATGGAGGCAGGAGACTAGCAGAAATTAATTCCCTCCGGGCCAGTGCGGTGTCTCTGGCACCTGACCTGTCAGTTTTCCCTTTTTTAAATTCCTTCTCCGGCGGTGAAGAATCAGTGCCGCGCCTGCACTACTGACAGTTAGTGACAAATGGGGATGCCCCAAGAAGACAACCAAGACTGGAGCAGGACGCTGGAGCAGCTGGACAGCTGGAAGTCTGGGACTCATGGATGACTGAGGTAAGTGACAAAAAGTGGTAGGATATAGGTGGGAGGAATCATTAAATATATTTTATAATGGCTGGGGGTGAGGGGGGTTCATTAAAAATATAATGGCTGGGGGATTTGGAGGATCATCAAATATATAATGGCTGGTGAGGAGGGGTTCATTAAATATATAATGGCTGGGGGTGAGGGGGATCATCAAATATATAATGGCTGGGGTGAGGGAGGGTTCATTAAATATATAATGGCTGGGAGTGAGGGGAATCATCAAATATATAATGGCTGGGGATGAGGGGGGGTCATTAAATATATAATGGCTGGGGGTGGGGGGGATCATCAAATATATAATGGCTGAGCAGCCAAATAAGGTAAGTACTTAGGGCTCTGTCATACCAAGGGCATAATCTTAATACTGGAGAGGGCACTATGGGGCAACATTTTTAATACTGGGATGCATAATAATATTAGAGAGGGCACTGTGTTTAGTGGGGTTTAATATTAATACTGGGGGTACTTGGGGGCATAATATTCATACTGGGGGTAGTATGTGACATAATATTTATTACTGAGGGGGCAAATATTAATTCTGGATGGGGCACTATGGGGCATAATATTACTAGGGTGCATAAAATAATTTCTGCAGAGAGCACTGCGGGACATCATATTAATACTGGGGTATTGTGTGGCATAGTGGGGGCATATTTACTACTGGGCATAAAATTCTGGAAGGGGCACTGGAGGGCAGAATATTAATTATGGAGGAAACACTGGGGGGCATAATTAATACTGGGGCATAAACTTAATACTATTAAAGGCACTCAGTGGCAAACTATTGGGGGTCATAGTATTTATTCTGGGTTGGGCATAATATTAAATAAGGTGGCTTGGAGGCGCGGTGGCTTGGAGGCGCTGGGTAGCTTGGGGGCAACGGGGGCAGTAGTTACGCCACTCAGTGGCAGAGCTCCCGGAACTACGGAGGGTGCAGTGGGTGTGGTCACACTCCCTGCACCCTCCATCTGCCGGGCGCCCACTGAGTGTGTTACCAGCGGGCGCCCGGCTCCTATTCAAACCCCCGTCGGCAGCCGGAGGACGGAGCTCACTCCGTCTTCCAGGTCCCGCAGTGCACTATGGGAGTGACGTCATGACGTCACTCCCATAGTGCCGAGGAGCGGACGCCGGGGACGGAGCTCAGGAGTGAGCTCCGCCTTCCGGGTCCCGCAGAGCACTATGGGACTGACGTCATGACATCAGTCCCATAGTGCCGAGGAGCGGACGCCGGGCTATGGATGGCAGCAGCACTAGAGCGGGGATAAAGGTAAGTGTGTTTTTTTGTGTGTGTGTTTGTGTGCGTGGGGGGGAAGCAACTACAGGGGGCTCACTACTGGGGGCAACTACTTGGGGCAATTACAGGGGGCACACTATTGGGATCAACTAGGTGCAACTACAGGGGGATCACTACAGGGGGCTCACTACAGGGGGCTCACTACTGGGAGCAACTACAGGGGACTCACTACTGGGGGCAACTACAGGGGACTCACTACTGGGGGCAACTACAGGGAGCTCACTACTGGGGGCAACTACAGGGGGCTCACTATTGGGATCAACTAGGTGCAACTACAGGGGGCTCACTACAGGGGGCTCACTACTGGGGGCAACTACAGGGGGCTCACTACTGGGAGCAACTACAGGGGGCTCACTACAGGGGGCTCACTACAAGGGGCTCACTACTGGGGGCGACTACAGGGGGATCACTACAAGGGGCAACTACTGGGTGCAACTACAGGGGGCTCACTACCGGGGGCTCACTACTGAGGGCAACTACAGGGGGCAACTACTGGGCACAACTACAGGGGTCACTACTAGAAGGGGCACAACTACAGGGGGCACTACTTGAAGGGGCACAACTACAAGGGGCACTGCATATGGGCACAACTACAGGGGGCACTACTTTAATGGGCACAATTACAGGGGGCCCTGCATAATGGGCACTACTACAGGGGACATTGCATAAGGGGCACTAGTATAGGGGGCATTGCATATTGGCACAACTACAGGGGGCACTACTTTAATGGGTACAACTACAGGGGGCCCTGCATAATGGGCACTACTACAGGGGACATTGCATAAGGGGCACTAGTATAGGGGGCATTGCATTTTGGGGCACAACTACAGGGGGCACTGTATAAGGGGCACTAACATGAAACACAGTTTACAGGTTATAAACTATGGGGGTCATTCAGACCCACTCGCAAGCGGCAGTACGCTCGCAAGTGGGTCGATGTTCCCCACTGCGCATGCGCACGACGGAGGGAGCTCCGTCGTGCGCGTGCGCGAGACCCAACGAGCGAAGGGGGTGTGCTGTCGATGGTGACTGACAGCACGCCCCCTGTGGTGGGCGTGCCGGGGACGTGCCTGCCAGACAGAGGCGTTCCCAAGGGAACGACTAGCGTCTGAAGCCGGCCCCACTGACATCACTAGTGATGTCAGTGGGAGTGATTTGGGCTCTGATAGAGCCAAAATCACTCCTGGCCTTGCGGTTGAGAAACTCAACCGCAGGCTTTTACTCTCAGTTCCGATGGTCGCGATGGTCAAGACCAACGCGACCATCATTTTGCACGCTCGTATATGCTGTGGGTGGTGACCCACAGCTATACGAGCGTCCAGGAGGACGCTCCATATTAATGGAGGTGGGCCCTGATTCAGAGCGAGCGCTCTGGTCAGAGCGTCTGGCTCTGAATCAGGGCCCATGTTCCCAAAAATCTGGTTCTACACGGACATAAAAACTGTGCAACCTGTCTTGAGCTGAGGTGACAGACTGGCAGGAGCAGAGAGGAGGGTTGGTGAAGTAGATCTGTCAGGGTGGGATGTAATGGGCATTACTGTTTGGCATAATGTGTATTTGGCATTACTGTGTGCACAATGTGCTATTAGGGGCATTACTGTGTGGCATAATGTGTAAGGGGCATTACTGTGTGGCTTAATGTGTTGTATGTGGCATTACAGTGTGGCATAATGTGAAATAGGGGCATTACAGGAGGGCATAAATTTGTTAGAAGGGCTTTACTGTATGTCATTATGTGTTATACGTGGCATTCTTGTATGGCATGTGTAAGGGGCATTGCTGTGTGGCATAATGTGTTGTAAGGGGCATACCGGTGTGGCACACTGTGTTATAAGTGGCATTACTTAGTGTGTCATAATGTGTAAGGCACTTTGCTGTATCATGTAACCACACACCTTAAATGTCGTCTTTGGGTGTATTTGATCTTTGGGCGGGGGCCTGAAACTTTTTTGGCATGGGGGAGCAAAATTTATAGTTACGCCACTGCCTCCAACCCTAACCCTCTTTTAGGGGTGCCTAACCTCCCCCCCTAGTGCCTAACCCTAACCACTCCTCCCTGCACCCTAAACCTAACCCTCCCAGGGGGTCCCTAACTCTAACCTCCTAAACCTAACCCTCCCGGGGGGGATCCCTAACTCTAACCTCCCCCTAGTGCCTAAACCTAACCCCCCCTTTCCCTACCCTAACCCTAACTCCCCCCGGGTGGTCCTTAAACCTAACCCCCCCATCCCCGGCTACATCGCTACTTACTCCAGCGCTGGACGATCAGTTCGGCGTCCTGTCGGGGTCCCGGCATCGGGATTAACATAGGCGTTGGTATTTCAATGCCTATGTTAAATCCCCTTCCGGGATTGTAGTGTCTTGGTTGAAACCGGCGGCCATGCAGCTGCCGAGCTCATAACTGCATACCCCACAAAGCTGGAGAGTGTTAACTATAAAAATTATTACAATAAACAAAGATGATGTTTCTAAGTTATAAATATTTTCTTTGTATTATTCTAATAATTTTTATATCAAATCTCAGGAGTATGACAGGGGAGGCTCCGCCTACCCTGACTGCATGTCCCTACCAGGTGGCGTTATTATCACAGGGTTCCCCCCCTGCATTTTTTCACAATTCTCTTTAGCACATTTGAAGTAGATCGCATTTCGCATTAAAGGGATGGGAAATACGATCTGCTTACTAAAAATGTGTGAATTTAACAGCTTGGAGTCAAAAAACACTCCATTGCCCTTTCATACATTTAGGTGAAACTAAAATACTGTAAAAAGGGTGTGAATACAGTACACTCATTTTCACATTATTTTAGTAAAAATATTATTGATAAATAGGGCCCTAAATGCATTGCATGATCCCAATTTAAACCTATTGTACGTTATTCTATCCTGCTTTTGAAAAAAAATGTTTCACTGCCACTTACCCTCTGTGTTGAGATCTTGATTAATTTACCCCATACTACTTTGTATGATGATTTATTAATATAACTCTGCTAATCAGTTCTGTATCTAATTTGTTAATGTTCCTGTATTTATAAATTGTATAGTTATCGTATGATTTCAGCCTCTCTGTCTTCAAACAATCCTTTATTTCACTTTGACGGCTATGCCTAGATTGGTGTAATCTTTGGGAGTTATTTAGTGGTTGTGCCACTCTAACATATCAAACCGTGCCATAAATAAGTAGTTGTACTCTGTTACCTAAATACAAGCACACAGGACATAGCTCATCCTGTTTGTCCTTCACCAATTTGTTATATGACACCTGCTGTAATCAAAAGAATGATTTAATCTGCCAAATTCCTAAATATCTAGAAGTGTGTGAAGGTGCTGCAAGCATGTAGTTTATCTTTACAAAATAATAGCCTTTTCTGACATGAAATTTAGCTTTTCCACCACAATATTTTACAGTATTATGCATAAGATAATACAATAAATTCTCACTCCCTGACATGCTTGGGTTGAGGTAATGTGAGTTAATGTTGTTTCATTTCTCAGTGTGCTGACATCTGTCAACCATGATGTTAGCTACTAATTGTAGTGCTTAAGATCTACAGCTCTCCGTAGTTTCTAAAGCATGTGTCATAACATGAAAGCATGATTGGGAAGTGTCTTCATTGTCTGGAGAGAAATTGTGGTGGCATTTGTTGTGCTAGTGTGTTATACTCATCATCGCATGACACATATAAGCATACAGTATACCTTAATGATACAAAAGACCCATCTGCGACATCTGAGGGTAAATGTATTGAACTGCGGGTTTTGAAATTGCAGACTTTCTGTGATTTTGCCAGTCGCTTATAATACAGCAATGTTCTTAAAGGCAAAATTTGTGTTCTTAATAAATGTTACAAAAGGGATTCAAAAGTGCATGAAAAAGCACTTTGCATGCTACACTTATCCACCTGAAATAAAAGCACTACTGTGTTCATCAATTGCTCTGTGCTGTCACTTGGAAGTGAATGGGGAATGCTCATCCACTGTCATACCCGAATGCATGTTCAGAAAATGTTGCATATAATACCCATTTCAGACTTAAGATTTGGGAAATTGCCAGGTCTATCATAGGCAAATGCAGGGGGGGTTTCCGTCTGCCTGGAAACCCCCCTCCCCAGAACACATTATGACCACAATAGAAATAGTAATATAATAGAATGTTACTAGTGCTGCATGTTCTTCTCAGTATCACAAATGAAATGATTAGCACCACCTGTGGATCTTTTAAAATGTGTCAGCCAGTAATAAATATACCTGTGCACCAACTAGGAGATGTGGAAAACATGCACTGTTAGGGGTGCACTGCTATAGACCATCAATAGGATTAATTATTAATACTGTATAATAATACACTATCCAGTACATAAGGAGACCAATATGTACATGTATGTCCAGGGCAGTGCTAGGTTCTTCTGCTGCTACCCCAGACTCCTGGACTTGCCCCAATACTCTGGAATGATGCCCACATCTGAAAAAAACATTCTGCTCAGGAAGGATGGCTCTACTACCATATCTAATGGCTTACTGTGATCGCTGCTCCTGTATATGCTGGAATTATGACACACAATATTCTTTGTATGATGCATATTAAAGCTGGATAAGTGCCGTATTCATTGACTGGCCACACTCACTCTAAAATCAAGCATTTGGAAACCCCCCTCTAGAAATCCTGCGTTTGCCACTGTCTATCAACCCGGCAAACTCCTGTGTCTCAGCCTGACACTGGTAAAGAGCAGGGTTGTGGACCTGGGACTTCGTCCCACGTTGTTTGCATTCACACATAACAAAAACCTGGATTTTTGCTCAATGTGTGAAAGAGGTATAAGTAATTAATTTAAGTATAAGGGATATATTTACTAAAGTGCAGGTTTGTAGAAGTGGAGATGTTGACCATAGCAACCAATCGGATTCTAGCTATTATCGTCAAAAGGTGCTAAATATATGTTAAGTAGAATCTCATTGGTTGCTCTGGGTAACATTTCCACTTTTAAAAACCTGCACTATAGTAAATATACCCCTAAATGTCAGAGGCTTCAAAATGTTGCATGTAATACACTACTATTTTTCAGCACTGAGTGATTTTAGCACTCTTAACACTATGGAACCTATTTATAAAATTATTTTTCCAGAATATCCCCCCAAAACACCCTGCAAATAAAAATTCCTTATTGCCGCAAATATTTAATATTGGGGGATGGCCACAAATATTACTGGGTTTAGCTCTACATCTGAAAGCACTTGTGTGCCATAACTAATCACCATGAGTGGCTATTCTGGAGATTGCTGCTTATTGATTAGAAAAGGAAAAAATAAATACATAAACAAATAGTATCTATCGGCTTGGGAAAAGAAATTATCCAAACTGTCAGGTAAATTAATGCAGATTACCTATTTATACAACGATGACCTTTGAGTATTACAAAAATGTTTTTCCCCCATATTCTTTCTTGGATACTTTTATTTAAAATACAAATATATTTTGAGCAATATGTTACCAAGAAGGTAAATTCTGTCCTCACAAAACAACAACAACATAAGATTCACTTTGTTAGAATGAAAACAAATATTCATGATAAACCTATGCAGCGAGGTCATTGAGGTACTAAAACCTTGTGTTAACCATTTTGTGACTGGGCAGAGCTATAACCCTAGTTACCAGACAATGATAAAGTTTGCTATGTGTCAATTAATAAAGCAAGAATTTATTTTTTTAAATACTGTACTCTAATCTCGCTTTTATTTTACATTTAAATATAGGCAGGGCCGGAATAAGGCTTGTGGGGGCCCTGGGGCAACTAAGTTGTGGCGGCCTCACGCATGCGACTACTATGCCCATTACCTTGCCTCTGGACTCTCCACTGACAGGCAAGGCTGCAGCGTACTGCATCATGTCAGCAATACTGCAGGGAACCGACCCGGCAGCTTAGCGGACATGATTTCTCTGTCCTACTGCAGTTGTTATCTTGCGCTGACGAGCGCTATGCTCCCGCTTGTCTGACCCGGCATCTGGGTCTACCCAGAATGCAGTGCATCAGCAGACCTCCTTCGCCCAGTACACAAGAGAGGCCAGACTTGTTTCTGTGGACTGATGCTGATAACTGGATGCCATTACAGTTCATTTACCTTAGAGGGGAGGCAGCCAGGGACAGATAAGGGAATCATCATCAGTCCGCACAAACAGTATAGTTCCTCTCCCAGATCTCCTCGGCGTCTGATCTGCTGGACTACGCCAGTTCACACATGAAAAAATCAACTTCATTCGGCAGCGCTGTTTAAAGAGAGAAACAGCGCTGCCAGGTTTTCTACCACTAGCGACTGACGGCGAGCTCCTCAATTATGAATTCTGGATTTAAAAAACAAATTGTGGCAAGCACTAGTGCTGAATATTTTTAGTGCAAAAATTAGTTAGTAAATAGAGCCCATAGATAGAGCTATAGATAGATACATAGATACATTTATATATATAAAGAGAGAGAGAGAGGAGGGGACAGCGAGCACGCACACAGTACCTGTTGCAGCTGCAGCAGCATTCTGATGGGGACGGGCACTTCACAGCATTAGGTCCCGCCCACTACCCGTACACCAGCGAATCTCTGTATTATGACAGCAAGGTGGCAGGGCTTTCATAATCAGTCATGGACCCTGTCGGGTCCACCATCAGTGAATGCAGCAGTATGCTTAGTAATTCTGTTGGGAGCCTGCCAGGGAGAGTCCAAAGTGGCCAGGTTCCGGGCAATATTTGTGTGGTGGCCCCTTGTTGACCGCCTCGCCTATGATCTGGCCCTGAATATAGGGCTATTGTTGGTAGAAGATTGAAATAGTTTTTATTTTGTTAGGTTCATTATAGAGAAAAAAACAAACAGTAAATAAACTTTTCCATGATTTTACAATATTATTAATTTTAGGTGTAGTATGTATTACCGCCGGCCACATTCAAATCCTGACAGCTGAAGCCCGGCAGGGGTGAAGATCCCGATCGCTAATAAGGTAAGTATAACCAACCCTATTTTCCCCCCTAACCCTCCCTTAGGGGTGCCTAACCCTAACCCCCCTCTAAGTGCCTAAACCTAACCCCCCCGTTCCCGCAGCCTAAATCTAAGTCTCCCGAGGGAGTGCCTAACCCTAAGTCACCCCGGGAGCCCTGACACCTAACCCTCCCCCCCATGGCTTTCCGCGCCCGGTTTACCTTCGTTCTTTATGCCAGGCGTCAGGCTCCCGGCGTAGGTCTAATGACATTAGTTCCTTGCCGGGATGAATTTGACAGTCGGGAAGCCGGCGGTCAGCATTTAGATCGTCGGCTTCCTGACTACATCGCTTAATTTTTAAACATATACTGCAGGAAGGTATGAAAGAGCTAATTCATTGCGTATCTATATAATAAGCGAGACCGTGTCTGCCTGTCTGTCCTTTATGCACGGCCAGAGTTTTGGACCTAGCTCCACCAAATGTGGCATGGTGGTGTAGTTTGACCAGGATTAGGCTTTTGCATAGGTTTGAACTTTGTCAGAGCCAAACACTGTCACACACTACCTATATATTAAATTACACATATTCTGAGGCTGACTTACTGTAAGTGGCAATTGGCAGTCTGCCAAACACCTGTGTGAAAGCTAGAAAAGTATCCTTTTAACCTTACAATCTGAGTAAAGTGTCAAACTTAATGACTCATGCAAGTTCATTTTAAATCCAGAGTCCTTTTTAAAGTGACCATATATATTAGTCAGCCCCCTGTGTTTGCATGCAAGGGCGTAAGTAGAACTTTGAGGGCCAAATTGCAAGATCTTAAACCCCCCCAGAGGTAAAAAAAAATATACATTTGCCCCCACACAGAGCCCATTCATGTTATGCCATAAACAGCCCATTAAAGTTATGCCACACAGTAGTACCCTTTATACACAATATGTCACACAGTAGTAGTGCCCCTTATACATTATGCTACAAAGTAATGCCCCTTACACTACACAGTAATGCCCCCTGCACACTATACCACACAGTAATGCATTACAGATTATGCCACATAGTAGTAGTGCCCCATATAACACATTATTCCACACTATACTAGTGCCCCTTAAACATTATGCCCCCCCCAGTAACTCATCTACCTGTGTCCCTCCAGCAGCCTCTCCACTCCGCTTGTGTGCCATCAGCAGCCAGCACATGTGGATTTGGGGTCGGGCCGCTAGCTGTAATTACAGCTGGTGCACCAGCAGGCAGCGGCAGATATGGACAGATAGTGCTGGCGCAATTTGAATCTGGTGCTGTTTGCGATCCATACGGAACTAGCGGGACCAGCAGCCAATCAGGAGCTGCCACTGCTGATTGGCTGCTAGTCCGCGAGCTCTGTTTGTCTCGCATCGGCAGCGCTGCCTTTCCATGTCTGTCTGCCGGTGTGCCAGCTGTAATCAGCTAGTGGGCTGGCACCAAAACAACACCGCTGCCACCCGGGACCACTCAGTGGCCTTGACTGGATTGGCCCACCTTGTGTGCGTGACTGGGTACAGGGGGAGCAGCGGGGCACAAAGCACAATAGCAGCCACACCCCTTGCACCCACAGTAGTTATGCCACTGTTTGCATGCATGTTAGCAAACAGTGGGGTTCTTTTCAGGATCAATAGAATGGGGTTATAGGTGAGGACAATGAAAACAAATAAAGGCTTCAGGGTCCAGTCTTCAACCCGGGCAACACAGACTAAGTTTTAGGTCTCCTATCACCACCATTAATAAATTCTGATTTTACAGAGTTTGGCATGCTACTAGCCTCTGCTTGAATCATGTAACACAGGATCTATCTGTATTTTACACATGCCTTGTGAGGTACTGTACTGTGATGTGCTTGTTATGTTGACTTCTAGTTCTGCATGTGGTATACAAAGTATACTTTAAGTGCTCTTTTCCATATACAGTATGAGTTAAAGTGGGCAAACAGGATTGCAACCATACTCAAAATAAAATCTCATTGATTACACCTTGGCACAAAACAGATTGATTCTGCTGAAAACAGATCCATGGGGGACATTGCATTGCCCAATGTATTGTTGCCATGAACCCTTTTCATGCGCAAACACTATCCTGATTTGCTCAGGGAACCATGGATATAATAAGGCAGTCATAAATACTGTGTGTGTATAGATTATATATATATATATAAAATTATAAATATATATATATAGTAACACAGGATATTGAAATGAGGATTCCAGACAGGCAGGTATTTTTGGTAAAGCAGGGGCTTTTTAATAGCAGCAAACACTGCACCTTAGCATACGTGAGTTTAGGCCTGCACATATACAGGCACATAACATAAAATAAACAAACCAACATAAAAGTCTCAGCACTCCTTGTGCTAATCATTCAGCAGTGGCTTGCAGCCACAATTTGGGCATGCTCTCCCAGCATAGCCCTTCGATCCTGGCACTATATCACTGTGTCCCTACTTTCTGGCTGCTTCTCAGCATCAGGGCAACGAGCACCAGGTGTGTGAGAGTTTTAAACTCTCCCTGTGCTCCAGGGATTATTCCAGCTGGGTCTGTGTAAATGTGAAGACCTAAAATTCCACACCTCCACTGCTAATGCAGAACGCACAGGTTTCACTCCAGCCTCCCTTGGAGGGAGATGATTCCACCAGAATGTGGGCAATTCAGGTGAGAGACAACTCCTCTTACCACACACCCCCCCTATTGCTTTTCCAAACTTTTTCTTTTGCGACAGCTGAGACCATTCAGCCTTTCGAACCACCTTTCCAGGTGTGTATTCTATATACCCCCTGAACTTGGTGTGTCCTGGCAGAGAAGCAGCCATCCTTCTTTTCTTGTGGACACCGGGTTCTACTCTTTTCCACTGCCATGCAGACAAATTATCCGTCAAAGAGCCAGTGCGACATCCGAGTGGTATAGCGAGAAGTACAGGGACAGGACTTTCTTCTTGCCGGATAGCTTGTTGCTGTGCCTCAGGAATGCGATACGGTCGCTGCATTACACCCACTCCTCCAGGTATATTTTCTTTATGGCTTGGGTTATGGTTTAGGGACAACTCACCTCATTAAAAGCTTTGTGTGCCCCTCTATCCCCACATGCTATACAGTAGGTGCGTCTGATACCTTTTTGAATCTCTGGACCTCAAAATCTATATGTGCGTCTAAAACTCGATTGGTGCGCATGGACCCACCGCATGTGAGAGGATCTGACCTGGCTGAACCCCTGACGCTGAGGATGCGTCTGAAACCCGACGCTCAAGCCCATGCCCCCGATGGCTGTATGGGTGTGTCATTGCAGGGTGCGGGGGAGTTGTGGAGCAATGTAGTACCGTTAATAAAGTACTGCAACATTATTGAACAGGAACTCATGTGGTCTTAATTAAAACTGAGGGTGCGTTTCAGTTCCGGATCCTCGACACATATGTGCGTCTGAAACTTGATTGGTGCGTACTTTAAAAAAAAAAAAAAAACATTATATTGAGGAATCATGATTAATAATATTGGGATTTGTACCCTGTACTTTGGCAATGTAAAACCAACACACTACCACTAGGCCAAGAAGGTTTTCACAACCATCTATCCTTGTGCACTCCACCCACCCGCTGGCATTAGGGAGGGAGCAGTGAGGGAAGCATAATAATAATGATAATAATAATAACAATAATAATAATAATGATAATAAAATGTGTCTACCTTTCAAAATATTATACTAGTAAACACATACTGTAACCCCACAATTAGTGAATAATAATCCATCCTTTCCGTATCATTGAAAGGTGTGCGTGCTTCTCGTTAATGTATCGGTTATACCGTCATAAGAACACGGCAATTACACTACTGTACTTATGTATGTCCCATTCAAAGAGATTTTGCAATATTATTAAAAAGATGTGGGAGGTGTGGACCGCACCAGGTGTCATCCTCGTGACACCAAAATGTTGCCTTGTCAGTGACTGGGAGCCTGGCGCTGCACGGTGATGTTATTGTGCAGTGCCTGGCTTCCGATCACTGAGGAGGAGCCGGCAGTGCAGGGAAAATCTCTGGGGGCAGCCCAGCATCTCCAGGAGTACTGAGCATCCCCCCAGAGTTATGAAACGGGTCTGCACCAGAAGGCCATGCCCCCTTGACCAACTCTAGTGTTGCCACTGATCACATAGGGAGTAACTTTAGACTTCCTAAGAAGAAAGGGGGAGAGTCTTGAGACTTTTTGATACATCCACAAAGAGGTGGGCCCAGCATTATATTTTGGCAGTGGTCCATAATTCTTCTGGCAGTATCCCCTATACGTTATCAGCAACACTTAAAAATATGATAACATTATCTTATCCAGGTCTTCTAGTTGTTTCCCTTCGCTGCATACATTTGTGCTGTCTGAGAGGGGGAGATGTATAAAAACTTAGAGAGAGATAAAGTGAAAAGAGATATGGGGGGATATGTATTAAGCCTTGGAGAGAGATAAAGTAACAACCAATCAGCTTCTAACGGTCATTTTTCAAATACAGCCTCTAAAATGACAGAAGCTGATTAGCTGGTACTTTATGTTTCTCCACTTTACCTCTCTCCAAGATTTGATACATCTCTCCCCCAGTCTGATAACTTTTTATAATTATGGCACATGGTTTTAGCTTTCACATGTAAGCTGAGGACGTGTGCAGTGTGCTTGTCTGAATAAATACAATGAATTTGGTTTATTCACTAGAAGATCTGTCACCAGTTGTCACTTTTATGGAATAAGAGACGTGAAATCAGGGCCACCTCTTCCATTGGGCTTGTTGGGCAGTTGCCCAACGGCCCAAACCCTGTAGGGGCCTGCCAACATGCCCCCCTGCAGCCGCGGCCAGTTGGTAAATTTGTGATATTTTATAAGCCAGCCACTGCTGCACTGTACTCTGATCTAGCCCCATCCCCCCCCCCCCCCCCCCCCCGGTGACGAGTACTCACCTCAGTCCCAGTTTCACTTCATCCGTCGGCTTCAGACCAGTCAGACATAGTCTCTCTGCATGTGTGGGAGGTCCGATGGGCATGCAGGAGGGTTTAATTTTATTGAGCATTTGCATTTTTTTCCCGTGAATGGGTGGGTAGGGGTCCCAGTGCATTGCTTTGCCCACGGCCCACACTGCTTTTAAGACAACCCTGCGTGAAATCACTTTTTAGAAACCGAGGGACAGCAGACTTGCAGTAATAATAATGGTGAATGACACACTATTATGGCCCTAGGAATGCCAATCTAACAGTTTCCTATTTTTTCAAGAGAAAAGAAATACATTTTCAACATATAATAGCTTAAATTGAAGTGTTTGATAATAATATGATGTTTGATAAGTGCTTACACTGTTCAAGACAATGGTGGCAAGAATAATAGAGCTATTGATAGTACAAAATGTCAGGCCTACTAATAACTATCCCCAACAAATGTAGAAGACAATTACATCTAAACAGAAATTGGTTCTTACAGATTGCCATGATTTCTAAATCCCGAGTGGGTACTTGTGCAAATATAGGGCAATTAGCGCTCGCTCGTCCAGAAAATAGGGGTAGATTTTCAAATGAACCGTTTGCTGTTTGCGGTCTGTTCACGCCTCTAGGTCTGAACGAGCGAACAAAACTTGCGGTCGTTTTTTGGGAAACAACGCCCCCTGGCCGCTCGCATCCTTCGTCATGTCCGCTATTTATTAGATTAATCGAGTACATCGACCAGGGTATGAACTGCTCGCTATTCTTGTGGTCGGTTTTTGCTACCACAATTTTGCGAGCAGTTCTGGCTATAAAATAACCCAGTGACGTGGTCAATGACGCTGCTGTTTTAATTATGCACACCCATAAAACGCCCGTTTTGACCTTTAAGCACGCCTGCGTTCGGATTTCCACTCCCCGTTTTCAAGCACCTTCCCCTGTTACCACCCACATACGCCTCTTTCTGTCACTCAAATTATCAGGCATTCGCTATTTTGCGAGCACATGAATTTCGACTGCACTGACTGGTTCGCGCATGCGTATAACGATCCGTACGCATGCGCAGTTGGCCAAACATCGCTCGGAGCGAACAAGCTGCCGCTTACGAGTGGCTCTGAATCAGGCCCATAGTGCGTAACTTAGTGCCAGGCTTAGCATTAGGCACAATGGGTGGCAGAGTCTGAGAGATAGATATTTCACTGCACAGAGTGCATTAAACTCTGTAATGGATGATCACAGCCTATGGTCCAAGAGCAGTTCAAATAGTGAAAAGAATTGTCACTTAATAAGTAAAATCACAAGAGACATGTGTTAGCATATGGTAGTAAAAAAAGAGCGACCAGATCACAGTAAAGCCACTCGCTAAAACGAACTTTCACCAGGCCTACGATGGGGGGTGTAACTGCCAGTTCATTGACACAACCAAACATAGGTGTCCAACTCCACTTTCCAATAACACAAACAAGGCGTACCTGAAGGGCACATAAAAAAGTGCCGTGATAAGATGGCTACTGACTGACGTCCTTTTCTGCCAAAAATATATAGCAGACGAGAGGGTAGAAATTAAATTCTTGATGAGACCTCAGACCAGGCAATCTGTGCCTATAAAACCTAACCTACCCATAACATCACCTGCCACACAATAATTGGCCTGGGGAAAATAACCCTTCCTTTCCCATGGGGGCTGAAATGCCTTCTGTTATTCATCCATTAACTGTCTTTCATCAAAGAAAAACCAACTGAGAGAATGAGAAGCATCAAGTGACTTCAGTTTATGACCCTGCATTGTGACCTTTAAAATGACAGAATAGAGAGTGCCCTGTGTAAAAGTGGTATCGTTAAAGAACAGGGTTGGGTACGGAAAGCTGGCATTCAGGATCCTGGCGCAGAGAATCCCAACACCGGCATCCCCACTGGGTTACAACCCCAACACAACTTACATAAGTAAGCAATGCCTACCCCTAACCCACCCTACACGCAGCCTAAACCTAACCCCCCCTCCCCCCCGCAGCCTAACCCTAACCCTCTACCTAGTGCCTAATCCCAATACTTAATGTTGGGTTATCGGATGCCGGGGTGCTGGTGCCAGGATTCTGACTGGTGTTGGGATTACTGCACCGGAATCCCGACAGTCTGGATCATAACTACATCCCACGGAATGTGATGGGCATGGTGCACAAAATGGCTTTGGCCCACAAGCTCCAATAGTGTAAAGTAAGTAGTTTTATTTATTTTATTATTAAGTATAAGTTCTACCTAAACACAATGGGGTTTATTTATGTAATTTAAGTGAAAAATGACAGTTTCACTTTGCAAATATACTGTAGCTTTGATCCACTGTGCAGATCAGGTTTACGGAGCAGGAGAGGTACAAGTTTGCACAGGCAGAGGAGGGGGTGATCTGGATGGAGAGAAGGATAGGTTTCGCAGTGCACCTACTTATGCACAGTAATAATTAGATTTCATTTTATGGATCAAGAATGAGTTAACGGGGTGCTTCATTGCAATGCAATGGAGCAAAAAGCCGATTCCACCATGCACAATAATTCTGCACCAGCTATGAGCTCATCACAGCAGATGTTTCGTTTGCGGTAATGGCTCCCAAGAATGGTGAGTAGGCATGTGCTTGATGGGTGTTTAATGGGCCACGGAATCACAGTACTGCCAAAACAAAACATTATGCACAGCTGACCTAATAGTTATTAGAATGGAAGTAATGACGTCACTGAGGGATTATACACATATCAAGGTTAATAAAAAAAAAATAGTACATAAACTGCTGTCTGCATTGCTTTTCTTTATTTCAGCAAGTGCATCTAATTATCATGTCAAGGTAGTTGCCCACTTACCAGTCCTTGGAAATTCCCTTATAATAGGAACTGAGGGCCTGATTCAGACCCGCTCATGAGAGCAGGACGCTCGCAAGCGGGTCGATGGTGCCCTACTGCGCATGCGCACGACGCAGGGAGCTCCGTCGTGCGCATGCGCGAGACCCGGCTAGCGACGGGGTAGCCGTCGCTCCGGGTCTCGCACCAAAGGGGGCGTGCTGTCGATGTTGATTGACAGCACGCCCCCTTTGGTGGGCGTGCCGGGGGCGTTGCTGCCAGACGTAGGCGTTCCCTTGGGAACGCCTACCGTCTGAAGCCGGCCCCACTGACATCAGTAGTGATGTCAGTGGGAGTGATTTTGGCTCTGATAGAGCCAAAATCACTCCAGGACTTGCGGCAGCGAGACCCTACCACAGGGTGTCCATCGCAAGCCCGATGGTCTTGACCATCGCGACCATCATCATGGATGCTCGCTATAGCTGTGGGTGGTCACCCACAGCTATGCGAGCGTCCAAGAGGCCTCTCCATTTTCAGGTAGGAGGGCCCTGATTCAGAGCGAGCGCTCTGGTCAGAGCGTCCGGCCGCTCTGACCAGAGTGCTCGCTTTGAATCAGGGCCGTCCTATTTAAATGTGGTGCGGCCTTTTGGACGCTCGCATAGCTGTGGGTTACCACCCACAGCTTATGCGAGCATCCATGATGATGGTCGTGATGGTCAAGACCATCGCGACTATCGGGCTTGCGACGAGACCCTGCGGTAGGGTCTCGCTGCCGCAAGCCCTGGAGTGATTTTGGCTCTATCAGATGTCAGTGGGGCCGGACCCAGACGGTAGGCGTTCCCATGGGAACGCCTCCGTCTGGCAGCCACGCCCCCGGCATTGGGGTTACATCGACCCGCTTGCGAGCATCCTGCGCTCGCGAGCGGGTCTGAATGAGACCCTGAATCTGTACCCTCAATTGCAAAATTGCAGATGATCTTTGTCGAAAATGTGCATAGAAAATTGTCACTTCATTTAATAATGTGTGATGCTCTTACAGTGCTCAGTGGCGCTGATTCAGAGCCGGACGCTCTTTCAGAGCGCTCGCTCTGAATCAGGGTGGCATTTTTTTTGTGCCGGCCTCCTGGCCGCTTGCTAAGCTGTGGGTGACCACCCACAGCTTTTTCGAGCGGCCAGGTGATGGTAACGATGGTCGCAATCATCGCGACCATCGCACTTGCGACTAGACCCTTGTGGTAGGGTCTCGTCCATCGCAAGCCCCAGTGGACTTCCTGCTCTAATAGAGCAGGAAGTCCACTTACTGACATCACTAGTAATGTCAGTAGGGCCGCCCACAAATGGAAGGCGTTCCCTCGGGAACGCCTCCATTTGTCCAGCCACCCCCCCTGCCCGCCTCCAAAACGGGGCGAGATGTAAATCACAATCGACAACCGCCCCGTTTTGGTGCGAGACCCGTAGCAACGGAGCACCCGTCGCTGGCCGGGTCTCGCGCATGCGCACGCCGGAGGCAGCGCTTGCACAGGGGGTAAACATCGACCGGCTTGCGAGCGTCTGAATCAGCCCCAGTGTGCACCTAGAAATAAGTTTCTAACTAGAATTGTAAAGTGCAGAATGTCGTATTGAAGGTATAGAATGAGGCTTGGGGGTATATTTACTAAAGTGCGGGTTTTTAGAAGTGGAGATGTTGCCCATAGCATCCCATCAGATTCTACTTATCATTTATCTAGCACCTTCTAGAAGATAATAGCTACAATCTGATTGGTTGCTATGGGCAACAACTCTACTTCTAAAATCCCACCCTGTAGTAAATATACCCTAGGTTTCCACACCACTGGGTAGATGGCTGATTCAGTCTTTATGCAGGAAAATTGTGCCCAGTTAGTAGCCTGGGAATTCCTAGATAAATGTGTCTTCTCCACCCCAGCCTGCTAATAAAATCAGGGCCGTAACTAGGAATGTGTTACCTGTGCCGTCTTACAGTGCCTTGGGGGTGGTTCCGTTGCTGCCCCATGGCACTCTGCACAGGGGCAGAACTATGGGAGACAATGGAGGTGCCTGCCGTCGGGCTCCAGCTCTGAAGGTGCACCTCCTCCATTGTCCACAACATATTCACCCCACTTAGGGCTGTAACTATGTACCCGGAGTGTACCATCACGGCTGCCCAATACATGGCACCCCTTCCGGGCACCTGAGAAGCCACCATACACTAGAGGAGAGCTCCATGTCAGACCATCAGCTGCTGCCTTCGTCTATCTATAACCTGTCTGCATGCACTTTGCTACATTACAGTGTCAGCGGCTGTGATGGGGGGGGGGAGGGGCACCAAATTATAACTTGCCTCCGGGCGTCTGGGATGAATTTACTCCACTGACCCTGCATGTGGCTTGCAGGGTGCCTGGAATGGCATATGTACCTGGAATGGCACCATGCAGCCAGTAGCGCTATTGCATATCCATGCTCTCCTTCATAGTGAATCTTTTCCTCAATTGCCTAGGTGGTTTTTAATATATGAAGTGGCAGCACCACACTAGTAACCACACTAAGCTTGATAGAATCTTTATTTAAAAAAAAAATGATGCCTCCTAGTGCAGTAATCTCACAGCAATCCAATTGTGCTCCATAAAAGAATATGCAATTGATCCCTGTACCAAAAATGTATTAATTTAGGCTTTTCTGAATCAGTTAATAGGTGACTACACTGGACCCCTCCTTCCAAATAATTCCACAAGGATTAGCTCTCAGAGAGAAGACAGTAGGAGATCATAGTGTAGTACAGTACAGTATATCAGCACAAAAGCATTTAATGAATTAAAAAGACAATACAATAATATGGTTTATCTGAAAGCAGTGCTGACCCACAGCGACTGTGTGTGTGTATATTTTTTTTGGGGGGGGGCTAAGTAGAACTGGATTGGAAGCTGAAGTTAGGGCTTCCTGTTACAAGCATGGAGTTCTCATTATATATGATATATTATATAGCCAAGTGCAATAGTGCACTCAAATCTATACAAATATTCCTAAATAAGCATGTTGCAAGCTTTATCTATAACTCTTCTAATACATCAATAGATATTGTTTCAGTCATAGCAAGGAACTTTGTGCTACTCCTAGTTCCAGTTAATGCTGTTACTTTTCACAAGTTTGATGTAACTTAAAAAAGTTCAAGTATCATGGGTAAATGAATTAGGCTGCGGCTTTGAGACATTGGCGAGTCCCGTGCGAAACTGCCCGATGTTTTAAAGTAGCAGTCTTTTAGTAGGCAAAATCAACATCAGGCAGTTTCGCACGGAACTCGCTGATGTCTCAATGCAGCAAGCCTATTACATTTACCCCTCAATCCCCCATTATTCTGTAAATTATAAGCTTGTGGATCAGGAGAAAAATATAATATTTATTACTTTTTCATTTAACTTTAACAGATTTTCAAATACATACTATTCAGGGCAGTGACAACACATGGCTCTCAGATAACTCAATAGTTAATGACTGCAATGTTTACAGTAAATACTTTCTCACCCTTTGTTTATAGTGTACTCATTCTTCCGCCTGACACTGTAAAGAAATTGTATATATAAACAGAAAGAATAACACAAGCCTCAAAGTAATATATTTATTATGCCTTATAGGGATATCAGTAGGTACATTATAGTAATAATAGTGCCAGACCTTGTACAGGTATAGAACTAGACAATGCTATTTTAGGATAAATATTTATAGCAGCACTAATTGTGTTAAAGTAACCTTGGGAAAATAGTGGTTAAACACTTTTATTTCTATTTTTGCCTTTATAATACACATAGAATAACAAATTTATTTCCTCTATTCTACAAAAGTAATATTTTATTGGGGTCTATTCATCATCACTTAATTTCAACAAAAGCAGGTGAAAATTAACATTGTAGAAATTAAGTTTTCGGGCCATTCATCAAGAAGGTAAAGCAGGAGATATTACATATATCTCCTGCTTACCTTTCACTTCCGAAATGGCCCGCTGTCCCCATATACTAGTATGGGGACAGAATTCATCAAGCTCCGAAAATACTATTTTCAGAGCTTAACTGCGGGAGTATTCGCCATCTTCAGATGGAGTTTGCTCGTGTTCATGGCGCGCAACCCTCTCATTCCCTATGGGAAGAAATCCCGGGTTGCGAAGAGGGATCTTTTTGGATCCCTCCACCCCTGTCCAGCTCTTTCTGCTGTATGTCGGGCTTTTGTGCGCTTGCGTGACCTGTAGGTCACGCAGGCACACTATCTTCACTGCTCCAAAAGAAGCAGTGAAGTGCTTCAGGGAAAAATCTGTCTCCGCGCCGGAGCAAGGATGAATTACTCCAGGCCCTCGTTGAGTTAGAATGTTAATTATCAGGGTAACATGATGAATAAAGCCCTTAGGGCTCAATTTATTAACATTATTTTTATTAAAATAAAGTGAAAAAGGGTGTTTTCACACCCTTTTCACATTATTTTAGTATCACCTATAGTTTAGGGCAATTGGAGTAGAATTCGTAAAATTCTACTCCAACCCCTAATTATCACTTATTTTTAGTAATCAGATCGCATTTCCCATGATTATAATGGGAAATGTGATCTGTCTGGCAGTTACTAAAAATAAATTGTGAAAAAAATACCTGGGTCTCCCCCGGATACCGGACTCCTACTCTGCTCTAACGGGGAGAGCAAAGCCGGAAGGCGGTCCCAGTAATCAGCTGTGTGGTCTACACAGACTGCAAGCTGATCACTGCAAAAAAAAATAAATTAACTTATCTGACTCCATGGACCGGTGACCGGGGCTCCGGGAGATGTCCTCCCTCCGGTCAGCTGGTCTCCCATACTGCACTGCAGCCCGGTCGTCAGTGCAGTATGGGAGATCACCTGACCGGAGGCATGGAAGACATCACCAGAGGCCCGGATCATGCAGGTAAGTGTAATTAAGGGAGGGGGGGAGTTCGAGGGGGGGTCTGCGATCATGGGGGTGGGGCTTAGCACCTGGGGGGTAGCAGCGGCGGCCGGTCGGCGCATGCGTGGGCACTTTGTCACAGTATTTTTTCCGAAAATACAGTGACTAGTGTGCGGATGAGATTCGCAGGGACAGAGTTTTCTCGCAAGCTCTGTCCCTGCAAGGGATTTGTAGTAAATCCCTGTGATATTGCCTCAGTCGTTAATATCACACTACAATCTGCATTCAATATGCGGATTATAGTAAATAGAGCCCTTAGTCACGAAAAAAACAACATCAAACTTATGTGTGTAACTGAAGAAATAATAAGATTATCTTCTTTAAAATTAACACATTGAATAAATGCACAAACTGGCATGGAGTGGAAACCACTAATAGATCAGGTGGTTAATAATAATAATGAAAGTATATTCAAATTTGCCATGTATAGTAACAAAAAGTTATTAAAATTTCATTGTTTAATTCCAAAGTATTTGATATAACATTTGTGAAATATTCCATGGTCAGAACCCTATAAATATTAATATAGTCCAAAGTACTATTTTATATTTTGACAAGCCGGTCACAATTTGTCCTATGTGAAGAGTTAATGTTTTATAATTATGTGTCTTTGTTGTGTGTCTGATGCTTCTTGTGTTTATCCTTAAAACATAGGTGCTCTTATTCTAGTGTAACCCAAAACATTACTAGCTTAAACATCAGGTTATTCTTTTTCAGAACATAAAGCTAGACAGAGAATATGAGAGAAGAGCTGTGATACATCTCATAAGGTTTGACCACTCGATTATGTTTTTATTGTAAAAAAACACTTTCTTATCAAAAGATCAGACTGCAGACAATAAATGTGCTTTGACTATTTACTTAATACTTCACTGTAAATTCATTATTTTATTGTATACTTATAAAAATGTATATTATTTTATTTTAGGGGGGTTGGTTTTTTATGTGCTGTTTCTTTCTAGCACTTTGGATATCACAATAATTGTACTGTTTTTATTGCCATATTCTTTTCAGTGATGGTGTTAAATGTAAATAATTGGATGCACAAGTTTCAAAAATGTGGTTTTGTTGTAATTGACTATATAATGTATTCATAAAGATATGTAGACCTAATGTTGATCCTTTGTAGCTCTAGGCATAAAATTACTTGTTCTAATTATGTCTTTGATTTTTTATTGTGTGGAATTATAGCAAAGCAGGTTCTCAAGTATAGTACAGTAAAGGCACTGAGATAAAAGATAATCACTCACCCCAGAGCTATGCATGTATTTACATACGGGTGCAGCTCAGACATGTTTAATGTGGGTCTACTCCCCTTTTTGTCCACAACCTTACATAACTGTGGTTGCATGTAATCTGACATGATTCGCAATGATCTTAATGAGTAACAAGTGTTAGATACTTGCTGCTCAAATTGGCACTAGTTGTGCACATGCTCAGTGAAATATATTGTATGTAAGACACAACATGATGCATAAATGCATTTGCTTGTACCTTTTTAATATTTTTTATGCACATACACAAAGTAAGTGCGAGTTCTATGCTTAACATGCAATTACTAAATTGCATGCTAGTTATTCCTGTCTTTAGTGATGTGTGCCTAAGTGTAATGCAATTGTAAATACTGACAATTTTGTGTATAAAAAAGTTTGCAATGCATGCGATTGTATATCACCAACTAGATATCTATTTTGCTAACATAGCCCCTATCTTTAATTTGAGGGGCATATGCAATTAGTCGTCTTTACTTGTTGGTAAAATGTCCAGAGCTATTCAGTTAAAGACCTATGATCAACCCTCGAGCAGCCATGAAACAGCAGTTAGCGCTTATTTCTGTTTGCATCTTTCAGAAGTACGAGCAGAAAAATGTGCTAATTGCTGCCTCTGGGCTGCTCATGGGTTGATTGCATGTCTCTAATTGAATAGCCCTGGGCACTTTATCCAGTGGATCTCACCACTCGACTCAAACTTTGACTAATTGAGTAATATTTTGAGAACAGAACAGAGTAGCGCAAAGAGATATTGGGAATTATTGTAAATAAATAAAATAAAAGTTATATTTTATAAGTATATATTTTTGTAGAAGAGTGCCCCACAAAGCGCCATATTCAATTAGTCGTAGGAGTTCACCTGCGATTAATTGTCGTGCTGATCCAATACAAGAAGGGGGGATTCCCCGCAGTTGGACTTTACCACGCACCTCATGGAGATGCAAGGTAAAATCCAAGTAAAAACGGCCTAATTGGCCTCACGCGTGAGGGAAAAACACACTGATTCTGCCGTTTTCGCGGAATCAGTGTGTTTACGCTAGGGGTGTGCACCGGCCACTTTTCGTGTTTTGGTTTTGGATCGATCTTCGTGTTTTGGATCTGGATTGGTTTTGCCAAAACCACCCTTCCGTGTTTTGGGTTCTGGGTTTTGTGTTTTGGATCTGTATTTTTTTTTTAAAAGAAGCATAAAAACAGCTAAAATCACAGAATTTGTGGGTTTTTCTGCTCCTATGCTATTATTAACCTCAATAACCTTCATTTCCACTAATTTCCAGTCTATTCTGAACACCTCACACCTCACAATAGTGTTTTTATGTCCAAAAGGTTGAACCGAGGTAGCTGGATGACTATGCTAAGCGACACGAGTGGGCGTCACAAACATGTGGTCCATCTAGGAGTGACACTGCAGTGGCAGACAGGATGGCAGTTTGAAAAACTAGGCCCCAAACAGTACATAATGCAAAGAAAAAAAAAAGGTGCAAGATGGAATTGTCCTTGGGCCCTCCCACCCACCCTTATGTTGTATAAATAGGACATGCACACTTTAACAAACCAATCATTTCAGCGCCAGGGTCTGCCACACGACTGTGGCTGAAATGATTGGTTCGTTTGGGCCCCCACAAAACAAGCTGGCAATTAATGTGTCCCTGCACAAACTGGCTCTACGGAGGCAAGATGTCGTCCTCATCCTCCTCATTCACCGATTCCTCACCTCTTCAGTGTTGTGTACATCCTCACAGAGTATTAATTCGTCCCCGCTAGAATCCACAACCACAGGTCCCTCTGTACGTTCTGGAGGCTGGTCTCCCTGGAAGAGTTGATAATTCATTTTTATGAACATCATCTTCTCCACATTTTGTGGAAGCAGCCTCCTACGCCTTTCGCTGACAAGGTTCCCAGCTGCACTAAACACTCTTTCGGAGTACACACTGGAGAGGGGGCAACTCAGGTAAAATAGAGCCAGTTTGTACAGGGGCCTCCAAATTGCCTCTTTTTCCTGCCAGTACAGGTACGGACTGTCTGACATGCCTACTTGGATGCTGTCACCGATGTAATCCTTTAACAGACAGACGCATGCTTGTCGCTGCTGCTTTGAGGATGCAGGTGCGGCTACAGCCCACACAATTCACAAAGACAGAAAAAAAAAGAAGAATTTTTTATTTTTTGTGGAGCGCACTTTGAGGGTTACACCACCCTTTAACAGACAGACGCACGCTTGTCGCTGCTGCTTTGAGGATGCAGGAGCGCGTACTGCGCATACATTTCACACACAAACACAGAAAAAAAGATTATTTTATTTTGTTGGAGCTCACTTTAAGGGTAACACCACCCTTTAACAGACAGACGCACGCTTGTCGCTGCTGCTTTGAGGACAGTATCATATGCAGTGACAGTAGACTTGTCAGAAATTGTTGGCACGTCCTTCAGTCCAGACCAGATGTCCAAACCGGCCCTTGACTTATGACACAGGCGCACGCTTGGCGCTGGTACTGTGTTGATGCACATGCAGCTACAGCCCACACATTTCACAAAGACAGAAAAAAAAAGAAGAATTTTTTATTGTTTGTGGAGCGCACTTTGAGGGTTACACCACCCTTTAACAGACAGACGCACGCTTGGTGCTGCTGCTTTGAGGATGCACGTGCGGCTACAGCCCACACAATTCACAAAGACAGAAAACATTTTTTTTTTTTATTGTTTGTGGAGCGCACTTTGAGGGTTACACCACCCTTTAACAGACAGACGCACGCTTCTCGCTGCTGCTTTGAGGATGCAGGTAGAATCTAGACGGGATTTGGAACCGGGGACACACTACCTCCATCAATTGTCTAAATCCCACTGCACCAATGGCGGATACCGGATGCACGTTTAACACCAACATAGCAGTCAAGGCCTCAGTTATACGTTTTGCTTCAGGATGACTGCTGTCGTACTTCATCCTCCTCGCTAAGGACTGTTGGAGGGTCAATTGTTTAGTAGAAGTAGTGGTGTTCCTACTTCCTCTCAGGGATGATGAACAACTCCCAGCAGCAGCAACAGAAGTAGGAGGAAGTGGTTCTTGATCTTTCCCTATTTTATTTTTATCGGAGAAAGTTTGGTCCTCCATTTATGTTATATTGATATATACGTACGGCTAAGGTGCACACAAACACAGAAAATAATGTTTTATTTTTGTTGGAGACTAGTGCACTTTGTGGGTTACACCACCCTTTAAGAAATGAGCCAGCCGGCCCTTTACTTATGGGACACAGGCGCACGCTTGGCGCTGCTCCTTTGCTGATGCACGTGCAGCCACAGTGCACACAATTCACAAACACAAAAAAATATATATTTTTATTTTTTTTGGAGTGCACTTTGGGGGTTACAGCACCCTTTAATGGTCAAGCCGGCCGGCCCTTTACTTATGACACAGGCGCACGCTTGGCACTACTTTGTTGATGCACGTGCGGCTACTGCGCACACAATTCACAAACACAGAACATTTTTATTTTATTTTTTGCATTTGGGGGGAGCACCCCTGATGGACAGAGCACCCCCTGGACAACACTTCAGCACCCCTTTAGGACTGAGACACTGCACAGGACTTTGGAGTGGACACAGCCCCTATGGACAACAGCAGCACAGCACAACACAGCCAGCCCCTATGGACTTTGGAGGAGTGGACACAGCCCCTATTGACAACAGCAGCACAGCGCAGCACAGCACAGCACAATACTGCACTACACTACACTACACAGCCCAGCCAGCCCTAACTCCCACCAACACTCTTCACTGTCCACAACCGAATGAGAAAATGGCACCGACACGGGTACCTTATATAGAATCCAAAACCCGCGAGACCCGGAAGGCGGGATGATGACATTTTGCCTCGATTTCAGATCAGAGTCAGGCGGGAAAAGTCGAGCCTGACTCGGATCGGCCTCGGATCGGGGGGGCTCGGGGGGGTTCAGATTTCAGAAATCCGAACCCGCTCACCCCTAGTTTACGCGCACGAGTCCTGATTTTATGACATGGGGAAAAAGCTTTAATTGAATAGCTAATCCTCGTGCCACAGGACTTTGGGCCGGCAATTAGTCGCGAGTGAACTCCCGCAGCTAATTGAATATGGCCCAAAGAGTCTTTCTTGGCTTTGTAAAACTAATTAAATAATATAATAGTTTGCTAGATACACTCTTAAGAATCTGTCTCTCAACATTTTCAGCAGACTCTCCATCTTTGGGCAACAAGAGTATGTGAAGAATACATTTTCCCCTCTATGTAAGATCCCACAACTTTGAGGTACATTTTACTAAAGTGCAGGTTTTTAGAAGTGGAGATTTTGCCCATAGCATCCAATCGGGATGCAGTCTGGATACCAGCGATATCCCGCCCGCCGATATCCCGACACTACAAGCCCGACATGGGACTAAAGATAGGCGTCGAAATCCCGATGCCTATCATTAGCCCCACTACGAAATCCTGCCACCCAGCATACCGAACGAAGGTAATCCAGGTGTCTTAGGTTCTAGCTGTGGGGGGAGGGTTAGGTTTAGGGATCCCCGGGGGGATTTAGGGTTAGGCACCTCCCTGGGAGGGTTAGGGTCACAGTAGGGAAAGGGGGGGTTAGGCACCACTAGGAGGGGGTTAGGGCCAGCCCCCCCCCACCGGGAGGGTTAAGTTTAGGTTGCGGGAGGGGGGGATAGGGTTAGGCACTAACGGGGGGAGGTTAGGGTTAGCCACTAGGTGGTGAGGTTAGGGTTAGGCACAACTAAAGGAGGGTTAGGGTAGGGTAGGGTTAGTGTCCTTACCAGCCCCAGTCGAGATTTACCTCCTTCGGTCTTCTGGTGTCGGTATATGATCCGGTGGCTGTTTGGCCGCCAGCATTAGATACCAATTCCCATCCAATCAGATTCTAGCTATTATCTTCTAGAAGGCGCTAGGCCAATGACAAGTAGAATCTGATTGGTGGCTATGGGCAACACCTCCACTTATAAAAACCCACTCTTTAGTAAATCTACACCTTTAATTCTCTGGCTGAAAGTGCAATCACAGATGTGGATCAACATATCAGAATCATGTGCCAGGGACATTATTGTGTAAAAAGATATTTTAATTTCACATAAAATTTTATCTCTGTGTATAGCTGTACATAATGTTGGTTTTCTAATTTATTTGATTTCTAGTAAAAAAAAAAAACACATCACTGAATGTCAGCAGATTTCTATTACTCATGTGAGGGCATTCCACATCCTTCTGTCACTCAAGGTGTCCCCCGTACACTCATGCTGCTCCTTTCACTGGCAACTATCAGTTCCTTTCATTTTACAGCAGAGTTCCCAAACACGGTCCTCAAGGCTCCCCAACAGTTCAGGTTTTAGAGATATCCATGGTTGAGCACAGGTGGTTAAATCAAATTGACTGAGGTACTAATTAAGTCACCTGTGCTCAACCATGGATATCTCTAAAACCTGAACTGTTGGGGAGCCTTGAGGACAGTGTTTGGGAACCTCTGCTCTAGGGCACCAAATACACTACAGTGATTGCATAAAATAGCACCGAAAGCTTATGTCAATCTGTGATTCATCGGCAATTAATGCATAAATGTGAGTAGGCCCAAAGCTTGGGAAAGGGAAAGGCATGTTGGGGGCTAGTAGGTGAGGTGAGGACCTAATGTCAGGTTGCGGCCTAGGATCGGCCATTACTCTCCGTGGTGCCAGCTTCCTCTGATCCCTCGGGTGGTCAGACGCCAGGTGCAGCACGGGGTACGCGCTGAGCATTATTCTTAGTGCCATGTGGACAGTCGTGTGCCACGCCATGCCTTGTTTTCTGCGGTCGCCGTCAAGGACGCGGCCATGACAGTTCACATCACCTGACTGCCCTTTACCCAATGGTAGCATGATGGTGGTCAGCTGACGCTGTCCACCTATGATCTTCCACCTTAGGGAATAAAGCCTGTGTCCGGACGGAAGGAAGTTGCCTGTGCAATGTCCAGTATTTACTGCTACCTCGTTCCAGGTTCCCTCTTCGTGTTCTCCTTGTGTCTACAACAGGGGTGTATCTAGGGATCCAAGCGCCCCTGGCAATGTAATGGACTGGCGCCCCCCTCCCCCCCCTATGCAGTGCCCCCAGTAGTAATCCCTCAGTAGTAATTCCCTCTATGCTGCATTGCACCCAGTAGTAGTTCCTCCTATACAGTGCCCCCAGTAGTAGACCAGAGTAGTAGTCCCCCCTATACAGTGCCCCAGTAGTAGTCCCCCTATACAATTCCCCAGAAGTAGTCCTCCTATACAGTGCCCCCAGTAGTAGCCCCCCCTATACAGTGCCCCCAGTAGTAGTCCCCCCTATACAGTGACCACCACTGTCCGCTCTGAGTCCCGGCCCGCTCTTCTCCTGCATAGGAGAGACGTCATGATGTCTCTCCCATCACATGCTGCTGGGGAGCCGGAAGACGGAGCTCATGAGTGAGCTCCAGCCGGCTCCCTCCACGGACGACGCAGCAGCAAATGAGAGTCTGTCTGACTCTCATTGGCTGGCTGCTATTACAAAACACACAGCCGCCGCTGGTGGCTGTGTGTTTGTAAACTGTGTAGGGCAGACTGTTCTCACTGCGGTCTGCCCTACACTTGTGGGGCCTGGGGACTAGTCCACCCCTTGGCTACTGGTGGCACTGCCGGATGGCGCCCCCCCTTTGGTCGGCGCCAATGGGTAGATACGCCCCTGGTCTACAAATACCAACTCCTTGTGCAACAGAGCTTCATAACATCTTGCCTGTGTGCTGACAAGTGCCAACCCTTAGTGCAACAGTGTGTTCTATAACATCTCGCCTGTGTGCGGAACCACTGCCACTTCTTTGTGCAAAAGTGTGTCCTATAACATCTCGCCTGTGTGCCGAACAACTGCTAACTCCTTGTGCAACAGTGCATCCTAAACACCTCGCCTATGTGCTCAGCAAGTGTCTCGCCACTGTGCACAGAGCGTATTTCCATAATTTCCTGTGTACCTATCAAGTGGCATCTTGGTGCGCAATTGTGCATCTGGACACCACACCGGAGTGTATTACCAGCAGCACCCCTTGGTGCAACTTTGCGTCAAACCACCTTCCTTGTGTATTATTACAAGTGCTACCTCTTGGTGCAATTGTGCGTCAAAGGACTTCTCTAGTGTACAAATTACAGTCTCCTCATTGGTGCAGTCTACTTCTACAGAAGTAATTCTCCAGGGCCACTAGTAAGTTCTCTATTCCCGTGGGTACCAGACACCAGACCAAAGGACCATGACCTGCCAGCTGGGTGCAACTAAACCCATATTCCGTTTGGAGGGGTCACTGGTGAACATCTCCTGGCTGGTTAGACTCCGCACCATTGGTCAGGTCTCGCCAACGTCTGGTATTCGTGGATGAGGAGATCTTACATACAGGCCCCATGCCTCTGATTCCTTCCTCAGCCCGGGACCTCAGCTTTCATCCCCTCAGCAGGGGATTGCACACAGCCGGTCGTGACACCTAGTCTTTGCTGACTCTAGAATGGTGGTGCCCAACCTCACATCTTGGGAGGAACAGTCATGACATCTGACAAGACACAAATGTATTGTAAGGATACTTCTCAATTGTCAGGTAAATTTGGCAGGTTTTACTAAAAGTAAAAAATAAATTAGTCAACAGTAGAAGTTAAAGTTAAAAACAGTTTTGTTGTCTTTATTTGCACCAACAGTACACTGTTTTTTCCCAGTTAGGTGTAGTTGCTCAAATAATTAAATACATAGATCCACTCTGAGGTCCAACTAACAGCAAGCCTCCTGTCAGACATCTTCTCTCAAAACCCTCCCTAAACAAACCACATACCTTCTTTTATGAGAGATGCAGACACACCAGGTGGTGATCTCTACTATAAATATATATATATATATATATAATCATATATATATATGTGTGTCCCACAGGTGGCACTCCAGGCTAGTAAAAAAGGTAACACTCTATGCAGCATAAAGCACTTAATGCTGCATCGAGTGTTATCTTTTTTACTAGCCGGGAGTGCCGCCTGTGGGACTTTGTATTTCGCCAATCTTGCTCTGAGGTTGGCTGTGGAAAATTCTCATTTCCGGCAAGGCCAGAGCAGGTATGTAGACCACTGCTTCCCCTCACGACCATTAGACTGTGCCTCATACCAGTCATACTGTCCCAATATTAGTTGTAAGATAGAAGGACTGGCCAAAACATGGTCAAACATTGAGGTGTGTAGTGTGATCAGATTTCTCTGTCTAAAGGGCACATCAGCAGCTGAAATTAATCACCAACCTGTCGAGGTGTACTGTGAAAACATCATGCCACAGATTTGGGTTTGGTGCACTCTCTTTAATAATGGCAGGACAGACGTTGAAGATGAGCAGCGGGCTGGTCGGCCAAGCATGTCCACCACAGATGACAATTTGTGCCGCATTGAAAGTCTGATTCAGGAGGACAGACGTATTTGACTTAGTGATATTGCTGACAAACTGAATATCTGAGTGAGTACTAGGCACAACATCGTTTATGAGCAACTGGGCCCAAGGAAAAAGTGAACGATGTTGTGTACAGTCCCACTGAAATATTCAGTTCATCAGCAATATCACTAACTCAAATGCGTCTGTCCTCCTGACCTTCAATGTGGCACAATTAAGATGAAACTGTAAAAAAAAATAAAAAAAATTGTAATGTGATGCAAATGCATGCCTCCCAACGATGCCACTGTGAAAGAATGACTGTATATGCATAGATAAAAAGAGGGTGATGGTCACAGCCGCATCACTTTTGGTGTATATTTAGCATTTCTAAATTATTGTTCTATCTCCTCCCCTAAAAATATTTCCACATAAAGATGTGTGGAGCACCAGCTTCTGGCAATTAGTGGAACACACTACCAGCAGTCATGGCAGTTATTTATTTATTACCAGTTATTTATATAGCATGGATACAGTATATTCTGCATAGCTTTACAGAGAATATTTGCACATCCACATCAGTCCTTTTCCCAGTGGACCTTACAACCTATGTTCCCTACCACATGCTCACACACACATACACAACTAGGGTTATTTTTTTTATTGGGAGCCATTTAACCTACCAGTATATTGTTGGACTGTGGGGGGAAACCAGGGTAACCAAAGGAAACCCACGCAAGCATGGAGAGAATATCCAAACTAGCCGCACATCCACTAGGCGAATAGGGAAAGACAGTACGATGACAACATTGTGATCGTACCTTCATTCCCCATCCCCTGCAGTACCTACACAGAACACAGTGTAGGCACCCTCCCTCATCCCCGAACATGACCAATCTGTTGTTATCGGCAGATTGACCGGCATTTTCAGGCAATGATTTATGTCGGAAACGACCAGCGGGAGTGTGCATCGCTGGTTCGTTTCCGACATTATAGCTCACGATTTATGCACAATTAATGAGCGATTGCACGATTACGATGTCATAATCGTGCATTCGCTCATTAATATTGCCTAGTGGATGTGCGCCTATAGGGCTGTAATGGGAATCGAACTAAAGACCTCAGTGCTCAGGCTGTAATGGGAACCCTTACACCATCCATGCAGTCCATTATATCAAAAGTCCTGACTGTCAGCATGATGGCACAATGCCTTCACCTCGGAAAAGTTGGGAAATATGTATGTATACAGTATATATGTGGTAATAACTGTAATCCTGAGTAGGACCTCTCTACTTTAGTGTACTGTATGTAGTGAATTAATGACTTCATAGTACTTTTAAGCATATCTATAAGTGGCAAGAGCTGAGCTAGGGAGAGGTGGTTAGATCAGCAAACACACTGCTCAGTTCTTATAGAGTGTATACTTATATGAAGTGATTGTGTGCTTCAGTGCCCAATTTTCCCCTTTTAGATGCAACATAAACCATTTTAATTAATATTGTGTCACCAAAAGGGATTGGAATGGGCAATTGAATTCTGCCAAGATAGAGTCTTTTGATGAAAACATATCTTTATTGATTGCAGAAAAAGAAAATCATTCTTAAAATGAAATCCTGAGAAAAATCATATCCCTGAGAGAAAATTTCTGAGTGGCAGGCTAAGATTAACATCATAAAATTGAATTTGTGCTGCAAAGCTTTGATGTAATCAGCAGCTGGGAGATGGTATTGGCCTCGCCGTGCTCTCTTTGATTGTCGGGAATTATTGCGTGGAATGAAATAAATGTTTCTTGTGTAATTTTTTTCTAGAGACACAAAGCCGGGCTACAAGACAGTTGATTTTTTTGTAAAACATGAAATTGGTTGCATTACGTTTATCATTTGTGATCATCGTACTTTTTTCTAAAAACCCTTGCAATGTTGTGAGTTGAATACAATTTACTTTACATTGTCTCAAATGGACTAAAATAAAGACTATACTGTCAGCTTTTGTAACAAACAGTGTGTATTGTTTATTACTTAGTGCATCACACATTTTGTCTCCCTTTAGTACCATTGCAATTGCTTCTTATCTCTGGGAATGGTATGCAGTCGGGAAGCCGGCGGACCTAATCTCGACAGCCGGATTCCCAACTGCTTTATCACGGCGAGGGTTAAATGACAGGCGTCTAAATCTAGACACCTGTCATTTTACCAATGCCGGGAGACTGGCATCCCCATCGAAGTGATTCCGAGCGCAGACAGCCGCAGGGGAGGAGGGTTAGGTTTAGGGCTCCCGGGGGGACTTAGGGTTAGGCAACCCCCCGGGGGGGACTTAGGGTTAAGCACTCCACCAGGGGACTTGGGTTTAGGCGGCGGGGAAGGGGGGGTTAGGTTTAGGCAGCAGGGAAGGGGGGGTAAAGGGATAGACACCCGCGGGGGGGAGGCTAGGGTTAGGCACCCCCCCGGGGGACTTAGGTTTAGGCAGTGGGGAAGGGGGGGGTTAGGTTTAGGCACAGAGGGGGGATTAGGGTTAGGCACTGGGGGGAAGGTTAGGGTTAGGCACCCCTAAGGAAGGTTAGGGTTGGGGAGGGTTATGGTTAGTGAATACTTACCTTAGGGACGATCGGGATTTTCACCTATGTCGGGCAGCCGCTGTTGGGATTCTAACCGCCGGACGTGCGTCCTTCGGTAAATCATACCCATCATCCCAATTCCCTGGGAATACAGTGATTAGGTCCATGCCTCACTGTTCAAGAGAAATTTCTTTTTGCTGAGATGCAAAGGTAGAATTCTTTGTCAGGGAGTGGCTTTCTTTACCATTCCTTATTAAAGTAACCCTTTCTTGATTTCTTTTCTTTTCCATTGTGTGGTACCCAGAATAAATTTAATATGCATGTTATAGTGTTTGCATTATCACATACCCTTTGTTAACGAATTGCAATGTCTCATCAGGAATTTATTTTGCCTTGGCACTAATCTTTGGCAGTCTTGCTATTCCCTTTTGCCACACCACAGCAGAGAGACACAGATCTCTCACCACACAGACAATAAGCCAGGCCATAAGTTTGCAAAAAGGGTGTTGTATTGATTACTAAGGACTCCACCAAGGGTGTTAAGAGGAGGCACTTCAGCAAAAGGTTTAGTTGGCAGGGTATTCTTGATTAGACTATAGGACAAATTCAAATACCAAATTATCACAATCACGGATGTAATCACTTTTGTATTGCAACAATGTTGAACCTAAGACTACATGTTTCCTAGAGAATTATTCTAAATACCTATTTACTATACTAATGTATCTGAGCATTTCATTGTAAAAACTATTAAGTTCAACAATATCTGTTTTTAGAATTGAAGGTCTTTATCTTTAATATCAGTGCCCAGGACACCTATGCAATCTTAGAATTCCTTAAATGGATTGAACGGTGGTAACCCGGGTCATGTTTGAGTTTTCATGTACACGCTGGTGCTGTTCTAGCATACAAGTAAAAGTAGTCTTTCCTAAAAATAATACCATTGCAGCACTGATACTGTATGTGTAATTAAATAAGGTCTATTACACCAAATGGATAGTAATGTATAACAAAATGGTTTAATCTCATCAACTTGGAGGATACAGCATTTCCTCAAGGAGATGGGTACAGCATGCACTGGAATTGGCTGTGGCACTGCAAGTCCCATCCTCTCCTTTTCTTTCAGTAACTTGACTCTCTGGATCTCTCTATGCAGCTGGGCTCTCTGGATCTTTCTCTTTCTTTTAGCAGCGCTCCTCTGCTTCTGACTATGGTGACTATGGAGGGACAATCTCTTTACCCTCCCAGACTATCCATTCTCTCTTTGTACAGTTAGCTTGGCTCTGCCTGCCCAATGGACACCCTAGGCAAAGCTTCACTCCTACTGCCCCTATTTACCCCCGTTGCATGCGCTGTTGTCACGTGTCACTTACTCCTCCCCCCCGGCCAACATAATACAGTATTTCCCACACACTTCAGCACGTCTATGGATCCCCACACACTTGGCACAAAGAGTCTAACTACCAGCAGAATAGTGCCATCACACAATTAATAACAATCACAAAATAAGACCATAGCAGCGGGCGCTGGGGATCTTCCACCAGCTGCCCTGTAGTAACTGCTGTTGTACCCGGTAACTGGGGGCTGAAGTTCGTGCACTGTGACATTCATCCCATTAATTCGGGACACCCATGAATTACACAGATTCTGGGTCTGGCTGACTGCAAGTCTCTATTTCACCACAGAACCTGCGTTATTCATGAGTGTCCCAAATTAAAGAGATGATATGACTAGCCTACATATACTCATGTAGAGAAACATACATAATCCCTTTTATAGTGTAAAACATGCCGTACTGTACGTAGGTACACATAGAAAAACACTGGCCTACAGACCCCATATACATATGTGCACATATATTTATATACTGTAGATAAACACACACACACACAGATATATATATAATGCAATGTGTGTATGGACAGCACTCCTGGACTAGGTATAAATAGAAGCCACACTTACAGGAAACAATAAAACACATTAGCCCCCATTAATAAAAAAACACACTGGCCACTAAAGAAAACAATAAAACACATTGGCCCCCACAGGAAATAAATACAAACACATCGCCCCCACAAGAAAAAACACATTGGTCCGCACAGAAAGATAAAATAAAACACATTGGCCCCCACAGGAGAATAAACACACACATGGCCCCTTGGCAGAAAAAACAGACACATTAGCCTCCATAAAAAAAAAACACATTGGCCCCTAAAGAAAACAATAAAACACCTTGGCCCCCATAGGAAAAAAATACAAACACATCGGCCTTCACAAGACAAGAATGCACATTGGCCCACACAGAAAAATAAAAACACATCGGCCTCCACAAGAAAACAATACAGCGAGCAGTGTATGTCCCTGGGGCCGCGGGGGTTTGGTGGGTAGTGTATGTCCCTGGGCTGGGGGAGTACTGGAGGCCAGGACGTAGGGTATGATTAGAGGTTGGGGGTAGGGTGGGTTACGGGTATGTTCCAGAGGCGGGGATGATACTTATGGTGAGTACTCTATTATGAGGTCAGAGGGGTAGGGCTGGTTAGCCAATCGCCCCCACTGGAACCAGCACCTGAAGCATGAGCTCCATACATTCCTCTGCTTCTGGGGTCAAGATGGGAGTAGTGATAGAAGTGGGATGCAGGGGGCAGGATGGGAGTAGTGATGGTAATGGGATGGTGGGGTCAGGATGGGAGTAGTGATAGTAGTGGGATGCAGGAAGAGGATGGGAGTAGTGATAGTAGTGGGATGCAGGGGGCAGGATGGGAGTAGTGATGGTAATGGGATGGTGGGGTCAGGATGGGAGTAGTGATAGAAGTGGGATGCAGGAAGAGGATGGGAGTAGTGATAGTAGTGGGATGCAGGGGGGAGGATGGGAGTAGTGATAGTAGTGGGATGCAGGGGGCAGGATGGGAGTAGTGATAGAAGTGGGATGCAGGGGGCAGGATGGGAGTAGTGATGGTAATGGGATGGTGGGGTCAGGATGGGAGTAGTGATAGTAGTGGGATGCAGGATGGGAGTAGTGATAGTAGTGGGATGCAGGGGGCAGGATGGGAGTAGTGATGGTAATGGGATGCAGGAAGAGGATGGGAGTAGTGATAGTAGTGGGATGCAGGAAGAGGATGGGAGTAGTGATAGTAGTGGGATGCAGGGGGCAGGATGGGAGTAGCGATAGTAGTGGGATGCAGGGGGCAGGATGGTAGTAGGGATAGTAGTGGGATGCAGGAGGAGGATGGGAGCAGTAGTAGTGGGAAGCAGGGGGTTGAATGTAAGTAGTAGTGCAGATCAGGGGGCAGGATGAAAGTAGTAGTAGTGCAGATCAGGGGGCAAGATGGGAGTAGTAGTGGGAAGTGGGGGCAGAATGGGAGTAGTAGTAATGGTGGAGCAGAGGCAGGTTTGTGGTAGTAGTAGTGTGGGTCAGGCTAGGAGTAGCACTGTGGAGCAGCCAGGGAGCAGGGTGGTTGTAGTGGTGGAAATAAGCAGGTAGGATTAAAGTGAAAGGGAGTCTGCAGGAAGAAGCTGACTAAGAATAACCTCCACTCCGGGGTCACCTTAAGTATCACCGCAGACGCAGCTTATGAGTCCCGGTCCCAGTCTCTCTCTCAGCGCTGACAGCAGTCTCACACAGCCAGTGTTGGGAAAGCCCCTGCCACCTGTGTCCTGCTCCTCTGGCTCCTACTCAGTCCCAGGCACAGCTACAAACACCTCTCTCTGGTCCACTTTGTCTGCAACAGCCCTAGGGCCTCCGACCATCCCAAAGAGACAGGGTGTGACGGCGGACAGCGCAGGCTGAGGGAGGAGATGCGGAAGTAGATAGATTCACTTCAATTTCTGTACCCTGACGTCAACCAGGGCCACACCTGGGGGGGGGCTGGAGGTACATGTGCACCGGGAGCGCCGCTGCACCCAGCGTCAGTGACCTCCAGCCCGGCGCCGCAGGGATACTCTAAGGCGGGCAACCGCTGAGATTTTATTACCAACGGGCGCCCAGCTCTTCTCTGCAGCACTGCGCTAGCCGGAGGCTGGAGTTCTCTCCTGAACTCCAGTTTCTGGCTCTCCCCACAGGCACTATGGGAGAGATGTAATTGCGTCTCTCCCATAGTTCCGAGGAGCAGCCGGGCGGACCCAACGGCGGCGGTCACAGGAGCGGGGTTTAAGGTAAGTATTTCTTTTTTGTGTGTGTGTGTGTGTGTGTGTGTGTGTGTAAGCGGCACTACGGGGCATTACCAGGGGGACTACAGAAGCATTACCAGGGGGACTACAGAAGAATTGCCAGGGAGCACTACAGGGGTATTATCAGGGGGCACTACGGGGGCATTACCAGGGTGCACTATGGGGGCATTACCAGGGGGCACTACGGGGGCATTAAGAGGGAACACTACAGGGGCATTATTAGGGCTCTCTACATGGGCATTATCAGGGGACACTACAGGAGCATTACCAGGGGGCTCTACAGGGCATTACCAGGGGGCTCTACAGGAGCATTACTAAATGGGCACAACAGGTGCATAACTAGGGGTATTACTACATGGGCACTACAGGGGCATTACCAGGAGGCTCTACAGGGGCATTACTAGGGGGCACTAAAGGGGCATTACTAAATGGGAACTACAGGGGCATTACTAGGGGTATTACTACATGGGCACTACAGGGGCATTACTAGAGGGCATTACTATATGGGGACTACAGGGGCATTACTATATGGGCACTACAGGGGCATTACCATATGGCATTACAGGGGCATTACTATGGGAACATTGCCATATGGCCACTAGTACAGGGGCATTACCTCAGCGGGCATTACTATAGGTACACTACTGAAGGGGCATTACTATGGGGGCACTGCTGCAGGGGAATTACCAGGGGGAGGGGGGCGCCAAATTACTGTCTTGCCCCGGGTGACAAAAACACTAGTTTCGGCCCTGTGTCATCAGCCAGTGTCCATTGTCATTCCCTACCATCCAAGTGGGCATAGAGGGGGAATATAACTTTGTGGCTTGCGTAGCGAGCCACCGAGCCTGAAGAGCGGCGAGCGGCCAACTTTCATTTTTGGTGGACTGTGTGGGCAGGAAACTGCACTTCCGCCCTCAGTCCACGTCACTTCCAGGTACGGCTTTTCAAGGGGAAATATACCTTTCCGAGGGGATGCCGCACAGTGATGGTGGAGCCGGGAGCTTCCGGTTTGCATTCCAGAGTGGAACGCAAATCCTGGAAGTGCGGCAGGCGGTGTCAGCCAGCCCAGAAGAAGGATTAAATGGCCCGGCCCAGCGGGGAGTTGCCCGCTTTCCCAGCAGGGTACATTTGTGCCCTTATATTAAAGCTGCATGTAAAAAACTGCAATTCTCCCATAGGCATGGTGTTTAAGGGGATACACCTCAAAAGCTATTGGAGGTACCAACTGAAATTTGGCATGGGGAGGTAGAACTGTTGCTTGGAGCTGCATGCCAAATTTCAGGGCATATACATAAAAAATTAGGACTTGGGAGTAATCTAAATTTCCAACTGTCACATTTTTCGGACATTCTCAATTAGGACAACTTTTCTGCTGGCAGGCGCAAGCGGGGGCCGGGTCCGGGAGGGAGGAAGCCGGCATTTGCTGCGTTCGGGATGCGGGGGAGAGGGGGTGGGGGTTAGCGGGCGTTAGCTGTGGCCGGGAACCGGGGAGAGTAGTGGGTGTGGCGGCAGTGCGGGCGGTGGTGGTGCAGGCACTAGGACCCAGGGGAGGTAGCAGCACACAGATGCAGGCTAGGATCTGGAATATCCATGATACCTGCATCTGTGTTTAAAAAAAACACAGAAGCAGGGATGGGTCAGTGAGACCTGTCTGTGCTTCTGTGTTTAATTAAACAAAAAACCTGTGTAAAAAAAAATGCCATGGCCCCCTCCCCAAAAACTGGTTGTGCTAAATACAGGGGAGAAATGACATAGGGGTCCCCCGTATGAAGCACAACCAGCACCAGGCTTTTCAGAACCAGTCCTGGTTGCCAAAATGTGGGGAACAAATAATGTAAGGGTCCCCCGTATCAGCACAACCAGCACTGGGCTCAGAGCCGGCCCTGGAAATACAGGGGGAAAAAAATGCGTAGAGTGCCCCTGTATTTACCAGAACCAGCACCGGCCTCTTTCTAGCAGGGGGCTGATGCCACAGCCAGGGGAGCCTTTCACCGGGCCCCCCAGCCACATCACCCCTGACCACTCGTCAGCCCAGGCCAGGGATCCCTGGGGACCTGGGACCCCCCAATAAAGGGGTCCCCCTCCACAGGCCTAGGCTGATAGCCCGGGGCTATCCCCGGCACCCTTGGGTGGTGGTTGCCGGGTTGATTGTGTAAAGTGTGCTGCAAGTAAAGTTAAAATATTGGCTTTTGCTATGGAACTACAGTTCCTAGCAAGCCTCCCCTGCATGCTGGTACTTGGAGAACCAGAAGTATCAGCAGGCGGGGCATAACAGGCCTGCTGGTACTTGTAGTTCCACAGCTAAAGCAATATTAAAACACCACAGAACCTCAGTTGCATAGACTGCATGTGTGTATTCCAATGAGCACACAATTCTGTGAATTAGCAGCTCCACCATTTTGTGAGTGACAGCAATCTCACTCTGTGAGAGTGCTTAATCTGCAGTTAACCACATGGTGTCATGGCATACCATATCTGTATTACACAAGGAACACATCCATTAAAGTGTCAGCCTTAATGATCATAATTTCATTTCTTTCTGAAGTTTGTGTGGCACAAATTCAGTAGGTTTTGTGTGAATTTTCAGATCATGTCTAAGCAGCCTTAATTGGACATGTGAAACCGCAAGGTTTTTTGTCTATGGAAAATAATATATATATATATATATATATATATTTATATATTGTGACACAGTTGGTATAGGGGTCCCTTTCCTGGGGTAGATGGACTCCCTCTTTACATACAGCAGCCGGAGAAACAGGACATAGTTCTCTGGGGTTCTCGTGCAAGCTGGACAGAGCCAGTCTTTATTGTACCAGACACATAAACAAAATAATACAGAAACAAAATCCTAGCCTGTCTGGACTCTAACTAGACCGCAGATTCCCTCACTATCAGAACACTAAACAAGTTCATGTCCACAGTACTTACAGGTTTGTATCAAACAGTGTCTCAGAGCAAGCTAGCCTGTGACCTGCTCTCCCAGGTGTGAGACACTCAGCCACAACTAAACCCAGCTTATATCAGCCATTTCCAGGTGCAAGCCCTAATGAGTCTGCTACCAGGCTGAAAGGCCCAACACCTGGAGTGGCCTGTGGATGGAGTCCTCCCTCTCCTCACATCCACAGCCCCAGGACCCATTCCGGCTTTTCACCAAAGCCGACATTTCTAGTCTGTTTTGTTAAACAGACTTCTCCTGGCGGCTTCAAAACACATAGGACAGGAATCTGGGACACACATAGAAGCCATTACAAACTTTTCCAGTGCTTCTATCACAATATATATATAGACACAAACCGGAACTCTGCTGGCAGCTGGTACCAACTGGAACTGGCTTGGGTGCCTTCCTCTAAGGGAACAGATGCCCATACATAATCCAATAAAAATAAACAGGCGGCACTCCAAGGCTGGTAAGAAAACGAGTGTACTTGCAATCGATGTTTCGGGGCATTTCACCCCTTCATCAGGAAATAAAAAGGTGACACACACAGTGACAATAAATACTAATGCTAATCAGGACACCCGTCCTCCCGCGGGTCACCGGCATCCAGCACATGATGTGCCTCTGCTTCCGGAAGTGACATCTCACCGGATGTGATGTCACTCGAAATGGACCCAGGGAGCAAGGGTTCCCTGGTGTCAGCATCTCCATGGAAATGGATGCACACACCATCCGTCCGTGCAGCGCCGCTACAACTGTCAAAAAAAAAGGGGAAATGACCAAACATAAATAAATTGTAACAGTGCTTCATATATATGACAATTATAAAGTGCAAGTGTGAAAAATATATATATAAATATATAGACTGACACCAATCTGCTCACAACACTAATAATAAATAATAAATAATTAATTAAATTAAGTACATGACTGATATTTACACACAAAAAATGTTTATGTACACAAATACAAACCGTGCTCAAAGTATAAAATTACTTGTGACATTATAATGCCTTTAAAATCATAAATATATATAGAATATATAAAAAATATCTATTGCACAATTATTGTTAAAAAATCCGTGGTCCAAACTCTGGCTACAGTGATTGGGTACCCCGCGGCACCCCCCTCCTGACGCGGGTGCAAGGACAGCCGTGTATTCCATAGTAGCAGCAGCCACAGTGATCGGGAAGCCGGCATAACCTCCCCCTGCCTGGCACGGCACCTGGAAGCAGGCTCCGGTTGCTGCTGTATCACTCACTTCTCCCAGCATTATTCATAAGCAGCCGCAGTTCCTGGAAGCTGGCCGTGGCTGCTGTATCACCCTCTTCTACTGGCATGCAATCCATAAACAGCCACGGCTCCCGGAAGCCGGCCGCGGCTGCTGCTGTGTCCGGCCAGGGGCACCCCCAGGACCTCCTCCTTCGGCATCTGTGCTGCTGAATCTGCACCAGAAGCCGAAGCTCCACCTCTGCCCCATGTGCTCGATCACTGCTGTCCACAGTAATCGAGCAGTGTGTACAGTGAAATATATATATCTATCTACGTATATACTGTGTATGTATATATATATATATATATATATATATATAAATATATATATATTGTGATAGACTGGTAAAGTGGTCAGTGGTAGATACATTTGTCCTAGGTTTTTGACCGATGTGTTCTAAAAACCCCCAGGAGAAAGTCTGCAGTGAAGCAGATTTGAGTGTCGGCTTTTTGAAAAGGGGTTGTGGATGTGAGGAGAGGGAGGGCTCCATCCACGGGCCAGGAGAGGGACCCCTAATCCGGTCGTGTTACAATTGGTGTAGAATGCGGGCAAACACACACTGAAAAGTGCAGCAAGGAAAAATTTGTCCTTTAAAATTTAAAGGGACAGACATGTGATTATTGAATCCCTGAAGGTGGCGTCAGCCAATGCTCAGAGAGGCAAGGTTCAGCTTCCAACCAGCACCTGGAGGTAAAATGGAGGACGTTGTAAAAGCCCTGCTACAGGCTACGGTAGTTCAGCAGGAGACTAATAAAATACAGCAGGAAGCTATCCAGGCTCAGCAGGAAGCAACCAATGTGCAACTGATGGCCTTGGAGGCAGCCCAGAGGCAGCAGCAAGTCACCCTCGGCTATTACGGAGGTGGTACAGCACCTGGTTGCCCGGCCTGTGGATGCTACTACTGGTCCTCCCACCACCACTCACTCCATACAAGCCAGTCACTTCCGACAAAGGATGACTTCGGGTGATGATGTGGAGGCAAATCTCACCACATTTGAGAGAACAGCTGAAAGGGAGAGTTGGCCCAAGGAGCAATGGGCAAGGCTGGTGGCACCTTTCCTGTCTGGGGAGCCACAGAAGGCCTATTATGATTTATGCCTGGCTGATGCTAAGGACTATGTGAAATTGAAACGGGAGATCCTAACTCGCTTGGGAGTCACCACCTTTGTTCTTGCCCAATGAGTCCACCACTGGGAGTTCCAAATGGACAGACCTCCACGCTCACAGATGCACGACCTCGTCCATCTATCCACCAAGTGGCTACAGCCTGAGATGCTGACAGGACCATAAATCATCAAACGAGTCATGATGGACCGGTATCTGCGATCCCTACATGCATCTGTGCGCAAGTGGGTGAGCCATGTTGACCCTAAATCCGCAGACCAGTTAGTCGAACTGGTGGAGGGGTATGTGGTGGCTGAGGAGCTGATGAGTCTGCCCCACTGAGCCCCGATGCCGCACCGGCGAACTCCCATCAACAATGGTAAGACTGTTCCTGGGGAGAAGGGTGCTGGGTGGTGGAATGTGCCTAAGACTGATGGTGGGGAACCTGAAGACAGGCCTGCCAGGCCAGGAAGGTTCCTACCCCGCAAAAGACTACACATTAATGTGACTCAATGATTCCGATGTGGTGGCTTCGGCCATATAGCAGCTAATTGTTCACTTACCTCTGAGCCCATGCAATGTGATACTGCTTCTGTCAACCACAGGGGGTCATTCTTTTCACAGCCAGCCTGTACTGCTGACCGGCAGGCTGAGACAGATAAACACATGTGTGTACTCACTGTGGACGGCAACCGAGTAGAGGCTCTATTAGACTCTGGTAGCCTGGCTACACTTTTGAGAACTGAGCTGGTGAACCCTTTGAAGCATAAGGGAAAAACTGTTGGTGTGACATGCATACATGGGGATACTCGGTATTATATTACTGCCAAAGTGAAAATCGAGACGCCGTGTGGTTCTGCGGTAGTCTCTGTGGGTTTAGTTCAGGGCTTAATGTATGGTGTGATATTGGGAAGAGACTTTGCTCACTTCTGGAAGTTGTGGGAAAGCCGGTTTTGCACAGAGGTAAATCACCCTGCCTCATCTGAAAGGGTTAATGATGTAGTGAGAGTCAGAGATGTTCCCATTTTCTAGTATGATTGGCGAACTAGAGGATGCGGAGTGTGATGGTGGCTCGCCAAGTGTTGTAGAGCCCGTTGATCGTCTGCCTGAATTAGAGGTCAGAAGAGAGGTTTTTGCCGTAGAGCAGTGACCCTACTCTGGTGAAAGCCAGGGAAAATGTCAAGGTGGTTAATGGTAAACCCATAGATCCCGATAGTCCCTTGACGTATCCTCAAATGGTAATAAGTCAGGATCTGTTGTATCAGATGACTAAGAAAGGGGAGGAGATTGTGGAACAATTACTAGTCCCCAAAGCTTACAGGAGAATGGTGTTAGATATGGCCCATGGTTATATAACGGCCACCTAGGGGTAGAGAAAACCACTGAGCGAATCGTGCAGAGGTTTTTTTGGCCTGGTGTCCATAAAGAGGTATGACTTTTGTGCCTCCTGCCCTGAATGCCAGTATCATTTGAAGGAATAGCTATGGACTTGGTTGGACCCTTGTTGAAGTTTGCCCGGGGACATCAATATAATCTGGTAATTCTGGACTACGCTACCAGATACCTGGAAGCTATACCGCTACGCAATATGTCAACCAAGTCCATTGCTAGAGAGCTGGTCCATGTTTTTAGCAGGTTGGGAATACCTAAAGAGATACTAACTGACCAGGGTACCCCGTTCATGTCAAAATTTATGTGCCGCCTGTTTAAGATTAACCAGTTAAGGACCTCGGTTTATCACCCCCAAACCGATGGTTTGGTCGAGAGGTTTAACAAGACCTTCAAACATATGTTAAGGAAAGTAGTCTACAAAGATGGTAAAGATTGGGATTATTTGTTGCCTTATCTGCTTTTGGCCATAAGAGAGGTTCCCCAATCCTCCACCGGGTTTTCACCTTTCGACTTGTTATATGGGAGACATACAAGAGGGTTGCTAGACGTTGCCAAGGAGACGTGGGAAGGGCAGTTGAGTCCTTATAAAACAGTGATTGAACATGTTTCCCAGATGCAAGAGAGAATTGCGGCTGTAGTGCCGATAGTTAAGGAGCACTTGGAACAGGCCCAACTAGCACAGCAGAGGGTATATAACCGCAATGCATGGTTAAGCAACTTTGCTCCTGGGGACAGAGCGTTGGTGTTGGTTCCTACGGTAGAAAGTAAACTGTTGGCTAAGTGGCAAGGGCCCTTTGAGATCTTAGAATAAGTGGGACAGGTCAACTATAAAGCTTACCAGCCGGGGAAAAGAAATCCAGAACAGATATATCATGTGAACCTGATAAAACCCTGGAAGGATAGAGCAGCACTGTCAGCCATCCAAGCCCCTCCAGTAAACCCAGGTCCCGTGGTACCCAAAGTGACAGTGGCAAAAACCCTGTCATCCAGACAACACCAGGAGGTCAAGGAATTTTTGATCAGAAATAGGGTACTGTTTTCTGACCTACCAGGAAAAACCACGGTCATCAAATATGACATAGTCACTGTCACTGGGGTTAAAGTTAACCTAAAGCCCTATAGGTTAGCGAAGCCCAAAGAGAGTCTGTGTCAAAGGAAATTAAATACATTTTAGAATTGGGGGTAATTGAAGAATCACATAGTGAGTGGTCAAGTCCCATTGTGCTGATTCCAAAACCCGATGGGAGTGTGCGTTTTTGTAATGACTTCCGAAAGCTGAACAGTGTTTCAAAATTCGATGCCTACCCGATGCCAAGGGTGGATTAACTAATTGAAAGGCTGGGGATAGCAAGATATTTAACCACTCTGGACCTAACCAAAGGGTATTGGCAAGTGCCATTAGCCCGAAAACGCCAAAGAAAAAATAGCCTTTTCTGCACCAGAAGGGTTGTTTCATTACAAGATGTTACCCTTTGGGCTACATGGGGCGCCTGCTACCTTTCAAAGAATGATGGATAGGATTCTAAGACCCCATAGACGATATGCTGTGGCTTATCTGGATGATGTGGTCATACATAGTCCTGATTGGCAGTCTCACTTACCCAGGGTACAAGCAGTGTTAGACTCCATCTTTAAGGCAGGTTTGGCAGCCAACCCGAAAAAGTGTTGTCTCGGGATGGAGGAAGTAAAATATCTGGGATACACCATTGGCAAAGGTTTGGTGAAACCACATCTGAATAAGATTAAGGCAATACAGAACTGGCCATGACCCCTCAATAAGAAGCAGGTGAGAGCCTTCTTAAGGATCACTGGATACTATAGGAGATTCATACCCAGTTTTCCCACCATTGCGGTCCAACTTAGTGACTTTACCAAGGCCAAACAAAAAATCATGGTGGAATGGGGTCCTGAAGCAGAGAAAGCTTTCCAAGAATTAAAAATAGCCTTATGTACCCAACCTGTTCTGGTGACCCCTGATTTTGACAAAGAGTTTGGGGTACAAACCGATGCATCTGGTGTAGGCATCGGAGCAGTCCTGTCCCAAAGCAAAGAGGGTGAGGGACAACTATTTTTTACCTAAGCAGGAAATTGAATATACATGAGAGAAACTATGCCACAGTGGAGAAGGAAGCTTTGGCCATAAAATGGGCGTTAGAGACTCTCAGGTACTATTTGGTGGGAAGAAAGTTCAAACTGATTACTGACCATGCCCCTCTGAAATGGATGTCAGAAAATAAGGAAAGTAACACAAGAATAAAGAGATGGTTCTTGGTGCTACAAACCTTTACATTTTCGGCAGAACACAGGTCAGGAAGCCAGCTGGCCAATGCAGACGCGTTGTCACGCGTTCATTGCTTGGGGGCTTCAGTTGTTCCTCCCCACTGGTCGAAACAAATGGGGGGGATATGTGATAGGAACACTGGTAATGTGGTCAGTGGTAGATACATTTGTCCTAGGTTTTTGACCTATGTGTTCTAAAAAACCCCAGGAGAAAGTCTGCAGTGAAGCAGATTTGAGTTTCGGCTTTTTGAAAAGCCGGTTTGGGACCTGGGGGTGTGGATGTGAGGAGAGGGAGGGCTCCATCCACGGGCCACTCCAGGTTTTGGCCTGGTAGCAGGCTCAATAGGGGCTGCACCTGGAACTGGCTGATATAGGCTGTTTGTGATTGTAAGCAAGGCGTCTCATACCTGGGAGAGCAAGCAGACTGGCTGGCTCAGAGACACTTGGTGAAAACTACCTGTATGTCTTGTGCTTATGCTTGTGTTGATGGTGGAGGCAGTAGGCCCCACTATTTCTTTAGAGAGGGAACCTCTTGTCTAGTTAGCGCCCAGACGGGCTAGAGTTTATTTTTATGTTTTGCAGTACGAGACCCCAGACTGGTGTACTATTTTCCTGGCTGCTGTGTGTGTGAAGAGGGAGTCCATCTACCCAGGAGAGAGACCCCTAATCTGGTCGTGTTACAATATATATATAATATATATATATATATATATATTAGGGGTGAGCGGGTTCGGATTTCTGAAATCCGAACCCCCCCGAGCTCCCCCGATCCGAGGCAGATCTGAGTCAGGCTCGACTTTTCCCGCCTGACTCGGATCTGAAATCGAGGCAAAACGTCATCATCCCGCCTTCCGAATCTCGCGGGTTTTGGAACCTATATAAGGTACCCGCGTCGGCGCCATTTTCTCACTCGTCTGTGGACAGTGAAGAGGGAGGGTGGGAGTTAGGGCTGGCTGGGCTGTGTAGTGTAGTGTAGTGCAGAGTAGTGTTGTGCTGTGCTGTGCTGCGCTGTGCTGCTGTTGTCCACTACTTCAAAGTCCATAGGGGCTGGCTGTGTTGTGCTGTGCTGCTGTTGTTAATAGGGGCTGTGTCCACTACTTCAAAGTCCATAGGGGCTGGCTGGACTGTGTTGTGCAGTCAGTTCTCCATAGGGGCTGTGTCCACTCCAAAGTCCTGTGCAGTGTCCCAGTCCTAAAGGGGTGCTATAGTGTTGTCCAGGGGGTGCTCTGTCCATCAGGAGTGCTCCCCCCAAGTGCTAAAAAAAAGAATATATTTTCTGTGTTTGTGAATTGTGTGCGCAGTAGCCGCACGTGCATCAACAAAGTAGTGCCAAGCGTGCACCTGTGTCATAAGTAAAGGGCCGGCTGGCTTGACCGTTAAAGGGTGCTGTAACCCCCAAAGTACACTCCAGTCCAAACCAAAAAAAAAATTATTTTCTGTGTTTGTGAATTGTGTGCGCAGTAGCCGCATGTGCATCAACAAAGTAGTGCCAAGCGTGCGCCTGTGTCATAAGTAAAGGGCCGGCTGGCTTGACCATTAAAGGGTGCTGTAACCCCCAAAGTACACTCCAGTCCAAACCAAATAAAAACATATTTTCTGTGTTTGTGAATTGTGTGCGCAGTAGCCTAACGTGCATCAACAAAGTAGCGCCAAGCGTGCGCCTGTGTCATAAGTCAAGGGCCGGTTTGGACATCTGGTCCGGACTGAAGGACGTGCTAACAATTTCTGACAAGTCTACTGTCACTGCATATGATACTGTCCTCAAAGCAGCAGCGACAAGCGTGCGTCTGTCTGTTAAAGGGTGGTGTAACCCTCAAAGTGCGCTCCACAAACAATAAAAAAATTCTTCTTTTTTTTTCTGTCTTTGTGAAATGTGTGGGCTGTAGCCGCACCTGCATCCTTAAAGCAGCAGCGACAAGCGTGCGTCTGTCTGTTAAAGGATTACATCGGTGACAGCATCCAAGTAGGCATGTCAGACAGTCCATACCTGTACTGGCAGGATAAAGAAGCAATTTGGAGGTCCCTGTACAAACTGGCTCTATTTTATCTGAGTTGCCCCCCCTCCAGTGTGTACTCCGAAAGAGTGTTTAGTGCAGCCGGGAACCTTGTCAGCGAAAGGCGTAGGAGGTTGCTTCTACAAAATGTGGAGAAGATGATGTTCATAAAATGAATTATCAACTCTTCCAGGAAGACCAGCCTCCAGAACGTACAGAGGGACCTGTGGTTGTGGATTCCAGCAGGGACGAATTAATACTCCGTGAGGATGAGGATGTACACAACACTGAAGAGGGTGAGGAATCGGTGGATGAGGAGGATGAGGACGACATCTTGCCTCCGTAGAGCCAGTTTGTGCAGGGACAGATTAATTGCCTGCTTGTTTTGTGGGGGCCCAAACGAACCAATCATGTCAGCCACAGTCGTGTGGCAGACCCTGGCGCTGAAATGATTGGTTTGTTAAAGTGTGCATGTCCTGTTTATACAACATAAGGGTGGGTGGGAGGGACCAAGGACAATTCCATCTTGCACCTCTTTTTTTTCTTTGAATTATGTACTGTTTGGGGCCTAGTTTTTCAAACTGCCATCCTGTATGCCACTGCAGTGTCACTCCTAGATGGACCACGTGTTTGTGCCGCCCACTCGTATCTCTTAGCATAGTCATCTAGCTACCTCGGTGCAACCTTTTGGATATAAAAACACTATTGTGAGGTGTGAGGTGTTCAGAATAGACTGGAAATGAGTGGAAATTAAGGTTATTGAGGTTAATAATAGCATAGGAGCAGAAAAACCCACAAATTCTGTGATTTTAGCTGTTTTTATGCTTTTTTTTTAAAAAAAAACAGATCCAAAACACAAAACCCAGAACCCAAAACACGGAAGGGTGGTTTTGGCAAAACCAATCCAGATCCAAAACACGAAGAAAGATCCAGATCCAAAACCAAAACACAAAACACGAAAAGTGGCCGGTGCACACCCCTAATATATATATATATATATATATATATATATATATATATATTGTACACATACATACAGCAGGCAAAATAAGTATTGAACACATCAACATTTTTCTCAGTAAATATATTTGTAATGGGGCTATTGTAATGAAATTTTCGCCAAATGTCAGCAACAACCCATGTAATCCACATATGCAAAGAAATCAAACCATAGATGTCCATAAATATACACACACACATATACTATACAGTATACTAGGGCTGGCCATCGGAGGGGAGTCCATCGATGGTTATCAATGGCTCCAACGGTGGTTACCATCGATGGCACACAAACCATCTGTGGTGGCCATCGAGGGGTGGCCACCTCTGCAGTGGGGAATGGAGGCTGCGGGCCAATAAAAAAAAAAAAAGTACGGGGCTTAGCAGGGCATGGGGGGAGCTCTGTCCTGTCCAGGAAAAAATAAATAAATTGGCTCCTCATACATCGATGGCAAAGAACCATCGTCTCTCTGTCAGCGATGGTAAAACTATTCATCATCGGCCATAAACCATCGATTATTTCAACTCATTGATTGTCGATGGCCATCCCTACAGTATACTAGGAATTGTCACTGACCATTGATGGTTTGCAAACCATTGATAGTCTATGACAAGTGTTTTTGCTGTCACTGAGGGGCACCGTTGCTGCACCAACGATTGCAGCCCCACAATGGATGTTAAGGAAACAGTGGTGGCTGTGGTCTCAAACAATCAATGGGTTCTATTGATGGTTGAACCCATCGGCCATCAATGGATATAGCTGTCAATAGCCATCATTACAGTATACCATAAGAATTGCTATTTTTATGGTATACGGTGTTAACATTTTTTTATAAAACAGTGTTGGATAGGTTTTAAAAAGATGTCCTGAAAAACTTAATTCAGCCATAAAAAAAAACGACAATTTCTGAGAGGGTTTTGGAAAAAAAAATTGTCAGTTACGTGGTTAAAGTACATGCATTTACTAACCTCTATATTTAAGTGTTCATAATATCTTTGGTTTTATTATTTGTTTTTACAATTAACAATACTGATATTTTGTTTCAACATATAGGGCCGGATTCAATTAGCTGTCGTAATTCACTGCGTGAGGAAAAGGGTGATAGCCTCTGACTTTTACACCCGAGGCTATTCAATTACAAGCCCTTTTCCTTGTGCAGTAAAATTGCAGCTAACGCACATTAACCCATAGGTTCTGGCCCGGGATAAGTACCCAGAGCTATGGGTTAATGCATTCGCAGCACCTGGAATAAGGGTACTTTCCGTGAATACAGTGTGAGCCTCCCTCAGGCTTCAACAGAAATCTGCGTTAAGTTTTCGGGATTATCGTGGGCTGCCGCGGGCTGTAATTGAATAGACCTGGTCGACCAATTAGCCTGTGGTTAATTACTGCGACTAATTGAATCCAGCCCACAGAGTGCATCTGATATTTTGTAATTTTTTTTTTCTAATAGTCTAACCAGGCTGGTAGATTATTCTTATAGTTGTTGTTATTATTATTAACATTTACTTATTTAGCATTAGCATATTTCATTATGGTTTCAAAGAATAACCAGGGAGGTATAGCTGTGTCACCAGCATTAGTCATAGGCCCTTCATCATTCCTAATCCCTGGCTTTCATAGATTGAAAGGCAGAAGGTTTTGAAAGAGTAAACATATGCACTGTACAGTAATAACATGCCAGAATGCTGGGAAATTTATAGGATGGCTGCAGGTGATGGGTTAATGCTACAATATAAATATCCAATTCATACCCAGCGCTGTCATCCATGAAGATGGCATTCATTACTAACATTTCAGAAAGATCTAACAAAATAGATTGCTGAAAATGTAAAAGACACTTTAAACTGCACTGAAGTTATCTTTACAAAGATTTAGCTTCCCATATATGAAGTCTGCATATACATCATTTAATCTCAAACAGAAATTTTACTGTAGTATTGTAAGGGACATTTATTTAAAAAGTTTATATATTTTTTGGAGAAAATGGATGTTTTCACCAGTGAAAATACTTATTTTCTCTTCATTCTATACAAACTAGTAACATAACTATTACTCTGTGGCTCCCTCGTAGCAAGGAAGGGCCACACAATTCTTCTAGAAAGACATTTCTCTCCGCAGCTCTCCACTGGAGCTTTTTATAATTTGCCTACTAGATGAACCAACCCCCTTTATTCAGTCTTCTATGTAATATAACCCCTTTACATTCACCCCCCCCCCTGCTTGTTTTGTCTCCCTACATATTTTAAGAAATCAGGAGGTACAAGCAGCCAGGCTGCCTTCCCTCAATAGCCTTCCCTCAAGAGCCTGGGTAGGTTATGCACCTGGGCAGGATTCCTTACAGCCTAACACTCTAGAGCAGATGTAGTCAACATCTTGTTATAAGTGTGCTAGATAACATACAGTTAAACGCACTGCACTAGTTCTACACACACATATCACATGTCCCCTATACGCCACACTCCTCCACTTGACTTTTTCGTGCCATCAGACCCGGTTACTAGCTGTTGTGCCGTTCCTTTGCAGGTTGTTTTCTCCTCTCTTTCCCCATATCTGTCCCCCCCCCCTCCAGTTTCTCTCATTCACTCCCACTCTTTGTCTCTCCCCCTTTTTCCCTGACTCATTCTTTTCCTCAACCTCAATTTAACCCCAGAAGCTCCAGACATCCAGTCTGAACACCAGACTGATATCAGTCTCCAGCCGCTGTAACCAATTACCCCAAGGTGGGTAACCTTGTGAGTCTTTGTTTTCATACTGGCAATCATCCGGCTTCACTGCACATGTCATATAGTGTAGATAGATAGATATGGAACTTGCAACACTGAAAACGTGCAGTATGTGGTGCTAAGGTCCATAAATATGAATATAATACACTCACCTAATCAGTCAAATACATAAAGAAATGGAGGACCGGTACTCACTGTTTTAGTATTGCATGGTGTGTCCTTGTTTACGTATGTAAATGTGCAGTGGTTGCTGTGCAAGATGAGGGTCTGCGAGACATTGTCTATTGTCTCAGTTCTGGACCGGAAGAGGACTCTGGAGAATGCTCTGGGATTACAGTGGTAAAAATTTGTAGTAGTAGTAAAAAATTTTGGTGTATATTTTCTACCAACAGAGTATTTAAGACTTGGATACGAGAAAAAAAAATTGCGATGTAGAAACCATTCACGTACTTGACTGCATGTAAATGTCCCATGCGTCACACAGAAAATCACCCTTATTCTTGTTTGAGCTATATGAATATAGATTAAGATTGCCTCCCTATTAGTCAATCTTGAGGTTTTTTTATACGGCACAATAGATTGATCTATATTATATGCACCTGTTTCCTAATTGTGAAAGGGGGTATATAAGACAGTCACTTAACAACTCTAACATACATTCTAACATGTCAAGCCTAGTACACATCCACTGGACCAAGGACATATCTTATTGGACATTGTGGCATCATTGTTGAAATGAGGACTTTTAATTGTGTTTAATATATGGTCGCCCTATTGGTTTGTGAGAAATATATATGCTTCTTTGATGCTCTGGTCTCTGGGATTTGGGTCTTGACAAAGGGCCAGGTATGGTCTGAAACATTGACATTTCTCTTTTTATATGATGTGAGTAAATAAAATATACCTCTTTGTCTATACTAAGAAGACTGGTGAGTGCTCTCTTACTCTGTGGATTATATATACACTACCGTTCAAAAGTTTGGGCTCACTTAGAAATTTCCTTATTTTTGAAAGAAAAGCACTGTTTTTTCAATGAAGATAACAGTAAATTAATCAGAAATACACTCTATACATTGTTAATGTGGTAAATGACTATACTAGCTAAAAAAAAATCAGATTTTTAAAGGAATATCTACATAGGTGTATAGAGGCCCATTTCCAGCAACCATCACTCCAGTGTTCTAATGGTACATTGTGTTTGCTAAGCACGTTAGAAGACTAATGGATGAATAGAAAACCCTTGAAAACCATTGTGCAATTATGTTGGCACAGAAAAACAGGGTTTATCGTAAGAGAAGCTATAAAACTGGCCTTCCTTTGAGCTAGTTGAGTATCTGGAGCATCACATTTGTGGGTTCGATTATACTCTCCAAATGGGCAGAAAAAGAGAACTTTCATGTGAAATTCGACAGTCTATTCTTGTTCTTAGAAGTGAAAGCTATTCCATGCGAGAAATTGCCAAGAAACTGAACATTTCCTACAACGGTGTGTACTACTCCCTTCAGAGAACAGCACAAACAGGCTCTAACCAGAGTAGAAAGAGAAGTGGGAGGCCCGGTGCACAACTGTGCAAGAAGACAAGTACATTAGCGTCTCTAATTTGAGAAATAGATGCCTCACAAGTTCTCAACTGGCAGCTTAATTAAATGGTACCCGCAAAACGCCAGTGTCAACGTCTACAGCGAAGAGACGACTCCGGGATGCTGGCCTTCTAGGCAGAGTGGCAAAGAAAAAGCCATATCTGAGACTGGGCAATAAAAGGAAAAGATTAATATGGGCAAAAAACACAGACATTGGACAGAGGAAGATTGGAAAAAAGTGTTATGGACAGACGAATCGAAGTTCGAGGTGTTTGGATCACACAGAAGAGCATTTGTGAGATGCAGAACAAGTGAAAAGATGCTGGAAGAGTGCCTGACGCTATCTGTCAAGCATGGTGGAGGTAATGTGATAGTCTGGGGATGCTTTGGTGATGGTAAAGTGGGAGATTTCTACAAGGTAAAAGGGATTTTGAATAAGGAAGGCTATCACTCCATTTTGCAATGACATACCATACGCTGTGGACAGCGCTTGATTGGAGCCAATTTCCACCTCCAACAGGACAGTGCAAACCCAAAGCACACCTCCAAATTATGCAAGAAGTATTTAGGGAAGAAGCAGGCAGCTGGTATTCTGTCTGTTATGGAGTGGCCACCACAGTCACCAGATCTCAACCCCATTGAGCTGTTGTGGGAGCAGCTTGACTGTATGGTACGCAAGAAGTGCCCATCAAGCCAATCCAACTTGTGGGAGGTGCTTCAGGAAGCATGGGGTGAAATTTCTTCAGATTACCTCAATAAATTAACAGCTAGAATGCCAAAGGTCTGCAATGCTGTAATTGCTGCAAAAGGAGCATTATTTGATGAAAGCAAAGTTTGAAGGACAAAATTATTATTTCTAATAAAAATTATTATTTCTAACCTAGCCAATGTCTTGACTATATGTTCTGTTCATTTTGCAACTCATTTTATTAACAAATGTCAGTTTTCATTTAAACATGGAATTGTCTGGGTGACCCCAAACTTTTGGACGGTAGGATGGATATGGATATATATATATATATATATATATATATATATATGTAGTCCACTGTATCCAAAAAGCGGCACTCAGAGACTTGAAAATAGCAAAGAAAGGACCCCCTCCGGGGTAACTTTATTTATGGGGAATTATCACCCTATTGGAGGGCACCAGAGCAAGATTATCATCTAAAGGACTGGTGAGTGCCGGGTTTCAGCCTGCTATATATATATATATATATATATATGGCACTAATCCATGGCACTCACCATTCCTAGATTTGGGGTGCAACATGGTATGTGACCACATTGTTTAAATAGAAATCACAGGGGCTCAGCACTCACAATAATAACTAACAATAATAATAAACAAAATAAACAGTGGGGTTTTGGTTCATGAATTGATCAAGTTTAATCTAACTTGTGTCAGCTGTTTTCCTAGGTGCTTTGCAACAGGTGTACTTGGTAACTGTCTCACATTTAAAAGCAAAGTTGCTGTGAGCTTTAAACCTTGATAGCATATCCTGAGTTTAACACTAATGTGATGGCTGTGTCCATGTTATAATTCTGAGCAATAGAGTAGGGACTTGCAGTAAAGTGGGGTCCCGTGACGCGGGCTGCAAGCTTAAATGCATTGATCAATTCATGAACCAAAACCCCACTGTTTATTTTGTTTATTATTATTGTTAGTTATTATTGTGAGTGCAGAGCCCCTGTGATTTATATATATATATATATATATATATATATAGATAGCTAATAAATAGAAGAAACACGGGGGCACCTCATAGTGCATTAAAATACATTTTTAATAAGCAAACAGAAAGTACAGGTAAACAGCTTGTATATCACAGGTGGCGGACATATACCACAAGTTCATCAGCATAAATGTCATGAATACCATGTATCACACACAGCAAGGATCTCATTCACAATGGAGCAGGAATGTGCCAGGCCACGCCTCTACCGGTTTCGTCACAAGGACTTTATCAAAGGGCTGGCCAAGCACCAAAGTCCACAATAATATACCAAAAAACAACCAATCTGATGTATTTGCCACACTGATCTTTCTTTAGTGCACAGTGCTTAACTATTACCACGTTACTCTTATACATGACACAGATACATAGTAACACATTCTACTTAATAGTTAACAATAGCCGCATCACTTTATAAGAGACCTAGATACATAGTAACAAATTATGCAATATACCATACTTATTATTGTGCATACACACGTAGCGATCAGCCAGCGATGCAATATCGCTGGCTGATTGCTCTGCACTGTGCCTGGAATGTTGGATGATCTATATAGATCATCCAACACACCACCAACTGCCCACCAACTCTAGCGACCCGCGATCAACAATCGCGGCTCCCTATAGTAACTTGCTCGATATCGAGCAAGTTGACCGGCATGCATAGGCAAACACAGGGGGGGTTTCCATCTGCCTGGAAACCCCCCTCCCCAGCACACCCCACGACCACAATAGAAATAGTAATATAATACAATGTTACTAGTGCTGCATGTTCTTCTCAGTATCACAAATGAAATGATTAGCACCACCTGTGGATCTTTTAAAATGTGTCAGCCAGTAATAAATGTACCTGTGCACCAACTAGGAGAAGAGGAAAACATGCACTGTTAGGAGTGCACTGCTAAGACCATCAATAGGGTTAATTATTAATACTGTATAATAATACACTATCCAGTACATAAGGAGACCAATATGTACATATATGTCCAGGGTAGTGCTAGGTTCTTCTGCTGCTATCCCAGACTCTCTGGAATGATGCCCACATCTGAAAAAAAACATTCTGCTCAGACAGGATGGCCCTACTGCTGTATCTAATGGCATACTGTGATCGCTGGTCCTGTATATTCTGGAATTATGCAACACAATATACTTTGTATGATGCATATTAAAGCTGGATAAGTGCTAATTATACCCTCTTCATGGACTGGCCACACTCACTCTAAAATCCAGCATTTGGTAATCCCCCTCTAGAAATCCGGCGTTTGCCACTGGCATGCACGGCCGATGGACGATATCACTATCGTCCATACGTGCCCGCACATCGCTGATCGAAGATAAGTTGGTAGGGACCATTTAAAAGGACGATTTGATAAATAACGATATCAATATCGTTCAAATCTTCCTTTTAAATAGCTAAGTGTATACGAGTTAAAAAATGATTAGAATTAATTAGTAACATTAATTTAAACATATTGCATAAAAAAAGGAAAATAATTAATATCTTCATGTGAGGTTGACATACAGTATATCACTTACACAGTTATATAAAACACAACATATCAGAAATTAAAAACTTCTAAAGAACCTGCATGCATTCCCACCTGTATTTAAGTTACTTAAAGGGATACACACCTATTTAAGAGAGAGATTGAGGAGGAAATATATGTAGTTTAAAAATATTATATATATATATATATATATATATATATACACACAAGCATTCTATATAACTAAAAATGACAAATGATCACTCTAAAAATGGGGTGAACTCAAACCCCTCATTTAGTCCCTGTAGATATAAAGTGTTCAATGAGAATGTTTATCGTAAAAAGAAAAGAAAGCAATTATCATCTTAATGTGAGGTTGCCATATATCAGTTTCACAGTTGTATAAAACACAACATATCAGAAATAAAAACTTCTAAAGCACCTGCATGCATCCACACATCATAAACTTATATTTAGGTTACTTAAGGGGATACGCAGTCACTCAAGAGAGAGATCGAGGAAGAAATATATACAGACTAAAAAATATAAAAAATGTATAGCCTAAAAATAACAAATGATCACTCTAAAACCATATAGCAACCATATATAATTTGCCTAAGATCCATAAGAATTGAGAGTCCCCGCCTGGTCGCCAAATAATCTCAGGCATAGACTCAATTACTGCCAGAGTGTCTGAATATGTGGATGTTTATCTAAAGAAGTATGTCCCATTGTTGGAATCATATGTAAAAGATTCAGCCCATGTATTACAACTATTGGAGAACTTCAAATGGAAAAATTAATTTAAATGGGGCATGGTAGATGTTCAGTCCCTTTACCTTTATACATCCATCCCACATGAAAAAGGTATTGACTGTGTTAGGACAGTACTAAACAGTGATCCAGATATGGAGTCGTTGAGAACTAATTTTCTGATGGAATGTATAAGGTATGTGTTACAGCATAATTATTTCACCTTTTTGAAGAATTTTTTTATGCAGAAACGCGGAACTGCGATGGGCAGTATTTGTACACCGAGGTTTGCAAATATTTATATGGGCAAGTGGGAAAAAGTTAATCTATAATAAGAATAACCCTTTTTTTAATAATATTGTTCTGTATAAATGATATATAGATGATACGTTGATTATATGGAGTTTAGGGAATATCTTAACAGTAATTATATGATTATAACTTTAGGTTTTACTTGTAACTTTCAGGACATGGAGATTGAGTTTTTGGACCTAGTATTAAGTGCTAAGGATTGTGGTGAAACCTGCAAAGAGATAGATACCTATACATTGTTTAAATAAGTAGACAGCAATAGTTATTTGGACTATAGGAGCTGTCATTTTAGTAAATGGAAGAAAAAATTGCCATATTCACAGTTGGTGAGATTGCGGCTCAATTGTAGCACTATGGAGAAATTTTAAGAACAGTATCAGATTTGTGTCCAGGTTTCTAGAAAAAGGGTATCCTATGCTTTTAATTGAAGCCGCTATAGAAAGAGCAAAGAATTTGGATAGAAAGGACTTGATCCAGTATAGAGATCAAAAAGAACCTCAGAGAAGAAATGAAGAAAATGACATGTCCCTTTGTTACTCAATATAATGACCATATTGAGGAATTTAGGTGGATTATGAATAAACATTGGCACATTATTAAAATGGATACGGTTATATCCCCTTATTTAACAGAGAAACCTGAAATGGTGTTTAGGAGAGCTAAGACTAAAAAATTATTTAAAACAGCTTATAGATAGTGTTTCCAGAGCGCTTCCTACTGTTTATGAAGTAGAGCAAATACTTATTCAACAGTCTTTATGTAGCTTGTCACTTTCTTCAATGATCCCTCTTCAAATACTCGATGTATAAAACAAGCAAAAAAGAGAAAACCGCTTATGTGTAGAAATTTTTTCAGGTGGTTATGCAAAATACAAGTCTCTATAGAAGGAACAGATCTTGATGGAATTAAAAAAAAATAAATTTCAATTTATATGATGCAATGACGTACCATACTCACTTATAGTTTGTATGGTTAAGACATATAACGGTTTCTTTCTTGAAACAAATGCTCACAAATAATTTATAAAATACTGCACAAGGTCGAACTAATCAACACGTACCCTACTCACATAAAGTGAAGTGGGGTAAATCGCATAATGGTATCTTTCAGGATAATCACGTACCCAACTCACATGTAATAAATGTAGTTTAAGCACATCAAGGTTTCTTTGTCCAGCTTTTTCCAATAACATCCAATATCAGTTACTGGGTAACTTTCAGTATTTATTTAAATACACAAATTGACACACAAAAATAAAAATATCTCAAAACATATGTAGGAGACTTGCAGAATGGGGATAAAACATCATAAACACCCAGGTATGGTTGTTAAAGGTATGTGATCTCAAAGACAGTCCGGACCTGTCTCTAAAAAAGATACCCAGTGAAAGCACTATAGGAATTTTTTGGAAGGTGATTATTTAAAGTATCAAACTGTTGTGGCTTGAGTGATGGCACTTTGGCCCTCATTCAGAGCCATTCGCTATTTGCGTTCGTTCGTTCAAAAACAAGGGGTGGCTATGCAAATGATCCGTTCGCACATTGCAGTCTGTTCACACCTCTAAGTCTGAACGAGCGAGCAAAACATACGCTCGCACCATACGTCATGTCCGCTATTTATTAGATTACTCAGATGTACATCGAACAGGATATGAACTGCTCGCTATTCTTGTGGTTGGTTTTTTCAACCGCTATTTTGCGAGCAGTTCTGAGTTAAAAAAAACCAAGTGACGTGGTCATTGACGCTGCTGTATTAATTATGCACACCCATAAAACGCCCGTTTTGATCTTTAAGCACGCCTGCGATCGGATCTCCACTCCCCGTTTTCAAGCACCTTCCCCTGTTACCACCCACATACGCCTCATTCTGTCACTCAAAATAGCAGGCACTCGCTATATTGCGTACAAATGATTTTCGGCCGCACTGACTGGTTCGCGCATGCGTACTAAAAACCGTACGCATGCGCAGATGTGCGAACATCGCTCGGGACGAGCGTACTGCTGCTAGCGAATGGCTCTGAATGAGGGCCTTTCCCAGAAGAACAATACGTAAAAAAAAATTTGTGGCTTGAGTGAAGGCACTTGTTTTATGCAACTATTTACTTCTTCTGTTTTCTCCACTTCTTTTCAATGCCTACTTTTTGGCTAAGAAATTATTTATCACCTAGTTTTGCCACCTATAGTGCATCCGGTAAGTATTCGTAACGCTTCACTTTTTCCACATTTTGTTATGTTACAGCCTTATTCCAAAATAGAATATATTAATTTTTGTCCTCAAAATTCTGCACACAATACTCCATAAAATTGAGCTCAGGTGCATCCTGTTTCCACTGATCATCCTTGAGATGTTCCTACAGCTTAATTTGAGTCCACCTGTGGTAAATTCAGTTGATTGGACATGATTTTGAAAGGCATACACCTGTCTTTATAAGGTCCCACACTTGACAGTGCATGTCAGAGCACAAACCAAGCATGAAGTTCAAAGAATTGTCTGTAGACCTCCTAGATAGGATTGTCTGGAGGCACAAATCTGGGGAAGGGTACAGAAAAATCTCTGCTGCTTTGAAGGTCCCAATGAGCACAGTGGCCTCCATCATCTGTAAATGGAAGAAGTTCGGAACCGCCAGGATTCTTCCTAGAGTTGGCCGGCCGTCTAAACTGAGCAATCGGGGGAGAAGGGCCCTAGTCAGGGAGGTGACCAAGAACCCAATAGTTACTCTGTCAAAGCTACAGCATTTCTCTGTGGAGAGAGGAGAACCTTCCAGAAGGATAACCATCTCTGCAGCAATCCACCAATCAGGCCTGTATGGTAGAGTGGCCAGGCGGAAGCCACTCCTTAGTAAAAAGCACATGGCAGCCCACCTGGAGTTTGCCAAAATATATCTGAAGGACTCTCAGACCATGAGAGACAAAGATTGAACTCTTTGACGTGAATGCCAGGCGTTATGTTTGGAGGAATCCAGGCACCGCTCATCACCAGGCCAATACTATCCATAATTGAAGCATGGTGGTGGCAGCATCATGCTGTGGGGATGTTTTACAGCGGCAGGAACTGGGAGACTAGTCAGGTAAGATGGAAAGATGAATGCAGCAATGTACAGAGACATCCTGGATGAAAACCTGCTCCAGAGCGCTCTTGACCTCAGACTGGGGCGATGGTTCATCTTTCAGCAGGACAACGACCTTAAGCACACAGCCAAGATATCAAAGGAGTGGCTTCAGGACAATTATGTGAATGTCCTTGAGTGGCCCAGCCAGAGCCCAGACTTGAATCCAATTGAACATCTCTGGAGAGATCTGAAAATGGCTGAGCACCGACACTTCCCATCCAACCTGATGGAGCTTGAGAGGTGCTTATTTATTTTATTTATTAACACTTTCTTATATAGTGCAGCATATTCTGTTGCGGTTTACAATTGGAAACATAACTAGAACAAAACTGGAAGGTGCTACAAAGAGGAATGGGCGAAACTGCCCAAAGATAGGTGTGCCAAGCTTGTGGCATCATATTCAAAAAGACTTGAGACTGTAATTGCTGCCAAAGGTGCATCAACAAAGTATTGAGCAAAGGTTGTGAATACTTCTGTACGTGTGATTTCTCAGTTTTTTTTCTTTAATTAAATTTACAAAAATCGCAAAAAAACTGTTTGCATGTTGTCATTATGGGGTATTGTTTGTAGAATTTTGAGGACAAAAATTAATTTATTTCATTTTGGAATAAAGCTGTAACATAACAAAATGTGGAAAAAGTGAAGCGTTGTGAATACTTTCCGGAGGCACTGTATGCCAGAGACTGCTCATGAGGCTTTACTGTCTACTAAGATTGAAGGTTTCTATACTAGTGAGAACTGTAAAGTATGCCCTTATGGTTTGAAAGAAACAAAAAAGTTTGAAGATGGGCGAGATCCAAAAAAAGAATATAAGATTAAGGGTTTAATCAATTGCAACACAATTTATGTTGTGTATATGCTAGAATGTGACTGTGGGAAAAAATATATTGGAAAAACTAAGGGAGTATTAAAAATTTGAATATTAGAACATATTTGAAATATTAAGAATTTAGTGGAGTATCACAGCGTGCCCCGTCATTTTAAAGAATGTCATGCAAGTAATCCAAATACATTGAAATTTACAGGTTTGGAACATGTTGTGTTGAATCAGAGGGTAGGTGATAGATTGACTCTTTTATCTAGACGGGAAACATTATGAATCATTACCTTGAACACTTTATATTCACAGGGACTAAATTAGGTGTTTGAGATCACCCCATTTTTAGAGTGATCATTTGTTATTTTAAGTCTATAAATTTTTTAGATTGTTTAGTCTGTATATATTTCTTCCTCGATCTCTCTATTGAACAGGTGTGTATCCCCTTAAGTAACCTAAATATAGGTGAGAATGCATGCAGGTGCTTTAGAAGTTTTTCATTTCTGATGTGTTGTGTTTTATATAACTGCGTAACTGATATATGTCAACCTCACATGATATTTATTGTTATCCTTTTTTATGCAATATGTTTTAAATTAAATTTTACTAATTAATTCTAATATTTTTTTAATTATAATAAGTATAGTATATTGCACAATTTGTTACTATGTACTTATGACTCTTATAAAGCGATGCAGCTATTTTTAACTATTAAGTAAAATGTGTTACTATGTATCTGTGTCATGTATAGAGTAGTGTGATAATAGTTAAGCACTGTGCACTAATGGAGGATCAGTGTGACAAATACATCAGATTGATTGTTTGTTGGTATATTACTGTGGACTTTGTGGTGCTTGGCCATCCCTCTGACGAAGTCTTTGTGACGAAACCGGTAGAGGCATGGCCTGGCACATTCTTGCTCCATTGTGGAGGAGATCCTTGCTGTGTGTGATACATGGTATTCATGACCTTTATGCTGATGAACTTGCAGTATATGACCGCCACCTGTGGTACGCAAGCTGTTTACCTGTACTGTCTGTTTTGCTTATAAAAAAAAGGCTTTTAATGCACTATGAAGCGCCCCCGCATTTCTTCTATATATTAGCAATATCCCTACCTGAGACGTGAATTCAGGTGTAAAGGGGAAGACGCCGACTTGATTAAGGAAGTTATTTGTGCATAAGACCAGCTGTGACATCATATGAGACCGTCAGCTTTTTCTTACAAGCCACACTATTGGTTTGGGCGTGTTTGGTTACATCTGATGTCTCTCCCATACAAGCCGCCGATTGGCTGACCCACCTCTTCTTGGCAGTTGGTAGCGTGGGTAGTGTGTTCGAGCGGTCACTGGACGGACGGTTGGTGTATTGCCTATTGGATTTTACTCATGTGGTAATCAGTCCACAGTGGACTTCTTATTGCTATGAGTCCAATTGTTTATGCCCAGAATATTTGTGCTTTTATGTGAATAAATAGTTTTATGCACTATGGAGCGCCCCCCTCTGCATGTTTTTTTGTAGATTTGAACTGGTCCTTGGTGATTGTGGATCAAGAAGGGCAGCGATCTGAATTCTAAAGGACATTCGTGCGATATATACACACACAGTAGTGTGTTGTAATGAGTTGTTGTAACACTCACTTTTAACCACAGACTGGTATACTGAGCGCCTGTCAATGTTCAATGTCATATATATATATATATATATATATATTTTAGGGGTTTCTGTGCCGACCCCCATGTTTTGGATCTGTATCTCCTTCAAGGCTTTGGATCTGGATTTGGTTTTGCAAACCACCCTCAAGTGTTTTTTGCTTTTAGTTTTTCTCTGAATTTTTTTAAATAAAAAAAAATATATACAAAGTTTTAAAAACAGCTAAAATTATGTAATTTATGCAATCCAAAACCCGAAATTCGGATTTAAAATCTGAATTCCGAACCGCAAATAGATCAGAACCGCAACCCGGATCTCCTCAGGAGATTAGTACCGTGACTCGGATTTACCCGGATTCATGAAATTCGGGTGGATTTGGATCTCTGGAGAACCGAATCGCACATCTCTAATATATATAATATATATACAGTATCTATCTGAAAAGCAGGTATCTCACACTCACTGTACTAGCAGATAACTTCACTTTGTTGCCCTCCAAGTAGGGAACAAATCCCAGTAGTATAACAGCAGTGGCAGCATTCAGGGGTTAAAAAAATGTTTAGAGAAGACAATATTTCAACTGACTGTAAACGCAAAAAGACAGGGGACGCCACACATAGGGCCGAATTCAATTCAGTGCGATATTGAATAGGCACTAGGAGGGAGAGTTAGGGTTAGGCACTTACAGGAGGGTTAGGCACTAGAAGGGATGATTAGGGCCAAGCACCTACCCCAATGGTCAGGTACCAGGAGGGAGGGTTAGGCACTTATCGGAGGGTCAGGCACTAGAAGGGATGGATTGGACCAAGCACCTACCCTGATGGTTAGGGTTAGGCACCAGGAGGGAGGGTGAGATTTAAGCACCAAGGGAGGGTTAGGGTTCGGGTGAAGATTAGGGCTAGGAAACAAAAAAAAAATCATGTGACGACCTTTTGACTCTGTCGACCATTTGTACCTGTCGACCTTTTGTCTCAGTCCACATATTGACTGTCTAACATCTATCTAGACACTGTCGACCTTTTTACTGTATACTACTAGTATTGGTCTAGATGAGAGATAACTTAATGAAGGACTTAACCTTCAACTATCCTCCTAACCACAAAGCTAATCACAAGGGTACTAGTCCAAATATACAAAACCCCAATGATGTGACAGTCCACATTTATCGCTGGAAAAATTCAAGTTTTCATTGGAGACTATTTAAACCTTACTGTGCCTAGACCATGAGTTCCATCTGCATATCAAAAACAATAAGATGTTTTCATAGTAAATACACCTCTTACTTTCCATGTACACAAGCAGATTGAAACATTAGATTGATATATTTCAGACATGTAATTATTTATCTGTAACTGCACGTTAAGAAAGATAAATTTGATGCTGATATTATAAGGGTTGTGCAAAAGATTTAATTCCAGTTGATGATGAGGGACTCTCATGGGACTAGCAAAAAAGGAGTGACACTATGATAAAAGGTACTACAGGCTGTCAGTTTGAACTTTCAAGCAGTGCTGATGCTGTCACTAGTATCACACACTAGTATCTTCTAGATCAACTGTATATAGCAACATTAATTAGAGAGAGTTCATTTAAAAAAAAAAAAAACATTTTATTTAAGTACAGTACTTCAAAGTACATAATATGCTACACAGGAAAGATTGCATCAAATCTTGTAATTACAACTCAAGCAATGCAATAAAACCTCGACAAAATAATATCATCATGTCAGCATAGCTGCAAAAGATATGCATCAGAAGCACAAGTTTTAATATAAGAAAGGGAATTGTTTAGAAGAGAGGGCGGGGGAGTGAACGGAAGGGGATAAGAGCTTCATGGAGCTCCGCAGCGTCCGTTTGTGTTTGGCTTGGCAGAATGCTGTTTGGTGGATGGCTCTAGTCCCATCCACCAATCACAGTTGTGGGATGTCTCCCGACACTGATTTGTGGATGGCTGGAGCTATCCACCAATCAGAATTCAGAAGTCTGCAGGAAGAGACGCGACAGAGGAGCTAATTGCAGCAGGGTAATATGTTCTATGGTTGTGTTACCTCACAGATCTGAGGTCTCTGGGCACAATTTGCAATGAGGGAGGGAGGAGAATACTGTAGATTTGGTCCATAAGTTTTATTAAAAGGGGAAGCATATTTTTGGTAGGATGCTTAATGAAAGGGTATCTGTGGCATTATTTTTAATTATGGAGTTGTGTGTGAGTTTGTGTTTAATCTAGTGCATTCATTTTAATGAAGTAATTGTGTGTGTGTGTAAGCAAATCTGTGGTTTGATATTTCATGAGAGAGAAGGGGAGTTATCAAATTTGAGATACAGCTATTAATCAGGAGTGTGTGGGGGGGTCACATATGGGGTAGGAATTTTAATAATGGAGGTATGGGTCAGTGAAATCTGGGGTCTACTTTAAAAAGAGGGGGCAGATTTTTATTGAGCACGGAGAGGCAGCCAGATTGCGGATCTGGTCTATGTCTATTTATTATATAGTGGTCACTGTTATAGTCTCTGTATTGAAGAGAGGACACTAGTATACTTTCTGTTTTGTCTGATGTGGCTGGTGCAGTGACGTCACAAGAGGGGTGCGGGCCGCACCCGGCTGTCACCCGTCAAGAGGTGACAACAAAGTGCAGATTCCCCATCAGTGACAGGAGTTGGGTGCTGCCCTGTAGAACTACGTGCAGCACTCGGCTCCCGTCACAGTAAGGGAGCCAGCACTACAAGTACAGTGGTTCCCGGGGGCAGCCCGCACCTCCAGGACCCCCGGAGAGACTTAAACTGGGGTTCAGGTGCATTGCCACGCCCCCAGACATGAGGCCATACCCCCTTACCATGTAGCCACACCCCTTTCTCCAGCCCGTGGCTAAGCCGCGCTCTAAACTCTGCTGCCCGCTTCGGGTGCATCTCAAGGTAGGGACGCCACTGGGCTGGTGAGTTATGTATTTGTTTATAGCTTTTTGATATAACAAGGTATTTTCTATGACTATTTAAACCACACCCACATTAGATACACCACACCACTGAGAAATTTGTTATGCTATTTTTTCCGTCGCGGTTATTTGGTAGAAAATCAAGGGCCACATGCTTGTGTTTGCCCCCCAGGTTTAAAGTTGCCAGCCAGCCCCTGGATACAGGTAATTGTGCTGATGTAAGAGAGGAAGGCACTAGGTCAGCGACTGTTGGAGGAGGGGATAAACCCCTATTTTTATTTGTGCAAGGGCATTGATGTTGCGCTCTGGTTGCAGAGTTAGAGTGAATAGACTTGCGCATTACAGAAGACAATCCAGGCAGTGGCAGAACTAGAGACTGGTGGGCCCAGGTGAAAGAATATGCTTTAGGCCCCCCTATGCAGTGACCCAGTAGTGCCCCCAGTAGTGGTCCCCCTATGCAGTCCCCTTAATACAGTGCCCCCAGAAGTGGTGCCCCCAGTAGTAGTCCCCCCTATGCATTGCCCCCAGTAGTAGTAGTTCCCCCTATACAGTGCACCAGTAGCGGCCACCCCTGCGTGCCCCCAGTAGCAGCCACCCCATACAGTACCCCCAATAGCGGCCCCTCTATACAGTACCCCCAGTAGTGGCCACCCCCTCTATACAGTGCCCCCAGAAGTGGCCATGCCCTCTATACAGTGCCCCCAGTAGCACCCCCCCATACAGTGCCTCCAGTAGTGGCCACCCCCTCTATACAGTGTCCCGAGTAGTGCCCCCCCATACAATGCCTCTAGTAGCAGTGCCAGTGTCAGTGCCCCTTACACCCACAAAAAAAAACTATACAACTTACCTGAATCTCCGCTCCTGCCACGACCACTGCTGTCCGCTCCTCCTGGCCCGCACTGCACTATGGTTGAGACGTCAAGATGTGAAGGTGGAGCTCAAGAGTGAGTTCCGGCCGGCACCCTCCGTGGACTCAGCAGCCAATGAGAGTCTGTCTGGTTTTTACTGTGTAGTGCGGGCCGCTCTCACTGTGGTCTGCACTACACTTAAACACTGTGGAGCCCGGGGGACACTGGTGGTGGGTGCAGCAGCGCTGTTGGATGCAGGCAGATATGGGCCCCTGCACCACAGTGGGCCTCGGTGCAAGCCACCGGCTGCGCTGTCACTAGTTCTGCCAGGTGAAACTGGTATTCAGATTAGGGAATAAAGTCTCAATAGAGGCAGCATGCGTTAGAATGACCACTAGATGGAGGCATAGAACAGTCTGAATCACATAATTTGATTTAATATACTTACTGTGGGAATAGTTAAGAGTCCAAAATTCTGCAGAACAACACTGTAGGGAATCTTCACAGCAAGTCCTTAGACCCTTCTCGCACTCGTTGTTGTGATAAATAGAAGTTTCTCCCAGTGTACAACAGTAATATTCACTACCAATGTAGATAATATAGCAGTGTGGCTGTTGTAGTACTGGATGATGAGCAGCCCTTAATATGTTTTCAATATCAAAATGGTGCCTGCTATGTGCAGCTAGAGTCTATCGGCTGCCTGCAATGTGTCTGGCAGAGATGCAGGTCAGGGACTACTGTAATGGCCAGCTGAGACCCAACTAGCAGTGACTCTGTGTGATCTGGGGGTCCAGACTGCACTGGTGAAGTGAGGGATTGGTGTGCCTATCAGCCACAGTGGCCAGAGGCTGTAACAAACCCCAGTAATTATTTCCCCTTCCGTGGACGGTTACCCAAAACAGTGACCTGGGGGGGAGGGGTGTAGAGGAGATGCTCTGGTGGTGGATTAAGCACACGGTGACAGTTGGCTAGTGCACTGTAATGCAGGAGTGAGCCAGTAATAGCACAGCTCCGGCTTCATTCTCCTGTGCTCTTTGGCATCCAAAGTAATGGTAGGCTGATGAGATTTCCAAAGATAATATGCCTGCTACTCTTTTGAGGTTGACATTCTCTTTGGCCACATGCTTGTTCAAATAATCACAAAAGATACAGCACTGTCTTCACTTTCAGAGAAGAGACAGAAGGTCCTACTAGAGATTAGGATCAGATAATTTGTAAATAGAAGCTTGATATGTCTAATAGCATAAAGGTCAACTGGAGGAAAGATCATGACTCATGCCCCTAAAAACCTTCCCACTTAGAAATAAAAACAAAAATCTTTAAGAAGGCTTGTGAGACTAACAGCCTGTAACAGGAGGACATCTCAAGTTTTTTCGAGGCTGCTTGTGCTTGGTCCACAAAAGACAAATAAGTGGACAAGGTTTTTTCTCAGAGGTACCATCTTGTGTTTAGGATTATCACTCCCCATCACCGATTCATTTCCTCATGAACTCTGCGATTGCTAAAGACTAGGATTATGCTATTATCCTGCAGGAACCCCTTCTCAAAGCAGTCAATGTCTAGTTACATCCACCTAAAAATGTATTTACTTACCCACATTCCTTGTTCGGAAGATCAACTGTTACCTAAGCTCTAGTCTTTAAACATTGAGATATTCAGGTACAGTGTATCATTTAAAACACTATACGGGATGAATGCCAGGCCTAAAATCATCTTGAAGGATGCCTAATTTCACGACCTTGTATTCCTTGCTCAAAGATTTCTGTGACTCAATGCAGTGCAACAACATTATGACTATACTACACTTTTATTTATACTATTTATCTCTCCAAGAATGTTCACAAAGGCCCTTGCTACTATTTGTTTTAGAAATATACACATTTTTTATCTGATTGTATGCTGGATGTATGGATTTTTCAGTTACTTATGGAATACTGCTGGCAGTATCGAGGCATGAATCTGGTGGAAGCCTGCAGGTCCCGGTCTTCTAACTAACGCTTTATCAAGACTGGGTGGTAAGTACAGTGGCAGAGGACAATGCCAGAAGCAGAATCGTAATCTGTAGAATGATCAGGTGTAGCAAGAGGTCAGAGGCAGAAGCACTGGCTTAGAAGTTGGTATTCAGGCAAGGATCAGGGACACAGGATCAGGTTCAAAATTGATTAAACAAGTAAGAATCAGGGACACAAGCACAAAATCAGTCATGGACATGCAGAGGACTAGAGAGAGAGATGGGCACAAATATAGCAGGAGCAAGCACAACAGCCTAATACTTTGGCACAGGTTTGTGCAAAGATCTGCGATTTCTAGGCAGTGCAAGTTTGAATATGGCGCAATAGGGAGCCTGTTGGTCATATTACCACAAGTTTAAAACACACAGTAAACCATAAACTTTCACCAAGATAAGGCACTGGCAGACACAGTCCAGAGCCAGGGAAGACAGAAAGCCAGTACCTTGTAACAGAACTGGAAGGTAAGTGCTGGACACCCAGGTGGAGCAGCTGATTGTCTGGCTGTGACAGGTTGACCTACTCATCAAAGTTCCCAATCAACAATATGTTGTTCTCCTAATAGGAGGGATTGAAGCATCAGAGATTTTGTTTCCACAATTTGGAAAAATCCTAAATGAACTCTAATTTGCTCTGATTCGCAGGATTCATCCACTTCCTATGACCCATCTACAGTCCATGCTACTACTCTTTCGGAAGTCTGGGAGACTCTTAAATATAGGGGGAGTACCCTGGACTCCTGCATCCTGCCCACTTTGCCGACAACATCCCATGAGTGGGGCGGGGAAGATAATGCCAGGTCCAGGAGGAGGGGGCGGGACCAATATTAAGCGATTCTATAAGAGAACAGCAAAGTAAGCAAGTATGCTTCAATCTCCTTGCAAACCACAGACAATACAATACGGGGAGTCAAAGCTAGGTTGCTTAAAAGTAAAAACTTAGGGGTTATTTATTGTCTGCAGTACAGCTATGTTTGAAAAATAATTCTGAGCATTTGCCATCAATTTCCAAAATTATGCAGATTCGACACACTTGAAAGGCATAGGCCCTCATTCAGAGCCGTACGCTCTGAGCAGAGCGCACGCTCTGAATGAGGGCCGGGCTCCATTTTCATGGAGCGTCCTCCTGGACGCTCGTATAGCTGTGGGTCACCACCCACAGGCTATACGAGCGTGCATTTTGATGGCCGCGATGGTCGTGACCATCGCGACCATCGAAATTGCGAGCCGGAGCCTGCGGTTGAGGTTTTCAACCGCAAGCTCCGGAGTGATTTTGGCTCTATCAGAGCCAAAATCACTCCCACTGACATCACTAGTGATGTCAGTGGGCCGGCTTCTGACGGGAGGCGTTCCCGTGGGAACGCCCCCGTCAGGGAGGCACGCCCCCGGCACGCCCACCAAAGGGGGCGTGCTGTCAATCAACATTGACAGCACGCCCTCTTTGATCGGACACAACGAGCGAAGGAAAGTCCTTCGCTCGTCGTGTCTGGCGCATGCGCACGACAGAGCTCCCTCCGTCGTGCGCATGCTCAGTGCAGACCATCGACCCACTTGCGAGCGGACAGCCGCTCGCGAGTGGGTCTGAATCAGGCCCATAATTTCTAAAGCTTTGATTTTAGCTAAGTGCACATGAATTGTGCTTTGGGATGTGTCCTGCTGTACTTCTCTCAGGCTTTTGTTTCCTACAGTGATAGTTGGAGATCACAGCTGTGGCTGGTTAGGAAGTGGCAATGACTGAGAATTTACAGGTTTTATTTTATATTCAAGTTCTATTTCAGTAGTGTTGTTAAAAACACTTCTAAGAAAACATTCAATTCAATGTAGGTAGGTATGCAGACTTCCACTGATGATTCAACACGACTGACATTTCCAATGGGAAGAAATATAATGCATTTGACTCAGGATAGTGAATTAAGCAAAACAATTTATACTGTATAGGCAAAAATGTTATTTGTATAGTACTTTTGAGCTAGAAAACTTACAGATTGAGGTATAGAAGAAGGTAGGTAGACTGTGCTAATTCAGGGATGCTAAAGACCGATACGTTGCTGCTGGAAAGGGGGCAGCACTACAATGACCCCAGGCATAGAATATGTAAAACAGTACTTCCTAGCACATCTGTAAGGTAGTTAAAAAGCAAATACATTTTACTTGAGTAAACTATATATATTAGGAATTGTTATTGATGTACTTGAGTTAAAAATAAATCAGTATAATATATAAATTACACAGATTAAAAAAATATACAAGTAGTGCAGAGTTGCTCTTTGTACTGTAATTGTAGTATAAAAGTCTGCGTTTAGTTCCTTTAGCAGGAATACGCTTTTTATAGGCATTTTACTCCCCCTATATACTTACTAAAAACTGAGTTTTGGTATCAGCTTAGATTAGATTTAGGGGCCTATTTATCAATGAGTTTTATCATATGCAACGAGTGATAAAACTCGTTACGTATTATAATTAGGGGTGAGCGGGTTCGGATTTCTGAAATCCGAACCCCCCCGAGTCCCCCCGATCCAAGTCCGATCCGAGTCAGGCTCGACTTTTCCCACCTGACTCGGAACTGAAATCGAGGCAAAACGTCATCATCCCGCCTTCCGAGTCTCGCGGGTTTTGGATCCTATATAAGGTACCCGCGTCGCCGCCATTTTCTCACTCGGCTGTGGACAGTGAAGAGGGAGGGTGGGAGTTAGGGCTGGCTGGGCTGTGTAGTGTAGTGTAGTGTAGTGTAGTGCTGCTGTTGTCCACTACTTAAAAGTCCATAGGGGCTGGCTGTGTTGTGCTGTGCTGTTGTTGTTAATAGGGGCTGTGTCCACTACTTCAAAGTCCATAGGGGCTGGCTGGACTGTGTTGTGCAGTCAGTTCTCCATAGGGGCTGTGTCCACTCCAAAGTCCTGTGCAGTGTCCCAGTCCTAAAGGGGTGTTGTAGTGTTGTCCAGGGGGTGCTCTGTCCATCAGGGGTGCTCCCCCCAAGTGCTAAAAAAATAATATATTTTCTGTGTTTGTGAATTGTGTGCGCAGTAGCCGCACGTGCATCAACAAAGTAGTGCCAAGCATGCGCCTGTGTCATAAGTAAAGGGCCGGCTGGCTTGACCGTTAAAGGGTGCTGTAACCCCCAAAGTACACTCCAGTCCAAACCAAAAAAATATATATTTTCTGTGTTTGTGACTTGTGTGCACTGTGGCTGCACGTGCATCAACAAAGGAGCAGCGCGAAGCGTGCGCCTGTGTCCCATAAGTAAAGAGCCGGCTGGCTCATTTCTTAAAGGGTGGTGTAACCCACAAAGTGCACTACTCTCCAGCAAAAATAAAAAAATATTTTCTGTGTTTGTGTGTGCTTTAGCCGCACGTATATATCAATATAACATAAATGGAGGACCAAACTTTCTCCGATAAAAATAAAATAGGGAAAGATCAAGAACCACTTCCTCCTAGTGCTGTTGCTGCTGCTGGGAGTTGTTCATCATCCCAGAGAGGAAGTAGGAACATCACTACTTTTACTAAACAATTGACCCTCCAACAGTCCCTAGCGATGAGGATGAAGTACGACAGCAGTCATCCTGAAGCAAAACGTATAACTGAGGCCTTGACTGCTATGTTGGTGTTAGACGTGCGTCCGGTATCCGCCATTAGTGCAGTGGGATTTAGACAATTAATGGAGGTAGTGTGTCCCCGGTTCCAAATCCCGTCTAGATTCCACCTGCATCCTCAAAGCAGCAGCGACAAGCATGCGTCTGTCTGTTAAAGGGTGGTGACACCCTCACAGTGTGCTACACAAACAATAAATATTGTTCTTTTTTTTTCGGTCTTTGTGAAATGTGTGGGCTGTAGCCGCACCTGCATCCTTAAAGCAGCAGCGACAAGCGTGCGTCTGTCTGTTAAAGGGTGGTGACACCCTCAAAGTGTGCTACACAAACAATAAAAATATTGTTCTTTTTTTTCTGTCTTTGTGAAATGTGTGGGCTGTAGCCGCACCTGCATCCTTAAAGCAGCAGCGACAAGCGTGCATCTGTCTGTTAAAGGGTGGTGACACCCTCAAAGTGTGCTACACAAACAATAAAAATATTGTTCTTTTTTTTTCTGTCTTTGTGAAATGTGTGGGCTGTAGCCGCACCTGCATCCTTAAAGCAGCAGCGACAAGCGTGCGTCTGTCTGTTAAAGGGTGGTGACACCCTCAAAGTGTGCTACACAAACAATAAAAATATTGTTCTTTTTTTTTCTGTCTTTGTGAATTGTATGGGCTTTAGCCGCACTTGCATCCTCAAAGCAGCAGCGACAAGCGTGCGTCTGTCTGTTAAAGGGTGGTGTAACTCTCAAAGTGCTCCAAAAAATAAAAAACTATTTTTTGAATGTGTTTGTGACTTGTGTGCGACGTAGCCGCACTTGCATCTTCAAAGCAGCAGCGACAAGCGTGCGTCTGTCTGTTAAAGGGTGGTGACACCCTCAAAGTGTGCTACACAAACAATAAAAATATTCTTCTTCTTTTTTCTGTGTTTGTGAATTGTGTGGGCTGTAGCCGCACTTGCATCCTCAAAGCAGCGACAAGCGTGCGTCTGTCTGTTAAAGGGTGGTGTAACCCTCAAAGTGCGCTCCACAAACAATAAAAATATTCTTCTTTTTTTTCTGTCTTTGTGAATTGTGTGGGCTGTAGCCGCACTTGCATCCTCAAAGCAGCAGCGACAAGCGTGCGTCTGTCTGTTAAAGGATTACATCGGTGACAGCATCCAAGTAGGCATGTCAGACAGTCCGTACCTGTACTGGCAGGAAAAAGAAGCAATTTGGAGGTCCCTGTACAAACTGGCTCTATTTTACCTGAGTTGCCCCCCCTCCAGTGTGTACTCCGAAAGAGTGTTTAGTGCAGCCGGGAACCTTGTCAGCGAAAGGCGTAGGAGGTTGCTTCCACAAAATGTGGAGAAGATGATGTTCATAAAATGAATTATCAACTCTTCCATGGAGACCAGCCTCCAGAACGTACAGAGGGACCTGTGGTTGTGGATTCCAGCGGGGACGAATTAATACTCTGTGAGGATGAGGATGTACACACTGAAGAGGGTGAGGAATCGGTGGATGAGGAGGATGAGGATGACATCTTGCCTCCGTAGAGCCAGTTTGTGCAGGGACAGATTAATTGCCAGCTTGTTTTGTGGGGGCCCAAACGAACCAATCATTTCAGCCACAGTTGTGTGGCAGACCCTGAAATGATTGATTTGTTAAAGTGTGCATGTCCTGTTTATACAACGTAAGGGTGGGTGGGAGGGCCTAAGGACAATTCCATCTTGCACCTCTTTTTTTTCTTTGCATTATGTACAGTTTGGGGCCTAGTTTTTCAAACTGCCATCCTGTCTGCCACTGCAGTTTCACGCCTAGATGGGTCACGTGTTTGTGCCGCCCACTCGTGTCGCTTAGCATAGTCATCCAGCTACCTCGGTGCAACCTTTTGGACATAAAAACACTATTGTGAGGTGTGAGGTGTTCAGAATAGACTGGAAATGAGTGGAAAATTAAGGTTATTGAGGTTAATAATAGCATAGGAGCAGAAAAACCTACAAATTCTGTGATTTTAGCTGTTTTTATGCTTTTTTTCAAAAAAATACAGATCCAAAACACAAAACCCAGAACACAAAACACGGAAGGGTGGTTTTGGCAAAACCAATCCATATCCAAAACACGAAGAAAGATCCAGATCCAAAACCAAAACACAAAACACGAAAAGTGGCCGGTGCACACCCCTAATTATAATGGTGCTCCAGCCAATCAGCTCCTAACTCAACTGTTTGAAAACTGACAGTCGGTAGCTAATTGGCTTGTGCACCATTTATAACACGCAACAAGTTTTCTCACTCGTTACATATGATAAAACTTGATAAATATGCCCCCTAGTGTAGTTTACACTTTCTCTTGCTGTATTAAAGTTCAGAGCATAAAGTATCTACAGTGAATGGTGCAGGTTTAAAGTGCCATATGTGCAGTTCCAAAGTTCTCAGAATCGTCAGGGTAGATGACGTGGACTGTGCACCCTCACCCTAAAGTCATTAATGTATGACATATTTTGACAGAGGTATTATAAATCTGTGCAAATGCCTGGATGCTGTCACGTGTGATGGTCTTTATTTTGCAAATACAGGAGTAGATATAATGGGTCTGCCGGCAGACTAGCACATTCTGGATCCATAGTGCGATCGATTGCTCCTTATCAACACATTTCGCCTGCAAGGCTTCATCAGGATGTCACAGTGGTCAAGCCTTTCAACCACTGCCTTTTTTTTATACTAAGTGGTGCTCTTTCGGGTTCCGTCTCTCCCGTAGTTGCCCACTGAATCACTTTCATATCGGATGGTTGACTGGTGAATCTACTGCTCCTTGATGTGTCTCTTCCATTCTCTATATGGTTGGCGGATGTTCTTCTATTACCCATTGTGCCTTACTTCAACCATCCTTATAATTCTTGAGCATGGTAGAAGCAGGGTTTCAATTACTCTTCTTCTAGTGAGGCCATAGGTCCTGTCATGCCCGTATTTTTTTTCCCTCAAGTATATCAATAAACTTCCTATTATATATAGTTTACTCAAATAAATGTATTTATTTATTCAACTATTGAGTACCTTACGGATGCGGTAGGAAGTACTGTTTTACTCTGTAAATGAATTCACACTGTGCGATCCATGGCCAACCGACAAATCTCGCTTGTGGTGCCATTGCAAGCAATGAAAGATGGAACATCGCTCAATGTGTACCTGCAGTATGATATGTTGCCCAACTGACATGTCTACATATTAATAAGTGTGTACCCAGCATTACAGATTGAGGTGACTTTACTGCAGAGTGCGCAATCCAAGAGAAGTTTGGGGCTGGTTTCCGTTATGGCAGGAGGACTCTACTCTGTCTCCCTGCTATAGCATCACCCCTCGGAAAATAGGGTGAACCCCATGCCGGGTTTTTTTTCTCTGATTTTCTAATACCAGCCCAGGATGAGGGGTCTGGGGCTGGTTATGCATCTGGGGGGGTTGCTTTTTTACTTTAAATTTAGCTGATCCTAGACTAGTGGATCTCACAGGTGTCTAAGGGCCTGATTCACTACGCATCGCTATTCTGCTTATATGCATGCAACACAGTTGCTAAAATCAGCGGTGACATGTAAATGTTTGCATTCGCATTGCAATCGCAGCCTGACATAAGGACGCCCACTTCCCCTTACTCACATCCGTATACTTGGCCAACATAGAGAAACAATTGGTAATATTGGACAGTTAATGAAGCCCAGACCTTACTCAGGAATTGCTTACTTCAGCGCACACTGAGGCCTCAGACGGCATCTGATATCGCAGTGGCTAATTTATGCACGTCCCTAAATCTGAACTTGCTTTAATTTGGCAAGAAGAACCGCTCATCTCTATGTACAGTATATGTATAAACAGTACACTGTATGATTAGCATTGTAACTAGGTACAGTAGATTAGGGCCCCATAGCAAAAGTTTATAAAGGTCCCTATGTACTATGTACCTGGTTTGAGCCATATTTATTAGTTACTATTAGGCTGCCATAGCCGAGGCTGCTCCAGCAACAGTGCTTAGATTTTAAGTGCTTAGTTTAAAATGTAAATCAAATATTTAAATTGAAGCCGGAGTTATTCAGGAGTTAAACAGAAGGAGAAATTAACAATCAGCAATTTCTGCTATTAAGGACTGTTTTTATCTACCACCACACTTCCATCATGCCTATGGATTGTGCCTTCACCTGGATCCCTAATGCGGCCCGCATCCCTCCTGATCTCCCCATGCATCCTGCTTATCCACTCCAACTAGGCCATACCGAACGACGCAGCAAGATGACCCCTCAAATGGACCTTGGTTGTGGCCCCCAAATCATGAGGCTTGGTGCAATTTTGCTCATTTCATTGTCTTTTCCTCTTAAGTTTAGACTAACCTTTCCATAGATGTTCTATTACTGTGACCCTTGTGTCCACTATTCAGCCCATCTGTGTCACCACTGTTTGTCTGCCCCCTCCCCTTTAGAATGTAAGCTCTCAGGAGCAGGGCCCTCTTCCCTCATGTGCTTCTTCACTTAATTATACTTTAATTTACAACAGCACCCAACCCTTGGTTGCTGACACCATGCCGCTTATTTAAGTGTTATGCAGCAATGTATAAATCATGTATTTGTCCTGCATTGTTTGTACTGTTAATAACTGTTTTCTTGTGTGCTCATTTGTTTATGTACTGTGCCATATAAATAAAGAATAATAATAATACCATCCAATGGTGAAAGATGTATATAACCAGTGCTTAAAGAGGTGCTACAGAAGCAGTTGAACTCACCCTCCTTCTGCGTTTTTTTTTTAAAAAGGACAGCGCGCAGCATAAAAAAATGGGTGTGCTCTTAAAATAAAGGACGTGGTCACACAATAGTATTCCCAATTCAATTTACGCCACATAGTGGCACAATCTTGATGCGAAAATCAGCCTGACACAGGGTCATCTAATGACATTAACTTATCAACAAGTGAGAGAGGATGGATGGAAAGGGGAAATACTGCAAAAGGCCCACATTGTCCTTTAGGGGGTAACCACGAGAGCCAAAGACAGTGGCCAAAAAGACCCTACATTAGAAGGGATGGCCAGAGGAAAAGGCAAAACACGTGGCAGAAAGCCCCCTCTAATTGTCCAAAGCTGAATCCCAAGTATTATCTGAGGGACTCTCATTTGTACCATCAGTGAAATTTGAATCATTGCAATGCAAATTGAGCTATATAAATTGAACAGACAACTGAAATGAAAATAATTTTTCTCAAAATCAAACATATAGGTAATACCTGAGGAAAACCCCATGCCACTACAGCTTTAAAAACTACAGCCACATTCACAATGTGAACCGCAATACTTTAACCCGACTATTAATACTTCTATATGGATGTTGGACCAAGAAGTCAAGGAACCACAGTTCTCAATATCCTAATTGGCCGTAAGAAATTTATATCAAAGCAACTCAATCGTGTTCCGCAGTGCGGATAAAGGAGGCGCAATCGTCAATTAAGATGTGAGTGATTACAGAAATACAAAATCAACTTATGGAAGTTACAGTATATTGCAAACTTTCAGGAGATCCAACACCTATATACAAAAGAGAACTAATTGAGATACTTGAACAAGCAGTGGAAAGTAACATCATCTCTGAGGATCTACTAAAGGCCTTGGTATCAGATTATGCAGTAGTACCATTGCTATATACGAACCCAAAAATACACTAAAGATTGGACAATTCACCTGGCAGTCCAATTATTTTGGCAAGATGATCATTGTTTCAGCCAGTGTCTGTATACCTAGATACAGTACCATGGGCCTGATTTCAGAGTTGAACGCTATTCCGATGTTCAAGCAGTTGAGCCATTATCGGTGGTCTGCACATGCATCACAGCCGCATTGTGCACGCGCTGCTAATGAATTGAGATTGTGCTCATTGTGAGGATTCACACGCAATTGATTAACAAGAAAATACCATTTTGTGGGTGGTTACAGGGAGTTCCAGCCAAAATTCAGGCGTGTCGGGGCTGTTTCCTGGACATGTACTAGCTAGCTTCTGCTTCTGCAGAGAACAAAGCTCCAGCATCTCAATGATCACATCCAATTCTGAGTGACCATAGATTCGCTCAAGGAGTCGATGTTTTGAGAATCTGCGTCCGATGTTTTGAGAATCTGCGTAGGTATGCAGTTGCGGGCAGCTACGAGGGCTCCGGTGGGCGTCTCAGTACAAATTCTGCTGGCTGATGCATTAGTATAGTTTAGCAATTGCTAAGCTGCAAAATTCGCAAATGCGTGCATTAGCGTACAACTCTGAACCAGACTTATTGTTCCAGCCATGTATTAAAGCACATCCAAATTTCCTATTGGACACAACATCCTTATTGAACATTACCACCTTTACCCAAGGACTGTTGGCTTATCAAGGCTGATATTATCAGCCTCTAAACAGTGCCCATAAGTTTGTAGATCATAATAGTCTATATAAAGGTCCAGATGTTGGATTTGTCATACAGCTTTTCGCATGTATTCTAGCAAAACACTTTTTATTATGGATTATTCTATCTAGTACAAACAAAGGGCTGTGTAATGGAGTCCAGTGTATGCAAATACATTTTATGTTCCAAATAGAACAAGACATATTCTTTAAACACCCACATATTAAAGCTAGAATATTATCTTTTATAAGATTTATTGATGATCTGGTAATATTTTGAACAGGATCTAGGGAATATTTTGAGGATCTAGTGGATAGTCACAACACAACTAGTCCTATAGAGTCCTATAAAATTCACATAAACTATTAACAATATCCAGATTACATTCCTGGATATACTTACAGTATCACCAAAGATCAATGGGGTCTGACAACATCAGTCCATACAAAACAAACAGATCGTAATGCAACACTTACTGTAGTATGCAAAGCTGCTATCTGAAATCAATAAACACGCGTCTTCATACTCCCAAATGTTGGTGTCAGACGCGTCATCAACTAATAATCAACTAGATAAAATGATAAAAAAAATATCAGTTATGGGTTATGACCCTGGATTGTTAATTAAAACTAAACAAAGTATTAGTTATGGACAGTTACATGTAGGTACATGATTACTGGCAATACATTCAACCACCCTTACTCGGGTAAAAAGTTTTACACTAAATATCATCTAAGCTGCAGTACTAAATTTGTGGTATACCAAATAACTTTTCCATGTGGCCTGACATACATAGGCAAATTGGAATGTTTGTTACAGAAAGGATGACTCTCCATTGCTCAGCTATCCAACAAGCACTCATTGGCGGAGCATGGGACCAGCCAGTGGCTCGCCACTTTTGCCAAGCAGGACATAGCTTGGCTTCTATTAAATATTGTATTATTGATCATATCCCCAAATCTATCTGGGGTGAGGGGGTAACCGATCCAAAAAACTTTAACAATGTGAGTCTCACAGGATCCATAGGATGAATGCTCTTACCCCAGTTGGTCTTAATGATAGTTTAGGTTTAAATAGTTTTTTGTAATGTGCATAGTTGTTTTTATCTAGCTCTCCATATGTATGGGCAATGATGACTAAAACTGCATTTTATTCCAAATCAAATGTATTTTCTTATTTAATATACAACTAATGTTCTTTAAACTTTGCAGTCATTTATGCATCGGCCCTTTGGTTTATAAGCTGTATTAATGTAATTTTGCTTGGTATAACTATGTAGATGCATTATTTGTTTACAGTTAGTATGGTGATGGGATTCTGTATCACAGCCTGACGCTGATGGTGCAGGCGTGGTAATGACACTTTTTTGTGCAACCTGTCAGTTCAGGAGTCCTGCTCCCCAGCATGGGTGTAAGCATACATGGGTTTCTTTAAGCTATTTTTGGTCAGCGTTGCATTATATTTTTTACTCCTGATGACAATGCGCTATGAATAAAGCACTGAAAAGTTGAAGTTGATACGCTGCCTGCACTAAACGAAGTGTGAACCCAGCAAAACGCCACCTCCCCCGACGGGCCAATATGTTGGGCGGCCGGTACACATTAGACGATCCGGTGCCCGACCGCCTGATATGTCGGCCCCTGTGGCATGGGGTCGTCAGCCACATCGTCAGGATAAGCTGCATGTAGGGCCGACCTGATGATGTGGCTGACGACCCCAAGGGAGCGCGCACCAGTCGACAGAGTGTACACACTTAGCGATTTTGACGATTTGTTGTTACGATCCATCAGATTTGTGCAAGTAGTTCAAAATATCGCTAAGTGTGTACCCAGCTTTAGTCTTCTATTAATTTATTATCTACTGCTTTATTTGAGATCAAAAATACATATTTAGTTATTGTTATTATGTTGCCATCCATGCTTTTGTTGCATTTATTTTAGCTCTGTATTATTTTTGAGTAAAGTGTCTGTGACATAGATCTTCCACACTGTGGTGCTGCTGCGCTTTCTATGTATTATTTCATGTATTTTAATAAATCTAATTTAAGATGAAAATTACAGTTCCCTTGAAGTCTTACAACTTGTTCATATACAGTTGGGGCTTTGATTTCTTAAATGAACCAGCATGCTCTTGCTATAACATTAGGTATTCACTCTCTGATTAATATTTCATAATATATATTTAGCCAGAAATTGGTTATAGATAAATGGAGAGGCACAGCATAAAATACAATATCATAAACCTTAATTATCTCTAGCGTTCCTAGATTACAGCTAAAGTGCATGGGTTTACAGACAGGGGAGTAACTAGAACTTTGTTGGCCCCATAGCAAAATGGGTCCCCAATGTTTCTAAGGAGACAACTCTCTCTGCAGCGTTCCACCAGAGCTTTTTGTAACTTTGACGTCTGGATCAGCTAACCCCTTTTTATTCTGTCTTCTATATAAACTAGCCTCTGTACATAGGCCCTCATTCAGAGCCGCTCGTTAGCGGAAGTACGCTCGTTCCGAGCGATGTTTGCACATCTGCGCATGCGTACGCTTTTTAGTACGCATGCGCGAACCAGTCAGTGCGGCCGAAAATCGTTTGTACGCTATATAGCGAGTGCCTGCTATTTTGAGTGACAGAATGAGGCGTATGTGGGTGGTAACAGGGGAAGGTGCTTGAAAATGGGGAGTGGAGATCCGAACGCAGGCGTGCTTAAAGTTCAAAACGGGCGTTTTATGGGTGTGTATATTTAAAACAGCAGCGTCATTGACCACGTCACTGGGTTATTTTAGAGCCAGAACTGCTCGCAAATTTGTGGTAGCAAACACCAACCACAAGAATAGCGAGCAGTTCATACCCTTGTCGATGTACTCGATTAATCTAATAAATAGCGGACATGACGTAGGATGCGAGCGGCCAGGGGGCGTTTTTAACAAATAAACGAGCGTATGTTTTGCTCGTTCGTTCAGACTTAGAGGTGTGAACAGACTGCAATGTGCGTACGGATCATTTGAATAGCCACCCCTTGTTTTTAAACGAACGACCGCAAATAGCGAACGGCTCTGAATGAGGGCCATAGTTTCCCTGCTTATTTGGTCTCTCTGCATATTTTATGAAATCAGGCGACTCATACACACTGTAAGCACACGTAACAGAGATAAGTTACAAAATGTATTAAAAATATTTAAATACATTTTTAGAAATCTTTACATTTTACACAAAATATATTTTTCTTTTTTCAAAGAAATATTTTTTTTTCCAAATGCTTATCAGGTACTGATTTTTGAGACTTCTCCATTCAAAGGAAGTCATAACCATCAGGGTTTATTGCTAGTGATACCACTATTCTTGACAGTAACTTTTTCAACCGAGGGGTTATATAATAGGTTCTAAGTTTAGGAAACCAACATGTTTTTTGGCGAGTTTTCAGCTAAATTTAAATCAGCAATTAGTTATAACACTGGTTTTGCCTTATAAATAATTGTCACCTTATATTTGGTGGCGAACTGTCTGCTAGCACGCCAGTTCCTTAAACCTATTACATAACCATAATAATGATTTATTAAAGGAAAATTATGGTTACCTGCCATCCTTAAGTTGTGTTGAACACAGTCTTGTCTCTGTACATCCTACTTCTGATTGACAGCCACCAGCTTTAATGATGTGGCAGAGGTACAGTTGGGGATTGTGTATGGGTGACGGTTGGAAATGGGGAGAGGGGTCAGAGGAACACATGGGGAAAGATATGCACAATTTCACCTGCAATTGTAAAAATTAAGTTATTGGACCATCCGAAAAGGAGCAGTGAAGCTGCTCGCGGGGATAGCTGATTTCGCATCAACTGACACTGTGCCGGAGCGATGATGAATTGCTCGAGTAGCCACGGTGAGTCGGAATGTTAATTAAGATCATGAATAGGCCCCAAGGTCACTAAGCTGGAGGAAAGACAGTTTAGACCAGGGGTGGACAAAATGCAGCCCTCTAGCTGTTGTTGAACCACAAATCCCAGCATGCATTGCAACATTTTTAGCATGGCCAAATAGCAAAACTGTGGCAGGGAATGCTGGGATGTGTAGTTTTACAACATCTAGGGACTGCTTATTGCCCACCCTTAGTCTTGACAGTGCCGTAACAGGGCAATATTGAACCTTGGACTAGACCCGCACACCCTTCCCCCACAAGTGACATCACAAAGACTGGTGGGAACAAGGAAAATTGAAAGCCTGGCACATCTTAAGGACACAATGGGCAGCACTATGGCAGATCTCCAGGCACCAGGGTAACTTTGAAAGCACCATACAAGCGAATTGAATGTTCCAACAGGGTAGCAATGGCGCTACCTCTTCTGTACCAGTCCTTCCCAGCTGCCACTTAAATGCCCCTCAGATAACCCCATATACCTTCAAATTTCCCCACATTATCCTTAAATGCTCCTCAGACCTCTCCATATGACCCTTAAATTCCACTCAAATGCCCCTTCAGAGCTCCCCACATGCCATCAGACCACAATAGGGTAAGGGGTTAGGCACTAGGGGGATGATGTGGATTAGGTTGCTGGAGGGGGGGGAAGGATTATGTTAGACTTACCTACATGGGGTATCGGCATTCTAACCTGGTCAAGATGCCGGCGTCAGGATTCTGACTGCTGGGATCCCGTGCGCCAGAATCCCATACCCAACCCGCTCCTGGCATAGCGTGTGCTGCACTGACTATCAGTCCCAACTATTTGGTATCATTCAGAAAGTGCAGTGTGTATTGACCTCTGCCTGATATCTGCAGATAGTTTATCATAAACACGTCTTGCTTGTGGGCGCATTTAAATCTGCTATGACGTGACTTTCCTTAGCTCGTCAGCAGACAAATGAATTATAAATATTTTGATCATTAGAATTCTTAGTGCTTATAGTGTGCACCTGTATCTTCCCCCTTATTTTCTGCTGTAGAACTACAGGTCTCAGCATGGTAGCACCTATTATTATGTTTAAGATTAGGATAATAAGCCCAGCCCCTCCATCATTCAGAAAGTGCAGTGTGTACTAACCCCTGCCTGATGTCTGCAGCTAGTTTATCATAAACATGTCTTACTTGTGGGTGTATTTAAATCTGCTATGATGTGACTTCCCTTAGCTCGTCAGTAGACAAATGAACATTGTCAGTAGCACAGGGGAATGTAGTGTACGGCACCCCATTTGCTGTGGAATTACACATCTCAGCAATATGTACTGTAGCAGGCAGGGGCGTATTAAGAGATGAGAGGGCCCATGTGCATTCCCCGTCCAGGGCCCCCCCCTTCTCTCCCTGGCGGCGCACTGACTGCAGAGTAGACTCTGAGCACTAGTCTGTGCCCAGAGTCCACTGCACATGCGCAGGTCACTGGGAAAATTTTCCTACTATGCATGCGCAAAACCACAGTAAACTGGCCATTTCCCAGGCGTTTTGTGGAGTGCTGCTACAGCCGACATGGGACTTAGGAGAGGTAATAATTAAAAACTATGGGTGCAGGGTGTGCGGTGTGGGCCCCCCCCTGGTCCTAGGGGCCCATGTGCACCTATTATAGATACGCCCCTGGTAGCAGGGCACACTGGGATGTGTAGTGTTACAGCAGATTAAATGCGGGATGAGGTCAACCCCTGATGTAGCCCTTGCAGGTGGCAGGGATGATAACAACATATTAGAGATGAGTGGTTTGGAGTTAGATCCAACAGTACCGAATTCTGAGGTACTGATTTGAACCGAGGCAACGCTCAGTTCCTCCAGCCAAATTTGGTTCTCAAAACGACGCAAAATGTAATATTCCTGGAAATGTCGGATCTTGCATATTTTAAATTGCATATAATCCTTTCCATGTGATTTCAGGTGCAGTTTTAGATAGGAGAGTGTCTGGAGAGGGTTATTGGCTGTAGCTGTACTGCAGTAGTGGGTGAAAAGGGTGGAAAATAAGTAATTTTAATCAGCGTGTTTGTGGGGGTCAGACTGTAGTAAGCAATCTGCAATACAGGCTCCTCCTGTGTATGTTTGAAAGTGAGCTGCACAACTGTTTTCACAGTGGTATATATCTACAGTATATATTGTGTCTGAGGACAGAGACCATACTGTGATTTCAAGCTTAGCTGACCAAAGATTTACTTTGCTCAGTGTTCTGTCTTGATGGACAAAGTACAGTCCTTTAAACTATACATGTCAAGGAGAGATACAGTGACAGACACTATGGCTAGCAATCTGCACGGGCTCCTCCTGCACTTACTGTGTACACATTTGAAAGGTATATATCTTGTGCATTAGGGACAGGGACAATAATGTAATTGCAAGCTTAGCTGACCAAAAAATACTGTGCTGTGTCTGAGTGAGCTGCACTTCCAAACAAGACATCTTTTTCTGGTTTAAAAAATAATTCTCAAGTCTTAATTCAACTTAGATCATTTAAGGGAAGATTGTGTGTGTTTGAGAGGCATTGTATATCTACCAGGAAGGGGTCAAATACTGTACTTGCTTGGGTGTTGTGGCTCCGTCAGCTGCACTTCAAAATAATAAGATTTGAAAGAAGACATATTTTTCTGGATTAAAAACAATCTCAAGTCTTTTAATTCAATTGAGATATTTCAAGGGAAGATTGCGTGTGTTTGAGGGGCAGTGTATATTACTGTATGTCATATGTGTTTTGGCCCCATCAGCTGCACACCAAAATAATAAAAGCTGGAAGAAAACCGTTTGTTTCTGGTTTAGAAAAAATCTCAAGTCTTTTAACAAAACTGCATGGTAAATGTAACAGTCCCTCATTTTCCTTTTCATTGTACGCTCACTTGGTGCGGTGACAGTTGCAAGTTTGAGTACAGTAGCTTGATTCCTGACCTGGTGTAAATCAATCATGAATCAATCTATAGAATACTAGAAGACTAGGAGCATCACAGTACTAGTGCTGGCAGTCAAAGTCATAGAAGGTGTAAGAAATGGCACTCCAAATCTAAACAAAGTTCGGCTTCATCACCTCTAACTATGAAGGGTAAATTACTGCCATAAAACATCAAATTGTCAACATGCCATACACCACATGCAGTGGCATGGAAAGTCTCAGACCAGGGCCTTTATTTGTGAGTTGTAGTCCTATTACTGCTAGTTCATGCACTAGAATGTTTATTGCGAAAGCTAGAGCCATACACAGCCAGGCGTTTTCACCTTTATAACAGGCAAATCAGCGCACAAAAAGAACACTAAGGCTGAAGAACAATTTGTGTGTTCACAAATGTCACAGGTTCCTGAGGAGAGTCTATGGGTGTCCAGTAGTGCTATTTGGGAGTCTCACATTTCTGATTCTTACATTGTAATCATAGAGAAGCCTCCTTTCACAATTTCTGAAACCTCTGCAAATGTGAGGATAAGCAGTAGTAAAAGTAATGATGATGATGATGGTGTAGACATATAAATTGAGGATGCTACTGTGGAAGTTGTAAATGTGCAATAGGGTGAGGCGGATAATTGTTTATCTGACACTAATGAGAATGATGATAAATATGTTGGACAAAAACAAGTTGATAAAATTCATGAAGATCATGTTGTTTGTGTCGAAGTAAGTCAGCCACCAGTGTCAGCACTTAATGCCAGTCATAAGAAGCACATTGTTATGCCTGGGTAATAGACCAAAAAAGCCACCTCTTCCATGTGGAAATTTTTTTTGCCAAATCCTGATAACATTTGTCAAGGCATCTGGGGTATTTGTAGTGCCAAAGTAAGTAGAGGTAGGAACATTAACCATCTAGGCACCATCTCCCTATTCAATTTTTTACATTTACAGCAAGTTCATTCAAGTTTATCACAATCTGGGAAATCATATATAATAACAAGCTGTCCAGCATCAGCTACCAGCAACATGGATAGATACCAGCACTTGCAATCTACTTCACCAACACCTTTATCATCAACCTCCTCATTAGTGATCGAAGGTAGTCCTCCTGCATCCAATTTGCAAAAAGTCTAATGCAATTCCCACTTCCCAAGAAGAATCCTTGCACACTAGGGCTGCTGCTGGGGGTGAATATTCATCATAGAAAGGGACCAAGAAGTTTCAAACAACAATTTTCTGTGAAACTATCATTTGCAAGAAAAAACAAGTATGACAGCTTCCATCCTGTTGCACAGCGGATAGCCGAAGTCATGACAGCTATGTTAGCATTAGATCTGCATCCAATATCCACTATGCATCTGGCTTTAGAAAATTAGTTGAGTTCATGTATCCATGCTACTAAATTCCATCTTCATTTTATTATTCTTTCTTCACTATGGGTTTTGTCCACATTGCTAAATTGTCATAAACACTACTAGCGTATTACACTCTCCATTTACCTTTATTGGCTTGAGGCCTGTGATTTGCTGGATGGTTATTATTTCTACTTGACTGTTACTCTGGCTTGAATCGCTGGTATTGGACTTAGGTCTGTGATTTGCTGATGGATTTAGTGTATATTTTAAAAACTCACATTTGGATGTTTGTTTGTTTTTTAATAAGTTATTCCATCTTTCAGATTTACTTTTCCATGTAGTAATAAATGCTTCCTACTAAATTTATAATCACATATACTAGTCTCAGGCCTGTGATTTACTGTTTGGAGTAATTGATGGTGATCTAGTTTTCTACAAAATGTAATTCTGGATGTTTGAAGAAGTGTGTTGGTAATATATTATATTTTCTACTAGGTTTTTACTTTTAGGCTATTAGTTCTTGATTAATGAAAACATTATAAAGGGTCATATAGTTTATTACACTGCCATCATGTCTGCCACTGCATGATGGAGTGATGCAAATTAATATAATTGATGTTAATAATACCGTCAGAACAAACACAGGTCCAATTACATAATTTTAGCTGTTTTTAGCAATTTTTACAGAAATCCAAAACCAAAGACAAAACAATTGAGGATGTTTTTACCAAAACGAAACAATGATTTAGAACCAAAACACAGGTGTCTTCACTCATCTCTAACAGCTATATAACTAGCTTCTACACAATTTAATAGCAATACCGTAATGGCAAATATTGTACTTCCGCTTCCTATATTGTCCGTTCAGCCCAGCCCATTATTAGACTTAATTAGCATTTTCCACCCTGAAAGCACAAAAATCTGACAGTGTAAATGGCAACACTACCGTATATCGGCCAGACCATTTGAAATTGAAAGGATCGTTTGGAACTGAACGTGTATCAGACAGAATCAGAATCAGTCTAGTCATTAGTATCACTGGGCAAAATCTTGTAATGTGTACCCAACATTACACTATATTCTGAGTTGTGTGTATGCCAAAGAGATGCTCATTTTAATTACTCTTGTACGGGGTAGGTGTAACTACTAATAATCGTGATGACGGTTTCATATGCAGGATTGCAGAGATCTGTGTGACTATGGGAATCTGACTTCCCTTCATGGCTGATGTAAAGGAATATTGGCAGAGTTGCATGTGACTCACAGCCCATTTGCTGAACGTTGCATATATAAATATTTCAATAGACAACATGAAGTCAAATGTGCAGGGGGATGGGAGTGATCCTGCTATCAATTGCTTTTTCAAGGTGGTGTTCTCGCTAGCTACTATATTTGCCTATCTAACACATATATACTGTGTTATGAATGTGCATCATTATAACGTCAAGTCAGCCTAGATAGCAGGGCCGTAACTAGAGTACAGGACTTTGTGACCAGCACCGTTGCTGCCCCATGGCCCTTGCTTTTGGCTATCAAGCTGTATACAGCTGCGTGGAGTGTCTGTTAGATGGCCAGTGCACTGCCGCGCTTCCGGGTGCGAGTTGGCACTGCCCCTATGCGTGACGCCATGATGTTGTGTGCAAAGGGTGTGAAGCCTGCACAAGGTGCGTTAAAGTCCTGTTACAGCACTGCTAGATAGTAAAACAAAATGAGATTAGCCTCAGCCTAGTTTCTAGGAGATGAATGATTGATTGAATCACGTTACTAAACAAGTGATGTATACAAGTGACAACTTGGAAACTGCTAACAATGTACTGTATTCATATAATTGCCAATGATGACTGTATAGATACATCTGCAACAGATGTTCTGTAATATAACTATCATTGAGGAACGAGAAAGTAAAAATTGTTTGAGTACATATACTGATGATACAAAGTAATGTGACTTTTTAAACGCAACAAATTTGGATAATAATAATAATATTATTATTAATAATAATAATGTTTATATATATATATATATATATATATATATATAATCTATTGTAAAGAACCCACTCTGTCTCCCACTAACACACGCAGGGGGTTTCTCATAGTTGCCAACTTTCTGGCTGCTCCTTCCGGGAGGGAGTAGCCAGATCGGCAGGGCAGGGGGCGTGGCTGGCACAAGGGGGCGTGGCTGGGTGAGTGACTGTTATTTAGCGGGCATGATGGGGACGGGGCCACACGATCTCGTCATTTTGTCCCCATCCCCGTTACACAATGCTGATAATACAGGCATTGGGAAGCAGGGGGCGGGGCCAAAATGACGCGATTCAGCGTGAATCACGTCACTAGCCCTCTCCGCTGCGTGGGTTTCACAGTTATTTCGCGGGGGGTCAGGAGGCTTGGCTGCCTATCCAGGGGGCCGGTAGCTGCATCTGATTTTCGGGAGTCTCTGAGCCGAATCGGGAGGGTAGGCAAGTATGGGGTTTCTGAGAACCTAGAAAAAACCCCTGATGGACTGATTCCCCTCTTCCCTCTCTGGTCATAGTGAGGGCGGAGCCAATATGACAAGCCTGCCCACATAGGCAACCTGCTGCTGCATCTGAAGCTTATGTATACATGTTAGTGTATGTTAGTGTGTGTATATATGTTTGTGTAACTATGTATGTGTTAGAGTGTAATATGTGTATGTATGTGTTAGTGTGTATATATGTGTATTTATGTTAGTGTGTATATATGTGCTAGTGAGTGTATGCTAAATATGCGGTAGTGTGTAGATATGTGTATGTAAGTGTTTGTGTATGTGTGTTATATATAATATATACATGCTTACTATATACTGTATAAACTATATATATGTGTGTGTTTAATAAACACACACACATATATATATAGTGTATATATTTATATTAAGTGTGCGTGTGTATGTATCTAAATATATATATATATATATATATATATATATACATACAGTATATATATTTATTAGAATCCCCCCCACCCCAGAAAATCCCACGTTTGCCCCTGCCTCCCTCTTTTTAACCTTCTAACTCCAGCTCATCTAAATACATGGTGTATGGGGAGGTATTGTGTTTCTATGTTTGTATCCTTTATTTACATAATTTGCAGTTGATTAAGAACTGGTCATCAAAGACGTCTAATAGTACAGTGTACTGCAGGTTGCAAATGTGCAATTGGGACTGTGAGTGGCAGCAGGCTTGCCAAAGATTGGAAAAATGTGTACAGTGACACAATCCTTTCAGCAGATTGTTTCAGCACATGCAGATCTGAGATCTGCGTGAAAATTGGACAGGTGTGCAAGCTTATATTGAGGTTGAATCTGAGACCAGGTCTCCAGTAGGATTGTGCCAACACTATGGTCTGGAATTGGATCAACAGAGGGTTGGACATGTGTGTACTCATCTTAAGTCATGCAGCATCATATCAGATAAATAACTTGCTGTATGCATTGTTTCTAAATTAAAAACTGCAGATAAAATGGTGGGACGGGTCTGAAGGGGTAAGAGTGACAGGCCAAAAAATTGCTATATAGTCCTTACCTGAATATGTTATTCAGTTTCTTTCTCTGATGATGTTGTTGTTCCGGACCTTACTGGAAGACGTAAGCCAAATTCCATATCGGTAGTCATTATCCAAAGTTGCTTAAATAATGCAGGAAGTACTCAGAGAGTATCAATGTAGGACATAATGTAACCACAAAATGGCTGCCAGCAGCTGGGTATCCTTTATATAGGGCTGGGACCTGCATTGTGACATCACAATGCATGTAGGCAGTAGCAGCTAGAGATGGCTGTAGCTTGGATCAGCTCTGGGCCCTACCTGCTACATTTAAATAACATCAGTAAATGTATGTGAAGGCTGGTGCTTTCTTGGTGACTGCAGTTGCTGCTTCTTATGGGATATATAAATCCTAGCTCTGTATCCCACAACCAGAAGAGGCTGGAGACTCAGTTATTATAAATGCAGAGGACAGTTATGACTATGTCCATCTGCTACCATTGTTATAAATAAATAGATAAATAAATAAATTAATTAATTAATAATAATATTATGAAGAAGAATGATGATGATGATGATGATAATTATAATTTCCTTCATTGTGTATCAGGTGTTCCACAAATCTCTATGACTGCAAACTCATTGGGGCAGGGCCAGATTTACCTTTTGTTTCATATCATTGTATGTAATTTGTTTATGTCATAATCCAGTGATTCCCAACCTCGGTCCTCAAAGTCCTAGTTTTAGTGATATCCATGGTTGAGCACAAATGGTTCAATCAAAATAACTGAGGTATTAATTAAGTCACCTGTCCTCAAGTATGGCTATTCTTAAAACCTGGACTGTTAGTGTGCCTTGAGGACCTTGGTTGGGAACCCCTGTCATAATCCCTTCAGAGTGGAGCACTGTGTAGTATGTCAGCACATTATAAATAAAAAATAATAATATAAACTCGAGATTAAGGCTTTTTTACATGATTAATGTACATATAAAGGTAGGGACTCTGATGTGGTATAATTAACTCTGTAGCCTGATAGCAGGACCTATGCTCAGGGCGGGATTAAGGACTGTGGGGACCGTTAGCTGAAAAGCTGCGGGAGCCGTCCAGACTGCTGCCAGTGAGAGCTACCTGGCCCCATAAATGGGAATGTTATCCTTATATAGGCCAACTCATTACACATTGGGAATATATGTATTTTGTCCCCAGATAGAATTGAGAAAAGGAGAAGATATTAGTTTAGATTTTTTTTTCTTCTGAATGTGCACTCATATGTAGGTATTATTCATTCGCTGTAGTATTTTTAGATTTTATTTTTTATAGTATGATATTATATATATACAGTATATACTGTAAAGAACCTCTCATCCCCTTTCTTTTAACCTTCTAACCCCAGCTCCTCTAATTACGTAACATGGTGTATGGGGGAGGTATTTGTGTCTCTATGGGGGGAATTCAATTCAACGTGCTATTGAATAGCGAACGATGCGAAGAGAAATCCGACCAAAGTGCCGGGTGCGCGCCTGTTTATAGCACGGCGCTAACAGATGCGCGCCCGGCACTTTGGTCAGAGAATGCCGGTTACAATGACCGCGATAACCGACATTCTACGACCACACAGCGCACTGAATTGAATAGCACCGGGAGCTCGCTCCCGGCACTATTCAATTCACATTGAATTGAATCGCCCCCTATGTTTGTATCTTTTTTTATTAGCCTTTTGAATGTGCACTCCTTTGTTGGTTTACTCATTTGCTGTAATATTTTTAGAGTTTATTTTTTTTATAGTATGCTATATATAAAAACGTATGTGTGTGTGTATACAGACCGTACATACTGTAAAGACTCCCCCCATTTCTTTATAGCCTTCTAACCCCAGCTCCTCTAACTACATAACATCATAACATGGTGTATGGGGGAGGTATTTTCGTTTCTATGTTTGTATCCTTTTTATTTTTATAATTAATTTTTATCAGTTTATCAGCAGGGAAGGGGGATGAGAGAAAAAAAAAGCAAAAATAAGTTTTCCGGACCAAAGCATATATTACAGACCATTATAGCCTGTTAAAATATTGCATGCTTATGAAATACATAAGAAGAGAATTTAACAAGTAAAAAATTTCATTAACTTTTATATAGCACTAAGACCGTCAGTAGAGTACATATGCCAGCAATACCATTTCTTTACCAAAGTATTAATTAAAGTAGAGTGATGACAATTCATCGCCTCCATTACAAACTATACTATCATTTTATTTATTACTAGAGATGTGTGCTGGGCAATTTGTGCTGTTTGTGAAGGCTGTTGCTTCCTTGGTGACTGCTTTTGCTGCTGCTCATGGGATATATAAATTTAGCTCTGTATCCCACAACCAGTAAGGTCTGTGATAAATGAAAATGTATTTCTCTTATTTATTTACTATTCCTAAAGATCCTCAAGAATCTTTTAGACAATGCAATTGCAATCACAGTGAGTTCCACCTAATGGGAGGATGTATTCTTGGAGAGCTCAATTCTGCCTCCCACTGTTTATATTATGTATGTACAGTATATTTATTATGAGATGTTTCCTGACCACTTACAGTATGTTATTTATAACATACGAGATAAATATGTATGATGCAGATCATTTTATAGACTTTCTCCCTTAAATCCTGTACTATAGACTATATATCTATAGTGTTAATTATTAATACTGTAGTACATTATACAGTGTAAGTATATGCCCAGGGCAGGTGCTAGGTTCTTCGGCTGCTCCACTGCACTTGCTCCAATGCAATGCAGAGCAGAGAACTTGGATTGTGGAATGCCATCCGCATCCGTAAAACATTCAACGCAGTAGGCATGACCGCATCTAAGTGCTTACTGTGATCCCTAGTCATGATTACAGTATGTCTGAAGTATTACAGACACCACTCTTTGTATGAGGAACACTGTAGCGTGCTCGCTCTAAAATAAAGCATTAGGAAACACCTTCTAGAAATCCTGCATTTGCCTCTGAGGATCAAACACTAAATATTTTGTATCAGCTGTACAAATTGTAGCCACCAAGAATGTCCAATCACAGAGAAACACGACAAGTGGAGTCCATGACTGCTGATACTGACACAAAGCAAGAAACTACTTAGAGATTGTATCGCAGGTTCCATACACCTCTTCCAAATGAAATACCGCTACAAATTTGATCATCTTTAATCAGTTGCATTTTTAAGAGACTAAAAAAAAAGCTGTTAATCCCCATAGGCCAATGCCACATTACGATGGTGTTAGCCTTCTGTAGCCTATGGGTTACATTTGTGCATGTCTAATTACCGCTTGCATATCGGAAGTTGCTCAGCCGTGTCCGAACCCGGAAGCAAAGTGATGGTCTAATACCCCTTTTACACTGACATTAAAATCCTGGGGTTTTGCACGTGAATGCGCATCAACCCAGGATTTTTGTCAGTGTAAACTAGGGGTGAGCGGGTTCAGATTTCTGAAATCCAAACCCCCCCCGAGCCCCCCCGATCCGAAGCCGATCCGAGTCAGGCTCGACTTTTCCCGCCTGACTTGGATCTGAAATCGAGGCAAAACGTCATCATCCCGCCTTCCGGGTCTCGCGGGTTTTGTATCCTATATAAGGTACCCGCGTCGGCGCCATTTTCTCACTCGGCTGTGGACAGTGAAGAGGGAGGGTGGGAGTTAGGGCTGGCTGGGCTGTGTAGTGTAGTGTAGTGTAGTGCTGTGCTGCGCTGTGCTGCGCTGTGCTACTGTTTTCCATAGGGGCTGTGTCCACTCCTTCAAAGTCCATAGGGGCTGGCTGGACTGTGTTGTGCAGTCAGTTGTCCATAGGGGCTCGGCCCACTCCAAAGTCCTGTGCAGTGTCCCAGTCCTAAAGGGGTGTTGTAGTGTTGTCCAGGGAGTGCTCTGTCCATCAGGGGTGCTCCCCCCAAGTGCAAAAAAAATAAATATTTTTTCTGTGTTTGTGAATTGTGTGCGCAGTAGCCGCAGGTGCATCAACAAAGTAGTGCCAAGCGTGCGCCTGTGTCATAAGTAAAGGGCCGGCTGGCTTGACCGTTAAAGGGTGCTGTAACCCCCAAAGTGCTCTCCAAATCAAATAAAAAAATATTTTCTGTGTTTGTGAATTGTGTGCACTGTGGCTGCACGTGCATCAACAAAGGAGCAGCGCTAAGCGTGCGCCTGTGTCCCATAGTAAAAGGCCGTCTGGCTTGTCCGTTAAAGGGTGCTGTAACCCCAAAGGGCACTCCAAACAAAATAAAAAAATATTTTCTGTGTTTGTGAATTGTGTGCACTGTGGCTGCACATGCATCAACAAAGGAGCAGCGCCAAGCGTGCGCCTGTGTCCCATAAGTAAAGGACCAGCTGGCTCATTTCTTAAAGGGTGATGTAACCCACAAAGTGCACTAGTCTCCAACAAAAATAAAAAAATATTTTCTGTGTTTGTGTGCGCCCTAGCCGCACGTATATATCAATATAACATAAATGGAGGACCAAACTTTCTCCGATAAAAATAAAATAGGGAAAGATGAAGAACCACTTCCTCCTAGTGCTGAAGCTGCTGCCACTAGTCATGACATAGACGATAACATGCCATCAACGTCTCAGCATGGTAGCACCTATCATCATGTTTAATATTAGGATGTGCAGCCCAGCCCCTCCCGTCCCCATGCCATCAACGTCGTCTGCCAAGGCCAATGCCCAATGTCATAGTAGAGGGCACATACAATCCCAAATGACTAAGTTCAGGAAAATGACCTTGAAAAAAACATTGAAATCATCTGAGGAGAAACGTAAACTTGCCAATATGCCATTTACGACACGGAGTGGCAAGGAACGGCTAAGGTCTATCCCTATGTTCATGACTAGTGGTTCGGCTTCACATGACGATGGAAGCCCTCATCCCGCTAAAAAAATCAAACGAGTTAAGTTGGCTAAAGCACAGCGAAGAACTGGGCGTTCTAAGAAGATATCACAAATCCCCAAGGAGAGTCCAAGTGTGGTGGCGGTTGCGATGCCTGACCTTCCCAGCACTGGACGGGAAGAGGCGGCTCTTTCCACCATTTGCACGCCCTCTGCAAGTGCTGAAAGGAGCACCCACAGTCCACTTGCTGATATGCAAATTGAAGATGTCACTGTTGAAGTACAACAGGATGAGGATACTGGTGTAGCTGGCGCTGAGGAGGAAGTTGTCGAGGAGGATTCTGATGGTGATGTGGTTTATTTAAAACAGGCTCCGGGGGAGACAGTTGTTGTCCGTGGGATGAAAAAGCCCATCACGGTCATGCCTGGGCAAAAGACCAAACATTCCACCTCTTTGGTCTGGCAATATTTCTATCCAAACCCGGACAACAACTGTCTTGCCATATGTACCATATGTAAAGGTGAAATAAGTAGGGGTAGGGACGTTAACCATCTAGGAACATCCTCCCTTATATGTCACCTGCAGCGCGTTCATAAAAGTTACTGTCAAGTTCAGAAACTTTGGCTAAGACCGTAAGCAGTCCAGGGACACCTAATTCCCGTTGTCCTGTTGTATCCAAGCGCCTGCAAACCACACCGTCAACTCCCTCCTCGTCAATTTCCTCCTTAGCCAGGATCGGAAGGAGTCCTGTAGGCCATGTCACTGGCATGACTGACTCTCCTATCCGGGATTCCTCCGGAGGAGCCTGCATTGCTACGCCTACTGCTGCCGCCGCTGCTGTTGCTGCTGGGAGTCGTTCATCCCAGAGAGGAAGTAGAAACACCACTACTTTTACTAAACAATTGTCCCTCCAACAGTCCTTAGCGAGGAGGATGAAGTACAACAGCAGTCATCCTGAAGCAAAACGTATAACTGGGGCCTTGACTGCTATGTTGGTGTTAGACGTGCATCCGGTATCCGCCATTAGTGCAGTGGGATTTAGATAAGGGAGGGAGGTAGTGTGTCTCTGGTTCCAAATCCCATCTAGATTCCACTTCACTAGGCAGACGATACCGAGACTGTACAGAAACGTCAGAAAAAGTGTCCTCAGTGTCCTGAAAAATGCGGTTGTACCCAATGTCCACTTAACCACGGACATGTGGAAAAGTGGAACAGGGCAGACTAAGGACTATATGACTGTGACAGCCCACTGGGTAGATGTATCACCTTATGCAGCAACAACAGCAACGTCACCAGTAGCAGCATCTCTGAAACGCCAGCTCGTTCCAAGGCAGGCTACGCTGTGTATCACCGGTTTCAGTAAGAGGCACACCGCCGACAACCTCTTAGAGAAACTGAGGGAAATCATCGCCCAATGGCTTACCCCACTTAGACTTTTCTGAAAAGCGACAGGGGCGTGCAGGAGACGCTTTGGGTGGCCTGAAAAATTTCTGGCCACTTTCACCTTTCAGCGACTGCGTGCCGAAGACTGGAGCGCCAGCAAACACTCTTGAACCTGCCCCGCCATCACCTGAAGCAAGAGGTTGTGACGCGGTGGAACTCAACCCTCTATATGCTTCAGAAGATGGAGGAGCAGCAAAAGGCCATTCAAGCCTATACATCCATCTATGACATAGGCAAAGGAGGGGGTATGCACCTGACTCAAGCGCAGTGAAGAATGATTTCCGTGTTGTGCAAGGTTCTCCAGCCCTTCGAACTTGCCACACGTGAAGTCAGTTCAGACACTGCCAGCTTGAGTCAGGTCATTCCCCTCATCAGGCTTTTGCAGAAGCAGCTGGAGAAAGTGAAGGAGGAGCTAAGACGGAGCAATTCCGCTCGGCATGTGGGACTTGTGGATGAAGCCCTTCATTCGCTTTGCCAGGATTCCAGGGTGGTCAATCTGTTGAAATCAGACCACTACATTTTGGCCACCATGCTCGAGCCTAGGTTTAAAGACTATGTGGTGTCTCTCTTTCCGGCCGACACAAGCCTGTAGAGGTGCAAAGACCTGCTGGTGAAAACACTGTCAGCTGAAGCGGAACGTGACACGTCAACAGCTCCTTCATTTTCTCCCGCAACTAGGGCTGCCAGGAAAAAACGTAGGTATCCTAAGCAACCCACTGGCGGTGATGCAGGGCAGGCAGGACCAAGTTTGGACATCTGGTCCGGACTGAAGGACCTGGCAACAATTTCTGACATGTCTACTGTCACTGCATATGATACTGTCACCATTGACAGAATGGTGGAGGATTACATCGGTGACAGCATCCAAGTAGGCATGTCAGACAGTCCGTACCTGTACTGGCAGGAAAAAGAGGCAATTTGGAGGCTCCTGTACAAACTGGCTCTATTTTACCTGAGTTGCCCCCCCTCCAGTGTGTACTCCGAAAGAGTGTTTAGTGCAGCCGGGAACCTTGTCAGCGAAAGGCTTAGGAGGTTGCTTCCACAAAATGTGGAGAAGATGATGTTCATAAAAATTAATTATCAACTCTTACAGGGAGACCAGCCTCCAGAACGTACAGAGGGACCTGTGGTGGTGGATTCCAGTGGGGACGAGTTAATACTCTGTGAGGATGAGGATGTACACAACACTGAAGAGGGTGAGGAATCGGTGGATGAGGAGGATGAGGACGACATCTTGCCTCCATAGAGCCAGTTTGTGCAGGGACAGATTAATTGCCAGCTTGTTTTGTGGGGGCCCAAATTAACCAATCATTTCAGCAACAGTCGTGTGGCAGACCCTGGCGCTGAAATGATTGGTTTGTTAAAGTGTGCATGTCCTGTTTATACAACATAAGGGTGGGTGGGTGGGAGGGCCCAAGGACAATTCCATCTTGCACCTCTTTTTTTTCTTTGCATTATGTACTGTTTAGGGCCTAGTTTTCAAACTGCCATCCTGTCTGCCACTGCAGTGTCACTCCTAGATGGGCCACGTGTTTGTGCTGCCCACTCGTATCTCTTAGCATAGTCATCCATCTACCTCGGTGCAACCTTTTGGACATAAAAACACTATTGTGAGGTGTTCAGAATAGACTGAAAATAAGTGGAAATTAAGGTTTTTGAGGTTAATAATAGCATAGGAGCAGAAAAATCAACACATTTTGTGATTTTAGCTGTTTTTATGCTTTTTAAAAAAAAAATACAGATCCAAAACCCAGAACCCAAAACACCAAAGGGTGGTTTTGGCAAAACCAATCCAGATCCAAAACACGAAGAAAGATCCAAAACCAAAACACAAAACACGAAAAGTGGCCGGTGCACACCCCTAGTGTATACGAATCATCCCGGGTCCAGTGACCCGGGCATCTGACACGACTAGCTTGCAGGGTTGGACACGGATCATTCCAGTGTCATCCTGCAGTATAAACGGCGCGACTCAGGTCATGATGACCTGAGTCGTGCCGCATGCTACCTAATTGGCCTGCTTCAGTGGCGCTTGGAGATTACATCATCTTCAAGCGTCCACTGAAAAGCTGGAATGCCCTGGTCACTGCAGACCCAGGTCTGGTGTGAACGGTGCCGACCCAGGCATAACCCAGGTTGGCTCCACTTTGGTAAAGGGGTCTCTCCCGGTTCTGATCTGGTTTGGAAACGCCATTTTCCAGGCGTTTTTACAGCGCTGACACCGGCGCCAACGTGGGACTCCGGAGAGGTAAGTATAATATGGGTGCAAGCTGTGCGGTGCAGGCCCCCGCACAATATCATTAATAAATAAATAAATCAGCAGTTTCCTACCTCTAATGGTTAGAGAAATATGTTTGATATGCTTTATTGGTCATAAATCATACAGTCTTGTGTGATTGACAGATAAGAGGAGATGATTTTTCTTTACTTACAGAGTTGAAAATCATAGCTAATACATATGTTACAGTTACTGCTGTGTTGTGAAACAGGACATTTATGGAACATGAGAAGAAAGAGAGAGAACTTGAAGTATGCTGATTGTTAATCCATAAAACATAACGTTATGGTCAAATAAAAAGTAGACCAACTAGAAAAGGACACAGCATGTGCCATGTTTCTTTGCGACCCCCTCCAGCTGGCCTGTGACCCACGGCAAGGTAAAGTCAAAGGTCACCATAGCTTCCATTTCTTTGTCTCCCTGTGATCTGCAGAGCAGCTGCTAGCGAATACAAGAAGCAATAGACTATCTCTCCATACATAGCGCCCTGTTAATTAGAAGGGGGACAGCAAAGTAAGACATTTTCTCTCTCCATGCAGGAGAACTGGAAGGTGAATTCAATTTTACAACACACAGTCTAAAAATACCCATCCTCCCTGAGCATTGACTAGTGATGAAAAGTTTGCTTAATGGGATGGCGATGTGACTTATGAAGATATAGTTTATTTTGTCACAAGTGGTATCACCTCCTGGAAACTGCTAAAGCTCTTAATATTGCGCAGTAAATTACCTTTATTTTTTAGCAGGTGGGTGGATGGGATGCCGAGGTCATATCTGTGGCTGCTCATCAGTTATTTTTTATTGTAGCATTTAGATTCCATCTCAGTGATGACGGTATATCTCATATACTAATAGATTTATAGTTAAATCTATGGAGCAGCCATCGAGTGTTAAAAGAGTCTGAAGTATATTTCTCTCCAACACGTTGTACACCCCTCTGATTCTGGAGGAATAAAGCATCTTACTTTATTACACGCTGCACAATGCGGCTTCAGATCCCAGTCACAAATTAAGCTGACAGCCCAAGTCTGCACAGGAAAACCAGGCAGAATCAACCATAGCCCGAAATCATCTTTTAAAATGTTTAAGCTTCCAACCATAGCACAAGAAGCAATTAAATGAGACATTAGTTTATGTTCACTGAGATAACATGATGTAAAGTAAACATTACTCATGTATTTTCAAAGCACTTCTTATGTTTTGTTAGTGAGTGTTAATTATCATTGTTATTATTGGTTATTATATAGTGTAAGTATACAGCATTGCAGGGTATTCAGTTGACTAGTTGACATTCAGAATGTCAACATCAGAATGTGAGCAGGTTCGTGACATGCGGCGCCATACATATTACTGAAGGACGGAAAAAGTAATCGTTCCGTCGTTCATTAAATCGTGCAGTGTGTACCAGCAATCATGCGATGTCCAGGGTGAAGGCAAATCGCACTGAACATCAGCAGGATTGCTGGTCATTTAGGCGTGTACCCAGCCTAATGGTGCGTACACACTGGGCGATTAAAGTGGACGACTGAACGATAACGATATCGTTATCGTTCAGTCGTCCACTTTATCGTCCATGTTTAACACAAAAAAGATGAACGATGACGACGACGCGCGTTCCCGCGGGTCGTTCGTCATCCTCGTTCATCGGGCTGACATGCAGGCCAACCTGACGACCTCGTCAGGTTGCTGCATGTCAGGGAATGGGTGAGAGAGCCCGGCGCTGAACGATATCGCTAATGATATCGTTCAGCGGCTGTGCTCAATGTCATGAACGACATTGAGCACAGCCTGCCGGGGACACACTAGACGATATCGCTCAGGGAGCATATCGTCTAGTGTGTATGCACCTTTACAGTCATCAAGAAAGATGATTGTAGAAAGATGATTGTAGAAAGATGATTGTAGAAAGAAACATACAAAGAAAAGCAACTAAAAGTAAGCATTAGTAAAGCAAGTGTCAAACATTTTACATAGGCGGCTTTGATGTACAACTGAACAACAAGTTCATATAAATGGCACAAAGCAAGTATAGAAATGCTATCAGTGTCACACTGACCTGATTGTAGGTGATATGAGCAAGAAGTCATTGTTTTCTACAGTTAAGGAAAGGTAGAAAAGGTACATAAGAACAATAGAGGAGGAGGTGAGGAGTTTTCTGAATAACAAATTTTATTTACAGATCAGACCCTATATTTAGGGGTCCATGTACTAAAGGGAGATAAGGGACCAAAATGAAAAGACAGAGAAAATCTCTGTACAAATCATTTCTGAATATGTAGTAAGGGGTTTTCTGTCTGCTAGTGCTAACAGCGGGCTCCAATATCACCTGCCATAGGCACCTACAGCAGCGCTAAGCATCCCAGCTGTTACTAAACAGAAATGTCACTTACTGTCGGGTGTCTTCTCCAGCACTGGCTTCTTACCTCCAGCTGCTGATATCTCATTCTCCTCAGTGTAGACGCAGGGAGTGACCTCTCTATCACCTTAACCAACTTCAATAATGTTTGTTTTAAAAAAAAAAAGTCACAGCTGCGGGAGAGAGGTGAGATTCCACAGTCTCTGCTCCGCTGCCTGACATCGCCGATGGGTAACTTAGCATTCACTCTCCTTGGCAAGTCCATCTTTAGTACACAGTGCAGTAGCCGAGGCTTCGCAGCGCTAGCAGGCAAAGCAAAAGCAGCTTTAACACCACATTTTGAGGGGTATTCAATATGAAACTTTAACTTCACTGTCGAAGTTAACGTTTCATATCAGAGTTTTTACCTGCGTTAAAGTATCGGGCGCGCTCCTTCTTATCCCCGTATTCAATATAAAACTGATGAAAACTGGAAACTTCGAAGTTGGATTTGTGTAAAGTTACCAATTTTTCCTTAAAATAATTGTAAGACCCCCCTAAAGTTGTAAAAACATGGGGGATCACTATGGGTACCCCGTTTTAGCCTTTAATTGAAAGTTGGGGATTTAAATAGCCGCAGCAGGTGTTTTTTTCCCGACATTGAAGAAGTGATGTAGAAGAGCACTTAGGTTATTTTTTTCATTTTTTAAAGTGGTCCCATCAAATTTGGGGTACATGAAAATGGGTACTAGCATATTTTTAAGTCCCTAAAGTAAATTTGAAAAAATTCTGCATTTGTGCACCTGCCGCTATAAATCTATTCTTCAAAACACCTGCCGCATACTTGCAGAATAGCCCTGAACCTATTTCCCTATTGTTATACAATTTTTTTCCAATTTTTTTTTTTCACCCCAATTTTTAAATTTATTTTTTTGGGGTGTCCCTATTTTTTTTAAAAACTTTTTTGACGCAGTTCTTTTTTAAATGTAATTCCCAGGGGTGCAGGCTATTTTTTTTAAGCCTGCACCCCTAAACCCCAATTCTGTACTTTTTTTCGACACCTATTCAATGGGGAAAAGTTATCCCCGTTTTTTATCAAAAACTTTTCAAAACTGTGATAAGTCTTTGAAATTGAGGGCCTGATTCAGACCCACTCGCGAGCGGCTGTCCGCTCGCAAGTGGGTCGATGGTCTGCACTGAGCATGCGCACGACGGAGGGAGCTCCGTCGTGCGCATGCGCCAGACGCGACGAGCGAAGGACTTTCCTTCGCTCATTGTGTCTGATCAAAGGGGGCGTGCTGTCGATGTTGATTGACAGCGTGCCTCCCTGACGGGGGCGTTCCCAAGGGAACGCCTACCATCAGAAGCCGGCCCACTGAGCCAAAATCACTCCGGGCCTTGCGGTTGAAAACCTCAACCGCAGGCTCCGGCTCGCAGTTTCGATGGTCGCGATGGTCAAGACCATCGCAGCCATCAAACTGCACGCTCGTATAGGCTGTGGGTGGTGATCCACAGCTATACGAGCGTCCAGGAGGACGCTCCATTTTTATGGAGGGCTGCCCTCATTCAGAGCGTGCGCTCTGCTCAGAGCGTACGGCTCTGAATGAGGGCCTGAATACGGTGTAAAAGTAAAACCTGCGATAATGACGTCATACCTCCGATATTAACGCAAAAATGATGTTTTCGCTCCCATATTGACTACCCCTGTAAGTGTAGTAATAGTGCATAGCAGACCTCCCAACTTTTTAACCCGGGGAGGAGGTGGCGTGGCCTATCTATCGGTAAGGGTGTGTGGCCTTGCTGGAAATGCTGAACCTGAGAAAAGCCCCCCCCCCCCTATTTTCGTCATGCTGGGGTTTTGCCCAGTGGTACGGGAGCCACTGGACAGTTCCCCAGCCTCTTCCAAAGCCAGTAAAGTATAGATGGATGATGGATGCACACGTCAACCAGTCACCTATGCAGAGCAGCGGTGTAAGGGTGTCCTCTCCCCAACTTCCCCCTGCCCGTGGGACACTGCAGCCCGCGGGTGAGACAGCGCATGTAAAACGAGACTGTCCTGCAGAAATCTGGACAATTGGGAGGTATGCATAGACCCATTAGGGAGAAGAATGCAGTGAGAATAGTTTACTAGCATAACATAGTGATTTCATTATAGTAACTTAGGCACCCATTGATATGCTGGCATGGGGTGACAAGTACTGTACGGTAGTTTAACTACAACATGAGAGTCTAGGGGGTAAATTTACTAAGATGGGAGTTCTATTAAGAAGTGATGTTGCCCATAGCAACCAATCAGATTCTACTTCTCATTTATCTAGCACCTTCTAGAAGATACTTCCTGGAATCTGATTGGTTGCTATGGGCAACAACATTTCTTAATAGAACTCCCATCTTAGTAAATGTACTCCTAGGAGTCCAACCTTAAATAATGCATCTGGAAGTTCTATATAATTATGAGAAGGAGGACTTTATTACCATACTTGAAGTTAATAAGCCCCCATCCTATGATGTGTTTGCTCATATCTAAAATATGCTTAAAGATGCTTAAATATCTTATTAATCTGAAATAAAGACATTGGCAATTAAAGTGGAATCAAAAGCTCACAGCTTTTATTTAAATGGAAAGAATTGGGTGTCCAAGAAAGCATTGCTTGCATAGATAGGATTGCTAAACTTGACACCACCTGAAGTTCTCTGAGCTCTGACGCAACCTAAGTTGTCCAATCTCTGGGAAGAACCCTGGGTTCCCCCTTTAGGGAAGAGACAGCTGCGAAAGGAAAGTGCCCCCGAAATTACCGCCTGCACCCTGTTGGGCCACTGAGAAGCCATGCTTTCCTGTCTGACTGTGCCGCAACTGAAAAGCATAAGTTAATGAACACCAAACGAAAGCACAACAACAAACAACACAAACACAACAAATTGGGTATGGATGAGCAGGCAAGTGCTCTGACAAAGATGAAGTGCTCACAGCTTCCCCTAAACTAAATATGAAGCTAAGGCCCTCGTCGGCTCAAGCATACCTGTGATAGGCCACAAAGTCAGCCTTAAACACCTGTCAATCACCAACACGCAGCAGAACCTATACCCCCTATTTAATCTCTAACCACCAGCACTAGTGACTTATATAGCATCAGGCATATGCTGTCTTCAGCTACCTTAATGATACATCAGTGCTTGAGAGTCAATTTTCAAAAACTATTTTGCTAAATATTCACCTCATTTGCCTTTTAAGTTTGGAATTATGCATGTTTTTCTGCACGGAATTAATTTTGTTCCAGCTGGCATTATAATATTGCTTTTAAATTTATGGGTAGAATAACTATAAATTTGAAAAAACTAAGAAAACTAATGCAGCTTGCCCATTTCCCCCGAATCTCCCAGCAGATTGGGCTAGTTTCCACTAAAGCAAGAGAAGGAGAGCGTGGGGTCTCCCTAATGGAGTGGAATACAAGCTCCATGCTAGCTAGACTTTACCAGCTCTCCTGTCATAGCTAGAACCAGACCTAGGGGTATATTTACTATAACTCGATGTTGGGATGAATTTGTGTTTCAGGGTCTAAGGGGCCTATTCATGATGTTAATTATCGGGGTCCGAACAGACCCCGATAATTAACATTCTAATTCGCCACGGTCACCGGAGCAATTCAGCATTGCTCCGGCGTGGTGGCAGCTGATGTGAAATCAGCTGCCCCCGCGAGCGGCTTCACTGTTCCTTTTCAGAGCAGTGACGGCGGTGCGCATGCGCGACCTGCAGGTCACGCATGTGCACAAGAGCTCCGACATCAGGTGGAAGGAGCCGGACAGGGGCGGAGGGATCCAAAAGGATCCCTTCTCGCAACCCGGACCTACTTCCCATAGGAGATGGTGAATGCCCCCGCAGTCAAGCTCTGAAAATATAATATTTTTGGAGCTTGAGGAATCCTGTCCCCATACTAGTGTATGGGGACAGCGGGCCATTCCGCAAACGGAAGGTAAGTAGGAGATATCTGTGATATCTCCTGCTTCACCTTCTTAATGAATGGCCCGAACCCTTAATTGTCACAAATGCAGGTGAAAATGTGCTTTTTCCCCTGCTTTTGTGACAATTAAGTGATGATGAATAGGCCCCTAAATCACACATTTACTAACAGATAGATAGATAGTTTTTGACATTGTTTACAAACATTATGTCAAAAATCATCTGTTATGCTGGCCATACACGCTACAATTATCGGGGCGATCCGCCTGATATCGGCGGATCGCCCTGATAATTGTAGCGTGTGTGCGGGCGACTGAGGGTTAAATATTGCTCGGTTGGGCATGCAGGATTGTCCAGCATGCCCGTCCGATGCGATATTTCCCGTTAAACTGTCGGCCGCATTGGGCAGTGTATGCCCAGCGCGGCCGACAGACAGACATTTCCTGTGTTCCTTCCTATGGAAGGAACAGGGAAATGTCTCCTCCCCCGGGGGCAGAGCGCGGATGTCGGGCTATACACTGTGAGATTTCTCTTACAGTGTATCCCGGCGACATCTGCGGCTGGCAGCCGGCCAGATAAAATGTCTGTCGGTCTGACAGACATTTTATCTGGCTGTGTATGCCCAGCATTAGTAAATCTATTGTTTAAACCCTGAAATACAAAATCGACCTTTAGTAAATATACCCCCTAGTCTTGTCAGTGCAGGGTTATGTCCTAATTGATGAATTTACAGCAGGCCATATCGGGAGTGAAAGGTAAGCAGGAGATGCGTTACCGTAATGATAAATGGCCCCAAAACTTAATTGATACAAAAGTAGGTGCAAATGTTCATTTTCACCTGCTTTTGTAGATGATGAATAGACCCCAAAATAAGCAGGTGCGCATAATACTAAGCACTAGCAGCACTGCACTGAAAAACACTGGGGATAGTGCCTGCCTTTATTATGGTATTCATGGCCTTGCCACTCGTGGATTTCCCAGTATAACGATAAGGGATCTCTAAGACTAAAGTAGTAGAAAAAAGCTAAACACAACTACTGTAAATGGTTTGTCATTTGGGGGAAGGTGGCTTATTGCAAAAATATTATGCACTTGAATGGAATTCTTTATGATCAGTATGATATTGCAATGTAATGCTTTATATTTTAAAGCATCTTAGGGTACATGATATATATCACAGGCATAGGCATTCTGTCAGATGGTTTTACTTAGCAAATAGCTTTTATAGAAAGGCTTTGCTTATAAATGAATAGTTCACAACAGTTTATTTTGGAAGCAAACAGTGGAGCATTTGTTTTTAGACTGTAGAAGTACTAGGGTTAAAGCTGGGACATATTTATGCCTGAGCAGTCAGACCTGGCTCTGTTAAACACGTCATGATTAGCTCCAGTGCATTAGTCACAATTATGCCTCTGGCCCTGTTTGACTTTGTAAAGACAAATCTTACGTTCTTTTTTTTTTTTTTTTTTTTTACAATAGCGTGATAGAAACATTTGGTACAACTCGTGCACTTTATTATGGTGTGCTGCAGTTATTCCAGTCAGTTTTTTATATGTCATGTAATAAAATAATTCTGTAATGAAGCAGATCTAAACTAGAGACATCACGTTTAAGGAATTGTGGCATTACTTCATCTTCATGTCATGGATGTTACAAACTGGACTTTAAAGAAGTATGTGAGTAACAGCACTAATCTTTTCACTTCATACGTAATCTTTTGTAAAATGATAAAAGATGGAAGTCTTAGTATATTTATTTATTGGTATAATTTATAAACTAGAGACTAATGAGTAGATATGTCTTTGAAATGCAGTTTAAAATTCTTTTATTTGTGGTGTGACCTGCTTTTCTGTAGCCTCCTTTCCACAATGATGTCATTGCTATTTAGCACAATAATATGGGTGGTGCTAAAATCATTGAAAGGTGAATGATGATTACAGATAAAACCTTTTAAAGTAAACTGAAACAAAATGTTTTTTTTTATGAGTTATTACTGTGTTTGCTGTTTGTACTAGAGATCAGTAGTTCTGAATTTTGGGGTTCTGAGTAGAAGCAAGTCCCGGCTCGGATCACTTTGGGGTTCCAAGTAGAACCAAGTTTAAAAAATGCATATTACATGTTTTGGATTGCATTTAAGTCCCTCCCTCATGATTTCAGGTGGTGTGAGGTGGACAAAATTGACTGGAAATGAATCAGGTTTGCTGACAATCTGGCTGCCTCTTCCAAGAGGAGGCAGCCAACTCGGCACAGCGGGGGGCGTGGCTCGATTTTGAGGGCGGGACAGAGGGCATGACTGCGCAATTGCATAATCGCAGCCCCGCCCCACTACACAATGCTGAGATTACCAGCATTGTGTAGCCAGAGGCGAGGCCACGATGACACGATTCAGCGCAAATGTTATCATCAGCTCTCCTCGGACTGACCACTTATGCAAGGTGGGAGCGGACGTCGGCGGGGGGTGTGGGCTGGTGGCACTGGCCAGAAGACTTGCCCACTCTTTCGGGCGGCCGGGTGTGACCACCGATTTTCAGGAAGCAAGTATGTAATCACTTTTATTGATGTTAATAATACTATAGGAACAAAAACAGGTCCAAGTTACATGGTTTTAGCTGTTTTTATCAATTTTTAAAACTGAAACCACTTGAGGGTGGTTTTGCCAATACCAAATTCACGACGATGATTTAGAACCAAAACAAATGGTCTGCAGACATCTCTAGTTTATACTAATTATAACAGCATGTATAATACTATAGTTTGTATAACTTGTATATGTGATTTACAATGTGGGTAGGTATAATAAAGTATTTGTGTCCAAGAAAACTGCAGCAAAAGCCGCCACAATGATTTAGTGCATGTTGCACCAGCAGTGTTGGACTGGAGCATGAAGGGCCCACCGGGCAGGGCCAGATTAATGGGGGGGGCGACAGGGGCGATCGTCCCTGGGCCCCCACACATTAAGGGCCCCCACACCCATCTGGGTTAAAGTGGACCGAAGGAGACGGAACCAGTTCCGCCTCCTCCGGTCAACCTAACCCCGGCGCCACAGGGAGGCTCCACTTGCCTGGCACCCGCTGTAACCAGCGGACGCCCGGCTCCCTCCCCGCAGCGGCAGCCGGAGTCGGAGGCTTGAGCTAACGTGAGCTCCAGCTTCCGGCTCACGCAGAGCGCTATGGCAGAGACGTCATGACATCTCTACCATAGTGCTGAGGAGCAGCCGGCCGGACTGCAGCGGACGTGGGCTTTTCTTAAGGTAAGTATGAGCTTTTTTTTTTTTTTAATGCAGGTGGCCTACTGGGGCATTACTGGCGGGGAGGCATTACTACAGGGGGAGCATTACTACTGGGGCATTACTCGGGGAGGGGGGAGGCATTACTACTGGGGGCATTACTGGCGGGGGCATTACTACAAGGGACATTACTCAGGGGGGAGCATTACTACTGGGGCATTACTCGGGGAGGGGCAAGGCATTACTACTGGGGGCATTACTGGCGGGGGAATTACTACAGGGGATATTACTCAGGGGGGAGCATTACTACTGGGGCATTACTCGGGGAGGGGCAAGGCATTACTACTGGGGGCATTACTGGCGGGGGCATTACTACAGGGGACATTACACGGGGGAGGCATTACTCGGAGGGGGAGGCATTACTACTAGGGGCATTAATCAGAGGGAATTACTATTGGGGGCTCTACTAGAGAGGGAGCATTAGTATTGGGGGCACTAATAAAGGGGCATTACTACTGGGTGAATTTCTACAGAGGGCTCTACTACAGGGGGAATGACTACTGGGGGCATTACTATTGGGGGCACAACTACATGGGCGATTTATACAGGGGGCATTACTACTACTAGGGTATTACTATTGGGCACAGCCCAATTACTACTGGGGGCATTACTATTTGGGGCACAACTACAGGGGTATTACTACTGTGGGCATTTATACAGAGGGCATTACTACAGGGGGCACTACTAATGGGAGTATTGCATAGGGGGCACTGCATAAGGGGCACTACTACTGGGTGCACTCCATATGGGGCACTACCACTGTGGGCACTGACACTACTGGGGGCTCTGCATAAGGTCCCCATTGCGCATACCCCCAGTTTGTCACATTTAATAGGGGCCCCCACATGTTTGTTGCCCAGGGGCCCCCACAGACCTTAATCCGGCCCTGCCACCGGGGGAATGCAATGGTAGGGGCCCATGCTTTGGGGTGTGGTCAGTTAATACAGGGGATGAGGTCAGCCCCCACAGAGGCTTGGACTGACATTGAACATGAAACTGACCCTACAATAGAGTAACAATGTATAATTTGAGTGCACAGCCTGGAACTTCACATTAGAGCAAGTGTTGGGACCCTGAGGCAGTGGGGCCCACCGGAGATTTCCCCTGTACCCCTGTGGGCCAGTCCAACCCTGTGCACCAGTATTTGTACACCTGGCATTTGCTGTCTGTTGTGAAACTACTGATCTGGATGATCAGTAAACTGGACCATTCATTGTAGGAAACAGCATATTCATACATGGGCAAAAGAACACATATTTCAATTTTTAATTGTGCATGTTGATGCGGAACGTATATATCTGCTGAAAACCCTATATTTCAATACCAATTCAGAGTCTGTGTTTTCAAAAATTCCACTATTCCACAAATTGTAGCTTTCTAATCTCAGTCTCATTTGAAACTTGTACATAATTATATTTTGTTTGTTAATCCCGGGAATGGGAATGTATTAATGTAATAGTATGCAGTGCATGAGCCAGTGGCGTAACTTCATCCCAGGTGCCTGGAGTCTAGATAAATGTTGGTGCCCCCCACCCCCAAAATTAAAATGTACCACCCCCCTTAGCACCTATGCCAGCCCCAGCTGCCGCTGCCCCCCTACGCAGTTTCTTTTATACAGTTCCCCCAGTAGTGGTCCCCCTATGCAGTGCCCTCAGTAGAGGTCCCCCTATGCAGTGCCCACCTATGTAGTGCCCCCAAGTAATGATCCCCCTATGCAGTACCTAAGGTAGTGGTCCCCCTATTCAGTGCCCCTAGTAGTAAGAGCCCCTGTAGTGCCCCTACTTGTAATGCCCTTGTAGTGCCCCAGTAGTAATGTAGTGCCCCCAGTAGTAAGGCCCCTGTAGTGCCCCCAATAGTAAGTCCCATGTAATGCACCCATATGATGCCCCCAGTACCCCCATATAATGCCCCCAGTAGTAAGGCCCCTGTAAGGCCACCTGTAGTGCCCCCATATGATGCCCCCAGTAGTAAGGCCCCTGTAAGGCCCCCTGTAGTGCCCCCATATGATGCCCCCAGTAGTAAGGCCCCTGTAGTAAGCCCCCCTGTAGTTCACCCAGTAGTAAGCCCCCCCGTAGTGCCCCAGTCATAATCCCCCTATAGTGCCACTAGTAAGCCCCCTGTAGTGCCCCCAATAGTAAGCCCCCTGTAGTGCCCCCAGTAGTAAGCCCCCTGTAGTGCCTCCAGTAGTAAGCCCCCCATAATGCCCCCTGTTGTACCCCCTGTAGTAAGCACATGACGTCACTCCTGCACTGCAGAACCCGTAAGACAGAGCTCAGGAGTGAGCTCCGTCCCCGGCGCCCGCTCCTCGGAACTATGGGAGTGACGTCATGATCTCACTCCCATAGTGCACTGCGGGACCCGGAAGACGGAGCTCAGGAGTGAGCTCCGTCCTCCGGCTGCCCCTGGCGCCGGGGGGAGTGAGTAAAGAAGGAGCAGGCGCCCGCTGGTAACACACTCAGCAGGCGCCCGGAAAATGGAGGGTGCAGGAGGTGCGACCGCACCCCCTGCACCCTCTGTAGTTATGCCCTCTGGAGGTGGAGCGCCGATCAGTGACTCTCCTTCTCCATGCAGTGCCCAGTGACAATGGAGCCAGGTGCCCCCTTCAGGGCTGGCGCCCGGTGGCAAATGACTCCATTGCCTCCGGGGGTTCCGCCACTGGCATGAGCTGATGTTGTTATCATGTGCATTTCAATCACAGTGCCACACATCTACAAAGTTGGGGAAAGCGTGTGCATATACAAATGGCACCAGAAATGCACCTGCCAAACAGCGGAAAACATGCCAAATACAGTATTAACCACACTCGACAGTGCTACCATTCACCTCAAACAATTGTGCTCTATCTATATGTCATTCTTAAACCTCCTATCGACTGAAGGGTGTCCTTCAAGTCAGCTACACACAATAATAATTACAGTAACACTAATTAACAGTAGGTTGGATATGGAGATGGGAACAGGCGCCATGTCAATAAGCCCCGCCCCCTCATGGCAAAATGTAGCGATTCATGGGTCAATTGGAGGGGGCAGAGCCAAATGATACAATTCTGATTATATTGCATCATATTGGCTCCGCCTCCTCCCCAGTGACCCGCGAATCACGGCAATTTGAAGTGAGGGGTGGGGCTTGCTCTCCCCTCTGTCAGGGGGGTTTTCTGGATACTCAGAAACCCCCCTGCATGCGCTACTGACCCCCAGCCTATCGCCTGGCCAGTTTGTCCAGCATCAGGAGCAATGAGCAATAGGTGTGGGAGAGTTTTAAACCCTTTCTATGCTGCTGACTCCCTTCTGGCTCTGGGTGACCTGGAAAACAAGGAGTTCCATATCTCCACTTTGAGCTGTGCAGCCCAGAAAACCCGGAATTCCAAACTTCTATTGTAACTGCAGAATGTGCTGGTCTTTCAGAGAGCCTGGTCCTGTGAGACTCTGCTAGTGTTGAGCAGCTTTATTCCTGAAAATGCGTTTAAGTCGCAATGTGATATGACTAGGAAGCACCAGCAGTCTGTGCTGATTAATCTAATATGCCACACTTGTATATCTGTGTGCACCTGAGTCTCTGTATCTGTACTCGAAGTGCTAATATACAATGTAACTGCTGCAGCTTTTTTCATTCCAACTTCCGTTGAGTTTCATACAGTAAAAGTGACACCAGACACTAGCAGAGTAGCACGGGACCTCACTCATGTCAGGCAAGTCGCGCTGCGTGGTGTACTGAGGCCAGTAGTATGAGGACACATCTGTAATGTGCACATGCTTGTGTCTGTATTGTGTATAGTATAGAGGACTCTTAACATTCATTTTTATATGGACATATGAGGAAGAAGAGAGAGCTGGAGTAAGAGGAGGAGATAGAGGAGGAGAAAAAGTGGGGATAGAGAGAGAAGGAAAGAGAGAGAGAAACAGGCAGTGTGTTCTAATAATTTTGAATGGAAAAAATGGAACTGACCTGGGAAAGCAGGGCAAATTAGAGCCCTACATCATAAGCAAACGCAGGGGGGGTTTGCGACTGCCTGGAAACCGCCCTTCCCAGCACACACCACATGACCACAATAGAAATAGTAATATAATAGAATGTTACTAGTGCTGCATGTTCTTCTCAGTATCACAAATGAAATGATTAGCACCAACTGTGGATCTTTTAAAATATGTCAGCCAGTAATAAATATACCTGTGCACCAACTAGGAGATGTGGAAAACATGCACTGTTAGGGGTGCACTGCTATAGACCATCAATAGGGTTAATATTTAATACTGTATAATAATACACTATCCAGTACGTAAGGAGACCGATATGTACATATATGTCCAGGGCAGTGCTAAGTTCTTCTGAAAAAAAAACCATTCTGCTCAGACAGGATGGCCCTGCTGCCGCATACTGTGATCGCTGGTACTGTATATGCTGGAATTATGCAACACAATATACTTTGTCTGTAACATATTAAAGCTGGATAAGTGCTAATTATGCCCTCTTCATGGACAGGCCACACTCACTCTAAAATCCAGCATTTGGAAACCCCCTCTAGAAATCCTGCATTTGCCACTGTACATAATATGAAATTGACTACTGAAACCATTTATGTTTTTTGACATGTTTTACTAAAGCTGCTCACACTTAGTATAATTTTGGATGAGACGCGCCAACCATTCAAAATCTATCAAAATCTGATCCTATTGACTTCAGTCAGTTTGGATTTGATCAAGATTAAAAATCCAGTTATCTGTTGAGCCCCATAGGTAGTTATGTGTGAGGAAGCAGAGGGTCGCTGTGTAAATTTAGCATACCACAATGTTTTGTTTTTAATAGTCGAATGTTTTTATACCATTTCCTTTCTATCTCATCATTTCATTTCAATAGCATAGAAAGGGATTTCTGACCGTTCATATTTCACTGATATGTCAGAATTTAGCACCTAACCATGTATCGTCTGTAAAAAATGCAGAACGGGCTGACAATATTCATCTACACTAGGGGTGAGCGGGTTCGGATTTCTGAAATCCGAACCCCCCCGAGCCCCCCCGATCCGAGTCCGATCCGAGTCAGGCTCGACTTTTCCCGCCTGACTCGGATCTGACATCGAGGCAAAACGTCATCATCCCGCCTTCCGAGTCTCGCGGGTTTTGGATCCTATATAAGGTACCCGCGTCGGCGCCATTTTCTCACTCGGCTGTGGACAGTGAAGAGGGAGGGTGGGAGTTAGTGCTGTGTAGTGTAGTGTAGTGTAGTGCTGCTGTTGTCCACTACTTCAAAGTCCATAGGGGCTGGCTGTGTTGTGCTGTGCTGCTGTTGTTAATAGGGGCTGTGTCCACTACTTCAAAGTCCATAGGGGCTGGCTGGACTGTGTTGTGCAGTCAGTTCCAAAGTCCTGTGCAGTGTCCCAGTCCTAAAGGGGTGCTGTAGTGTTGTCCAGGGGGTGCTCTGTCCATCAGGGGTGCTCCCCCCAAGTGCTAAAAATATAATATATTTTCTGTGTTTGTGAATTGTGTGCGCAGTAGCCGCACGTGCATCAACAAAGTAGTGCCAAGCGTGCGCCTGTGTCATAAGTAAAGGGCCGGCTGGCTTGACCGTTAAGGGTGCTGTAACCCCCGAAAGTACACTCCAGTCCAAACCAAAAAAAAAATTATTTTCTGTGTTTGTGAATTGTGTGCGCAGTAGCCGCACGTGCATCAACAAAGTAGTGCCAAGCGTGCGCCTGTGTCATAAGTAAAGGGCCGGCTGGCTTGACCGTTAAGGGTGCTGTAACCCCCGAAAGTACACTCCAGTCCAAACCTAAAAAAAAATTATTTTCTGTGTTTGTGAATTGTGTGCGCAGTAGCCGCACGTGCATCAACAAAGTAGTGCCAAGCGTGCGCCTGTGTCATAAGTAAAGGGCCGGCTGGCTTGACCGTTAAAGGGTGCTGTAACCCCCGAAAGTACACTCCAGTCCAAACCAAAAAAAAATTATTTTCTGTGTTTGTGAATTGTGTGCGCAGTAGCCGCACGTGCATCAACAAAGTAGTGCCAAGCGTGCGCCTGTGTCATAAGTAAAGGGCCGGCTGGCTTGACCGTTAAGGGTGCTGTAACCCCCGAAAGTACACTCCAGTCCAAACCTAAAAAAAAATTATTTTCTGTGTTTGTGAATTGTGTGCGCAGTAGCCGCACGTGCATCAACAAAGTAGTGCCAAGAGTGCCCCTGTGTCATAAGTAAAGGGCCGGCTGGCTTGACCGTTAAAGGGTGCTGTAACCCCCGAAAGTACACTCCAGTCCAAACCAAAAAAAAATTATTTTCTGTGTTTGTGAATTGTGTGCGCAGTAGCCGCACGTGCATCAACAAAGTAGTGCCAAGCGTGCGCCTGTGTCATAAGTAAAGGGCCGGCTGGCTTGACCGTTAAAGGGTGCTGTAACCCCTGAAAGTACACTCCAGTCCAAACCAAAAAAAAATTATTTTCTGTGTTTGTGAATTGTGTGCGCAGTAGCCGCACGTGCATCAACAAAGTAGTGTCAAGCGTTCGCCTGTGTCATAAGTAAAGGGCCGGCTGGCTTGACCGTTAAGGGTGCTGTAACCCCCGAAAGTACACTCCAGTCCAAACCAAAAAAAAAATTATTTTCTGTGTTTGTGAATTGTGTGCGCAGTAGCCGCACGTGCATCAACAAAGTAGTGCCAAGCGTGCGCCTGTGTCATAAGTAAAGGGCCGGCTGGCTTGACCGTTAAGGGTGCTGTAACCCCCGAAAGTACACTCCAGTCCAAACCAAAAAAAAAATTATTTTCTGTGTTTGTGAATTGTGTGCGCAGTAGCCGCACGTGCATCAACAAAGTAGTGCCAAGCGTGCGCCTGTGTCATAAGTAAAGGGCCGGCTGGCTTGACCGTTAAGGGTGCTGTAACCCCCGAAAGTACACTCCAGTCCAAACCTAAAAAAAAATTATTTTCTGTGTTTGTGAATTGTGTGCGCAGTAGCCGCACGTGCATCAACAAAGTAGTGCCAAGCGTGCGCCTGTGTCATAAGTAAAGGGCCGGCTGGCTTGACCGTTAAAGGGTGCTGTAACCCCCGAAAGTACACTCCAGTCCAAACCAAAAAAAAATTATTTTCTGTGGTTGTGAATTGTGTGCGCAGTAGCCGCACGTGCATCAACAAAGTAGTGCCAAGCGTGCGCCTGTGTCATAAGTAAAGGGCCGGCTGGCTTGACCGTTAAGGGTGCTGTAACCCCCGAAAGTACACTCCAGTCCAAACCTAAAAAAAAATTATTTTCTGTGTTTGTGAATTGTGTGCGCAGTAGCCGCACGTGCATCAACAAAGTAGTGCCAAGAGTGCGCCTGTGTCATAAGTAAAGGGCCGGCTGGCTTGACCGTTAAAGGGTGCTGTAACCCCCGAAAGTACACTCCAGTCCAAACCAAAAAAAAATTATTTTCTGTGTTTGTGAATTGTGTGCGCAGTAGCCGCACGTGCATCAACAAAGTAGTGCCAAGCGTGCGCCTGTGTCATAAGTAAAGGGCCGGCTGGCTTGACCGTTAAAGGGTGCTGTAACCCCTGAAAGTACACTCCAGTCCAAACCAAAAAAAAATTATTTTCTGTGTTTGTGAATTGTGTGCGCAGTAGCCGCACGTGCATCAACAAAGTAGTGCCAAGCGTGCGCCTGTGTCATAAGTAAAGGGCCGGCTGGCTTGACCGTTAAGGGTGCTGTAACTCCCGAAAGTACACTCCAGTCCAAACCAAAAAAAAAATTATTTTCTGTGTTTGTGAATTGTGTGCGCAGTAGCCGCACGTGCATCAACAAAGTAGTGCCAAGCGTGCGCCTGTGTCATAAGTAAAGGGCCGGCTGGCTTGACCGTTAAGGGTGCTGTAACCCCCGAAAGTACACTCCAGTCCAAACCAAAAAAAAAATTATTTTCTGTGTTTGTGAATTGTGTGCGCAGTAGCCGCACGTGCATCAACAAAGTAGTGCCAAGCGTGCGCCTGTGTCATAAGTAAAGGGCCGGCTGGCTTGACCGTTAAGGGTGCTGTAACCCCCGAAAGTACACTCCAGTCCAAACCTAAAAAAAAATTATTTTCTGTGTTTGTGAATTGTGTGCGCAGTAGCCGCACGTGCATCAACAAAGTAGTGCCAAGCGTGCGCCTGTGTCATAAGTAAAGGGCCGGCTGGCTTGACCGTTAAAGGGTGCTGTAACCCCCGAAAGTACACTCCAGTCCAAACCAAAAAAAAATTATTTTCTGTGTTTGTGAATTGTGTGCGCAGTAGCCGCACGTGCATCAACAAAGTAGTGCCAAGCGTGCGCCGGTGTCATAAGTAAAGGGCCGGCTGGCTTGACCGTTAAAGGGTGCTGTAACCCCCAAAGTACACTCCAGTCCAAACCAAAAAAAAATTATTTTCTGTGTTTGTGAATTGTGTGCGCAGTAGCCGCACGTGCATCAACAAAGTAGTGCCAAGAGTGCGCCTGTGTCATAAGTAAAGGGCCGGCTGGCTTGACCGTTAAAGGGTGCTGTAACCCACAAAGTACACTCCAGTCCGAACCAAAAAAAAAATTATTTTCTGTGTTTAGCCGCACGTATATATCAAATCGATATAACATAAATGGAGGACCAAACTTTCTCCGATAAAAATAAAATAGAGAAAGATCAAGAACCACTTCCTCCTAGTGCTGAAGCTGCTGCCACTAGTCATGACATAGACGATAACATGCCATCAACGTCGTCTGCCAAGGCCGATGCCCAATGTCATAGTAGAGGGCACATACAATCCCAAATGGCAAAGTTCAGGAAAATGACCTTGAAAAAGACATTTAAATCAGCTGAAGAGAAACGTAAACTTGCCAATATGCCATTTACGACACGGAGTGGCAAGGAACGGCTAAGGTCGATCCCTAGTATGTTCATGACTAGTGGTTCAGCTTCACATGACGATGGAAGCACTCCTCCCACTAAAAAAATCAAAAGAGTTAAGCTGGCAAAAGCACAGCGAAGAACTGTGCTTTCTAAGAAGATATCACAAATCCCCAAAGAGAGTCCAAGTGTGGTGGTGGTTGCGATGCCTGACCTTCCCAGCACTGGACGGGAAGAGGTGGCTCTTTCCACCATTTGCACGCCCCCTGCAAGTGCTGAAAGGAGCACCCACAGTCCACTTGCTGATATGCAAATTGAAGATGTCACTGTTGAAGTACAACAGGATGAGGATACTGGTGTAGCTGGCGCTGAGGAGGAAGTTGGCGAGGAGGATTCTGATGGTGATGTGGTTTGTTTAAATCAGGCTCCGGGGGAGACAGTTGTTGTCCGTGGGATGAAAAAGCCCATCACGGTCATGCCTGGGCAGAAGACCAAACATTCCACCTCTTTGGTCTGGCAATATTTCTATCCAAATCCGGACAACAACTGTCTTGCCATATGTACCATATGTAAAGGTGAAATAAGTAGGGGTAGGGACGTCAACCACCTAGGAACATCCTCCCTTATACGGCACCTGCAGCGCGTTTATAAAAAGTTACTGTCAAGTTCAGAAACTTTGGCTCAGACCGTAAGCAGTCCAGGGACACCTAAATCCCGTTGTCCTGTTGTATCCAAGCGCCTGCAAACCACACCGTCAACTCCCTCCTCGTCAATTTCCTCCTTAGTCAGGATCGGAAGTAGTCCTGCAGGCCATATCACTGGCATGACTGACTCTCCTATCCGGGATTCCTCCGGAGGATCCTGCATTGCTACGCCTACTGCTGCCGCTGCTGCTGTTGCTGCTGCTGCTGGGAGTCGTTCATCATCCCAGAGAGGAAGTAGGAACACCACTACTTTTACTAAACAATTGACCCTCCAACAGTCCTTAGCGAGGAGGATGAAGTACGACAGCAGTCATCCTGAAGCAAAACGTATAACTGAGGCCTTGACTGCTATGTTGGTGTTAGACGTGCGTCCGGTATCCGCCATTAGTGCAGTGGGATTTAGACAATTGATGGAGGTAGTGTGTCCCCGGTTCCAAATCCCGTCTAGATTCCACTTCACTAGGCAGGCGATACCGAGACTGTACAGAAACGTCAGAAAAAGTGTCCTCAGTGTCCTGAAAAATGCCGTTGTACACAATGTCCACTTAACCACGGACATGTGGACAAGTGGAACAGGGCAGACTAAGGACTATATGACTGTGACAGCCCACTGGGTAGATGTATCACCTTACGCAGCAACAGCAGCAGCGTCACCAGTAGCAGCATCTCAGAAACGCCAGCTCGTTACAAGGCAGGCTACGCTGTGTATCACCGGTTTCAGTAAGAGGCACACCGCCGACAACCTCTTAGAGAAACTGAGGGAAATCATCGCCCAGTGGCTTACCCCACTTAGACTCTCCTGGGGATTTGTGACATCTGACAACGCCACCAATATTGTGCGGGCATTACATCTGGGCAAATTCCAGCACGTCCCATGTTTTGCTCACACAATAAACTTGGTGGTGCAGAATTTTCTGAAAAGCGACAGGGGCGTGCAGGAGACGCTTTGGGTGGCCCGAAAAATTTCTGGCCACTTTCGCCATTCAGCGACTGCGTGCCGAAGACTGGAGCGCCAGCAAACACTCTTGAACCTGCCCCGCCATCACCTGAAGCAAGAGGTTGTGACGCGGTGGAACTCAACCCTCTATATGCTTCAGAGGATGGAGGAGCAGCAAAAGGCCATACAAGCCTATACATCCACCTATGACATAGGCAAAGGAGGGGGTATGCACCTGACTCAAGCGCAGTGGAGAATGATTTCCGTGTTGTGCAAGGTTCTTCAGCCCTTCGAACTTGCCACACGTGAAGTCAGTTCAGACACTGCCAGCTTGAGTCAGGTCATTCCCCTCATCAGGCTTTTGCAGAAGCAGCTGGAGAAAGTGAAGGAGGAGCTAAGACGGAGCGATTCCGCTCGGCATGTGGGACTTGTGGATGAAGCCCTTCATTCGCTTTGCCAGGATTCCAGGGTGGTCAATCTGTTGAAATCAGACCACTACATTTTGGCCACCGTGCTCGATCCTAGGTTTAAAGCCTATGTGGTGTCTCTCTTTCCGGCCGACACAAGCCTGCAGAGGTGCAAAGACCTGCTGGTGAACACACTGTCAGCTGAAGCGGAACGTGACACGTCAACGGCTCCTTCTTCATTTTCTCCCGCAACTGGGGCTGCCAGGAAAAAACTTAGGTATCCTAAGCAACCCGCTGGCGGTGATGCAGGGCAGGCAGGACCAAGTTTGGACATCTGGTCCGGACTGAAGGACCTGGCAACAATTTCTGACATGTCTACTGTCACTGCATATGATACTGTCACCATTGACAGAATGGTGGAGGATTACATCGGTGACAGCATCCAAGTAGGCATGTCAGACAGTCCATACCTGTACTGGCAGGAAAAAGAGGCAATTTGGAGGCCCCTGTACAAACTGGCTCTATTTTACCTGAGTTGCCCCCCCTCCAGTGTGTACTCCGAAAGAGTGTTTAGTGCAGCCGGGAACCTTGTCAGCGAAAGGCGTAGGAGGTTGCTTCCACAGAATGTGGAGAAGATGATGTTCATCAAAATGAATTATCAGCTCTTCCAGGGAGACCAGCCTCCAGAAGGTACAGAGGGACCTGTGGTGGTGGATTCAAGTGGGGACGAGTTAATACTTTGTGAGGATGAGGATGTACACACTGAAGAGGGTGAGGAATCGGTGGATGAGGAGGATGAGGATGACATCTTGCCTCCGTAGAGCCAGTTTGTGCAGGGACACATTAATTGCCAGCTTGTTTTGTGGGGGCCCAAACGAACCAATCATTTCAGCCACAGTTGTGTGGCAGACCCTGGCGCTGAAATGATTGATTTGTTAAAGTGTGCATGTCCTGTTTATACAACATAAGGGTGGGTGGGAGGGCCCAAGGACAATTCCATCTTGCACCTCTTTTTTTCTTTGCATTATGTACAGTTTGGGGCCTAGTTTTTCTAACTGCCATCCTGCCTGCCACTGCAGTGTCACTCCTAGATGGGTCACGTGTTTGTGCCGCCCACTCGTGTCGCTTAGCATAGTCATCCAGCTACCTCGGTGCAACCTTTTGGACATAAAAACACTATTGTGAGGTGTGAGGTGTTCAGAATAGACTGGAAATGAGTGGAAATTAAGGTTATTGAGGTTAATAATAGCATAGGAGCAGAAAAACCTACAAATTCTGTGATTTTAGCTGTTTTTATGCTTTTTTTCAAAAAAATACAGATCCAAAACACAAAACCCAGAACCCAAAACACGGAAGGGTGGTTTTGGCAAAACCAATCCAGATCCAAAACACGAAGAAAGATCCAGATCCAAAACCAAAACACAAAACACGAAAAGTGGCCGATGCACACCCCTAATCTACACTGACATTTTTAATGTCCGTTTTACCTAAATTAAAGTTTTGTATGCTCTCTGTACTCTACTGATGTCAGTTATGTTAATATAATCCAAAACTCTCTAAAGAAAGAAGACTTTGATTGTGGTATGGTTGTTTTTACACTGAGCTATTCGGTTGAAAGAAGCAGCTCCATAATGTCCAGTTTATTTTTCTGTTTGTATTTCATATAACTGTGAATGCAAAGAAAGGTAATTGCTTTTGACTGCATACAACAAGAATGGATAGAGTTCAGGACTGAAATTATGTAGTGATGCTATAAAACTTTATTTTTAAAGCAACTAAACTACCATTTTATAGTAGGTCAAATATTCTATGGAACAATTGTATGGATTTCTGCATTAGCACTGATAGGAATATATTTAGGAAATCAAAGGCACCTAGTACAGTCAGTAAGCAATTTGTTATCCTCTTTAAAAGCTGTACACGATAGGGGAGCAGAGAGCCATTAATACTGTAAATTGAATAGCTGTAGAATGTACTCGTTTGTAGGCATAGAGTGTGCTGTGGGAAGATAGAGTGTTCACTCTCGTCTCCGGCAATAAATTGTAATGGTACAGTGGCAGATAGCATCCACAGCAAAATTGTGTTTTTGTTTTCTTTAGATTTCAGCATCTTTATATTTTCCCTTGTCATATAGTGCGTTTTGTCATTGTGGCTGAAAGTGACAAGATAGAACCCTGCGCTCATCAAGATGCTATTGTGGTGTTTTATGTGCTGAATAGTATAATAAAACAAGAAATTTCTCAGGAGTACATAGGCTGTTTTATTTCTCTTTCTTTAACTGATATCTCTTATACAGCTGGATCATTTTCATTATTTAAGTTTGCTGACATATATTACATATTGCGGCTATCTAACAGGTTGTCACTCTTACAATTGGGTAGAAATGATCAAATATATTTTACATTGAACAAACAAAAAAAAGAACAGATATAAAGTCTGATTTTGACAATACAGTATATATACATTATTGTATACAGCAGTTTTCTACTCTAATTTCTAGGGACAGTTCTAGGTTTCATATTGTCCATATTGTTAATAGTGATTTAAATTTTTTTATTATATTACTGTACTACTATTTAGCCTTATTCCCATAGCCTATAAATTACTACTTACTGAGGTGGAGTATTTAAAATGTGAAAGAATTACACTTTAACAAGTTCAATGTTATGTTATTATGGGATGCAACAAAGACCACCAATAAAAATCAGCAGAAAATGGGCCTGATGCAGAGTTGAACACAAGCCTGGTGTAATTGCTCATGTACTAAATGCATATATGTGTGTTGTATGCATCACTGCGGTCAGAATGCCACAGGCTTAGTTTAATACCCTTCTACACCAGCAGTGCACACTTATACCAGCCATTACACTACCCTCCAATCCTGCCCCAGTCTGTTAACATGTCCTCTCTGCACTTTGCCTAGATAAGAACACTCCATTACAGGCAAGGTACGCCCCTTTAGTCAAATTTGAAGATGTGTCTAATATGTCTACTCCTCTGTATTGCTATTACTTATGTACGCTTCCTTCCAGAGGATGCACAGTGCAAATTCACAAAAGATATGCTCCGCAAACAGGCAAGCATTCAATTCTCTATTACCATCAATACAGAGTTTCCCAAACTCCACCATTACAGTCCAGGTTTTAAGGATATCCATGCTTGAGTCCAGATGATTAAATCAAATTGAGGTACTAATAAAGTCACCTGTGCTCAAGCATGGATAGCCTCAAAACCTGGACTGTAACGGCAGAGTTTGGGAACCTCTGTCTCAATATGTTCTGATGCATGGGCTCAGCAACAAAGGGTCCCGGGTAACTATGTTATTGACAAACTACATTAAGGTGAAATACTCTATAAGCGCGTGTTGGATTACAGTTACATTGTATTCTTGAGGCAGAGATATTATACTGATTTTTATTGCCATTATTCCCAGTTATCTTTCCTTATATACTGTAACACAGTTATCTTTTGTGTTAACATTTCAATAAACGTACAGTATACATACATGCATGTGTTTTTTCATGAATAGAAGCAAGCCGGATCCTCTGAGGAAAAAGCATGTGTATATGTGTGTATATGTATATATATATATATATATATATATATATATATATATACATACACATTGAAAACAGAGAGGGGAGAATGGGAAAGCAAATTTATATCCATTGTGCGAATAAAAGTGTGGAGCCGTTGGGTCATAACACTCTTGCCTTTTCGTATAAATTTCTCAACTGACCTACTGTATTTATTGTTATCACACATTACCAATTGTATTGGACATATGAACCAAACATAATAACGGGGCAATTATTTTGCAGGACCAATAACTGGGCATGAAAAAATTATGTTCTTAGCAATTTGCATGTGGCAAATTACCTGCGTAAGGTGCGAGATGCAGTGATGTTCCTTGTGTTTTAACGCCATGGCAACGGCAACTCTAACCCTTCGCAGGTAATTGGATACTCTGCATACATTTTTATGGGGGTTGTTGAGGGAGTCAGTGGGGTCACTCAAATTATCTGTGATGTATGTGCATATAATTTGATTGACTCCCCAACAACCCGCATAAAAATTTATCCAGAGGTTTCCTTATTTAATTGCTTTTTTTTTACCTACCAGTCCTTCCTATGGTCACTTTTTATCATCTATTATATAAATGGTCTCCGTAAAAAGACTCTCCAGCTACAGACCCCTCAAGAATTTAATAAAATCCTTTTGAGGTGATGAGATTTATTTTGCATACTTTCATAGTGGTGCCTTTCAGCCGCCTGTTTATTACACGTGTCCTGTCTGCTTAGCCAGGTAGTTCACTTAATCTGCAATGTGAAATTAGAATAACAGAAAAAATACTGGTATTGAACACTACCAAACTAGCCAATAATGCCAAAAAATATATTTTATTTCCCCATTTTTGTTTATTTATATTATTAAACTGATTACAACTAAAACAAAAAGAACTATGGGACAACTCCACGTATTCTTTCAAACCTGATATATAAATCTATTTTGAATTATTTTTGGTACACTCATCAGATATGTCTTACATTAGTAACATTAAATTTGCATGGGTATTACTGAATTCTGTAGAGGATGCATATTACAAATTTGGTTTTGCACAAATGCTACTATATTGACTGCCCAGGACAATGCCTGATTTCCAGGATCCTCAATCTCCTCAAACGAAACCTGCTCCCTGTTATTGTAGCAAGTGGTTTGGCTACTAAATAATATTGTGCATAGCACATGGCTGAAACCATTTCATGGAACACTCCTTGATTGTAGATCTGCGGTTCCAGTAACTAGTGTATCTTCAGGTAACCAACAGATGCCCACACTAATACAATAGGGAATACCTACTGTAGGTCAGTATCCTGTACTCTGCAACAAATTAAATGCACTGGGCTGAAACCATTTAATGGAACACTCCTTGATTGTAGATCTGAGGTTCCAGGAACTAGTGTATTTTCAGGTAACCAACAGATGCACACACTAATACAATAGGGAATAAATAGGTACTCTGCAACAATTTCAATTTTACACACTTCATGATAGATTATACAGTAGCCTCAGTCTATAGCATAATATTATACAAATCAAAATAATAAAAGTAAAACTAGAAAATAGAAGTGAGCATGCCCAATACTTCACCCACCCATTATTAAGATGCTGCTATTTTGTCTGCGGACAGCACCATTGGTGGTTTAAGATTAAACTTGGTCCTTTGCTGAAAGCTAGGAATGTGCATTGTCCTCACCTAGTTTATGCTTGTTAAGATGAGATCTGAGTACATATACACTATGATCAAATGACTAAATGCACCAAAATTTGTAAGTGTAAACTCCTCCTCCCTGGCACTCCTCACTGTGCCTACAGAGAATAAATGCCCCATGGAGACCCAGGCAACATACTGGTTTGACCTCCTCTGATAAGCTCTACCAAACTACCTCAGACAGTGACCTACGGAAATCTGTATTATTGTGACAAACCCTTCAAATTGTAAAAACAATGTTGCAACAGTTATGTATAAATTGCATATAGCAGTTGAATGTAAGTGGCCAGCTAACTCCATAAGAAATACTCTTGGATCCATTGACTCTCACATCTGTATTATGAATCCTAGCTCTCTGTAAGAAGGAGTGTATTCACGGTGGGTGCTGGTGGAGCATCTGCCCCCCTGCTGAAAATTCTTAAAATATAGGACCTATGCGGCTGGATATTTTAGGGGACGGGGGCCTGGACAGCACACCCTAGCTCTTTCTAATGGGATGTGCTACCTAGCTGAGACTTAATACTACAACATAGAAAAAAGAGAGAGACCAGATGCACCATACAACCATTAATAATTATACTTCATATACGAGGTTTTTGGCATAAATTTGGCCAAAGTTATAAGCTTACCCACCAACGTGAAGGTAACCTCAGGCCCTAGTGGTCACAGTCTACTGTCCGAAACTCTAATATAGCATGTCATTTTCCCAAAAAAGTGAGCACCAGTGGAGACATGAAAAAAAATAACAAAAGACTGGGTTCTGCATGACATGCCCAGGCCATTCAGTAGATCCACTGTTTGTAGCCACAACAGCTCCTAACAAGGACTGGTGTTGTTGGCCATCAAATCAGCAGAGAAAGAGGAAGCGACTATGGAGAGTGTGCTCTCCTACTTTCTCTTCTGCACTGCAGCACAGTATCTGTGAGGTTCTGGTTTTGTTGTGGATCCGGGGTGGTTTTAGGAGCAGACATTGAAGCAGACTTAAAGGAAAATGTGGAACTTTTAATGAGTGGTTTAGTAGACATGAATATGGCAACACAAAAGTCCAGATATTACTAAGGTGCTCTGGGAACTGTAGTGGGGCAATGAGAAAAAATCCAGGTAGTGACAGACAAGAGACAGTCCAGTATTCCAGGTTTTGAAGTTGAAGTGAAGTGCAGGCTGAAGAAATAAAATCCAGTGGTAATGCAAGTGGAGGCAAGGTGCAGGGTACAGGAGACTCAGGTACTCAGGCAAGGAAGAGGTAAATGGAGGAGGCAGGGGAATCCAGAGGGTCTGAGCAGGCAAGGTGAAGCAGGTAGGCAGGGATTCCAACGACAGGTGTACGAGCACAGGAACTCTCTCTCAGCTTCCGCTGAGAAACATGTTGCACTGGCAATGAAGAGAAGCTCTGAAATCCCAGTGCTCTGCCGTGACAGGTCAGAGAGAGAGCACGTGACATACCAGGATAGGGCGATTAGGTCACATGGCTAGAGGCAAGCTGGCAGCGCCCATGCCGAAGCGGAACGGAAGCACCGCCAGGCCTAACCAGTCCAGAATGACAACATGCCCGCATAGGACCACGCACAGCCAATACCCCCCACCAGGCATAAGCATCACCGCCTGACGTCCCTCGCCATAGCATCCTCACAGGTATCACCCGCCGACCACCATGCCGAGAAACCCTGGTCGTGACAGTATCCATTGAGGATGCTGCAGGCTCCTGTAGTAGTATGGCTGATAAGTGTGGGCAGGGCTGCCATCAGAAATTATGGGGCCCGGGACTGACAAACTAGGCAGTGCCCCCATCCCTTCTCCACCAGAGCCGGTTCTAAAAATTGTGGAGTTCAGGGCGAAAGTTCCTAGTTGCGCCCCCCCCCACCCTCAAAAAAAAGTTTTATTAGATGGCGTTACTTGGCCTGTGCGCTTATGGAAAGGGGGCATGCCCTCCCCCTGCGTGTGTCTCTATAGTGTCAGCCCTCCCCCTGCATGTGTCTCTGTAGTGCCAGCTCTCCCCCTCTGTGTGTCTCTATAGTGCCAGCTCTCCCCCTCTGTGTGTCTATAGTGCCAGCTCTCCCCCTCTCTGTGTCTCTGTAGTGCCAGCTCTCCCCCTCTGTGTCTCTGTAGTGCCAGCTCTCCCCCTCTGTGTGTCTCTGTAGTGCCAGCTCTCCCCCTGTGTGTCTCTGTAGTTCCAGCTCTCCCCCTCTGTGTGTCTCCGTAGTGCCAGCTCTCCCCCTCTGTGTCTCTGTAGTGCCAGCTCTCCCCCTCTGTGTGTCTCTGTAGTGCCAGCTCTCCCCCTCTGTGTGTCTCTGTAGTGCCAGCTCTCCCCCTCTGTGTGTCTCTGTAGTGCCAGCTCTCCCCCTCTGTGTCTCTGTAGTGCCAGCTGTCCCCCTCTGTGTGTCTCTGTAGTGCCAGCTCTCCCCCTCTGTGTGTCTCTATAGTGCCAGCTCTCCCCCTCTGTGTGTCTATAGTGCCAGCTCTCCCCCTCTATGTGTCTCTGTAGTGCCAGCTCTCCCCCTCTGTGTGTCAGCTCTCCCCCTCTGTGTGTCTCTGCAGTGCCAGCTCTCCCCCTCTGTGTGTCTCTGTAGTGCCAGCTCTCCCCCTCTGTGTGTCTCTGTAGTGCCAGCTCTCCCCCTCTGTGTGTCTCTGTAGTGCCAGCCCTCCCCCTCTGTGTGTCTCTGTAGTGCCAGCTTTCACCCTCTGTGTGTCTCTATAGTGCCAGCCCTCCCCCTGTGTGTATCTCTATAGTGTCGGATAACCCTCTTTGTGTCTCCATAAAGTCCAAAAACCTCCCTGTGTCGCATCCTCACTTATCTGAATCTTCTCTTTATCTTTAGTCTTCCTCACGGCTGCAGGGTGCAGGTTCCTCACTGCCAGTCTTCAGCGCGCTCATGACGTCATCCGCGCAGTGCAGGCTCGGATTAAAAAAAATAATAAAATAAATTATTGTGCCGGGTCACATGATCCCGGCTCTGTGCCTCACCGACCGTTACTGCAGTGCAAGCACTGGGGAGCCCGGACATCATCAGTGCAGTGAGTGCGCTGTTCCTGTCAGGGAGGAGGGGAGGGAGCACCTCCGGTCGGGGGCGCCCGGAGGTAGGTACTGGTTCTCGCCCCCTGTATCCGGCTGGGGATAGAACACAGTGGGGTCTGGAATAGCTAGCGATGGCTAGGGCCTGCTGGCACCGCCGCCAATACTATGATGAAGATTGCCTTTTAGAGGCAGGTATTTTTGTGGGAGGGACGCAAGGGCGCCCTCCAGGAGCCGGCGCTCCGGGGAGGGGCGCCCGGGGGAATAGCGGTGGGCACTTGCATGCCTGCAGCGTGCTACCATTGGGCCTGTCAGGGGGTAGTAGCAGGCAAACGGACACTAGCAGGTGCCGGCGGGCCCCCCAAGTGTTCGGGCCCGGGACTCCAGTACCGGCAGTCCCCCCCTGATGGCGGCCCTGAGTGTGGGGCTCACTGGGCTGGGTATCAGGATGTGAGCGACCTTGTGATAAAGAAAGGGAATGCGGTAACGATGTGGAGCTGGCACTTCGAGTGTCTATTTTCCCCCCTTGTCAAAAGATGGCTATGCCACTGGTACTTGTGCTGCTGACAGCAGTGTGGCACATCTGTCAGAGTGGAAGGTTCCCCAAGAATAGACAAGATCATCCCATGTGACTAATCATCCTCAGAACTCCAATTTAAAAGACTCATCTGTGCATACAATGTGATATTGCTGCACCCACACTACTACTTGAAAAAAAAATAGATTCACTGAGGAAGCCCTGCACTTGTGGCAAAACATATTTGGAACAACCTGTACACAGAAACAATAGACCCAGTTCGAACATCTTATTATTTTCTTATGTTCTGTTTCTTGCGGCTTTGAGCACTGTTACATTTACACAAAAAAGCACAATTTCTAGTAATTGTACTAGGAGGCATCTTAACACACTAAAAGGAACAAGAATTAAGTAAGGACCACAGAATTGATTTCATCTGCTCCCTATGCTGACCTTGACTGTGTAACTTGGAATCTGCTTTCTGGGCCTGATTCATCATGGATCACAACTGCAACAGCGTACGCAGATTGGTCGATGGTGCGTACTGCGCATGCTTATGCACCGCAGGGCGCGAACGTGAGTTAACATTGCGATCGCACTGTGATCACCTATGCAGATACAAAGCCATCGCAGACCAAGGGAGGGGACGTCAGTGTTTTCGGGGTGGTGACGGGGGAGTGGTTGTGGAAACACAGACGTGCCTGTTCGTTTGAACGCCATTACTTGGTCGTACATAAATTAGCCACTGCGACGGCATACACAGCTTGTGTACCCACTGCGTGCAACGACAGTTGCAATTTCTGAGTAGGTCAGACCTGTTGTAATTGTGCGTGAGGGGCCAATGTTACTCGATGATACCGATGTACACGCAGGTCTGCGAGGCCTAACAGATGTGAGAAAGCGGTAGAGGATGTCTCTATGCTGCCTTTGCTATTGTAAATTTTAGCATATTTTCACAGCACATCTACGTGCGTAATCACAGATGCGATCGCAATAGGGATCCATAGTGAATCAAGCCCTCTATTGCCTTTACTGACTTTGGTTACATTACTGAATATCTGTTTTCTGCTGCCTTCTTATTTTTTTACTCCAGTTATATTACTGAATATCCAGTCTCTGCTGCTTGTTTTGACTAGACTATGTTATTGGAAATCTGCTGTCTACTGCCTGTCCTGACCTTGAATATGCTACTTGAAATCTGCTGTCTGCTACCTGTCCTGACCTCTGTTTACTGAGTCATGCTCATTTGATATTGGCTTGACTTTGCTAGTCTCAACATATGCCACCAGAGGACCAATCTTAGTGCTGCAAGCATATCACCAGGGTCTTTGTATGCCAACTGAATGATATCAACTATAAATATGAATTCTTTTAAGTACATTTTATTGCTAACTGAATAATATAAAAACATATAACATATGGAGTCTCACTTACAAAGTTACAATATGTGTATATATGTGGATTAGCAATTTGGGTCTCATGTAGAGTTTGAGACATGTTTCACTAGGAACATTCACTTAAAGATTCTGTTGCAAAACAGGTGTACTTACATATGCATGTTGAGGCTCCAGATACTTGTAACTCCAAAACTGTTGGGGTACATCAGAATGTGTAATGTAGGGATGTGACCAGGCAGTATTAATAGTAAACACTCTAATTGTATTACTTTGTTTGCATTATTTTATTATACAAACATCTGCACATCCATTGTCTATGGTCTTATAAATTATATGAGTCTTCTTTCTGGTAATAATCTAAATGGAAATAACAAATCAAGTATCTGAAAAGATGGTCCCAAGTTTACATATGCTATAAATGCTAATGATTAATATGCCCCAGGACTCATACCCACAAAAGAGATCTGTTTAAGTCTCATTAGGCAGCAACTCTAGAGGTAATGATAGACATATGTATAGAGGCCATTTCTGATCTTATGCTTGCCTGGCCTTGTTCTACTACTTCAAGTATTGGGGTCTGAAAGCCCACGATATGGTGAAATCTAGATAGTGTAGGAACACATTTTGGCACACATGCACAGTCTGGAAATTAGTATATTTATGACACACATATGGATGTGTACCCAACTCTTAATGAGGACTTATACATTCAGCTCAATTTGAGAATCTCCAGACCAGATTTACAGGCATTCCTGATAACCAGCCCCCATTCCAGTAGACAACCCTGATTTGTAAAAGTTCAAAGAGGATAGAGATTGCGTCCTCAGGAGTATTCTAAATAGAAATGACAAATAAAACATCTTAAAAGATGGCCCCAAGTTTACATATGCTATAAATGCTAATGATTAATATGCCCCAGGACTCATACCCACAAAAGAGATCTGTTTAAGTCTCATTAGGCAGCAACTCTAGAGGTAATGATAGACATATGTATAGAGGCCATTTCTGATCTTATGCTTGCCTGGCCTTGTTCTACTACTTCAAGTATTGGGGTCTGAAAGCCCACGATATGGTGAAATCTAGATAGTGTAGGAACACATTTTGGCACACATGCACAGTCTGGAAATTAGTATATTTATGACACACATATGGATGTGTACCCAACTCTTAATGAGGACTTATACATTCAGCTCAATTTGAGAATCTCCAGACCAGATTTACAGGCATTCCTGATAACCAGCCCCCATTCCAGTAGACAACCCTGATTTGTAAAAGTTCAAAGAGGATGGAGATTGCGTCCTCAGGAGTATTCTAAATAGAAATGACAAATAAAACATCTTAAAAGATGGCCCCAAGTTGACATATGCCGTGATGTTGATAAATGAGATATTAATATGCAAGCAGCCAAAGAGGATGGTGATTGCAGGGAAATCGATGACACTCCATCAAAAATAGACATGCTTTGTCAGAAAGTGGGCATGATCAGGCCATTGAGGCAGGGTAATTATAAACTGTGGGCTTGATTTGTATGGAACAGGGATTGGATTTTTGTGTCCTGATTTTGCCTGGATTGGGAGACATGCATCTGAACAATTTCATTCTCTTTTGGATCAGTCATGTGGCATAACTAATTGGCAGTGTTACATGGGTGACATAATGACTGATGAAACTGATGGGCCTGGTACTTGTCATTTTCTCGGGTTGCTGAATAGGCTATTAAACTGGTTCTTTATGAAAAAAAAACTACAAGTTGAAACAAAAGACATTGTGGCAAACAACAGGATCAAAATGGATGAGTGTATCAGGAATGCCTTTAAAATTATTACTTTGCTTGATTGGTAGTTTTGTCATCTGTAAATGAGAATCAGCTTTTAGTGGGATATTATATTAAAAAAAAGATGTGAAACCTAATGTATATAGATATTTTTACTAAAGAAATCTCTGAGCTCATACACATGTGTATAGAGAAACACAGATTTACCCCAAATCTGGATTTGATAAATATGTATGAGCAGGTGTGAATGGGTACTTTTACAAGAATGCTTTTTGCATTGACCGATATCACAATGCATTATGTTGCTTCTGTGTACATGCTCTGGAGTGTGCATAATGTGCTCTTGTACAAATATTGTAGTGTTCTAAGTTTTGATGATGCTTCACAATAATAAATAATAATATCTGATTTAAAATACTAATAATATGATTAATGGAAGGTAATAAACTGACATACTTTATGACTGCAGATCACTGAATGAAAGTGCAAGAGAGTTTTCAGTACCTGTAACGGGATGGGTACGGGATGCCAGTGCTCGGGATCTCGGCGGTCAAAATCCCGACAGGGTTAGGATACTGACAACAGTCGGTAGGTATCCTAACCCTCTCCCTACCCTAACCCTTAACTTGACGGTCCCTCCCTGGTGCCTGAACCTAACCTCCCCACCTAGTGCTTAATGCTAACCCACCCCCTAGTGCCTAACCCTAATCTCTAATGCTAACCCTCCCCCCAGCCCTGCTACTTACCTTCGGGATGCCGGCTTCAGGAATCTGACAGGTGTCGGGATTCTGGCGCCGGTATTCTAAGTTCTGGCATCTCCTGTGCTGGGATACTGAACATATCTCCTTGTGACTGTTGTACTGTATATGTGATAGATTACCTGTGCCTTGCAAATAAAGCAGTGTTTGTATGTGTGATTGTAGATATAAGTAAATATGATAGGTCTTTCACTGAAGTAGGCGACTATTTGCTATATTCCACAAAACAAACCTCCTTATACTGAAATCGCAGTGGCACCTGAGAGTGTACATTGCACTGCGGTCTCTGTTTTTCCACTGTCCACAGAGTGGAATGATTTATTGGAAAGAAGATCTCAAATCCCAAATCCTAAAGGTATTGACCATACAGATGGGATACAGCGATTTCAGTATAAGAAGGTTTCTTGTGTGGAATATAGCAACAAGTTGCTGACTTCAGTGGAGGACCTATCCAAACTGGTGGATTTATTGTGATCCGGTCTCCACAAATAACACTGACAGGTGACACTGTTTCTGTGGCTCAGTCCAGTGCTCTTTGTTCCCAACAGGTAGAGCATTGAGCTTCAATTCAGAAGCTGTTGGTCCATCAGGACACTGATTACATTTGTTAAATTTTTTGAGTTTATCATTTGCTACATTTATTTTTAACTTATTTGTTTTTACTGGTAATGGTGCATACACACGGTCAGATTTGATGAACTATTGAACGAATTTTACAACAATTTGAATGGTTTCATGAACGATTGAACGATTTCTGACAGTATTAAAATTAATGAAATCGTTCAAATCTGACTGCAAACACATCAGATTTCAGAGATCGTTATCTGACATGCGGGAACGCGCATCATTCGTGGATGCATGCACCACATGTCACAGATATGAACGATTGAGCGTTTTTTACAATCGTTAGCATTCAGATCTGACACAAAATCTGACCATGTGTATGCACCATAAGATTTATTTCTTTGGTTCAAACTTTGTGGTTTTTAAATATAATTGTGTGAGTCAGGTACCAGCACTTGATGTGTAATAAATGTGTGTAATTTACTTAAGCTGACCAATATAATACTTCTGTACATTATTAGTAGGATTTGCCTGGTTATAGCGCTGCCATACATTTTTTATTTACTTGTTCTTTCCCTGTAGGATGGCATTCCTATAGCAGGTGCATTCCAGTTATTTGTGATATTGCACCTAGGCATGTTTATCTATGATGGCAGTGTAGGTATACACTGATGAGGTCACTCACAAAGCACAAATTAGCTGAGGAGCAACTTCATTTGTGAAAGTGTGCTTAGATTTCTGCCAGACCTCACAGGTTTATGAAGGAGAAAGCTGGTGTTTGCAGAGAAAGAGTATGTACACTCGGATGCTGGCAGGAGATTGTACAATACCATATAGTACAGCATATTAGCTGTACAGTATTGCACAGCTGCTGCGCACAAATACAGTGCAATACCGTACGACTCTGATCAGGCCCCAGAATCAGTAACATCAGTTGTGCTCACACTACACTGGTAACATTGAAAATTAAGTAGTTCAGTGATTCAATACAACTACTGTAAATAGCAACATCGAAGAAACTAGCTATTAAGATATTGAGTGTTAAATATTTTCCAGTTCCCCAGTAACCCAAATTGATACATGTGCTTAATAATGACAATCACTCTGAACAGGGGCGTATCTATAATGGGTGCAAGGTTTGCAGTGCACACGGGCCCCTGGGACCAGGGGGGCCCACACTACACACCCTGCATCCATATAGTTTCATACTTACCCATCCGTAGTCACCAGCGTGCTGCTCCGCACTGAGAAATGGCGGCGGCATTTTCCCAGTGACTCTGCGCATGCGCAGTACTGCTGTCCCAGGAAAACGGCACGGGCGCTATTTTCCCCGGAAACCCGCGCATGCGCAGTAGATTCTGGCACTAAGCTAGAATCCACTGCTGCCCCACCTGCCATGGCAGCGCATGAGAGAGGAGGGGGTCCGCATTGAGTCTGCACACAGGCCCCCTCATCTCTTAAAACGGCCCTGATTATTAACATATTATTTGTGCATAACTCCAAAAATACTTATTTCAACAATTCCTGGAACTAATAAGAGATTTCAGTTTCTAGCACGTGAGAGACATGTTCTAAGGAGTATTCAAAAGGATGAATGTTAAAGTTACTGGTTGTCCAAATATAGAAAGGAAATATGTGTTTGAACTTTGTAGGTGTCAGAATTTCCATAAATACAGTATTTATATTCACAACCTAAACTGATGTGGAAATATAAAAAGTTTATTTATTGATTACAGGCTAAGCTCATGATGAAGAGCACCACCCAATCCGTGGCACTATGGGGAAACCGGGCCCCTGATCACAGTATCACGGCCATGATGATAACAGATGATCAGAAAACCATTGTCACTGGGAGTCTGGAGGGACAGATATGTCTTTGGCATTTGTCAATGGAAATGAAGGTTTGTGAGTAAAGACTTTTTAACAAGTTGATTGCATGGATCCATGTGTGTGATTGGTTTATGAAAAATGTCTGACAGTTACAGGTTATGTACATGCAGATGAGCTCAAAATGTGTATATATATATATATGTGTGGAAAACATATATGGAGCAGCGCCAAATAATTAAAACCCATCAACTAAAATTAGATAGAAAGGCTTAAATTTGCCTAAACACACAAGTGTAAACAAACCGCAATGCCCAGATATAGGGTCGTCAGCTCACATCAATAGAAATATAGTTTTGGTTAAATACTATAACTAATTAAAGTGCAAATAGTGGAATTAATATAAATAGCAGCCAGCGTGTTTAAGATATAAATATGCATAAAAATCAATAAAATTTATTTATAAGTAAAAATCAAACAATTTATTACAAGTGATAAAATTAAAATAATAAAAAGGAATTCATTAGATATTTGTCCACTCCACCAAGGCTCACATAGACAAAATTGCTACAAGACAGAAATCAATACTATTTTTTGAAATATACAAGGAAATAAAAAGTTCTTTAAAAATGTTTGATTGTTTATCTGAGTTCAAGAAATAAAATAGTTCATGTACCAAAAGGTAGGAGGTCCCAATGCATTTCGTCCCAGCAGGACTTCATCAAGGGGATACTGCTCCAGTCGGGAGAATCGGTATATAATGCCACCAGATGTATTGCCGGTGGACTAAATACCGACACTGGAAGCCCGAACCATCAGGATCCCGACTGGGGCTTGTAAATACCCTAAACCTCCCCTCTCCCCCCTAACCCTCCCTCAGTGGTGCCTAACCCTAACCTCCACCCGGTGATGCCTAACCCTCCCTTCCCACACCCTAAACTTAACTCTCCTGGTGGGTGCCTAACCATACCCTCCCCCCAGTGGCACCTAACCCTAACCCCCCCGTCTGCTAGCCTATCCCTAACCCTCCCTGGTGGTGCCTAACCCTAAATCCCCCCAGGGGTGCCTAAAACTAACCCTCCACCCCCGTGGCTAACAGCTAACAGTCCCCGCTTACCTTCATTCGGAATGGCGAGTGTCGGGATTTCGGCATCTGGCTAAAGATAGCAGTCGGTATTTAGACACCTATCTTTAGTATAGAGTTGGGCTTCCAGCGTCGGGATTCCGATGTCCGACATTCCGGACGTCGGTAAATGAACTGCATCCCCAGTGGGGTGTCTCTCTATTTATACCCCCATTGATAGGGACTGATTAGATTAAATTTGAGCATCACTTCTGGTGCCCGCCTCCATTTAGTTAACTCGTCATCCAAAATCAGTCTTAAATCAATGTGATCGATATGGAAACAAAAAAATGAAAGTGGCTGCTCAAAACGGATGATGACATTAGTACTGGAAGCCACCTTCTTCATGTTAAGACCCCGCGGTCATATGTTTCGGGCCCCGGTGTCACTTCCACCCGTGTGAGCCAAGTTTGTTTCTAGTACCGCGCAGTCTCAACGATCCGGCCAGGGAATCACTTCCGCCCAAGGTGTTGGTCCCCGTGCGATGTGACTTCCGCCCGGACTACATACTCCCGCCGTTGATAAGCGTGTGCCTGCCTGACAAAAATGCATAGCCATTGAAACGTTGACCACAGGAAGACTTGTCTTATGTGTCTTATGCCGCATATACTCTGCTCCTTTATTATAGCATGTTGATATGCTGATGCTGGTAATGGGGCAAACTTATTTCTATCATTAGGGAGTGCCGGACTATTGGATTGTGTGTGTGTGTGTGTGTGTGTGTGTATATATTTATATATATATATATATACAGTGTACACACACACAAAATACTTGTCTTCTGGCACTCTGCTCTGATATATATGGCTGCTCCTTTGCCCTATGTATAAAGAACAGTTAAAGCAAGAGGTGGCGGTCCTGTAATACCAATGTTTCAGGGATTTGTTGCTCTTCTCCAGGTAACAATCAAAAGGGCTACAAAACCCTGAAACATTGGTATTACAGGACCAAATATATTCCTCTTCAAGACTTCCAGTACCGCCACCTATTGCCATAACTGTTCCTTATTTGAAGGGCACAGGAGCAGTCATACATATCAGAGCAGAATGCCAGACGACAAGTATTTTATGTGTGGTTTTATATATATATATATATATATATAATGGCTGGTGACACTATAAAAGGTAATGTGGTCCCCTGCGATAAGAACAAGCATCTCTAACACTGAACTACAGATCCTAGCAAGCCCTGGATAAAAGTTTATGCAGATGTTTACAATTTTACAAGCACCAGCATGTCCAAAAAGTTTATGGCTGCCAGGTATTGCTGGTTCCAGTAGTTAACCAGGCAAAAATTGCATATTTCTATTTTTCCAAGATATATTACCCCACATCGACCTCACATGGACCTGATCCTCTTGGGGAAATTGGCTAAATGGCCAAGGACTGGTTGTCATGCTGCTATTGTGGCACCAGCCCTGCCTCTCATAGTCTTGTGCTGGTATTGAATTTTCGGGGTCACCCATGCTTTTCTTCCCCCTGCTGTTGCTTAAGGTATGCCTTACTTCACCACACTCACTTTACTGATTGTGCAGTTGCAGATATCTTAAAACACATGCAGCATGCAGCTCTATGTACAATGTAAATTGTATAACTTTTTTGACACAATGAAGTCTGCATTTTTATATATATATATATATATATATATATATATATATCTTGTGTCTAACTCTGCATTAAAACTTGAATTTGAAATTTGTATTTCACAAAATGTATAGTTTATGGAGAGAGCTGGAATGACAGTTCATTCTGCATTGTGGTGCTGATGTTTAAGTAGGACTGGAACCATTTGTGGATATATTCCTGTGGCCAAAATGTGCCAAACATTATGACCAAATCAGGAATGTGGTGAATTTTTCATGGAACAGTTTTAAAAATGTTGTTCACATCTAGTGGCAGTGCAAGTCTACTCTCTGATTACAGCACCTGCTATTACTTTGTGCTTATATTACTTTTGCATTATCTAAGCATGGTTCAAAGAGTCAGCGACTCCACAATTGACTGTAGAACTTACAGGATTGCAGTTGACTTTATCTCCGTTAATCTTCTTCATCCTCCTGGCTCTATTTATTGCCTGCCTATCAGGTATTCACACCACCTGAAAATCTACCACTACCAGCAGCAGGGGAATTCTTTCATTTTGAAGTATGTAATCACATACTGTATATAAAGTGAGTTACATTCCACCAGCCATCTGTGGTCTTATTTATTGGTAATACCTATCCTGTCCTGTACTGTATGTACTAGCGCTCTTAGGTTGTATCATATTTAAGTTTCTTAGTATTCTACTAATACAGCATGCATAGTAATATCACCAATAACAACACCACTGGCAAGTGGTTCTGCAGGAGTGCATGTAAAACTAACCATGTTACTATGCAGGTGCTAGAGTCATAAAATTAAATAATAATCAAAAGATTACTGGCAATAGGTTCTATAGCCCAGTACCACACTACAGATTAATCAAAGCAATAAAGTCCTTAATCATGGGTTGGTGATAGACAGAGTAGTACAAAACCATTCAAAAGGTCAGGGCAGGCAGCAAAACGTTTTAGTCAATAAGGAAAGCCAATTGAAATAGATTTGTGATCATTTAACAGCTGCTGTTTTAGCATATTCACTGTATCTATACTAACAATGCCCAATTGTCTGATCTGTGCCCAAACTTAGGGGCATATGCATCAAAGCTTGATGTGAGATAAAATTGTGAGATATATATCACCAACCAATCGGCTTCTAACTTACATTTTGCAGGCTTTGTTTAAAAAAAGATAGTTTGGAGCTGATTGGTTGGTGATATATATTTCACAATTTTATCTCCCATCAAGCTTTGATACATATGCTCCCAAGTCTCCTTGGACTTCTCCTTTTTATCGCCTAAAACATCTGTCCATTAAAAAAAAAAAAAATCCTGGATTTTATAGTCAACCTACATTTTTTTTAAGTTACCATCCTCCTCTAAATTGGCAAAATTAGTTGTGCATTATATTAACTGTTTATATGGCGTTACTAAGGAAATTAAAGGTAATTTAAGGGCAACAAAATATTCAGAAGCGTGTGCAGAAGAGTGTAACAAAAAGCATGGACACATCCTTATACTGGAACTGCCCATTCTAGTTACAAACTTCTCCCAATCTACTTTGCTGCTCCTATTAGAAGATGCTACATTTTGTACTACTGTAGATATCCCCATCTTGGCCTGCAGATCCAGTACCCTTTCCCATATAAAGTTGTGTATTTAAAATTAGCTACATGGTATCACAAAACTTCATCATGTGCACAGTGACTCTGCTGTTCCTCATAAATTGCTTATTATATCTGATGACACTACTTCATTTTGGTCAGGTTATTCTAGAATGTCATGCACAAACTCTTCATCTATGTATTTCTGAACAATTAGAGAGGGTTAAGAAGACCAACAGTGATATTGGACACAACTAAAAAATGCAACATTTATTGTTGTGGGATTGTAGTTTCACTACACAATCAGATGTGTTTAAGTTATTGACCATTCTCCTTGACCCTAGTTAGTCATAGTGCCAATTTTAGCAACCCCTTTCCCCTCTAATTGAATATGTTGATCAGTACTCTGTTGCTTCATGGTTTTGTGCACATGTAGTATAAGCATATTCTGACACAAGAGATATTAGAGACACATGGCTAAATAAAGGGTACGTCCAAAGGCAGCATATATACAGGTGAGTGCAAACGTATATTAGATAGAACAGGCAAAACATGGTCCAAGGTACAGGATAAAAGGGCCAGGATAGGTAGTAATCCAAAGAGTAGTCAGCATCCAGGTAAAAGTGAGGGCAGATGGCATATTCTCTTATGAAAATATTACAGGATTACTATGGCAATCAACAAAATTATGTCACCTGTGCTGAAGTAGTTAATTGGTGAGAAAGGAGTTTCAACACAGGTAATTGCAATCATAAATTAAGAGGGAAGTTCAGGAGCAGAGCATTTTGTACCTAGTGGAAGGAGTCCTATTTTTAGTTGTTGGTACTGCTTCAGGAGAGGGGAGTGGTAGTAAAGCTGGCCACACACTAGACCAACTTACATCCAACCAGCCAACTTGTTGATTGGTTGGAATGAAAATCTGGTAACATATGGGAGTAACTGATGATCAGCAATTTGCTCCTAAATGCCAGAAAACAGACGAAAATGGTTGTTCAGACAAGTTTGTTAAATGTCTGATCTAAACTATTTGTTCAAACAATAGTTTTGGTCCATTTTCCAGCATTTGGAAGCAAATTGCTGATTGTATACCTTACCAGATTTTCATTCCAACCAATCAACTAGTTGGCTGGTTGCACAGATAATCTTTAGATGTGTGGCCAGCTTAAGTGGCTGTTAGAATCCGGAAGAAGCACAGTTCAGCAGCTCCTGTTGAGATTAGCTCTAGTGGCTTTAATCAGTTTCCTGCCAACCAGTCAGGTGTTCAGACCAGGAGTCATCATGCTGGGCTGTGTTCTGAATCTTAATTGCTGCAGCTGAGTTCAGAGCCTTGCTGATTTCTGCACCTGTGATTTGTTTTTCAGTTTTTTTTAGGGATTTCCCTCTGACACTCCAATGTGGGTTGTAATCAGTCTGAACCTGTCAGTCCTGGTGTTTACTTGGATACCTACTCTGTACTGCTTTGTGGAGTTTATTTGTCTGTGCTATCTGGAAGATCTACCAACATTTTTTCCATAGTGCAGTCAAGCTGGGTTATTCAGAAGATCTGCCCAGTGCCTCTCTAGTTTAAAAACCTGTGCTATTTAGGAGTCAGGGGCCTTGACAGTATGTCTCTACAGTGCAACTAATATGGGCTATTAAGAAGATCTGTCCAGCATCTCTTAACTTTGTAAATCCTCTGTGATATTTGGAAGATATGGCCAACATTTCCCTACAGTACAATTAACTGTGCTATGCAGAAAACATGCTTCCATAATTTCTCTACTGTGCAAATTACTTGTGTTACTTGGGTGATCTTTTCTGCATTTCTCTGCTATGCAAATTACCTGTTCTACTGTATATGAAAGAGCTGGCCAGTATTTATCTACAGTGCAATTATTTATGCTATGCAGAAAACCTGTTAGCATATTATTCAGTAGAAAAACCAGTGTTATTATGAAGATTTGATCAGTTGTTTTCTATAGTTTTAGTATTATCTATGTATTCCTATTTTGTTGGCATATTTAGCTAATGCTTCTAGTTTCTTAAGCCATTTAGGGGTCTAGTCACTAATACATAAATATCCTTGGAGATAATTAGGTTTAGAACTCGCATGGAGTTCTACCTAATTAACGGAGGAATTCATCATTACTCCTCTCCATAAGTATTGTTGAATTTGTCAATAAACCTTTTAATACATTCCTGCCTATAAACCTCTAAGATTCACCTGCCTAGAACCTCTAAGACAAAACCTGCCTGTACCTTCTAAAAACACAAGATGTCGCTATTTTGATTATACCATTAATGAAATACTGAGACAGTTGAATAGCGGTCCAAAGCGCTAAAGATTATTATTCAGGTAAAAGTACAGATGTTACAACGCTATGATCTAATAATGAGCGCAAATAAATTGTACAAACATTAGGTCATAAGGTACAGTTAAAATACATGAAATGGTTATCAAAGATCAAAATACAATGAGCAATATGAGACAGAGAGACAGAGAAAGAGAGAGAAAAAGAGAGACACATTAAAATACAATGAGAGATATATCAATGTCTGCTGAGAGCACATGTTAAAGATGGCTGGTGATGGTGTGTGTGTGTGGGGGGGAATGCTTGCTGCCCTATTGTCCAAACCGCATGGTCTCTGAACACAAACTCCATTTTGAAAACTCACATTAAGTTGCAACTCCGCAAATCATACATCCATCAATGACCACAACCACAACAAAGACAATATACCTATCTGACCCACACAACACCACAACTGGGCAGAATCACAATTTCCCTTGTTCACCCCACATGGAGGCAAGCCATCTCCAACAAACCGCAGACAACATACCCATCTGACCCACACAACACCACACGGCAACCACCCACGACCATTCAAAGCTGCCATCAATTCAACCTCCACAATACAACACTGACACCACCCTATGATCACATTCATGAGTATACAGCACACACCAAGCCCATCTCTCCCAAGCAGAGATACCGTTCAAGCACATGGGAAGGCCCCAACACAGAGCACACCAGAGGATCTCAATCAACCAGCATCAATCATCCACAAATATCACTACAACTCCACAATCAATCCCTTTCCTGCATGCTGACAACAGACCACTGGACCCTACAGTGCAGATGTAAAGCACAGACCAGACAACACATCATCCACTGCATGCCAACACAGACCCATGAATATCCTTAGAAAACTACAAACCACACACCATGCTAAGCTAATAACAGATTAACACCAAACATAGCTACAGACACCCAAATAGGCTAAATATTGCACAATTTATACTTAGCTATAACCCAGGGGAACTGAGATCCATTTTCCGTTGTCTTGTGAGAGAGGAAACCTCTCTCTCCTCCAAAATCTGCCAGTGTGTGTGTGCCGGCTGCCGGCCTTTGTGTCCTCAGAATGTGCATGCTATGGTTCCCACCCCCTTTTAACTGTGAGGTCATCAGAAAGGGAGTATCCTTTTGGTTACCTGAAACTACTGTTAATTAAATCCTAGTCCCAGTTAGCTATTTCTATTGATTAGACTGGAATAACCAGTCCTTTGGACAAAAATGTAAACAAGCCTACACAATGTCATTGTCTTCTGGTAAAGGTTAGAAATCTGTTACAGGTCATTTATTGGACAATTTCAAATGGATACAAAAGGTCTCCAACCTCCTTTTGTATCCCCCACATGCAAATCTAAGCTGCTATGGCAAACAACATTTCAAATAGATATTCTCTCTAACATTCATATTTCATAGCCGCATGTTCTGATCTTCATATTGATGTCACCGGAACGCTGTGGAAACAGAGTAGATCAGTACTTTTCCAAACACAGTCCAATTGTCATTTACTAAGCCATAGTTACAGAAAACATTAATTTCTTTATATACTGACATTGCGTTTAAACCAAGTAATAATTATCCTTTTTGCGTTACGGGACCATTGCTTTTAAATGTATGTATGCGGGGAAAACACCACTGAATTGCGTTGTGCGTCTGAGGGTCGGTGGGGCACTCAGTGAACAGCACTAAGCTGGAAGGGCATCTATGTGTGTGTGTGGCCATGCCAGTATGATTTTGGGAAGGATCAATAAAAAAACTGACTGTGTTCTGTTTAACATTGTGTGTATGAGTTGCAGGGAATTTTGCTACTTTTCAAATATAAGTCTGTGTGTGATATTATACACATAAGTCCACGCATGATGGGCCACATCTACACATATATACACACACAAGCACACATGTATTTTTCTGATGTTTTTAAACTGCAATTGCAAAATGAGTTTATACAGTGAATTTAATCCTCATACAGGAAGGAGGCTTCCAGCTGTGCTGTCGGAGCCTCCCTGTTTAGTCTGCCTGTTTTGGGTTGAAGATGGGTTTTGTATAGGGTTCCAAATGCTAATAAGTTAGTGTTTTTGTTAAACACTGTCTGCCTGTGTTTGAGGAAGGCTGACTATGTACCTTTTGTTTACAAAATAGTGCTGTGAGATTTTATTTCTAAGATGGAGTCTTGACGCCCTTTACAAGATAGCATTGCGCAGATTTCAATTGCAAACAGATTCTGTCTTCGCCAATTATCCGGTTTTGACAGTATCTATTCCGAAAATATGTCATTTTTGTGATGACAGCTTTTCGGGAAATACTTTATCCTGCTTCTCCTACCTGACCCCAGCTGTAGTCAGTGCTGCGCATGTGCTGTTCCATTCACAGAAAAGGCGCATGTGCAGCACTAATTACAGCTGCAGTAATTGAATATAAAATCTTATGTCCCAGCTATCTGGCCGGCTGTCAAAGGCTGCAGCCATGGATCCCAACCTCCGGTCTGCAGCAGCTACAAGGGGACAGGACAGCCAGGCAGAGGGGGCTATAGACTTTTTAAAAAAAAAACAACTTTACTATGTTCTCCCTGACGCAATGCTGCTGCCGGGAAGCGTCTCCCCTATATTCCCCGGTTGCACTTGTAAGTGCTTCTTCCATTAACTGCACTTACAAGTGTCACCGGGGAACAGAGGGGAGATGCTGCCCGGCAACAGCAGCATTGTGGCAGGGAGAACACACAGCTGGAGCCTGAAAATTGACCAGGGAGTGACGGAGGGAGCAGAAGGAGGACCTGCCCAGCTGAAAGCAGGTAAGTATAAGCCTTACAGGGTCTTTATGTCACCTGAGAATGGCATACAGTAACACCATCAAATTCCAAAAATACGGAATTTTCGGAATTTGATGAATAATCTAATTTCTACATGCCCATGGAGTGTGGAAATTAACGCAAATGGACTTAACCAGGAGATATCACTGATATCTCCTGTGTTAATGAATACTAAAAAACAGTAAAATAAAGGTTTTAAGGACTTTTTTCCTTAATTAGTGTTGATGAATAGGCCCCTTAGTCATTTTGATTGTCCTTTTCCTTTTAAATATGTGTCTGTGATCTTGAGCCTGCACTAAATCGAGTTTAAGTCCTGGATGCAGTTGAGTAGCAGTGAACGATAATAATTCAGGGAAAGGTGGCTGTTATAGGTGAAGTACTCTGCAAGTTGGTTGTGCAGGCTCAAGATCACGGTAGGCACTCATAACAGTGGCAGTGCTGCTAAAGAGAACAGTGTAGAGATTGAGAGAGATACTCATTATCCACACAACCTCTAGAGTCAGCTTGTGTGTACTTCCTATTAGAAATTATAATTGGTTTATCTGAAGCCACTGTGTGGGCAGGAGAAACGAAATAACATATTGAAATTTATCAAAAAATGTTTTGGTGCCCATTGTTTCAATACCTTAAACTGTACACCTAGCAACTTGGTTTTCAAACTTGCATGCGGAAGGATTTCTCTGGACAACACCTACAATACACGCGAGTGGAAAACAGATTACACCTTGTTTTAAAAATGTTTAACTGAGTGGCAGTGGGGACAGGTTTATCTTAAGAGAGGCATTAACTGGTACAGGGTAATGCCAATAGATTCAGCTGTAAGGGCTAATGGGCCTTTTGAATTATCTGTTTAGCTTGTGTATTGTTGGGTATGATGGAACCAAAAGGGTTCTTTATAACACTCCAGAATATTGTACGTCTTGCTTTCTGAATTGCTTTTGTTGTACACTGTATTTGTTTCATTTGTAAACAATTTGTCTGTCCATGGATTGATAGAACATAACATATTTGTAATGTTCTGTACTCTTTCTAGACTTTTACAACTTCCAAGATCTTCAGGAATTTCTCTTGATCAAGAGATGATTCAATTGCACAAATATGGATTATGAACATCAAACTCTAAAGTGATAAACAATGGTTATGTTTTGTATAGGTGTAACACCCCTTTAACTGGGTCTTCTGGGTAATGGTGTGTATTTAATGATTTTCACTTGTAATGCTTCTCATCTTGTGGTTTTCTTAGCTTTAGTGCCTCCATCCGACTCTTGATATGATGTGTTCAGGGTCAGGAACACCAGGGGAAGATTTAGGGAATACCCTGTCAAACATGTACTCCGATCACAAACACTACAGGAATGTTTGCAAAACCCACTCTGGCACATTAGGTGTTTGTATTGCTACTGCTTTTATGTATTTTATATAAAAAAATAACTTTGTAAGAGAAATACAAGAACATTTTGAAAATTATGTGTTTGCACGTTACAGAGTGTTTGCAGGTTGCAGATTGCCGAATATAGGCACATTGGCACACACCAGCAGATGACTCAAACTATGAGCAGCCCAGTTACTTATCCAGTGGTGTTGGTTTATTGAAGTATAGTAGGTACAGCAATACTCACTGTTACATGCTGGTGATGGAGCGGAGCTTGAGCAAAGCGGGGTTCCATACAGCTCACCAGCTGATAAATGTATGATGCTTGTGGGTAAAAGTGTAGGATTCTGGAACAGCTTTATATGCAGGTAATACCCGGGCCTCTCATGAGCTAAGTTCGAAACTTCTGCCACCCATCTTGTAAGTCTGCACAGCACAGACAAGATAGCTGAAGTCATGGGCATTAGCACATCAGGTTGGAGGTCAGACTTCCCTGCAAACTCTGGGTCCTAGTGCCCAGCATGTATGCACAGTGAGGAAACAGTGTAGGAGCGCACTGCTTTCTAACAGAAAACATATAAACTCCCTATGGCTGATATGCTCACCATACCTTACAGACTTAACACAACTAAAAACTTATCTAAAAATAAACACACGGACAACAGAAGTTGGATTTAAAATTAAAGGTCAAAGTTATTTGACATCAGATTTTTAATAATCATATTGAATTCGGGTTATCGAATTAGATAACTTAGATGTTGCCATTTGAAATTGATTGTGACCTTAAAGTTAGTATGGTGGCGGACAACAAAGAACGGACACTCCCACAGACACATGCAGACCAAAACACATCACTCGTTGGTGTTCAACTCTCCATAAAAAGCACGCCCGGACGACCTGTGTCATTTCCCGGAAGGGACGATTTTGGCCTATCATTGAACCAGGAGAGTGCACCCATCTAATTTGTATAACTAAAAGCACACTACCGTTCTTTCCACCAAAGCAAGGTAACTCAAGCCGCAGCCCGCCACCAAACAAACTACACCAACTCCACCATCACCTTAAACAACGCCTCCACAAAACAGAAGCAAAACTGCCCCCGACAAAAAAGGTCCCCATCAGACCTAACAAATGCACATATTAGATCATGAGTACACGAAGAACCACAATTCTGCCATCATTTCCATCTAAATGCACGATCAACACCTTTAGGCCAACCAAACATTTGCACCATAGACATCAGACGCCCCTTCAATCCACGCCACAGCATTCCTCTAGAATCAACCACCTAACACCATGGGCTGAAGCAAAAGAGCTAAAGTCATGTGCAGCGGCCAACTTAGTGGCCCACTAAATTAATAAATGGCCAATAATCCAGACCGGCCCGTCATTGTACAATCCTGGAAGAAAATAATATAGTTTATTTAATAAAGGTATCGAAGAACCCACAACTCTCAAACCACACCATGCACACCTGCCATCCGCAGACAAGACAACATAAAACAACAATAACGATTTTAGTGACAAACACAAGCATGCTAACCAGGCTGAAGGTAAAAACAAAACCTACTAGGATCTTTTCTACTTATATGGGGAAACTATTTGTTGCCTCCGTAGGAAAAATAAAAATCCCTCCAAACCCCTGAAAGCGAGTAGTCTAAACCCCTGGTTAGCATGTCGAATAAACGCTAGTAAGTACCCTGTCCGGTCGCACATAACGACGGAATGTTCCGGATTTCCACCTACGCAGAGCCTGAATATCTTCTGATGGTGAAAAACAGGAAGCGGCAGCAGACGTGGCAGCTCCAATTTGGAACAAATGAGTGCTATATGCGTGCGAAGGGAGACCGCAATACATCGCTGCAAAAACTGACCAAACTGGTATGTAATAACTGGAACCCCATCCTGGTGCACCAACAACGCTTCCTCACACTCTGGATCTGCCGCAAATATGCATGTGCCAAAAATACCGGGCAGATCCTGTTGTCCTAACACTTCTGCAAAGCTAGCCAGCGATCCCGCCCAATCTGGTCAGTTTTAGAGCAATGCATCTTGCGCAAAAGAGAATCCGCACCGGACAATACGTCCCGATAAATCAGCGCAGACGCCAAATCGCGCACAGGTGCCACCAATTCACTAACCCAAAATGTGCCGTTAAACACCAATGCAAATGTTGATTTGAACAAATAAACCCCGAAAGGAAAGACATGTGACCGGGCCCTCTGTTTTGTTCTGGGCAATGTGAATACCAATTTGGGGAGAACGCCAGCCACTTTAACAAAGGCGCAATGCGAATAGGGGACAGGGACTTACTTAGATCCCCCCCGCCGCCGACCAGAAGGAGCGGTTTGAGAAGCCCTGCTGCAGTCCTTGGCTGGATGCTGCCCCCCGCAATGGAGGCAAGCGTGCTGAAATTTACACCGCGCGCCAAGTCTGCAGAAGGACGTATTGAAGGCGTAACATTGTCCCCGGTCCCCCCCATATGGGAAGCAAGTGCCCACCGAAGACTGATGCGCTGCTACCACTTGCGCGGATCCTGACACCGGCTGAGTAACTTCCAGCCACACCTCAACATCCTTACTTCGGAATTCCACATCATATGTTTGCCACATGGACCCCTCATCGAGACGGGACATGCCATGGATCATATGCAAGTATTTCAACGCGTTTGGATGTTCTGCCGGCCTAGTGTCTATATAGCAGGAAAGAAACATATACATCCCTGCCAGCAAATTAGAATAAGACCAAAAAGCCTCCTTTTTCTTGGCGGCTATAAACTTCTTCTTGGACTTAGAGGTAAGCGTGAACACAACCACGTATCTACTGCTAGTGATACGATCACGCGCACGCCTGCGCAAGCCGCGCAGTGTGGCTGTAGTGTCGCAATGCACTATGCCTCCCTTCGGCTGCACATCGGCCTCAGACTCACTGGACGTGTCGGAGCTGGACCGTCGAGACCTGCGGGACCTACACCGAAACTTGCGCCGAGACTTACATCTCACTCGTTTGGTCCGTTTAGGGGCCACCTCGGACGAAGAGGAATTATCGTCAGAGGATGAGGAGGAACTGTTAGCTTGTGCTGTGGGAACCCCTGCTACCAACTCATTTGAGGTCCCAGGCCGATCACAGCCTGCCTGCGTCACTGCGTCAGCAATCCGGCCATCAGAAGACATAGCCACTGCAGGACCTGCAGAGAAAGAAAAGGGAACAACAGGCACCACATCCATTGCTACAGTCCCAGATGAGGGTGGAGAAGGTAAAGGTGTAGCACCCGAGCATAGACCCCCCTGCAAACCCAAAGCGCGCAAAACTTGCCCTGTCAGAAGTGCCAAAGCCACCTGCACTTGTGTGGGCGACTGCCCTGGTGCAGAATGGGACGTCGCCGATTGCGCTGCCAGCAAAGGCGCGAAAGCCACCAATGCATTGACGGCCACCAACGGATCTGTGGCTGCCGCAGACATGGGCGACATTACAGGAAGAGCCAACGCATGCGCAGAAATTGGGTTTACTGGTGGAGGGGGAGGGGGGGGCTAAAAGCAACCTGCTGCACTATAGGTGCAGAATCACCCAGCGAAAGCCGCCGAGGAAAAACCCGCGAATTACGTAGGCGTGCCCACCTCACGCGTTGCGCCAGTTGTTGGGGTGTATGAGGGACCCAGCGCCAGTGGACCAAAAGCCGCCCTCCCTGCAGCCACCACCTGACTGTACAGTGGTGTAGTGTTAGGCAGCCGCCTGCGGGTCTTATCATTGGGGGAGGCACGGAGCCACCCTGACCAGCAGTTACAGCCACATGAGCACCTGATGGAGTCCTACTCCCCCTGACTCGCCTAGTGCCCCTTCTAGCTGGGGTGGAAGCGCGCAGAAGCCCCGCCCCCCCGGCCAAAACGCCGCTGACTCCGTCCGGAGCCAGCCCTGACCAGGGTCCCATCAAACATCCCCATACCACAACCGGGGGGCAGCGGAGGCACCGCTGACCCCGCAGTGTCAACTAAAGCCCTCAGAGACGCGGCCGCAGCAGCGTCTCTCATAATTATGCGCCGCGATGGGGCACGACTACCGGAGAAAACTCCGCCGGGTGAAGGAGCTGCTATAACAGCCTCCGACCCCTGCGCTGCTATCACCGGCGGTGGCCCACGCCGCGGGCCGGAGACGCAGCGGGCCACGTGACCGGCATCCACGCGGCTCCTGTCTGGCCCCGCTCCGGCAGCAGAAGCCGAGCGGACAGAACGTTTCAACGGGCGGCGGGGCATGGCAGTACCAATAAGGTAATGTAAAGAAATGAGGATACTGAAAATGGAGGGGGGGGGGGGGTGGGGGGCAGAGTAAGAAAACAGCAAGGACAAGTCAGAGGTCTCAAATTACCCCCAAATCAACTTTTTTGTTAGTTTAGGCACCCCAAATTTAATTACAGTATTTGTTTTCCCGCAATTAGTATTTATTGGCATTTGACACAAAATATAATAAACAAACCATTACGTTTATGGTGCAATCAAATAAAATATCGAACAAAAGACATGGCATTATTTATTTATTTATTACCAGTTATTTATTTAGCACGCACATATTCCGCAGCACTTTACAGAGAATATTTGGACATTCACATCTGTCCCTTCCCCAGTGCAGCTCACAATCTATGTTCCTTACCACATGCTCACACACATACACACTAGGGGTAATTATGTTGGGAGCCAATAAACCTGCCTGTATATTTTTGGAGTGTGGGAGGAAACCAGAGCACCTGGAGGAAACCCACGCGAGCGCACGGAGAATATACAAATTCCACACAGTTAGGGCCATAGTGGGTATCGAACACACGACCTCAGTGCTGAGGCAGTAATGCTAACCATTACACCGTCTGTGCTGCCCTTACGGCAATTGTACATGTTGAACCAAGTTTTCATATAAACCAAAACATAACATTGCAAAAAAATAGACATAAGTAATGAACAGACATAAAGGGGTGTGGCAAGAGAAGAAAGAGTAGAGAAAAGAGAGTAAAGTTAGGAGCAAACCTCATAACCAGAGAAAAAAAACAGATATCCAGACACTAGTATTATGAGAAGATATATGTCGGACCTACTCAGGCTACCCATAATATAAAATAATGTCCATTCCTTCCTACGTACCACATGGCCCTCTACAGAGTGACTTATAGTGGTCTGAGTCTTAGTAGAATAGCCATGGGTACCAAATCACTGTAAAGTCCTGACGACTGCTTGAGTGTACTAAAGGTAGTATAATGTCATCCTTGGACATATAGTGATCAAGACGCACACACCACTCAGTACTCAGTCATAGTAGGGACAGAAACTGACCTCCAGTGTACTGGGATGGCTGCCTTTGAGGCGCTGAGTATGTGTCGTAACAGTGTCTTTTATAGTGCGTCTGGGGTTTTCCGTAATAGGTTCAGCAGCCATAAACTAGAATATGAAGTTAAATCCTCCTGGAGGATGAATCCAGCCGTTTCTATATCCTTATGCCAAAAAGGTCGGAGAAGAGAGCACTCCGACCAGCTATGCAGAGGAGTGTAGCCTTACCTCTCCAACAAGTTTTAGGAACTCCCGGATTTATTTTACCTAATAAGCTTGGACAACAGCAACAGTGAGAAAGTACTTTGTAATGTGTTTCCATCACTAACAGGTTTGACGATCTAGAAAATTTATTTTTGAAGATTTCTGGCCAATCATCTTTACCCGCCAGACCTCGTAAATCAACTTCCCAGTCATGTGTAAATTTAGGCCTAGTAGAAAAGAGCTGCTCAATCAATACAGTATATTATAAAAGGAGGATAGGGGGGCGACGGGTACATTTGGGATACACGCATGTTCTCGAATGGGGTAAACCCATGGCTATAAGCTTTGGAAGAGCCTAAGCCCAAAAGGAAGTGCCTAATCTGGAGCTGCTTTCAAATCTCTCCATTTGGCAAATTCCATCTGGCTTCGATAGAAGGAAAACTCAGCACACCAGACGAGTCGGGCAGTTGGCTCAACCGAAATGAATTAATTGGAGTCCCCAGGGGAAAGGCTGGATTCCCAAATAGTGGGGTTAAAGGGGAAGGAATAGGAGAAAGGAGTGGTTGGGTACGTAAGCGGTGCCAGCAGGAGATAGTATGGCCTTATAATGGGTGGGAAATAGAAGGGAAAACTGAGAGCCAGGGAAGTCCTGGAATGAGTGTAGGAAGAGATGCTGCTTCAATATCAACCCATTGTTTCCTGTCGCACAATCAACTCCATTCTATGACCCGTGTATATAACACTGCATGGTAATAAGAAAGAAAGTTGTAGGCCACCAAGATGATTTCTTCTATAAAGTACCTCATGCTTAAAATGGGGTCTACGCCCTGCACATACAAAATCCCTAACAACACAGTGAAGTGCAGTGAACAAATAATGCGGGATTGCAATGGGGAGAGTTTGCAGTAGATAAAGCACTCTAGGAAGCCAGTTCATTGTAACAACTCCTACAATATTTTTTTAATTGAAAAATAATTCCTTTTTATAATTTTTTTTACTTTTTTAAAATTTTTTAGTGTCCTCAAATTACCCCAAAATCACCTTTATTCTTTCCTTTTTTTGCATTTTTCATTTAATTGATTTGAGATCAGATGAAAAAAATTAGCTTTTTTTTTGTTTTTGCATTTCTAAAAAGCACAAATCAACTATTTGACACCTTAAACACCTTCAGTACTTTCCTTAAGCCCATTAACAGCCTTCTGTACGTTCCTGCTAATGAAATTATCAATTTTGGGGGGTCCAGGATTATCTCCCCATGTTTTCATGCACTTCTCTCACATTGAAATTGGCAGTCAGTTCGCAAACCCCAGCTGCGAGTACTGCAAATAGGCATTTTTAATTGGATTGGATAATTCTCGGATGCATGCATTCGTACAAAGCCTACGAGTTTCATGAAACAAACTCGCAACTCGCACCAATATTGAATTAACACCTTTCATTTGTGAGGGACGTGTCCTTGGTCAAATCTAAATTGCAGTGTAAACATAAAGCTGTCGAGCATTTGTGGATCCCTCAATGGCTGCTTCTTGACTCTCTATTTGGACTCTGTGCACATGGGGCTCCAAATCCACCAGCTTGCACATAGCCTCTCTGCATTCTGTGTCTCTGGACAAAGCACTCTAGTCTCTCCTAAGGGGACTCTCTTTTTTCTCCTCTGAAAACCTCCTTGGGGGAATCCCTCTCTTTCCCCCTACTCTCCAGTGGCTGATCCAATCACATACTCTCCAGTGGCTGATCCAATCAAGTCCCCTATTCATTGGTGCCATTTGTGTCTACTCCCTTTTTTCTAACATCCTTGTTTCAGCCCTTTGGATGGTGAGGGCTGTAGTTTTCTTGTCTTTTCTAGTGAAATTTGTATACTGACAACATGGCATAGGGGGCTACATAGGTAAGGGATTTAATCATCAATGTAGATAGTAGAACATTTGACTCCATAGTCCATACTAGTACTTATTAGCTTAGAAGTTTATATATATTTTGTAAAAAAGTTAGCAAATATTAGATCTATTCAATAAAGCAAAACAAAATATTCAAAACATGTTTGGGAGGATATGTGAAAACTGGCACAATTCCAGCAAGTTGCAACCTACCTGATGTAATAGAATGCAAAGGGCCTCAAAGTCACCAGAAACCTACAAGAAGATACCTGGCCCATGCCTGGCCGAAAGTTACCGCCCCGAGTTTTGCTATGCTAATAATACAGTTTGCCAAATGTAATAGCCAGCAAGTCTCTAAACAATCGGGGGAACAAAGAGTGTGAAGTAGACCGTACCATCAGGGCTACTATAGCAGCAGGAACACACAACATTAATGTTTCATGTTTCATTAAAGTATTTATTTGAAAAGTGGTAAGTTGAGCATGCATAGTTATATATCTATGTACAATAGCATAAAACCTGGATGCGATAGTGCTTCGATTAATGGTGGGACAGGAGGAAAGAGGCATAGCATATATGAACAAATATACATATGATGAAGTACTTAATATATCAACTATGATTGTAGTGGTGATAAATCTGTTTAAAGATAATAGGCTATCATATGATTCTGGTTATATACATGAACATACTGAGTGGGCAAAGGTTCGGAGAATGAGAAGCTGAGAAATAATTTACTAGACACATTTAGTATCTCCATGCAGCAGTTGTTACATTTTCCTATTACTGAGCAGCTTTGGGTATCAGTATTTTGCCCATATATAAATATTGCAGATTGAGCTTTTCAGTGTTTTTTTTTCCATAAGAAGTTTCAAAGCAAAGTACAGTAGTAAGATGCTTTATTTGCCAAGGGCAGATATCTGAAAACTAATGTCCTGTGCTTGGACAATGTTTGTAATTTTGGTGAAATCATCGAAAAATATAATAGTTTCCCATTAGAAGTGTGTCTAGCATCAGTGATCTGGTACTTTGTTTCATTTGTGTCTTGGTTTGACCAACAAAAATGTAATTACTTGAGAATACCAAGTGAGTCAGTTTGAAATGAGAGAATCAGCCATTGAAAAGCATAATTTTATGGTTCACAACTCTTAAATCAGAACTATCTGGGTGTTTGACCATGGGTGCTTTATTGCAGCTGACGGGAAAAAAACTTATATTGTGTATTTAGTTAACACTAAAGTTATATATATATATATATATATATATATATATAGATAGATATGATAGATAGATAGATTAATACACTGATAACCTGATAAAGAGATAGATAAGATAGATATATTCCATAAAGTGTATCATTGTATTCATACTGAAGGACTTGTCATTTACAGTATGAAAACATAGTACAGAACACTCCATTGGTTATCCACTATTAATTCACAGCTTTGAGTTCAGTTCTGTATATTATAGACACTTTCATCTTCCCTTTCACATTACTTTATTGTGAACATTAAAAGGTTGTGCATGAAACCACAAAATGATATTTTGTAAAACAGAGACTGGCTACATACATAACTTGCACTGCAGCACTTACATGGGATTGTGAACAAAGAAGCTGTGACAATGACTGTTGTGTATCATTTGTCTCATTTGCTTTTTGGATTTTTGTGTGTTTCAGATTACATCTAAAGCAATACTTCTAGGTCACACTTCTGCTGTCACATGCTTAGCAAAGGCAAGGGATTTTGAAAAACAGCCGTATATTGTTAGTGGAACAGAAAATGGGTAAGTGACGGGTTATTTTGCACATAAAAACTGAATTTGCAGAACAGAGGATAATGCCATTAGTGACTTAGCCTCCTGTGTTCATAAACACAACATTACATGATATAACTTTACTTTTGCTTGTCCAGCCTCTAAATGACACAAAGCAGTGCCAGGCAGTATAACATAAAATATAGTGACACATTATGATAGAGTTGTATAAACATACAAAATAACAATAGCAGTAATAGGATATATCCATAATAATGTATTGGTACCAGTAATTCAATACTACTACCGGTATTCTGTAGTTTATAACAGTATATTTTTTTAAGCATAATACTGTTATACACATGCTAACTGAATCCAACATATTAAAGTTCTGGTTTCAGGTTTCCTGAGTGGAGCCAGAGGTAAAATATATAAATCCTTTTCATTATAAATACATTACACTAGCATTAACAGTACCTACAGCTTGATTTCTAGTGTAAAACTTGTAATGTTCAGTTATAGTAAGACATCATTTTGGTGCCCGGCTGGAACAGGATCATTTTATTTCAGATTTTGAGAGATTGGTTTTGAGCAAACATAAAATAATCCTCATGGTGGCGCTGTTTAATCTTCGAGTAAATAATTGTCTTTAGAGAAAATGATACAGAAGAAACATGTATAGTAAAGGTTCTGTGAAATGACCCATTTTCTGCAGGATGTAGTCCTGAAGAATGATACTTCTGGTGACATTTTGATGAGACATAATAGCTGTATACCTACAATTTGTTTTATTCCAGGCATGGCCTTAAAGTTAGTTTGATATAAGAAAGCAGGGTGTAATTACCTACACAAAAAAATACATTTTGTATGCCATCCCTTTCTTAATGACCACAACACTTTCTTCACCAGTAATCGGTAACAAAAAGCTACGTAAATGATTGCACTCACTTAAATACAGTTTTTATAGGTAAAAAAGATTACAGAATTGTGAAAATGACAGTGAATAACCCGAGTTATATCTTGCAGGGAAATGTGTGTGTGGAATGTTGCCAATGGGCACTGCATAGAGAATGCAAAGCTTCCATATAGGCACACCGCAATCTGCGTAAGTATCCCGGATTTGTAACAACATTTTGCGATGGGAAAGGTCATTGGGAATCATTAATCCTCAATTAAAATAAATGCTACTAAAACACTACATATACAATTCAGTGTCAGTCCACCAACAAAATACAACACAAAATAAATCTGTAAGATAAGTGATATAATGTGTGTGTGTGTGTGCGTATCTATCTATATATATACTGTATATTATATATAAGTAACTAAATTGCTATATCTTATGTATGTACAATAGATACATTTTATTTTACAACTATCCCCAATATATTTTAGTTTTGTTATTAAGTATGGAAACTGTGTAATAACTATGTTCAGTATCTATCATGTTACATATCAAGGGACGGTTAATAACTATAACTGTCAGTGATATTGTATGTTGCCTGTGATGATAAATGACTATTATTCTGGCTAGAAAGCCTACTAATTGCATGGGTGAAAATAGTTAGTAACACATTAATGTATTACCGCTGCCAGTTCATAGACATCGGAATAATTTTCTGCCTCTGTTGCCACTGCCATATCCAGGGAAGAACAGAAAGCCACACCAGGGAAAAGGCTGGAATGACAATAGAGGTACTAATTGTCTGGGTTTATAGAATAGGTAATAATCCATGAGCAGCAGACTCTATTCAAATTCCCATGACATATTATTTAATTTGTAATTATTTGTGACACTTTCTCCAGTGTTACACAAGGTCCATTCTAATTAGCACATAATACATTATAGAGGTAGTACTGAAAGCTGCCTATTGGATATGCCTATGGGGTATGAGCACATTATTATACAGATTGACATAGAAACCATTCAGTCAGGCCTACTGAGGAAAAGCAACCGAAAAGTGCCAGAACTGCAGAAGTGACTCCCTGCTTCCCGTTTTTTCACCATTTGATTTTGCTTATCTATATATTTATTATGGGCTGGGTACAGGATCCCGGCAGTCGGGATGCCAGCAGTCAGAATATCGATAGTGGCATCCCGACAGTCAGAATCCTGACACTTTAAAGGTAAGTATGCTAATCATATCCCCTCCCCCCAGCCTAACTCTCTCCCCCCCACAGCCTAGCCCTAACCCTCCACTTGGAGCCTAATCCTAACCCCTAACCCTCCCCCTAACCCTAATACTTACCGCCGGAATTCCGACAGCTGTCAGGTTTCCTGCGCCTGTATTCTGAGTGCATCCCGACAATCCCGACCACCAGGATGGCAACTACTGTACATCCTTTATTATTTATTAGGTTATTTACATAGCGCCCAAATATTACGTAGTGCTTTACATCAGTCCCTGCCTCAGTGGAACTTACAATCTACCATATATTTCTTTCCACTTGCACACACACAGTCACACTAGCATACCTCCCAACTTTTGAAGAGAGGGATGCGTGCCCGAAAACGGGGGTGGAGTTTCCGAAAAGGGGCGGAGCCTCGCGGCAACCCCCCGTTTTCGTCACTATAGGGGGCGTGCCCAGCACTCTTCGAGATGCTGGGCAGCCCCCCAGGCTCTCCCTGCGCTAGTGAACAGATACCGTGCGATGCGCATGGCATCTGTTCACCTTCTGCACACCCGCTGCTCTGCTATGCAGAGCAGCGGGTGTGCTCTCCCCAACTTCCCCCCCACCGCGGGACACTGCGGGACAGTCCCAGAAAAACGGGACTGTCCCGCTGAATGCGGAACAGTTGGGAGGTATGCACTAGTGTTCATTTTTTTTATTAGAAGTCGGTTAAATGTTTTTGGAGTGTGAGAAGAAACCAGAGCACCCAGAGGAAACCCAAGCAAGCATGAGGAGAACAATAAACTTCACACATATAGTCTTTATTCAGGATTTGAACTCATGACCTCAGTCATATCTGCCCAAATATATGCCAAAGATCACTCAAATTGTTGGTAGAATATGTTTATGTTATTCACATGATCCATAGTTTATAGTAGAGTCTGGTAATGGTGCTCTACAGGGCTGACCAAGACATGTGATGTGGTGGTGTAAAATAAGCTGTTTAGACAAAATATCAGAGATATCTGCTGCTACATATAGGGATCCTATAATCAGCACCGTAACTAGGGAACCTAGAACAGGCCATGCCCCCTCTGGATGTCATATGGCGGGGCCACAATAGCTGGGAATTACAGCAATGCCTATACTCAGGACAGGGCCGGATATAGACATGGTGGAGTTCAGGGCGAAAGTTCAAATTTGCGCCCCCCCCCCAAAAAAAAACAAACAAAAAAAACTTTTTCTAGATGGCGTTTTTCTGCGCTCGCTGAAAGCGCACGCGCTTCCGGAAAGGGTGGCATGTCCTTGCGGAACATCCCCAATTCATCACACTGTGGGGCGTGCCTTACACAGTAATGCCCTTTATAACACATTATGCCACACGCAGTAATGACCTTTATAACGCGCGCAGTAATACCCTTAATAACACATTATGCCACACTCAGTAATGCCCTTTATAACACATTATGCCACATGCAGTAATGCCCTTTATAACACATTATGCCACATGCAGTAATGACCTGTATAACACATTATGCCATACGCAGTAATGCCCTGTATAACACATTATGCCACACGCAGTAATGCCTTTTATAACACATTATGCCACACGCAGTAATGGCCTTTATAACACATTATGCCACACGCAGTAATGGTCTTTATAACACATTATGCCACACACAGTAATGGCCTTTATAACACATTATGCCACATGCGGTAATGGTCTTTATAACACATTATGCCACACGCGGTAATGGCCTTTATAACACATTATGACACACGCAGTAATACCCTTTATAACACATTATGCCACATGCAGTAATGGCCTTTATAGCACATTACGCCATACGCAGTAAGAACCTGTATAACACATTACGCCACACGCAGTAATGCCCTGTATAATACATTATGCCACACGAAGTAATGCCCTGTATAATACATTGTGCCACACACAGTAATTCCCTTTATAATACAGTATCCCCAATTCAAGTTACGCCACACATTAGTCCCTTATTCATGTTATGACAAACAGTGGTGCCCCTTTTACACAATGCCCAAATTAGTGCCCCTTATAAACAAGGCCCACAGTAGTAGTTCCCCTAATACAATGCCCACAGTAATAGTGCCCTTAATACAATGCCCACAGTATTAGTGCCCCTTATACAGTGCCCACAGTAATAGTGCCCCTAATACAATGCCCACAGTAGTAGTGCCCCTTATACAATGCCCACAGCAGTGATGCCCCTTACACAATGGCCCAGGTAGTGGTGCCCCCCATGCAGTGCCCCCTATAGTAGTGCGTGCAGTGGTAATGCCCCCTATAGTAGTGCCCACAGTAGTAATGTCCCCATTAGTAGTGCCCCCTATAGTAGTGCCCCCATTGGTAATGTCCCCCAGTAGTAGTGCCCCCCAATAGTAATGACCCCCAATAGTAGTAATCCCTCCTGTAGTAGTGCCCCCATTGGTAAAGCCCCCTACAGTAGTGTCCCCAGTTGTGTTTAACCCCCCTCCCCCGATCTACTGAGGCACCCCGTAGTAAACTTACCATAGGCAGTCTTCTTTCCCCGTCGGCAGGGTCTTCATTGTGGAGTGCAGAGAAGCTGTGCTGCTGGGAAGCTGGGACCTAGTGCCTCTTCAGACAGCCCGGCGCCTGTGTCAGGATAATTACTGCAGAGGAGCAGATCGGAACCCCCTATGTGATGTCACGTGTGCCGGCGCGGAGGAGGGGCTGAGACTTGAAGCGGCATTACTAAGCTCCCTCCACGTGACATCACTACCCACCTGCTGCTGCATGCTACTTGCCTGCCGCCGCCCGCAGGATGCAGCCGCCGGGTCAGTCAACATCTGATGACCACCCAGCCACAGCAAGCAGCTACAGACAGTGTCGGACTGCTTTAAAAATTTACGGCGGCTGGCCCAGGGGGGGGGGGGGGGGGGCATGCGGGGACCGTCCCATTTTTTTTTCTTTTCTGGGGACCTTTTTTTTTTCCTGGGCACTCAACGGCGCCCTCTAGGGGCGCCCGGGCGATGGCCCTGTTAGCCCACCCCTAGAACCGTCACTGACTCAGGATGCCCTGGGGGGCTGTAAGAGCAGCAGTGTGCATGTCTGAAGTGTCCTAAGGACACTCTAGGCGGCACTGTTGCAGATATTCTGGTTGTGGGGTGCCTTTCCAGGCATCCTGTTAGCCAGGGGCCATGGGTGAGCAGCGGTGCTGCCAACAGAGCTCTGCGCTCTATGCGGCCACACCGCTCGCACACCCCCAGTTACAGCCCTGCCGTACTGATGCGGTAATTAGAGGATTTACCACAATTTTACCTTACATTTACCTTGATGCATCTCCACCATAATGATGACGTGCTACAACAACTGTGAGCTGCAGCATTGCTGATGTACAACTCTATGGGGTCTATTTACTAAGCAGTGTTAGGAGACAGAGTGAAAAGTGATAAGGTGCCAGTAAATCATCTCCCAACTGTCATTTTTCAAACACAGCCTTTGAGATGGGAGTTAGGAGCTGATTGGCTGGCACCTTATCACTTTTCACTCTGTCTCCTAACACTGCTTAGTAAATAGACCCCTATGACTGAACAGTAACCAATCCCTTTTTTTCTTATATGTGAATTAGCTCTGCAACACATTATTCAGATTTTAATTACTAATAGAACTGCTATTATATTTTGAATTTGTTGAAATAATAGATGACTAAACATGCTTAACTGATCTGTTTTATGCATTTTAATGGGCTTATTATGTGTTGCACTTTTGCCAATAAAATCTATTGTGTTGGTTGCATTAACGGATAAGAAAAAGGTTATGCCTTATTATAAAATGTTAACTTCTTTTTGTTGAGGACGATCCCATAAGAAACCATTTGTTCTATTCTTAATGTGTTTTTCAGTCATTACTGGGCATGTGAACAAATCACAAGGGATCTGTGTCTTTAGACAAATAAACCTGCCAGTGGCAACTAATTTTTTGGGGTAGTTTTGCAGTGGTTTACAAACTGCCCTTAATAAATTCATACCTCCCAGCTGTCCCGCTTTTCAGGCACTATCCCAGAGCAGCAGGTAATAGATGAGCACAGCATCTGTTTACAGTGAGGGGAGAGCTTGGGTTTGCCGAGCATCTCCAGGAGTGCTGGGCACACCGCCAGAGTGATGAAAGCAAGAGCGTGACATGAGGCCATACTCCCAATGCCACACAACCTTCCCACAAGGCCACACCCCCTTTCAGACACACACATCTATGGCGCGTGCAGGATCCCAAATGTTGGGGTATGATAAATTTGGTGCTTTATAAAATGTCAATATAGTGGCTATACTTGTGCCTCTTCAGTGTCATTAAAATCAAACTATGCTCCCTTAATAATATTAATATTGCTCATATGTGCCCCCTTAATATAAATTACACCAAGGGGGCACAATTATATTTTTTGATTCTTTTAAGGGGGCCAACACTTGTAGTGGCCACTTTTATGGCACTCCAAATACAAGTATGCCTTATTGCACTATGCCGGCCACAGCTTTAATTACAACACAGCTGACAGAAGCTATAATGCCATTTATATACGGAATTATTGCTAGGTGCTATTGCTCAGAAAAAGGTACTGTTCCTGTGTGCACACTAGATAAATCCGACCTGTTCTGTACTTTTACTTTAGACTCATTTAATATGAGTATATCTGAATTTTAATCTTAAAAACAGAAATTACTTCACATATGTTGCAATATAAGCATAGCTTCGGTGGGTTTAGTTTAGCTGATACTGTTGGCACATTTCCTTAACAGTATGGTGCTGTATCCAATAACTGTATTTATTTTTATTTTGCTATCGTTGGCTCACAGTACTACCATTGCTCATTCCGAATGACAGGGGAAGGCTGGCTGCTTTGCTGTGGTTACTATCAAGATGTCCTCATTGTCGATGCAAAGACCTTGCAAGTCCTTCATACTTTCAAGTCACAGTCTTCAGATTGGATTAGTTGCATGTGTATTGTTCACTCTACCAGGATCCAAGGTACTGCAGTGACAGAGATACATCTATAAGAATAATTAACATTTGACCTAAGTCTGTCTCAGGGTACAGGTACCATGACAGTGTCAGGGTGTAAGCCAGTATAACTTATTAGAAAGTTATTCTACTATATGTAATGGATATGTGAGTTTTAGTTGCAACATTTTTTTACAAGCAAGGTGTAGTCATTCATTGTTGATATGTGCAATATAAATCCTAATACATAGGACAGCTTATTTAATTAAATGTCTAAACATCTGCTATACAGGAGAGCAAAAAGCAGAAATAAATTGCAATTATTCTGATTATTCTACTGTGTTTGAGGTTAGTCAGCTGTTATAAACAATAATTAGACAGAATAAATAGGATAGAATAAAGTTAGCACTAGTCATCACTTTATCTATAATGCAAATATAATACATAGAATATTGAATATATTACAGTAGCAAAACAATGCTCCGCTTCTACAAGAAATTCACAATCACCATCTGTGTATTAGGCTGGGTATCCAAGTTTACTTACTTGCATATTATTAATATTACTATAATATTATTAAATGGCTCCTTAAATGGTATTTGTGAAATATCAGGTACAGGGGTGTTTTAAGAAAGGAGAGGGACCATGGGCAGACTCAGCGTGGACCCCCTCCTCTCTGGCGGTACAGTAGATTCTGGCTTGATGCCAGAGGCCGGGGATGTACTAAAGGAAAAATTTTGTAAAAACCCCGTTTTCTGGGTTGTTACCGCATTTCAATTTGTACTAAGCCCCGGCCGCCCTTTTATCGGTACAGAGGGTAATGCTAGAAAAACCTGGCGTTCCCCTATAGAAGGCTATGGGCTTCTTACCGTACCCCGCACCCGACGCTTCCCCCCTGCCTCGCCGCCCCGCAGACGCCCAGCATTGGACCCCACTTACCTGCTCTCCATGGTTGCCGATCCCATGCTCCCGCTGGGTCCTCCGCCTCCTCCTCCTCCTAATCTTCTTCCGGGTGCAGGAAGGAGGAGCCCGGGGCCTCCAGCACAGGTCACCAGCAGGAAGCTCCCGGGGCTCAGAGGGGGCAGGGTTCCACGGAGACCCGGCGTCGGCTACTTCGCAAAGGGCAGTTCTTATCGCAAGAGCTGTCCTTTGCGATACTAATTGCATATATAATACATATGCGATTAGTAAGGTTGCGGTGACTGGCGGAAGGGTCACCGACAACCTTAGTGTACCCGGCCAGAATCTACTGCGCATGCGCTGGTCTCCTGGAAAATGGGGCCTAGCCTTATACTGCACTCTGGAGACTACGGACTGTTAGGTATAACAATATATGGGTGCATGGTGTCCAGTGGGCCCTCCTGCAGTTTCTGAAGCACCCATCCAGTGACATCAACAGTCACTGGTGCCCAGGGCATGTTAGAGTGCTCTCACTGCTATACTAAGTACAGCAGTTTCTGTAAAGTAGACAAGTACTGCAGTGTGCAGAGTGGAGTGAGCGGTGTATACAGTGCTAGAGTGTAAGCATCACATAAAAGCCCAAACTTTTATCATTTTAGTACAATCCCTTTTTTTGAATAGAGCTTTTCTTATTCCCCGCTCCCCTAAAAATATTGCTTCGTTTAGCTTTCATTTATGGCTTATATTAGTAATGTAATAGTAGTAATATTAGTAATGATAGAGTTAAATGCTATGTCTTTAAAGTTATCTATTATATTTGTCAAAATTAGCTTCTACGCCAAAGTATAACATGGAGACACCAAACAGTAATATTATGGAATGAGGCCTGATCTCCATTAGAAATCATATGTTTTTGTGGAGAGTAATGCCTGGAAAAAAATGCACTTTCCTACTTTGTTATCTCATTACAATAATCTTATTCTGCAAATGAAAATCTTTCTCATCTGGTGCACAAAATGTGGTGCACCAGTGTGCCGAGACAGTACCCCAATAGAACACCTTGTCTCCAACCACTCCTCCCATTCTGCTGCTCCAGAAGTACAGCCGTCTTGCTCAGCAAACTCCAATAGCAATCTAGGAGTCCCTTGGCTGGTTTGAAGCTGCATTTGTGTGCTGGAGCACCTGCTTTGTGCTTTGTAAAGTACTGTTCCTTTCCTGTACTGAGATTACATTATAAGCAGTGTTGGGCAATTCAATGCCCTACATCTAGCTGAAGATCAGGCCAAAGTACTTGTGGTTAGCCCTGTGTATAGTGAGGTGAAGTATGTAGCGGGTTATTCATACTTGACGTGGACACTGACCAGTTCTGGAAACAGATGGGCTCTTGAAACATGTCAAAGGCCCGGATGGTTCACCTATCTACGATGATATATAGTATTAACAGGATAGTCTGCAACAATTGAAATTATTCTAGACCCCCACTGGACTGGATGTCCTATGGATCTCTGGCAGCGTGTTCTGGGTCTCTTGCATTTGTTCTCTGTATTCTCTCCAATGTTCTCTCATTTTGACTTCCACTCTGTCCAGCAGACTGAGTGGACTCAACTGCACTGCTCTATGTTTTCCATTGGCTCTGCTTAATGAGGTGCTAACCCCCTCTGTGGCCACACTCTCTCACGTCTGCATGTTTTTCCTCACCTTTGTCCAGTTTGTCTGCATTTGGCAGGCTACAATTTCACATCCCACTCTTTTGCTCCTCAGGCATGCTGACACGTGTAACTGGCACTGCTTGGGTTGCATTAATGTGTTATATGTAGACTGGATCCAGTGAGGTCAAAGGTCGACTTTCACAATGTCGATACTGACATAATGTCGACATTGTGAATTCCTAACCCAAATCCTGAAATTGGATGTTGACATTCTGACAATATTGACATTGTGTTATTGTCAACATTGTGAATGCCGACCTGTTGAATTTTGACTATTGGTGGTACACACTGGGCGATTAAAGTGGACGACTGAACGATAACGATATCGTTATAGTTCAGTCGTCTACTTTATCGTCCATTTTGATCACAAAGACGATGAACGATAACGACGACGCGCGTTCCCGCGGGTCGTTCGTCATCATCGTTCATCGGGTTAACATGCAGGCCAACCTGACGATGTCGTCAGGTTGCTGCATGTTGGGGAATGGGGGAAGAGAGCCCGGTGCTGAATGATATCGTTAATGATATCGTTCAGCGGGTGTGCTTAATGTCATGAACGACATTGAGCACACCCTGCCGGGGACACACTAGACGATATCGCTCAAGGAGCATATCGTCTAGTGTGTACGCACCTTGGCTGTCCGCTCGCAAGTGGGTCGATGGTCCGCAATGCGCATACGCACGACGGAGGGAGCTCTGTCGTGCGCATGCGCGAGACGCGACTAGCGAAGGACTTTCCTTCGCTCTCAGTGTCTCATCAAAGGGGGCGTGCTGTCGATGTTGACTGACAGCACGCCCCCTTTGGTGGGCGTGCCGGGGGCGTGCCTGCCAGACGGAGGTGTTCCCAAGGGAATGCCTACCGTCTCAAGCCAGCCCCACTGACATCACTAGTGATGTCAGTGGGAGTGATTTTGGCTCTGATAGAGCCAAAATCACTCCTGGCCTTGCGGTTGAAAAACTCAACCGCAGGCTTTTGCTCGCAGTTTCGATGGTCGCGATGGTCAAGACCATCGCGACCATCATCCTGCACGCTCGTATATGCTGTGGGTGGTGACCCACAGCTATACGAGCGTCCAGGAGGACGCTCCATATTAATGGAGGTGGGCCCTGATTCAGAGCGAGCGCTCTGGTCAGAGCGTCCAGCTCTGAATCAGGGCCCTTATCAGTACATGTAGACATTTTAAATGTTGACTTTCTTCTTGCATTCGACAGGATCACCATCATGTGCTTTATTATTATACATATATTATATTTCAGACGGGAGCAATTTTATCTCGCCAGCCCCCTGCATCTCATAATAACATATGCCTTGTCACCACAGTCCACTGCAACTCACTCCTGCCCCCTGCTTCTTACTTCTGTCCCCTGCATCTCACTACAGCCTCCTACTTCTCACTACTGCCCCCTGCATTTCTCCACAGCACCCTGCATCACACCACAGGCCCCTGCTTTTCACTACTGTTTCTTACCACAGCACCCTGCATCACACCACAGGCCCCTGCATTTCAACACAACCCCTGCTTCTCACTCCTGCCACTGCTTCATACCACAGCCCCCTGCATCTCACCATAATTCCCTGATTCTCACTCCTGTGCCCTGCATCCCACCAGTGTCACCCCTTGCTGCTGCCCTGCAGCTGACTGGGGCTCAAGCTGCCTGTGGGTGCCACTGCCACCTCTTTTTTGGGATTTCTTCAGGTGGGTTCGTGAAAAAGCAGATTAATATATCCAGCAGTCTGTATGTTTTACATGTAACAAGTCAGGGATGGCAATTTCCGTGATTATCCAAATTGTGATTATCCAATATTTTAACTGTAATAAATCCAGCGGTTTCTGTGATCCAAAAACATTCCAAAAAACGTTTTCTACAAAACTCACCCCCTCAATTACCTCAACTTATAATCGAGGCCAGAGGTTAACAAACCCTGGGCCTGATTCAGACCCGGTCGCAAGCGCTGAGCGCTCGCAACCGGGTCGATGGTGGCCCAGAGCGCATGCACACGACGGAGCCAGCTTCGTCGTCTGCATGCGCGAGACCCGGATAGCGACGGGCAATCCATCGCTCCGGGTCTCGCACCAAAGGGGGCGTGCTGTCGATGTTGAGTGACAGCACGCCCCCTTTGGTGGGCGGTCTGGGGGGGGTGGCTGCCCAGACGGAGGCGTTCCCATGAGAACGCCTACTGTTTGGGGGCGGCCCCACTGACATCACAAGTGATGGCAGTGGGAGAGCTTTCGGTTCTGTTTGAGCCGAAAGCTCTCTGGGGCTTGCGGCCACGAGACCCTACCACAAGGGTCTCGTCGCAAGCCCGATGGTCGTGATGGTCTTGACTATCGCGACCATCATCCTGGCCGCTCGCATTAGCTGTGGTTGGCAACCCACAGCAATGCGAGCGGCCAGGAGGCCACTCCATTAAAAAAAAAAAAGATGCCCTGATTCAGAGCGAGCGCTCTGTCAGAGCGTCCGGCTCTGAATCAGGGTCCGCAGTCCTCAAGGCACCCTAACAGTCCAGGTTTAAAGGATAGCCATGCTTGACCACAGGTGACTTAATTAGTACCTCAGTCAATTTGATTTAATCACCTGTGCTCAACCATGGATACCTCTAAAACCAGGACTGTTGGGGAGCCTTGAGGACCGCGTTTGAAAAAACCTCTGATCTAGGCCATTTTTTCATTGCTAAATGTGGAACAAATCCCTCAGTCATATATCTTGTATCTTAGTATATAGGGCCATTTATCACATACAACATCTTCCACTGTAGAAAAATTAGAGTCTGATTCTGAGTTGCACACAATGTGGCTGTAATTGTGGCCGCAGAAGCCAAATTTGCTACCATATGCTAATGCCAGAATCCGTAGGGCTAATGCAGTTGTTTGCATGCCTACAAGCATAAAGCCGTGCCTCTTATTGACTTTACCTAACCGACCACAACCATCTTGGCACTGGCACCAGCCTCATGCTAGGTGCAGGAGATCCATCAGAGACAGGCTTCCCTTCCCTCATACGAGCGGCTCAGAATCGCACAGAGCTTTACATACACAGCCACGATACTCCCATAACACTCCCACAAGTCAGGGTGGGTTTATGTGATTGCCTTGACACTGCCCCGAAATGTTCAATTACGTGGACATCCGGTCAAACTCCTTCCCACTCAGAATAGGACGGAAATAAGCAAAAATGCATCAATTTGCATCTGCGCGTATGTATAGTACAATAATTACCATTGGTGTCCCAGTATAACTTACCATTCGTGTCCCAGTATAAAATACCTTTCGCCTTTCGTGATTGTCCATGCATAGATCCATCCAACTCAGAATCAGGCCGTTGATCTTTACAATATAATATGTATTACAAAACTGAGAGGACTATTATTGAACCTGTTATGTAGATAACATTGGGTCTGATTCAGAGCCGGATGCTATTTGCGCTCGCTCGTTCAGGAAAAAAGGGGTGGCTATTCAAATTTACCGTTCGCTCTTTGTTGTCTGTTCACGCCTCTAGGTCTGAACAAAACATGCGGTCGTTTTTTGGAAAACTACGCCCCCTGGCCGCTCGCATCCTACGTCATGTCCGCTATTTATTAGATTAATCGAGTACATCGACCAGCGTATGAACTGCTCGCTATTCTTGTGGTTGGTTTTTCCTACCGCAATCTTGCGAGCAGTTCTGACTATAAAATAACCCAGTGACGTGGTCAATGACGCTGCTGTATTAATTATGCACACCCTTAAAACGCCCGTTTTGACCTTTAAGCACGCCTGCGTTCGGATCTCCACTCCCCATTTTCAAGCACCTTCCCCCGTTACCACCCACATACGCCTCCTCCTGTCACTCAAAATAGCAGGCATTCGCTATTTAGCGAACAAACGATTTTCGGCCGCACTGACTGGTTCGCGCATGCGTATTACGATCCGTACGCATGCGCAGTTGTGCAACTCGCTCGGAACGAACGAGCGGCCGCTTACGAGCGGCTCTGAATGAGGCCCATTGTCCAATGCTCTGTGTGCTTGTTACCAAAAAATAGGCTACAAACTTGAAAAGTGAGTGGTTTTGTATTTATATTGTATTATAAAGTAAATGGCAAAATACATCTTTTAATAACATGTAAATCATGCAGTAAATGAATGTAAAGACCCAGCAAGTGTAAATAAAGACTGATTTGCACAATTATTGATTCCTTTATTTATTTTTGCAGAGGATTCACTGGTAGCAATATCTGCTGCAGGAGAACTAAAAGTATGGGACCTGTCATCCTCTATCAACAGCATACAGGTCAGCTGGAATAAATAAAGAGTTATTTGGGGACAGTTATGAAATATTGATACAGAGGAAAAACAGTTAGTATTACCCATGGCAAACCATCAGATTGTATCTTTCATCTTCTAAACTGTACTATAAGAATTATGTTTAGAATATGACTGGTTGCCGTGGGCAACACCATTACTGTTTTTGTCACCTGCATTCGTGAATGTCTCCAGTATTTACTTTGATAGAGTTTTGCAGCAGTACCCATACTGTATTCTTCCTAAAAATGCATTTCATTATTAATATCGCCATGATATAAAAATATAAAATAACTTTATGTCCAGACACAACTCTGGTATTTCTAGAAGTATAAACCTAGTGTTTCTATATAACACTTTCCCAGTTATTGGTAATGCTTTCTAATTATTCCTTTTGGGTCCTGCATAGTTAAATGTATTTTATAATAAATCACAATTGCAATCAGCATTAATACAGTTGAAAGATATTGAAAAGTTTGACATGTAAATGGAATTTCCCAGAAATCTGTTGTCCAACAGAGGAATAGCCTAAACTTCCCTCTAATCTTTTTTTTTTTGCATTGGTGGGGCGAACTCTACAATGGTTTACATGCTGAGCAGAAAACCCTATCATGCACCGATGAGTCCTAAAAAGGGTAAAAAGAAAGTTTGAAAGAACTATAAATGGTATATAGCAAAGGGCGCTGTCATGGATCGCTGTTCCAAACAAACAAAATGCAGTGCTATACTGAAAATTATGACAATTTAATAAAGAATAAATAAAACATATAAAACTCGCTACTGAGTGTGATTACATAAAAAGGAATTCCTGAGTGGATGTAAAAATAAAAATACATAAATGTTCAATATAAAGGCATTTAGGTAAGAACCCTGTAGGCACATAGGGGTAAATTTACTAAAGTGAGAGTTTTTAAAAGTGAGTTTTAAAAGTGATGTTGCCCATAGCAACCAATCAAATTCTAGCTATTATCTTCTAGAAGGTGCTAGTTAAATGTTAAGTAGAATCTGATTGGTTGCTATGGGCAACATCACTTTTAAAACTCACTTCTAAAAACTCTCACTTTAGTAAATTTACCCCTTATATTCTAGAAATGGAAGCAACGAATAAGCACCCAGCGAAACAATTTTTAAAGGTAGCACATAGTCCGGTAACAAATGCTGTTTGATTTACTGGTTTCTGATGCAAACTGGAAGGAGTCCTTATTTAACAATGATCTCACAGCAAATAATGTTCCAGTGCATGCAAATGGAGACTCCTAATAGCCAGTAACTGGAAGCAATGCACAAAGTCCCAGATCCAAACACTGTTTCCACAGAATATTAGGGTGCTGGCCTCCAAAGTGACAGGTGCCAATAACTGGGATCAAACCATCACCACCAATGCGTTTCACTGTCTGGAAGCAGCTTTTTCTGTGGAAACAGTGTTTGGATCTGGTAAATCAAACAGCATTTGTTAGTGGTCTATGTGCTACCTTTAAAAACTGTGTCGCTGGGTGCTTATTCGTTGCTTCCATTTTTATACTATAAGTGCCTACAGGGTTCTTACCTAAATGCCTTTATATTGAACATTTATGTATTTTTATTTTTACATCCACTCAGGAATTCCTTTTTATGCAATCACACTCAGTACTGGGTTTTATATGTTTTATTTATTCTTTATTAAATTCTCATAATTTTCAGTATAGCACTGCTTTTTGTTTGTTTTAAAAAGAAAGTTTGACTGCAGGCTGGATTCTCTTTCAGCACTTGCCTGTGTTATGTTCAGAATGCCTAGTGGGCGAAGTCTGGACTCAAAGAGCTGCATTGTAAATTGCATTGTAAGTGGCATATTTACAAGCTTACCCTGGACAAGCTCTAAACTATTCCAAACCTTTTTTATCACAAACCATGGCCATTTGCTGTATTTTGGAACCCACCAGGATCCCTTTTGGAATCCAAAATGACAATACAAAAATGTTGTTTATAGTATATAATATACCAAATGCCTCTTATGTCCCTCAGACTTTTATGGTGTCCACAGATCAGAGAGTTTAGCCAGAGAGCTGGAAGCTCACATACTGTAACATCACATAGAGTAGGGGTAGAAGACTTACTGTAGTTGATGCTCCTGTATATTATTGGGCTAACTCATAGAAACATTATGTTTTAAACTAAAATGTGGTTTCCTTTATGAATAGACTCTTTAGAATTGCTCAATGAGTTGTTTAATTGTATATAGTAATTATTCAAAGGCATCCCCTATATAATGTAATTAATAATGTTTTTCTTATAATGTTTACAGATACATTAAGAAAGAAAGTTTCAAATTCATTCTGGACATGTATTAGTTTTTATGTAGTTTCATCTGCCTGTTCTTGCTCACAGGATAAGCAAAATGTTTGTGAAAGAGAATCAAAGTATCTGGAGGCGGCGAGGCACTGCGCTGTGCGATTCTGCGCCTACACCGAGCGGCTGCTGCTGGTGATTTGCTCCAGTTCCTGGAAGGTGATGATCTGCTTATTACACTGCATGTCTTCTCTCTCTAACAACAAGAACACCCTCTAAAATAACTGCTTTTGTTGATGTTAGATTGATATCCATATTTTTCTCACTATATGGAGATGTTAAACTGGTAAAGTGTCACTTCAGATCTTCTGTAAAGATGAAATTACATGGCTGAGATGAGAAATCTTTTATTCTCGCTGTTTCGAAGGTTAGCACAGTAGCTGCTCTCAACAAAATCAGTTTCTCATTATTCCAGTACACGGTCATATAACAGGTCTCTGAATGCCGTATTGTTTGTCTGAACACTGTAAACTTGGAAAAATACTATACAAAAATACAGTATCACATAAAGAACTACTCTCTGTACGCATGGTGCACAAAGTACTTTGGCCCTCATTCAGAGCCGCTCGTAAGCGGCCGCTCGTTCGTTCTGACCGATGTTCGCACATCTGCGCATGCGTACGGATTTTAATACGCATGCGCGAACCAGTCAGTGCGGCCGAAAATTGTTTGTTCGCTATATAGCGAATGCCTGCTACTTTGAGTGACAGAAGGAGGAGTATGTGGGTGGAAACAGGGGAAGGTGTTTGAAAACGGGGAGTGAAATTCAGAACGCAGGCGTGCTTAAAGGTCAAAACGGGCGTTTTAAGGGAGTGCATAATTAATCCAGCAGCGTCATTGACCACGTCACTTGTTTTTTTTTAACTCAGAACTGCTCGCAAAATAGCGGTTGAAAAAACCAACCTCAAGAATAGCGAGCAGTTCATACGCTGTACGATGTACTCGATTAATCTATTAAATAGTGGACATGACGTATGGTGCGAGCGGCCAGGGGGCGTATTTTTCTAAATTACAAACGCAAGTTTTGCTCGCTCGTTCAGACTTAGAGGCGTGAACAGACCGCAAAATGCGAACGGTTCATTTGAATAGCCACCCCTTTTTAGAAAACGAACGACCGCAAATAGCGAGCGGCTCTGAATCAGGCCCTTTGTTTCTTGCTTGGATCTGAAGTGTTACTGCAATCCTAGAAGAAGCTTTTAAGAATAGAACACAAAGCATATTTGACAACCATGGGACCCCCAAATACAAATTCTGTGCCCCACTTGAGATACCATCCCAAAGGTTGTGGTCTTTTGCTGTAGATCTGAGGTGTGTAGCCCTCCATAGAAAAACATAAGCTGATCACGCGAATGGGAATTAGCACTTGTAGGAGTACATACTGGGCATAATTACCGTTAGAAGTAAATCAAAGAAGGTGCAATTTTGCCACATAACAACACCATGTCCATTTGCAGGGAGTGTGTATGAGGGAAGATTTACATTTGTAAATTTAGAGTTGGGCGGGGAGTTTACTAGCTTGGCCTATATTTGTGCCCTTCATCAGAAACAACCAGTATTTTCCCTGCATTGGAAAAAAAGGTCTTTGTCCCCATTGCATAATAACATTGTCCAGGTGCAAATACTGTGCGCCAACCAGAGGGTATTACGCAAGATCTTTTATTTTTCCTTTATTTTATTGCATTATTGGATGTTGCGTCCCATAGAGAGGAGAATCAGTTACCCCAAATGCTGGATGTTTATATGCAATATGCAATCATTACAGTATAAGCACAAAACGAAAGAGGTGTTTGTGCTTTTCTGTATCTACACAGAGCATCCCTCACAGTTTCTAGATGGCATTTGCTCTGGCTCCTATGGGAAGGAGTCCCGGGTTACAAAGAGGAATCCTTTTGGATCCCTCTGCCCCTGCCTGGCTCCTTCCGCCAGATGCCGAGGCTTTAGTGCGCCTGTGTGAACTCTAGTCACGCAGACGCATTAGCAGTCAGACTCGGCATTGCTAAGTTTCACTGCTCTGAAAGGAGCAGTAAAAATATTTGGGGGGGCAGCTGATTTTCGGATTTGGAATGTTAATTATCGGGGTCCGCTCGGATAAAAATCTGGGACACATTTTCAGTGATACAGTATGTATCGATACAGCAATTTAAATCAGTAAAATAACAAACAAACCAATAAGGGAGAAGGTAGATAATAGCATTAGAGTTGATAAGTACTTACCGACAGATGCCCGGCGGTGTAATGTCCACAGTCCACGGTACTGTAGCTGGTGTGCTCAGAAGTATTCAGCATTGTCCTGCTGACTGGTGTGTCTAGCTGTGCGAGGATACAGCCGGTGGAGGATGTGTGCTACAGTGTAATTCGGATTGTGCTTGTAAGATCTCTACCCGATTCCCCAATGTAGTTGGCCCACAGGTTAGGGTCGCTAGTTGGTAGGTAGGAGTAGTGGTGCTGCTGACGGATTAAGTCACTGCACCCCGCTTTCCCTGACATGAGGTGTGTGGCAGAGGTAGCAGTAATGAGGTGCCCAGGCAGAGGGGCAAGACCAAAATGGCGGGCAATGTGAAATTCTCTGTGGAGGAGAACATGACCCTTGTGCAGGAGGTCATGAAATCCCATTATATGCTGTTTTGACGAAAGGCTGCCAGCACATTGACCCGCTGCAAACATGCCATCTGGGTGGCGGTTTGCAGTCAATATCACCCAGGACATTAGGCATGCCCGAAATGCTATAAAAAGCTACCCTGACTGCATGGCACTGTGGGCGTGATTCAGACCCGCTCGCTACAAGCATTCGCACGCAGCCAAAGTATGCAAATCCCACGATCGCACGCCACAATCCCACTATGTCTTGGCGTGCGATCACAGTGTGTATGTTGATGCCCACCAGCCAGTCACAAGACAGTCTTGCTTAGTGTTACACGTCATCTCCAGGAAGTGTATGCAACAATCGGTAACATCGGATCCATACGCAGCACTTGTGGCTGACCATACCCTACCGCAAGTACTGCTAGTGCTTCAGTGTGTTATTCAGCCATGTGACGTGTATTGTGACGCTGCATCTTAATTATGCACGCCTCTAAAACGGCGTTAAGACGCTCAGACACGCTTACGTTCGCACCACCACACCCCCGTTTCCATCGGCCATCCCCAGTTACCACCCATACATGGCTCGTCCTGTCCCTCATTCTAGCGAGGTGGCTATGCACTGCAAGCACACACTTCCAGATCGCATGGACTAGTTTGCGCACGCACGCTGCGTGTTATACGCATGCGCGCATTGCGAACATCGGCAGGCTACGTACAAACGCAGCCTGGAGAGCGGGTCTGAATTAGGTCCTATAACTCCTAGCTAGGAAAGCAGATCCAGGTATCCATTAGTGGCCGACATGCCCCCATTACCTGAGTTAGGTACCATGAGAATGTTGACCAGAAAAATCTACAGGTTCGCAGACTGAAAATTACCAGTAGCCAGAAAGTACAACAAAGCCAGAAGCTTATGCAGACCTGAAACAGAGAGGGAACGTTCTGTGTCAGGGTCTAGGTCCAGTTTGACTTGGTCATACAGATGGAATATGTTGTTACGGTTCAGCCGGAACATCTGTATGACCTTGCAATTGGCCAGTGCGTTCAGGTTCAGATGCCTCCTAAAAAAACGTGGCCTGCGCAGCCTTTGTGGTACCTGCATTACCTCATGAAGCTGCTCAGCTTGTTGCTCCTGAGTCCTTCCAACCTGGTGGTAGAGCCTCTGAAATCCTAGCCACATGCAATGTATACCAGTACAGCACTGGTAGTAAATTTTGTCATTTTTGCTTCACACAAATCAATGCAGCTGATTTAGCCCCTTTTATAGGCATCATCATTGTGCTCTCCGAGCCTGATTCAGACCCGCTCGCGAGCTCTATGCGCTCGCAAGCGGGTCGATGGTGGCCCAGTGCGCATGCGCACGACGGAGCTGGCTCCGTCGTGCGCATGCCCGAGACCCGGATAGCGACGGTCAATCCGTCGCTCCAGGTCTCGTACCAAAGGGGGCGTGCTGTCGATGTTGAGTGACAGCACGCCCCCTATGGTGGGCGGTCCGGGGGCGTGGCTGCCCAGATGGAGGCGTTGGGAATGCCTACCGTCTGGGGCCGGCCGCACTGACTTCACAAGTGATGTCATTCGGAGTGTTTCGGCTCTGTTAGAGCCGAAAGCACGCTGGGGCTTGTGGTAACGAGACCCTACCACAAGGGTCTCGTCGCAAGCCCGATGGTCGCAATGGTCTTGACCATCGCGACCATCTTCCTGGCTGCTCGCTATAGCTGTGGGTGGTCACCCACAGCTATGCGAGCGGCCAGGTGGCCGCTCTGAAAAACAAGAAGGATGGCCCTGATTCAGAGTGAGCGCTCTGTCAGAGCGTCCGGCTCTGAATCAGGCCCTCAGTATTTGCAACTTGAAAAACCTGTGAACACATACAAACACCTCAGGAGGTAGTCTGTTTGAAAAGTCTATTTTGGTGAGAGTTTGGTAATTTCCCATGCGTGTTTCAAAACTCGATTCTTAGTAAATTTGCATATTGTATTGTTTCCTATGGAAAGTACTTGCGAGTTTGGCCGATGGTGTATTTGGCTGTGTTTTGTAAATTTGTGCGAGTTTTGTTGCTCGATTCCTGCAAGGTTGCACGTGTTTGCGCTTAGTAAATTTGCGAGTAGGGTAAACAGGCTAAACTCACATGAGATGTGCACTGATCCCTGTGTTTTGGTTTTGGTTTTGGATCTGGATCTCCCCTGGTTTTGGATCTGAATCTGCTTTTGGATTTTTTTCCTTGGTGTTTTGTTTTTCGGTTTTGGATTTGGATCTGGATTTAAAAAAAAATAAAATGATAAAAACAGCTAAACTCAAATGATTTGGGCCTTTTTTTCTCCCTACAGTATTATTAACCTCAGTAACATTTATTTCCAGTCATTTCCAGTCAATTTTGACCACCTCACACAATATTGTTCACCACATAGGCATAGGCCAAACCAATTCACAAGTACGTTCAGTAAAAAGTAACATTGCAACACAGAAATTTACTAAAAATCGACATCGTGCATGGAATATCCTTGCTCAAAACAATTAGTCGCCCCCAGCACGTGCCTATTCTCACTGCCCAATCTGTATTTTCCTCATGGGGGATGCCAGGCCACCAATGACTGACCCTTGTAAAGCCCCAATCAATCAGACTTTTTCTTGAACAGTTACCCAAAATCTCCCTGACCATTAAAAACAGTGATCCGTACCTTCCATACCTGTGAGTCAGAAACAGTGCAGGTCGGATACAGTGTGGGTTACAGTGCGGGTCTAATATAGTGTGGGATACGGTATGGGTTGGATACAGTGCGGGTCTGATATAGTACGGGATACAGTGTGGGTTGAATACAGTGGAGGCCGGCTGCAGTGTTGGTTGAATACAGGGCCTGATTCAGAGCCGCTCGTAAGCGGCCGCTCGTTCGCTCCAAGCGATGTTCGCACATCTGTGCATGCGTATGGGTTTTAGTACGCATGCGCGAACTAGTCAGTGCGGCCGAAAATCGTGTGCTCGCAAAATAGCGAATGCCTGCTAATTTGAGTGACAGGATGAGGCGTTTGTGGGTGGTAACAGGGGAAGGTGCTTGAAAACGGGGAGTGGAGATCCGAACGCAGGCGTGCCAAAGGGTCAAAACGGGCGTTTTAAGGGTGTGCATAATTCACAAAGTAGCATCATCGGCCACGTCAGTTCGGTGTCTTTTAGCCAGAACTGCTCGCATGATTGCGGTAAGAAAATGCAACCACATGAATAGCGAGCAGTTCATTCGCCTTTCGATGTACTCGATTATTCTAATAAATAGCGGAGATGACGTATGATGCGAGCGGCCAGGGGGCGTTTTTTACAAAAAAACACCCGCATGTTTTGTTCGCTCGTTCAGACATAGAGGCGTCAACAGACCGCAAAGAGCGAACGGTCAATTTAAATAGCCAGCCCCTTTTTCTGGACGAGCGAGCGCAAATAGCGTCCGGATACACCAAAAGTACACTCACTGGGACAGCATTGTCGGCAGTGCGGGGTTGCTGACGGTGTCCTCAGTACATGGGATGGCAGTTCTGCGGTGCTGGCAGGGTCCTCAGTGAAGGGTACTGGCGGTGTCGGCAGTGCGGGGGTGCCAGTGGTGTCTTCAGTGCAGGTTTGCTGGCTGTGTCGGCAGTGCGGGGGTTGCTGACGGTGTCCTCAGTACATGGAATGGCAGTGCTGTGGTGCTGGCAGTGTCCTCAATGAAGGGTACCGGCGGTGTTGGCAGTGCGAGAGTGCCAGCAGTGTCCTCAGTGCAGGTTTGCTGGCTGTGTCGGCAGTGCGGGGGTTGCTGAAGGTGTCCTCAGTACATGGAATGGCAGTGCTGCGGTGCTGGCAGTATCCTCAGTGAAGGGTACTGGCGGTGTCGACAGTGCGGGGATGTCAGCGGTGTCTTCAGTGCAGGTTTGCTGGCTGTGTTGGCAGTGTGGGGGTTGCTGACGGTGTACTCAGTACATGGAATGGCAGTGTGGGAGTGCTGGCTTTGCTCGGATCGCCCCGGATCCTCGAAATTCGGGTGGGTTAGTTTTCTGAGAACTGAACACGCTCATCCCTAATTAATACATCAATATTTAAAAACACTTTCAGGACAGCAGGGAGAATATAGCCTACACTGACTATGTACAAAGGAGCTGCAAGACGTAAACGAGAGAGGTGAAAGTGCTCCTCACTAGATTGCATTAAATTTATTAACACTGCGATACCTTGTGGGCTTCTGAGTCTGAAGAGTGTATCCCCAAAGGGAGGTTGAGTTAGGTGCTTTATCTGGCATTGTTTGGAGACAAGGGTTTACAGACGTTCAGCTATTGAACTATATTTAAATAAGGACTAACTGACCTGAATTGGGCTTTTTACAAGGTGGACTCATTTCTATTACAGCACCCTATATTTCTCCTTCATCCACTAGGGGACACTGGAGTCTCAGTACAATCGGGTATAGGAGTGGGTTAACCGAGAGCTGGCACATTAAAAAAAAACTAATAGTAGCTAGCTCCTCCCCCTCTATACTCCCCCCAGGTCAGTCTAAAAAAGTATGCCCTGGGAGCTGGACGTGGCCTCCTTAGTGCTGTATTTAAAATTAAAAAGATCTCCAATCAGCAGGAGGACAGACAGGCAGCCCACTGCCCCTGCCTGTCTGCACCGATGGAGCTGCCGGGGAGACCTCACCGCTGCTGCACGCGGTTTGCGCTGAGGTCTCCTGCTACAGAGACCTCAGTCTCTGGGGAGCCCAGAGACGCGCTGCTTGCAGTTCTCGTTGCGGGCTTCCACAGCACATGCCCGCCACTGGCAGCATAGGCAGGGCTAAGGTCAGTGTTTCCTGGCAGAGCCTAAGTGTTTCTTCTGCTCCTGCCTCCCATCAGCCTCAGCAACTAAAGAACACTGGGGGGCCATTTAGAAGCACTACTAACGTTTAAAAAGCAGGATATGTCTTGGAGTTAGGCTAGTACTCAGTGTATCAGCACTTGCTACTTATTGTACACAGCACTATTCACTTAGCGCTGTAGGGCTCATTGCTTATCTCCCTCTGTGCCCCTTTCAGACAAGTCCTAGGTGTGATTGTAATTACTACTGTCTTTTTTCTGTGTGTGTGTGTGTGTGTGTGTGTGTGTGTGTGTGTGTGTGTGTGTGTGTGTGTGTGTGGATGAACAGTACACTACAAAATGTCTACCAAGGGGTCTAAGGCAGCCCAAAAATCTTTTTCCTGCAAGACTTGTGGGGAGAAATTCACACAGGGACAGCCTAATGCTTCCTTACTGTGTGATAAATTCATGTCTCAGTACACTGTTCATGAGATTCAGCCTATGTGGTCTGATCAATTGGCATCAGTTATATCAACCCTGTCATCCGAGTTGGAAGCAGCTCGCAAGGACAGGGAGAGGCTTAAGCAGACAGCAGCTGAACCAGATTGGGCTCGATCTCTAGCCAGATCTGTAGAGGGACTTACTAGAGCAATGTCCCATGCACCCCCTGCATCTTCACGGAGGAGGGTGAAGTGCAAGAGGAGGAGATTCACGTTCCTGAGGAATCGGAACCTGTATCACAGGGCGTAGATGCTTTAATTACTGCGGTAAGCCAGGTGTTACATGTGGAAGATGTAGAGGTAACTGCGAAACCGTCTATTTTTGGTAAGAGGTTAAAACAGTCTGTTACTTTTCCAGCATCAGAAGAGCTGGATGATATTCTTTCAACCGCATGGAAACAGTGAAACTCCTCCAGCTGTAGACCCATCAGTAGCCCGACTTTCTAAGAAGACGGTGCTTCCGGTGCCTGGCGCAGTTTCTTTAAAGGAGACCTCGGACAGAAAGCTGGAACAAACATTAAAATCCCTATACACTGTAGCAGGGGTTTTGATGCGTCAACAAGTGAACAAGGCCTCAAGGCCTGGGCTATGCAATTGGCGTAGGGGATTAGTTCCGGAACACAACCTGACGACCTAATTCAGTTAGCTGAACAGATTGCAGAATCAGCTGCGTTCCTGGGGGAAGCGTCTAAGGACATTTGCAGTCTATCCGCCAGATCTTCAGCATTAGCTGTATCAGCTAGAAGGACTCTGTGGTTGCGTCAATGGCAGGCAGACGCAGAGTCTAAGAGAGTGGTAGAGGCCCTCCCTTTTACTGAGGAGGTTCTTTTCAGCTCGGAATAGATAAGTGGATCTCACAAGCTACAGGTGGGAAATCCACTTACCTACCATCTGCTACACCTCCTCCTACTAGAAGACCCTCGGCAGGTCCGTCCTTTCGGTCCTTTCATGCCCGGGGAGATTTAGAGGGCATTCCAGAGGAGCCCCGGCTTTCTCCAGGGGTGCCAGAGGCCGGGTTAGAGCATCGGCTTCAGCTGCCTCCAGCTCACAGCAGGATAAAGCAGCTGCAAAGCCTGCCGCATGACGTTCTCCCTTCTCATTTGGGGGATTCCAGGGTCGGGGCTTGTCTCCTACGTTTCAGGGCCATTTGGAACCAGTCTTGTCAAGACGCCTGGGTTCGGGACGTCATTGTTCATGGCCTAAAGCTGGATTTCAGGAGTCAGCCCCCATCTCGTTTTTTCAAGACCGATTAGTAATCCAGGAGGCAATACAAAGACTGTTATTGTCTCAGGTAATAGTGAATGTTCCGACCCACCAGAAAGGACAGGGGTTTTATTCCAGTTTGTTCGCGGTGCCCAAGCCAGACGGCTCCATGAGGCCCATTCTCAATCTCAAGGAGTTAAACCCTCATCTTCGAGTCTTAAGATTCAAAATGGAATCTCTCCAATCCGTGATAGCGGGTCTCAAGAGAAACGAGTTTTTAGTGTCCCTCAACATAAAGGATACTTATCTCCATATCCCCATCTGGCCTCCACATCAGGCTTTTCTTCGTTTTGCTGTACTAGACTCACATTTTCAATTTCAGGCCCTGCCTTTCGGTCTTTCGTCAGCACCAAGGGTGTTCACAAAGATTATGGCAGAAATGATGGCTCTTCTGCATCGTCTGGGTATTGTGATTGTTCCATACTTAGATGATCTCTTGATAAAAGCCTTGTCAAGGGATCGCCTGTTAAGGGACATTCACCTAACGCAGAGTATTCTCTTGCAGCACGGATGGATCCTAAATTTCAAGAAATCCTCCCTGATCCCAACACAACACCTGCTATTCCTGGGAATGATACTAGACACAAGGGAACAAAAAGTATTCTTGCCCCAGGACAAGGTTTCCTCCATTCAGCACCTGGTGCGCATGGTTTTACAACATCGCCGAATGTCTGTACATCTCTGTATCCGTCTTCTCGGGAAGATGGTGGCAGCATTCGAGGCGATACAATATGCAAGATTTCACGCCCCTACTTTTCAGTTGGATCTACTTTCCCAGGGGTCAGGATCCCACCTGTTTCTCCATCAGAGGGTCCTTTTGGCGCCTCAAACACGAGCATCCCTCATTTGGTGGCTAAATCCCTCCCACTTGTTGGCGGGAAGAAGGTTTGCGATGTGCGATTGGATACTTCTCACCACGGACGCGAGCCTGAGAGGGTGGGGAGCAGTGACCCTGGGGAAGCATTTTCATGGGCACTGGACTCAACAGGAAGCCAGAATGTCCATAAATGTTCTGGAGTTGAGAGCAGTGTTTTATGCCCTCCAGATGGCGCATCCCATATTGAGGGGTCAGACGATCCGAGTTCAGTTGGACAATGCCACGGCGGTGGCATATATAAACAGGCAAGGCGGCACAAAAAGCAGAGCCGCAATGAGGGAGGTAAGCAGGATTTTGCTTTGGGCAGAGGAATTCGCAATAGCGATTTCTGCAATATTCATACCAGGGGTCGAGAACTGGGAGGCCGACTACCTCAGTCGGCAGGACATCCATCCGGGGGAATGGTCACTCAATCATCAGGTATTCCATCAACTGACTCTGAGATGGGTCTGTCCACAAGCCGATCTCATGGCATCAAGATTAAACCACCAGTTGCCAGTCTATTACTCCAGGACAAGAGATCCTCGGGCTGTTGCGGTGGACGCACTGACAGCTCCGTGGCGATTCCATTACATATACCTCTTCCCTCCTTTTCCACTCATTCCACGCTTACTTCAAAGAATCAAGCGGGAAGGGGTCAAGGTACTGCTGGTAGCACCAGATTGGCCCAGGCGAGCGTAGTACTCGCAAATACAGAATCTGCTAATAGACGAGCCGTGGTCCCTACCCCTTCAAGAGGATCTTCTTTTGCAGGGGCCGTTTGTTTATCAAGACTTAAGGCAGCTTCTTTTGACGGCTTGGCTACTGAAAGGGCCGTCCTCAGAAGCAAGGGGATTCCGTCTAGCGTGATTCCCACTATGATTCGGGCCAGGAAAGAAGTCACCTCTCAGCATTACTATCGCATATGGAAGACATATGTTGTTTGGTGCGAGAGACGTAATTATCCTCCGTCAGTCTTTAGAGTATCACGTCTCCTCCTTTTTTTCCAGGCTGGTCTAACAGCGGGCCTTCGTCTTGGTTACTTGAAGGTACAGATATCCGTGTTGTCAATTTTCTTTCAAAGAAAATTGGCCTTGCTCCCGGATTTTCAAACCTTTCTCCACGGAGTCGTCAGAATTCAGCCTCCTTTTGTACCGCCCACTGCACCTTGGGATTTGGACTTAGTCTTAGCTTTCCTTCAGTCTGAGGCCTTCGAGCCATTGCACAGGGTGGAAATGAAGTACTTAACCTGGAAGGTGGTTCTGCTGTTGGCCCTCACTTCAGCAAGGCGAGTGTCAGAATTAAGGGGGTCGTTCAGACCCGCTCGCGAGCAAAGTTCGCTCGCTAGTGGGTCGATGTTGTTAGACTGCGCATGTGCACGACGGAGGGAGCTCCATCATGCGCATGTGTGAGACCCGGCGAGCGACGAGAAATACGTCGCTCGGGGTCTCGCACCAAAGGGGGCGTCCTGTCGATGGTGACTGACAGCACGCCCCCTTTGGTGGGCGTGCTGGGACCGTGGCGGCCAGACGGAGGCGTTCCCATGGGAACGCCTACCGTCTGAGTCCGGCCCCACTGACATCACTAGTGATGTCAGTGGGAGTGACTTTGGCTCTGATAGAGCCAAAATCACTCCTGGGCTTGCGGCAGCGAGACCCTACCGCAGGGTCTCGTCGCAAGCCCGATGGTCGCGATGGTCTTTGACCATCATCATGGACGCTCGCTATAGCTGTGGGTGGTCACCCACAGCTATACGAGCGTCCAGGAGGACGCTCCATTTTCATGGAGGAGGGCCCTGATTCAGAGCGAGCGCTCTGGTCAGAGCGTCCGGCTCTGAATCAGACCCTAAGTGCTTTATCCTGTCGCCCTCCCTACCTCATTTTCCATGAAGATAGGGTGGAGCTGCGCACTCAGAAATATTTTCTTCCCAAGGTGGTGACTGGTTTTCATATAAACCAGCCGATAATGGTCCCGGTATTCAAGGATGATTCTCCAAATTCAAGATTATTGGATGTCGTCAGAGCTCTTAGGATTTATGTGGACAGGACTGCGTCCCTCCGTAAATCCGATGCTTTATTTATTCGTTTTGATTTGGCCCGTCCAGGTTGGCCGGCTTCCAAACAGACCATTTCAAGATGGATTCGCCTAGCTATCAGACAGGCTTATGTGGTGGCTTCCAAACAATTACCTAGTTCCATCACGGCGCATTCCACACGCTCGGTAGGTCCTTCATGGGCGGCTGCTCGGGGGGTTTCCTTAAACCAGCTTTGTAGAGCAGCTACTTGGTCAGGAAAGCATACTTTCCTTAAGTTCTATCGTATTGATACATTTCCGGCCTCCGTTTCAGAGTTTGGCCGTGTAGTGTTGCAGGGTTCTCAGCGCTCTCCCACCCGGGATGTAAGCTCTGTGACGTCCCCATTGTACTGAGACTCCGGTGTCCCCTAGTGGATGAAGGAGAAAATAGGATTTTGGTACTTACCGATAAATCCGTTTCTCCGAATCCACAGGGGACACTGGACGCCCACCCTGCGCTATTCTTCATGCATTGTTACTGTTTGTACAGGTTCACCAGTTTATTTGCATTTAGGTCATCTGATTGGCCTGTTGCTTTTTTTCTGTGAATGTTGTGTTATTACATGTATGTGATTATCGTAGCTTTTCTGTCTCCTTTTCCTTACTTCCAGCTCCCCTCAGGCACAGTTATTTTTAGACTGAACTGGGGGGGGGGGGGGGCGGGGTCAGGGTATAGAGGGGGAGGAGCTAGCTACTATTAGTTTCTTTTTAAGTTGCCAGCTCCCGGTTAACCCACTCCTATACCTCATTGTACTGAGACTCCAGTGTCCCCTGTGGAATCGGAGAAATGGATTTGTCGGTAAGTACCAAAATCCTTTTTTCTAGTTTTTATCATCTATTAGGAGTAATGGAAAAGTGAAAATTGACTGCCTTGAAGTGTATTTTTGAGCTATTATACATTGCAAAGTGTTTTTAAATATTGATGTATTGATAACATACATTTCTATTAAATTAATTATATTATTTATATGCGCTCTTTGTTATTCTATAAATAACATTTATTTGTAACTTCACTGGGAATATTACAGAAATACTCCGTAGGAGCAGCAAGAGAATAATACAAAGAGAATTATTTAAAGTGTTTATAATTTGTATGCGCCCGATTTATATTCATTGTTGTTGTAAACTCACATGAGAATGCAGTCTCACCAAAACTCGATTCTCAGTAAATTTACCCCCTGATCTCTTTCTGGGAGAGATATACTAAGCTCTGGAAAGTGATGAATTGGAGAATGATAAAGTACCAGCCACTCAGTTCCTAACTATCATGTTTCAGGCTGTGTTTGAAAAATGACAGTTAAGAGCTGATTAGTTGGTAGTTTATCACTCTAAAAATTATCACTTTCCAGAGCTTAGTACATCTGCCCTTCTATCCTTTGGAGGAGAGGTATCAAATGTTCTGAAGAGAACAAGTCTGGAAATTGCCAAAAGAAAGCAATCCACTTCTAACTATCAATTATCCAGTACATTCTATAAAATGAGAGATACTCTGATTGGTTGTCATAAGCTACTTATCCACCTGTCTTTTTTGAAAGGTTTGATACATTTCCCCTTGTGTCTCATTTTAGAACCATTACCCTCAGCCCTGTTTGTCTTTGTTCTTCTAAGAATAATTTTTTATTTTTTTTGTACAGTTAGTTATCAGGTGCTGCACAATTTTATAGTATCTATAAAAATAATGATGATAATAATGATGACAAAACTAATCCAGAGACAAACTGAAATATCTTCCTATTCTGTGAATATGTCACATTTAAGAATACATAGTGTGTTAATAATTTGTATAGTCTGTACGACCTATTTTTTATTATCATTATTAATATTAAGATTTTTTATATAGAAAATACATCGCTTACACAGATCTTTAGTCAGAAGTTTTCAGGAACAATTCTCTTCTCATTAGACCTTACAATCTTACAAACTTAAATGCATACTTACAAAGCCATAACTGGACATTCTAGCACCCAAGATGAGAGAGCACGGGTGACCCCCATTTATAATCTGTGCTAAAGCTTAGACTGTCAACCATGCTTTGACAATATTACAAGCCAAAAAAAATTATTCATGGGAAGCTACTTACAGTATATAGGAGCATGTGGAGGGTACTGATGGCATATCAGGGGCATATGGAGGAGTGTGGTGGCATATCAGTCATGTGGATGGGTCTGGTGGCACATAAAGGGCATGTGGAGGGGTCTGATTGCATATTAGGGGCATGTGGAGGAGTCTGGTGGAATATCAGGGTCATGTGGAGTGGAGTGGAGTGGCACATAAAGGGAATGTTGAGGGGTTTGATTGCATATCTGGGGCATCTGGAGGGAATTTCTGGCACATTAGGGTAATTTAAAGGGGACCGATGGTATAAAAGGGATAAGCAGGGATGTCTGAGGAGCATTTAAGAGAAATATGAAAGGTAAAGTCCAATGGGATCAAGACAAGAATAACAAGATTGACATTTAATCCAGCTCTTTTGTTGTGTGTGTCATTACCCTCCCAAAGTATTGTCTCCACTTGCAGCATCTATTTAATTTAAGGTGTGTACCTTATTAGGCTCAGGCAGCAGGATGAACTAGGTTTGTGCAGTTAGCATTTACAATATAAAACTTTTCTGATACTCTTTCAAAGGGGCGGTTTAAGAGAGCGGGAGTCCCATGGGCAGTCTCCGTGCAGGCCAGAGCTGGATTAAGGCTTTGGGGGGCATGGGGCACTTAAGGTTGGGGATTCCTACAGGGCAACATTTGGGACAGGGGGATCAAGTTCTTGTGTGCAAGCCTTAGGCACGCTAACGAAATGGGGCAGGGCCACATAGCACGTCCCCATTTAATTTCCTGCTGGGAGCATGCATATTGCTTAGATGCTGTGCTTCCCTCCCTACCTTTCCTCCAGCCCCCGGGTGAGACAGTACCCAAAGTACAGGACTGTCACACCTCAATTGTGATGATTGTGGTATGCATACATACACCACATACTGTATGTACTGTTGTACACATAGCCACACATATACAGTCATACACATGCACTTACATATGTACTGTTGCACACATAACCACACATATACACATATGATATCCGTGGAGCTGGTGATCCGTGTGACATCTCGCAGTGCCGTCGGAGAGACGTCACTACATTGTACCTTCAGCGGCTATTTGTGGTGGACCCACATCCTATTTTCCATTTATTATCCATAGACCTTTTTTTACAATACCTACATTTATATTATATCACCATCTCAAGTCAAAGCACAGTGTGGTCACATCACAGGTACCTTCCCTTGTGAATATAGCATCAATTCACCAACCTACTGAAGGTCTGGCCTTTACTTTTCAGCCTATACAGGTTATTTAATCTCTGAGTTTTAATATGGTGACTTTTTCCCTATGGCAGAACTTATCAGTGGTTTTTCATTCTGCAATGCATGGTTCAATACTGTAACATTTTTTAAGTATCGGTTGCAACAGTGATTTGTCTGAACATTTGTTTTATTATATGCTGTTGTTAACAATTTTTACACGCATATATATTTGCTTCTTGTTACTTTTTATATGTGAGCTCATCACTAGCATTTATAAAGCTTATATTCTATATGATTTTTTTTTGTAGATTTACCCAAGCTGATTACTATATTTTATATATATATTTTTTTTATAGATATTTTATATAGATTTGATTTTAAACCTGTTTTCGCGCTGCCACTCTCTCTTTTTCTTTGCAAATTCTTGATTGTAGGGTCACATTCCCTTTGGCAGTTGCATTCCAGGTCTATGTTTGTTGTTGCGTCTGGGATATTTTGGTTTTGTTTTGGTCTGCCCCTACGTTGCAATGTCTCAAATTGTGACTGTTTACAGTGGGTGATAGGGCACTATGATGCAATAACGGCACTACACCTCCCACGTAGACTCTCTTCTCTTTGAAATTCGGCAACTATGTCTAAATTATGATACCAGAAAGTGCTCTAAGGTGTATTATTTTATTAACAATAGTATTAAACATAGAAATGCACCATAGTGATAGCTGTAGAAAAGTATAATATAACACTGAGCTCACAGATGGTATTATAGAAGTCATTATCAGTTAGATATCATGAAATGTAAGAAATGGATCCCTTAGGTTTAGCAGAATCAAGGGTGAATGCTACACAGCAGCTGGTAGAGGATAGCTGCAACTGTCCATAATGAATAACTGAAATGAAGTGGAAGATAATAACAGCGCTTGTGTAGAACACACTGTAAGGTGGGAGTCCTGGACATTGGAATATGTTATTAATCAATAAAACACATAATATAAGGACATTAATGAAAACAAATAATCATTCACATGAATGTATATATAAAAGTAATATATATAAGCAGATGAAAATTAAGTGGCTGGATTCTTGTTGACAAGTTAAAATATGTAGCTGTCGCTTTTGTCGGCTCTTTAGGAGTTCCAAGACACTTAACAGGGTGTAATAAAGGGTGTCATTTGTTTCCAATACAGTAGGACTTTCTCAACCTAACTGAGAAGGTGAGTGTTTTATGTCCACCAATATGAGAGAAAATTAAATACTGTATTATATAAGTCTATAATGTGATGGCATTGGTCTCATTTGGGACTTTAGATGGTACATGTCACTTTTTGGAAGTCTCCGGTTAGAAGTTACTATGTACCTCAACCAGACAAGTGTCCCTCTGATGGTGGGAGGGGGGACATGGTGCCGTAGAGTACAAATTACCAGAGTCCTGGGGTGACTGTGAGCAGACCATGCACAATACCACTGTGTTCTCACACCATTGTGCGGCAACCCGGGAGATGTATCCACTGATGAAAGGGGCTCACCGCAGCCCCATGCATGAGTTCCATGCGGCAAAGGCTGTACAGTGACATTTCTAGTAAAGCACTGGGTCAGTGCAGCAGGCGGGGAGGTTAGTCTGCTTGCCAGTTAGGGCTCACAATTTAATGAAATTTGGAGGGTGCTACGGTACTGCTTCCATGATGCTCTTTAGATGAAGCATTCTCCTTTACCAAGGATGGCCACTGTTTGGTCTTCTGAGGACCTTGTCACTGTGTATGAGTGCCACAATGAGAAACAGACATGTTCCACTTAGCTCCAGAGACCCTGCCAGAATATTATGCATATTGACCTATAGATAAAGTACATCCTGCCTATACTTGCTCCACTACCTCCATAAATCACCAGCTGGTGCTCTGTATTGGTTAGGTACAGGATCCCGATGGTCGGGATGCTGGTGGTCAGAATATCGACAACGGCATCCCGACAGTCAGACTCTCGACAGGATTAGGTAAGTATCCTAACTCTAAGCCCTACCCTTCCCCAACCCTAACCCACCTTTCACAGAGCCTAACCCTAACCCTCCCCCCCACAACCTAACCCAACCCCTAAACCTAACCATAATACTTACTGTGGGGATGTCAGAGTTTGGGATTCTGGAGCCGGGATTCGACTGCATCCCTTCTGTATGTCTTGCTTAAGCTCCACTCCATCTAGAAAAACAAGTGTGTAACTGTAAGAACAGCTGTACCAGTAACTGCTACTACACCTTCAAATAAACCTGACACCTGGTTAAGCACCTGGACTGTTTGGTGTATCAGCAATTCCGCTAGTGTTTCTATTAACTCTGCATACCACTGCTCAATAACACAGACATATCAACACAATGGGAAGGTGAGTCCAATGTTGGTAAGATGCAGTCAGCATCCTTAAGTGCGGCCAACATAAAGAGTAGCCAATGGTCTGGTAGGATCTGAGTAGAACTAGTCGTTATATTTTTGAAACAATCAAAGTGTTTAAGTATTTGTATCGCTATATAAACCTCTACTATAACCAATACCCTTTAAACAAATCATCTCTGATATGTTTTATAGCGTTGTTTTCAAACTAAATAATGTTTAACAAAATCTTCCATTTCCGGAATTTTTATTCAAGAGAACTTCTTACCTACTGACATAGAGCTCAGTCATTTTGTCACCTGAACTAGTATACATGAGTATGCACCCATTCAGTTCTGCAGGAACTAGTGACAACATGGAGGCACATTATAGCCATAGGTTTGTGAGGTACTCGCAAGCTCTGAGGGAATGGAGAGACTACACTCTATGAATATTTTCAGCAACAAAATGGCTGCCTCTTTTTTGTATAGAGAGGAGATGGGCTTTAAAGGAGCAGACCTATTTTTCATTCAAGGAGTATAGTTACACCCAGTATACTAAAGATTGCTGATCAAAGTGCTTATTATATAGTAATTAATCTTCCTCATAAAACAACATGTCCACTTTGAAGCTTTGTGAATTTAATTACTTCCATCAGCATTCTCTGAAGATGTTCTCCAGGAAGAAAGTTGAAATAAAATATTCAAAGATTGAATTCCTCTTTCAATTACAAACTACTGTTTTTGTTTTCTGAATAGTAAATGATGATACATGGTGTGGTGTTTTGCTTAGGACAGCAACATCACATCCCGCGCCTTGGGAACTGTCATCTGTGACACCTGATCCACTCTTAGTATGACGTTACATTCTCTCATCATTTATTACAATCCACACACAATATCATTACAAGTAATTAGAGATGTACATAGATTTATAGTTAAATAGTCTTCATTTTTTTTTTTTTTAATTACTAGGAAATATTTTTATTTGCATAGTTACTAAAGAACAAGCTAATGTGTCTGATTGTTTAAACACAGCACAATGCCACGGACACTTGGAGAATAACCTAAACACATTTAACAGCCTATAACTTGATCTTATTATCTAGCAAAGTTTTCTGTTACATATATTAGTAATTTAACCTATTCGCGCTAATGCTCTTTTCAAAGCCCACCAAAGTTGTTTAAACTAAAATGAATAGTATTTTAAACAGTGATAGTTAACTGTTATTACAAGTGTTTTAATAACACACAATGCAATTGCGTTATTTTAAAAGTTTTTATCATTTCAATAGGTATCTCATTGAAAATAAAAGTTTTATTTAAAACCTCAACTGCTACAATCGCTTGGATCCTTCATAGAGTGTCACCTATGCCACAACCATGCCTGGTCTTCTCTCCAGGCAGCTGCGTCTGAAGAATTTTGAAGTTGAACACTGGTTGGATGAACCTCTGAGTCACTGATACAGAGACGAACCCCTCATTATTACTGGTTGGGAGAGGGTTACAGATTTTTGAAGCTTGTATTGTAGGCCTCAAGCTCTACTCTTACAATGTATTATAATTTTAACACACACATTTTTACACAAGCACTCTTATACAAGCACACACTTATAATTACTGCCCTGTAGAGAGGAGCCAATGTAAAGGTTTCTGCAGTACTAGAAATAGTAAGGCAACAACTTTGATTTATTTAAATGTATCTAAAGCAGGATTGTGAATAGTTGTATTATTCTTTAAAATGTACTAATTTCTGCCAGTCGTAATAAGTTTACTTTTCATTTTGCCTTCATCTAGGGGTGCCTGAATTTTATGACTTTATGTATTGCTATTTCCTCTAGGTCTATGATTACTGTGATTTTTCCCTTCTCTGTTCTGATGTCTGTGAAGATGGCCAGCGCTTTGCTGGGGGCGAGTTCCTGGCTGCTAACAGACTAATCATCTGGACCCAGGATGGGCACAGCTATATCTACCAGCTGCTGAACAGGTGGGCTCACATAGGACTGGCATATGATAAGTCCAGGTACAAAATAAGCTGTTTGTACGTGTATTGTAGAAAATCCCTGCTTGTCACACTTGATCAAAACCCATAACAAAACCCCTTTGACATTAGAACATTTGGCTTGAGTTTAGCACTCCTTGGTCTTTATGTGAAACAGCAGGACATGAAGAAATAAGATTACCCATGTAGAACTTGATTGGACAGATGGTGCTATGATTTCCAAGAACACAAAAGTAATTAGTTACCATCTTTGTAACTTCTTGTGGTGCTAAGAATTTTAACCCTGTCAGTCACCTTTTGTTTGATGTCATTTTAAAGCCTCATGTCGCTTTCTTTCTACAGTGGTCTTTCCAAATCTATCTGTCCGGTTGAAGGAGGATTACTTAAAGAAACAATCACTCCGCACTTGCTGTGCTGTACTAGTATGAAGGAAAAGGTACATTATCACCAATATACTGAAAAACAAAATGCATCACTTATAGAATTGCATTAGCTTAACCACACTTTATTCATTCAAACTGGTACTGAGATATCTGTGCAGCATGCTATAGCTTGTTTCTAAGGTGGCAATGGTTACTGTGTATGTGTTATATACTGTACATAAACAGTAAGTAATGAAGCCCTGACAGACGGGGCTGCTGTTATCACACAATTACATAGCAGATGACCTTCTATAGGATACAGTATAACAAATAAAACGTGCAGATGGCATAAATAGATGTGAAATAATAGAGGATACTAGCATATATACAGTACAGTGAGGCACACATGAAGTAGGAAAGGTTAAAAGCAGTGGGAATTTAGAAGTGACATTATAGAAAATGTAACTCAATGGCTGGGGTCACGTCGCCCACGAATATAGGTTTAAATTAATTTTACCCTAATTTTAAATGCTTTCCAACACTAATATTTATTAAAATACATAGATGTATTAAATATCTCATCTGTGTCTCCAAGCCCCCTCATTTCCCACACACACATGTACTTTGGTATATACAGATACACACACACATATGAAACAGAGACTGAGAATAAAATGTAATATGCAGAAATACAGCAGTTCACAATGATCTATTGATCATAGGATAAAGCACAGATCCAGGCATCCTTCTTCCCATTGCACCCTGGAATCTGGATCTATCATTAGTGTACTTGCCTATATCCTGAAATAAATGCTGAGAATGGTATTGAGTAAACTAGAAGGCATATACTGAACTCCTGGTTTGTTCATTCTGATGAATGGAAGTTCCTAATAAAGTTTTATCAAACATCAATTTCAGATTAATTTACTTTTATCTTACATTTTGACTAAGTTATACAAGCAGCAGCTGTTTGGAAACCAAAGTGTATTGTGTAAATAACTCACCTAAATGTGTAGTAGGTGACAATTGGTTACCAAGTGGTGAGTTAGATGAGAAGTGGGCACAAGTACTGACTTATACCAGCCTAGTTCAACCTAGTACCTTGGAGAGCAATGACAGGCCTGAGTGATGGGGAGGCATGTACAAATCATGGGAGCGTAGTCGCTGCCTGCACAGGTCTTTTAAACAAGCCTAGGCCTAGGTAATTAGTATCTGCTCCCCCACACCACCCACCACCACCTCGGGTGTCCCTGCTTCAATCAGTCATTAAAAACATATGTCATATATACTAAAATAATTTATGTGAGGGAAACAAGGAGATGTATGAGATGAAGAGCTCACTAACTAAAAATGACAGTGGCATGCTTAGACATACTGCATTATTAGAAGGCAATGAATCTCATTTATTCAGAACAAAGCTTTACGTGTATCTATTTGCACTGGTGCTACTAGATTTTTACCAAAGTGCAATGGTTTTGGGAGGAAGATTTTGGCATTTGTAGAGTAGCAGAAGTTTATGCAAAGCAAGGACATTCCTTTATAAATTCAGAGTAAGTGCACCTAGTTTTGCAGATTAGTGTGAAAACAAGTTTTCATTTTGTAAAGCCAGACTTTTGAAATTAGATAAAGGGGCGGAGAGGGACATTACTTGCTTGCATAGGGTTGAACGGACATTTTCACTCAGCAAAAACACTTGCATTTATCTCCATCTATGAGAGGTGGAGATCAGGTTTTGTCTTATACTTCTGCTGGGGGACATTTCCACCCTTCAGATGCATTTCAGAAGGGAAGCGTGGTATCACTATGACTTAAAGACGCCACACTCATGACCTCCATGTTGTAGTGGAAACTATACCTGTTTGGAACATGGGAAATTCCTTTATTTCAGGGGGTCAGTTTGTGTGTGTGAAGTTTTTAGTCCCTTTGCACTGAGTGCCTCTGGAAATGCTCTTCTATGCTGAAGTGCAGCATGGAGGCGCAAAATGGCTTCCACTACATAATGACACCTCATCTTTGCCAGCTCAGAGGTCATGGAAAATTGTGTGCTTTTTAGTGGGATGGAAATGGCTCTACACCCCTCTGCACTCATTATAGTAATCTCACTCTGTAAGTTAAAATCTTATTACTGCAGTACTGTACATTTACATTGTTCTTCACTAGAAATCCCTTCACCATCCACCTCTTCCATTCTTTCTCTGCAAACGGCTGCTCTTCTGCAAATGCATACATCTGTCTTTACAAAACTATATAGCCACGCCAAAATCTAAGGACATGGACAGGGGCATATTAACACCCGGGTGGGCCCATGTACAGCGCCCCCCTCCTCTGTATAGCACCTCTGCCCCCCAATTTTCAATCCGACTGTTAGTAAATGAGAGACTCCTGTAGTGGTCTATGTGAAAGTATTTGTTGTTGGGTGATGGTCGATTTTCGATTTTATAATTGATTTTATAGTCGATTTTGCCTTTAGTAAATTCCCAATTTGCAAACCTTACAGAAAATCAGCTATAAATACACCAAAAAACAAAATCAACATTTAGTAAATATACCCCTAAATGTCTACTGACTTTAGGCTAGTACATTGCAGTTCTTGAAGTTGATCAGCACATTTCAGACTATAATACAGTTTCTTAATGCTTCTCCTGGAAGAATATATCAATGTTTCCTTAAATCTGTAGTCTAAGCCCTGTGTAGATATACAGTAACTAGGGGGAAACGCCAAAGTGATGTTTCCTGTAGGCTTGATCCTGAGAAAAGTAACCGTCTTGTGAAAATTAGCAAATACCACTGTATAACATGGCATGAAACCTCCAGCCACAAAATTCATGTCACAGCCACAACTAGAATAGAGGTAGTCAAAAGAGGATGTAAGTCATGGAATGGAAGGTTGGGGGTAGGTAGAATAAAAGATACATTTTCATTTTCCTGCTGCAGCAGGTAAGAAGAGTAGATATAAATTAGTTGGTTTCCTATGAGTAAAAATTTCATTTAAATCAAATGTTCCTGCACTGAGAATCATGGAAATTCCTCTGCCAAATGTCTGGTAAATATTCCACTGCAAAGTTTTGCTTATTTCTCACAGGGCCTGATTCAGAGATGGAAGGAATTGCAGCGCTGCACACAAGTGGCTGTGCAATTCTGTCCATATCACATGCAAATGCAGCAGGATATGTCTTTAGGAAACAGACACCTCCTTGCTGCATCTGCGATTCCTACACTGTGACCGAGGTCGCAGCCTGGGATAACTGTCGGTTGCGATGGTCATCCCTTTGGCCGGGCTATGGTATCTGAAGCTTACTGCAGCCTGACCGGGTCCTGAGTGCTTGCGATGCCAGGAAGTCTGCGCCCATGGACGCAGACCCTGGCGTCAGCACTCCCAGAAAATGGGGGTGACGTGCCCCTGTTTCCGGGAATGCAGGCCATCCCCGCCCCCTGGACTTTTCTGCCTGTCAATCAGGCAGTGGTTTGGGGGAACTTTGTGCGGTATCGCAGGACCCGTTCTACACACGCGCAAAATGGGTCCTGCGCGAATGCAGTCCACTTACAATCGGAGATATGCGCTAACCATTGTACCGTACATCTCTGAATCAGGCCCTCAGTTCTAAGAAAATCTGACCAGTGTCACTCATTACATCATGGTCACAAGATGATGACGTTATATGGAAGCAGGGTGCAGATTAACATTTTTATCCAATTTTTGACCATTGGTGACAACTACAGTGCTCAATGACAACCAATGCTTAAGTATTTTTGATAGGATATTCTACAATTATAGTCTTCTTCCAGTGCAACACACATTTATCCTGTACACCAGTAATCATGTTTTCATTAAACATTTTCTGTTATATTGACACAGAGCTTTACATGTACTATGGGTTTCATGAATGAAAGGAAAGAGCCATTTTTGAAGATTCTATATTCTGGGGATTCTTCTGGCAGACTAAACTTCTGGCATATTCCTGATGTTCCTGTATCACAGTGTGATGGCTCCCCATTGGGTAAGACAAAACATTCTCTTTATAAAATATGACATGATCCAGTATAGCACAGTGAAAATTACACTTATGTATACCATGGTAAGTGTAATTCTAACTCCATTTCCACCTACAGGAGATGCATTACCTATTGCTAATTCTATGGATATTAGTCATTGGGGATATCTGTGAACATATAAAACTATAAGGCTATAGACTGTCTTTTAAACAGGCCACAAACATTTGAGGTTACTTCTAAAATGCAGAATAATTTACATTAGAAAATTCCTTTATAATGCATACATTTTCGTAATAAACACTTAAGTAATGGCTTCCTAACTCACTGTTGTATACATATATAATTTACAGGAATATGTACATATAGCAACTACATCCTCATAATAGACAGGTTAATATACGGGGGTGATTCAAAAAATTTCCGCACTCTGGCTGTAGAATTTATTTTAATCATCTTTCAGAAAAGACAAATACATTATTTTTCAACATAATCTCCCTGCTTTTCACTACACTTTGTCCATCTGTCAACAAGCTTTTGTATTCCCTCATTAAAAAATATTTTAAGCTGAGCTGCAAGCCACGAATGCACCGCTGTCTTCACCCATATCTGTTGTGGATTGTTGCACAGGCAGAGCCATGGCTGATTTGCAAATGATTTGCAACATAATCCACTATCACTCGTCGATCCAACAGAATCAGTGTTCTCATCGGACGTGGACGGACGTTCGAGCTCCTTCTTCATGCCTGACACTTGTGCTACCTTCTTTGAACTTCTCTATCCAATCATACACACTACTTTGCGACAAAACACTTTCTCCATTCTGTGCACAAAGGGATTGATAAATATCGGCACCAGACACACCCTTAGACCACAAAAAACGAACCACTGCACGCTGCTCTTCTATCGTGCAAATCACAAGTGGGGCAGCCATTTTTTCTTGCACTTCAGTCACAAATGAACTGACGTAATAATTTAAACCTGCACAGCAGTGACTGGGGAGACAGCGACCTGGTACGGAAAGTGTTGATAAGACAGTGTAACAGAAGCTTTAATATAACTGAAGTGTGGATAATTTTTGACCTGTCTATTATGAGGATGTAAATGCTAATGGTAGCGCTTTCTGTTAGGCGACAGAGAAACTACATTGTGCTGGTTTTATTTGTATGCTTTTTATCTCCTATTTTTTACTTTACTGGATCAGTGTCTTCTGCGTGCAGGATTTAGGATCACATGTTAATCTAGGAGGCTTAAGGCTGTACAAATTGTACATACAGGGAATACAAAATTTTCAAAAACGTACTACTAAATTGTAAAGTGATAATGAAATCTGGTGAACATAGAACTATGCAGAAAATAGCTGGAACCCATAGCTGCTGAGCTAGGCTGTGCTTGGCAGATCCGCATCTTGGTCGCACATTTAATGATTGCCTATTCAAAAGATTATGATTGGCACTATAGGAGTCTATTAATACAAAACTCAATTTAAAAAATGTATAGCTATCAATAAGATTGTATAGAACACGCAGCCAAGATAAAGAAATTGCTACCCATTAAGATAATAAAACAAAACCATTCAATGTCCTGGCACCATCTCAACACAACATAAATATTAATAAATATAAAATTATTTAAAAACTCTGTTATTACAATGAAATAATATTTTCATATGTTAGTAAAAACTGAAGAGATCAATAAGATGATTCAGGCAGAAGATTCCAGCTTATACCTGTGTTGTGAACAACCTAATTATCAAACTGGAAAAACTGTTTATACAATGTTAATACTCTCTTTTACTTTTGAAAATTCATGCACCAAGGATCAGTACATTTTATGATGCTATCAGTACTCTACAGTACTTTCTTTCTGATGGTACTCAGGGGTGCTTGGTGGTACTTTGTATGGAACTGTTTGGCAAAACAAAGCAGAACTAAGGGGGATATGTATTGGAGAGAGATAAAGTACCAACCAATCAGCTCTTAAGTGTCATTTTTCAAACACAGCCTTTAAAATGACAGAGGCTGATTGGCTAGTACTTTATCTCTCATCACTTTCTCTCTCTCCAAGGTTTCATACATCTCCCCCAAGTGACAAAAGAGAACTTAACTTTGAAACTTAACTGGCTCCAAGATTATTGGTTTTAACAAATTACATATTCATCAGTGGTTTTACATGAAGACGTAATCTGACATCCACATACGTTTGCTAAGTTAAAATTGTAAACATAAGAAATCTAACAGATAAGAACTTCAATAAATTGTTATTTTCTAGATATAATGTTTTTATGTCTGTACAATGACTACACTTTAATTATATTTGGTTATTGATATGTCGCTCTTTTTTCTTTTAGAGATATCACTAAAAGTAACAATGACACTTCAGGAAATGTTTGACAGGCATAAATCAATGTCTGAAGGAATCATAGATCACCTCTGTAATGCCGAGGAAGGAGTATCATTTGCTGCAATCACGGCTTCTCTCTATATCCCCAGCCTTGATAAGTTAGTGTGTGGCTGTGAAGATGGCAACATTGTCATTACGTTTGCATTGCATGCTGCCAGGGCAAGACTTCTTCGAGACCACCCGTTACTCAGAGGTAATAACAGACAGTGAAATTACAAATACCACATAAAATCACAATAGTCTATTTGAAATATTAGTTTTACATTCATGCAGGTGCTGTAGTTAATGCTATGGTTCTGAGACTGCCCATGCATCTCTGCTGATCTTGTTGCCAGGACCACCCAGTGTGCTCAAAGTGTCTCCTTGAAGGGTTCCATTTTCTAAATCTTTGTAAATACCACCAGTGAAAATATCCATTCTTCACAGTAAGCAGCAGTAAGGTCTTAGTGTCCCTTCAACCTCTGTCTATTGCCCTTGATGCACCTGCTAATTCTGGGTGTCACCAGATGCACCAATTTAGATCCAGTCATATCATAAACAAGTGATAATGATAGGTTCTGATATGGATATCAAAGTTCAATATGTTTTTCTGGTTACTGCTACGTATGTTTAGCTATTTGTCTGTCTTGGACCTCATTTCATTGCTGCCTGCTCTGACCACTACCTAGTATTAGTATCACTAATTTAATGTTTTATTTATTGTTACTTATTTATTTGAATTGGCTGATATTAGTTTGGGCTTCTTAAACAATAAACACAACTGATGTGTGCATATAACCTGAGTACGGTACACAGGGTGTTGACCGCTGTTATTGTATCAGTCCTTGATTTTATTTTGTTTAATAATCTGGTCTTCATTTAATTTGTAATTGTGCTGGTTGACTTTCTTGCAAACTAGTGTTGCGAAAAGTGAAAATACAGTATGTACAATGCTATTTAACTTCCATCACCTGTATTCCATTAACTTTCATCACCTGTATTTGTACGATTGCTTACCTCGTATTGTACAAACCCCAAGTTTTGAGGGAAAGTGGTCTGTTAGAGATATACAGCTCACAAGCCTGGTCACTTTTGTTAGATGATACAATGTTTATTAAGACATTATAAAGGACTACAAAAATAATGCAGTGTTGCTCTAATCTGTCACGTTACGTCTGATCAACCTGGGATACATCTGATCATCGCTGATTAGTTGTGCCCATACAGTACATTATGCAATCATCAGGCCAATCCGCTGATTAACTGCGGATTGGGCCGATGATCAAATAATGTATGTTCGCCATTACTGAAATGATTCAGTAATATTCCATCAAGATGGCCACACAACAACTAATCAGTTTTCCTGTGAACAAATCTCCTCAAATCTACTTTATGTCTAAGATCAGGCTGTCATACTTTTCTGAGGACCAACAAAATGATCAAAGCTTTTAAGCACAGTTGCAAATTGAGATGTGACCACCTGGTTCTGAGGATTATAGAGCCTGTCATTAAAGAATTTCTACCTCTTGGGGTCTCTCAAACATGATTTTCTTGACTGTAGACTGTATGCACTCAAAAGGTCTATCATTTTATATAATGAATTATCTTGATTCATCCCTTTAATCCTAGGGTGTCTGTGGTTAAACAGCACAATCCTCAAAAACATTAGAACAAACTGTGGTTACATGGAATCAGAATGTTTTGTTTTTGAATCATAGAGATTTAGTAGGCTTGTCAAAATACAGTAGTAAAAATACATGGTGGCAAAATAAAAAAAAAGGCATTGGGCAATAAACACATAGTAAGACATATGCTAGCATTATATAAATCCGAGGATTCTCATGGGTAAGCATTGACGACCCACCAGGGAATAAAATGAGACAGAAACAAGTGCAAAGAGAAGCCATGATAGAAAGGGACTGGTATAAGCAATAATAAATGGGGAGCATAAGTATAAATGAACTAGTGACCTGTTCGTTCAATTGATCACCAGTTGTTATAGAGAGAGCATACAAGGCACAAAGAAACATCGAGAACAGTAGGGGAGAGACATAGTAGGAAGAAAGATAATACACTAAGAAGTACATAAGGAGACATGGAGGGGGGAAATTATAAAAGTATGGGGTAAGCAAGCCTTTTCAGAAAAATTAGGTATGTAGAAGGAGGTCACACATTCACGCACGTCCAGGAAGTGTTGCGTTATGAAATGTGTGCCATGGAAACCTGACTGCATGAAACTTGTGCACTGTGTTGTTTTGGAGAATGGTTATATATTCCATTCTCGACACAAAACAAATCCTGTTTATAATCTCCTGATGAGACGGAGGATCAGGTTGTTTCCAAGCTCGGAAAAGCTGATACTTAGCTGCACAAGAAACATATAAGATAAATGTGTTAGTCTGCTTAGCTGTCTGGCAGACTGGGGCACATAAGTGTAAAGTAGCCGGTGGAAGAGGAGAGTCAAGAGTTTTCACAGAGGCAATAAGCTACTGGACCATTGCCCAAAACAATACAAGTCATGGACCAAATGTGGAAGAAATTACCAATGTGTCTATAGCATTGCCAACACAGGTCATAGGCACTGGGGTATATCTGGTGGAGGTGCACTGGAACAAGGTACCACCCAGTGTACACTTTATAAGCTCTCTCTTTAATGGCCACACTAATGGAGCATTTTGATACAGCTGATCTAATTGCATCCCAGGTGTCATCGCCCAAACTTAACCCTAAAAACAAAAAAAATATGTTGACATTCAGATGTTGTCATGTTATAGACGACATTATGAACATATCGACATTTTAACCATGCCGACCATTTTGCATGTCGATGTATTGCTTGTCAACTTATAATCAATGTCAACATTCTGACTGTCAGAACTTGTCAACATTTTTAATGTCGACCTTCTGAATATCGACCAGCTTACCGGATACCCACTGTAAAGTCCTTTGTAGATTTCCTTCTTAAAAGACTGGAGGTTAGTATACACTCTGATATTTTGAGAAGCAGTCATTAGAAGGTGTGCAGAGTTATTGTGGGAAGACAGCTTACAGGAGTATAGGAAATATTAATATGATAGGAAGATTGTAGAGGGTGGTGTGGAAAATATTTGGAGATTAGTGTGATTTAGAGTATAAGGGGTAAATTTACTAAGAATCGTGTCTGGCCAAGTTAGTATTCTCGTGAGAGTTTCCCTTGATTTTCAAACATGGAGATTTACTAAAGGCAAACACGGTTGCTTGAAACACAAATCTATCTGCCAAACACTGCTGAAAACACAGATAGAAGTCAATACACCATCAGCCAAACTCACAAGTATTTCCATAGATGCAAATACAACACAGGGATTTACCAAGAATCGTGTCTGCTAACACAATTGTGAATGGAGCAAACTTAGGACAAACTAAAAGTTAGAAATAGACCCTCTTCCCAGCAGACTACTGAGTGTAATAAAGTAATGAAAGAGTTTAAATAAAAACAAAATAACTTGCCCTCCCCAATTCTCCCTCCTCCCCCCCCCTCAAAAGCATAACCAGACCTGGAACTCTGAACCCGGTCTGGTAGAGGGAAATTTGGGTGAAAATGATGTGGGGTTCCCCCTATTTTCCTTTAATAAGCACCGGGCTGAACCATCCGGGGAGCTTACACTACAGCAGGGAGACATTCAGTGTGGGGTCCCCCTGCCTGAATATGAACTAGCCCCAAACTTATCAAACCAAGGTTGGCAATCCTTGGAAAATGGGGACTCTCCAAAAAATGCTCCTCCGATCAATAATCAGCCCCAGGATGTTTTTACTTGCACCCTGGAGGCGATTGGGGCAGCGATAATGGTGTAAATAAGGGGTTAATATTGCTTTTCACAGTAGTACTACAAGTCCCAGGCAGCCTGCCCTGCGAGTCTGCGACACTTGTAAAACTACAAGTATCAGCAAGCCGCTAGCACTAGTACCCCCATTGTGGAAAAAAAAAAAAAAAACCCACAAGAGATACACACCAAATGATTTTTTTTCACTAACTCACTCACTCACCCCAACTCACACTACATACTTACCTACTCCTGAAGTAGGCATCCATTCTTCAGAAAATAAACCAATTTACCCGGACCATATTCCTATGCTGTATGTACAAGGTTTCTGCACTTAAACTGATCTTAGCCAATCAGCAGCTGGTTACTATGACAAATGTTGATTGGCTAAAGGTGCCCACACACATACCGATGTGCTCACGATCCGATTTCTTGTCCAATTTCCTCATGAACTTTCACGGGAGCTTCCTTGCCATCGTTATCACGATTTTGAAAAAAAGACACCCAATCTGTTTTACGATCTCACGATCTATCGGATCGTACGCATCGTGAGATTGGCCATTACAAATCGTGAGTTTAAAAAAAAAAAAAAACAGGCTCTTGACTATTGGTGGGAAATTTAAATAGCTATAACAATGGAAGGGGCTATCTAGGGAGTATAAAAAGAAGGCACCCTTTAAAATCTGTGTACATTCTGCTCTGCTACTAGATAAGGCTAGGTGTTTTCCTGCTGAACCCTGTACATTGCTACTGTGCTCTTTGTATTTGGCTTGCCTTTTACAAAGTTTATTCTACCTGCAAGTGTGTGCTACCTACCTGCATTCTATCCTGTTCCTGAATTCTGTGCTGATGCATCCCTATCGGTATAGAGTGTTGGTCGCTGAAGCTGGGGTCCGGGAGATTAGGAAGAGGGCCCAGCGAAGAAGGACAAGAGCATGCTGGACCAAGGAGTGGCTTATACAAAGGGATACCTGCTCTCACATGTCCCTGTTGATGGAGATCAAGGAGAACAACCCGTATGACTATCGGAACTACCTGCGCATGGATGACGCCACCTTCCAGGAATTGCTGTATCTGGTGACCCCCCACATCCAGAGACAGGACACAAGGTGGCGGAGGGCAATCTCTGCTGAAGACAGACTGGTGGCTACCCTGAGGTACCTTGCTACAGGAAGGTCATTTGAAGACCTGAAGTTTGGGGCACTCATCTCACCTCAGTCCTTGAGAGTCATCATTCCGGAGACCTGCAAAGCCATCGTTAAAGTGCTACAGTACCAGTATTGCAAGGTAAGTAAAAAAAACACACCACACATTGGTTTCTTGTGCAAAGAAATTTTTTTTTTTTTTTTTTACTCAACATAAAGCAAAAAATAGCCTTCATTTAGTACAATGTGCACTGACCTGCAGGCAACTGAAAGTGTGCACTAAACTGTGTGCAATATCCTTTTTTTATAACAATTTTACATAAGAACAATATCACCCAATTTTATGAATCCCAATAGGTAGCTGGCTGTATGTGATAGGGTGGGTCAGGCGCCAGTTTGAAGTTTGAACAGGCCAATACACACATGGCACAAGTATACATTGTGGCCCCTGCTTCCAGCAATGTGTACTTGTGCCATGTGCGTAGTGACCTTGTCCAAATGGCGTCATCACCACCCTATCCCATGCAGCAAGCACCTATTAGAATTGATAAAATTTGGTGATATTAAAAGCAAGACAAAAAAACAACAGAATTAAATATCACCAAATTTTATGAATCCCAATAGGTATCTGGCTGTATGTGATAGGGTGGGTCAGATGCCAGTTTGAACAAGCCAATACACACATGGCACAAGTACACATTGTGGCCCCGGCTTCCAGCAATGTGTACTTGTGTCATGTGTGTAGTGACCTTGTCAAAATGGTGTAATCACCACCCTATCACATACAGCAAGCACCTATTAGAATTCATAAAATTTGGTGATATTAAAAGCAAGACACAATTTACATCTATGTATATTGGGGCGACTCATCCGCTGCATCCAGCAGAGCATTATACAAGGTCATGCTGGTCCTTGGTGGGGGAGTAATATCTAACTGGGCAGGGGGGGGGGTGGACATACCTATTTGGGGCAGGGGAAAATAGCATTGGGTCTGCTATGTATGTAGAATTGGAGATATTTTTGCTCATACAGCGACTCAACAGGTCGTAGTTTAACCTTAGAAAATTTCTTTTGATATCTGTATCCATATTTCTCAATGTGCTGTTCACATGAGCTGTGAAATCATCTATTGCATCTGGGGATTTCTGCAGCAGACGTTCTGCGTTTTCGAAAAAATTGTCCTCACGTTCAGTAAGGTCCTCCTTTCTCCCCTGTTTTTTCTTCTTTTTTTGCGGTTGTTGTGAAGAAGATGAGGGTCCAGGTGGAAGTGGAGTTTCCACTTGTGTGGTATTCTCCGGCTCACTGTCACCACCGAGCAGACTGAGGTCTGGTGTGGATGCTAAATCAGGGTCTTGGGTGGGAGTCTATATAGGAAAAAAAGAAAAAAAAATTATAGTTATGTTTTAACCCCTTTTTTACTATTTTTACAGTTTCCTAACACCGTGGAGGAGTGGACCAGCATCGCGGAAGATTTTGAACAACGTTGGAATTTCCCTAACTGCAGAGGAGCCATCGATGGGAAACACATCCGCATCAACCCACCTGCCAACACTGGATCATATTACTACAACTACAAAGGATTCTTTGAACATGTGATGAAGCCATTTGCACAGAGGGGCCTGACCAGAGAGAAGAGGATCTACAACTACCGTCTATCCCGGGCACGGCAAATTTTGGATAATGCATTTGGAATAATGAGCAACCGCTTCTGCATTTTCCACACCACCATCAATCTACGTGTGGAGAAGATAGACTGGGTCGTGATGGCATGCTGTGTGCTGCACAGCTTTCTGCGAAGAAAATCTACTCAACGAGGACCAGTCCCAGCTAGACCAGTAGATGTAGGACCCTGTAGGACATTGAACATTTGACATCTTTGTCTGCACCACCAAATACAACAACATCCACCGCACGTGCCAAAGAAATGAGGGAGGAGTACATGACCTATTTTAATGGACCAGGTGCTGTACCATGGCAGGAGGACTGTTTGTGAACTACTGACTAAATTGGACATTTGGGATTTAACAACAAAAACATTAAGGATTTTGTGTCACTACTTACCAAGACTTCTGCAACCTCCTCTTCTCCCTCACGCTCAGCCATCAAGACGATAGATTCCCTTTGAGGCTCTTGTTCACTGATGAATGACATCATTCATCAGGTAGTACCACAGCGCAGGACTATATATTTAATCTGTGCCCGCTCCTGATTTTTTGGAGTCATCCACCTTCTTTTTTTCTTTGATGTACACTGTCCTGAGATTTTGAATCTTTTGCCGTACAGTTTTCAGGTCTGTATCAGTGATGTACTTTTTCATATACTCTAAAAGTTCCTCTAGTGCGGCCAACTTCTGGGACTTGTTGTGGTACTTCCGAGAACTGATCTTCCACAGACACGCTTTCGAGTGCAGGATTTCAATGAATCCTCTAACGAATTCACGTTCCCTATCCATGGACATTATCTATGAAGAGGAAAAAAAAGAACATTTAAATATTTGTGTATATAGTTTTGTTAAATTTAATGTTGTTATAGTTCACATTTTTAATGTTTTAATATTTTCTTTTTAACAGGTATTTTGTTAAATTTAATGTTGCTATAGTTAACATTTTTAATGTTTTAATATTTTCTTTTTTACAGGTTTTTAAAAATGTAATGTTATAGTTAACATTTTTAATGTTTTAATATTTTCTTTTTTACAGGTTTTTAAAGGTTTGTTATGGTATTGTAATCGTGTTTTCTTTTACAGGAATGTCATGTGTTCATTGCTTGGTAATATAATGTTTTTTTTTGTTTGACAGCATGGGTCTTTCCACCTTTGGACCTGTCACTGTTGTAGAACTACAGATCCCAGCAGGATGCCCTAAAAACAGTTTTAACATGCTGTTATTTCCCAAGGCTGGGATCTGTAGTTCCACAACAGCTGGAGACCGAAAGGTAGAAGACCCCCAGCTTTAAATAATGTGTGTTTTTAAATATAATGTATAGTGACTATTTTGTAAAATACGTGTTTATTTATTTATTTTTTGTTAAAATAAAAATACATTTTAAGTAATATATCTGTATTGAATTGATTTTTAAACATGTTTATTATTAATATAATATGTTATTTCAATATGAATAATCTTTCTGGAATGTATTTGTTTATTTTGATTAAATATTTTTGTCTATTAATTTTTTAAAAAATTGATTGGTTTTCTAATTATTAGGTGGCCCCATGACGAGGTTAGGTAACGGGGCACACATTGGTGGGCAGTGGGAGCTTTATTGAATGACCCAGCCACCACCCGCCTCAATACGGTGGGCGGTGTCTGGGTCATGCATTTATTACCTGGGGGCACACATTGGTGGGCAGTGGGAGCTTAATGCATGACCCAGCCACCGCCCGCCTCTTTCCGGCAGGCGGTGGCTGGGCCATGCATTTATTACCTGGGGTCACACATTGGTGGGCAGTGGGGGAGCACATATTGGTGGTCAGTGTGGTTGCATTTAAACTGTACAAATACTCACCAAACTTTCAACAAAACAAGACTTCCAGTGTGCAGGCTCCCAAAGTGCGTCTATCATCCTCCATACATGATGCTGCACAAGATGGCGATGGGGCGTGCACAGGAAGCTGTCAATCAAATTACGCGTTGTGTGATGAATCGTACGATTCGTCATGAGGGAAAAAAACCCTCACGATCGGCTTCCATCGTGTTCCAGGTTGGCTAATCTGCCATACAGCATGGCAGATCAGAGGATGCGAGGAACGACGAGCGGGGACGCGCATCGGCATCGTGATCATGAATATTAACTCACGATTTGTACTTTTATTACCCAACTCGTTGTAACGCTTCGTCGAAATCGGCCAAATTGGATGAAAAGTCGGTATGTGTTTGGGCACCTTAAGAGCTGCAGGACTCTTAGCCAATCATGGCTAAGGTACAGGAAACAGACATGTATAGATAAATGACACAGCTACAAAGCTGATTGGATGCAATGGGAAACTTCTCCACTTTATCTCTCTGTAAGGTTTTATTCATCTCCCCCATATGTCTCACTCTATTTATTAGTCATACATGTGTAGATGGGTAGTCAGTTATCTATTAAATTAATGTGTCCATATACACATGGATAACTAAAATAAATGTGTGATATGTACAGTATAAATGGGGGGCAGGATTTCATTCTTTTCTAATTTTACCTTCAAGTATGTATTTATTTAATTAAGCAGCCATTAACCATACCCCAGATTGTCATGATTTTCAGGGGTCATGATCAATTTGCAGGGCATGTGTAACTGTCGGGAGATATGCATTAACAAAATAAACTAAAATGTTACTATTTTTACCAAGTAAATGTAAAAAAAAGTCTTTAACCAACATGTTATCTGCTAATATATCTTTGCTCATAGGTTCATTGCTACACAAAATATTTGCAGGCCATTACTGCAGTGTGACAAGTATACTTTATCCACATGGGCAGTCGGAGAAGTATGATCCAAGTTGGCTCATTTCTGGTGATCAGAATTCATCTATAATTTGGAGAGATGTATTCACAGGAGAAATATTTCACAAGTTCACACTACAGTCCGGATCAATACTGAACCTACTTGTTTCACCGTGTGATTATCAAGTAAGGATATTGGTTTAAGTCATACTTGCCTATTTTCAAATCCTCCCCTCTGGGAGATCCTCACAGGGGAGGTAGAGGTGGGAATTGTGGGGGGAGGCACGATTTGCAGCATTGTGGCCTTCACTGTGCAATGCTGCGATTAGCAGCAGGAGGCAGGACCATGATGATACAATTCACTTAGTGGCTGGCCTACTCTGCTGGGAGAACTCCCCAAAATTCATTAGTCCCCCAGTCATTCTGGGATAGTGGACAAGTATGGGGTAAGAAATGTATGTGCTTAGACAGTATATTTACTGTAGTTATCGCTCTCCCTCTCTCTCTCTCTCTCTCTCTCCCTCTCTCTCATTATTTTTCTGAAATCCTTGTTTATATTCTGTGCAGTGATCTCTTGTTTTAATTATTGATTAAATCACCTTTGTTTTGGCACAGTTAAAAATAATTTAAAAAGACAGCTTTAGGTCAGCTAAAGCTGACATTTAAAAAAATGCCTGACCTTTTGAATAAAATACATAGAACTCTGATGGACAGTCAACATGTAACACAAAAGTCTCTATCTTGCAGTGGGAAAATATCTGTACTTTTAAAGAAAACTGTCAAAGGAGCTAAACAAATATATATATATATATATATATATATATATATATATATATATATATATTTATAATCTTTTCTTTGTCCAACCTTCAAGGGGAATGTCAATGCCAGTGTGTTATCTAATAGATGGGACAGGCTCCCAAGGAAAAAAACATTGCCACACAATACACATGGAGGGATCCTTAAAAACAGACAAAACATCCACATACATACTGTACATTTACAGTATATAATTTTTCCCATGTCACTTTTACATATTAAGACTAGTCCCAGAAAATGATCCTGACATGTATTCACATAGAGGTCGATTCAGACTCGGACGCTAAGCTGCTCTCACACGCAGCCAAAAGGGGCCGGGTATGCAAATGCCGCGATCGCACTGCCTGGTGGAAGGACGCCCTCTATGTCTTAGAGAGCGACGGCAGAGTGAAAGCATGCCAGTATAAAAATGCCCACCTTTCTTTCTTAGCACACGTCATCTCCGGGAAGTGCGTGATTAATCGGATACATTGAGAGCCATCTGAGTGTAATACCCCACTATGTGAGGCATTATGTCAGACACTGTGCATCATTCTACAGTGCATGTGGATGCCATTACACAAACAGACAATTTCCATCAGCCACTGCAATTGCTGAAGAGATCAGGAGCAGGTCATATGACAAGTGTCAGGTGTTCAGGACTGGGACAGTTGGATGTAGGTGTCAGTTGGGGAAACTCCTGAGGTAACTGGCGGGAAGGTTGGAACTACGCTGGCTGAGCACTGTCAGCTGTGGCTAATGGAGGCAGGTGCTTCTGGACAGTGTCAGTGAGAGAGTCAGGGCTGGTGTTTGCCTGCTGCATGAGTCCACTATTGTACTGCAGGAGACCTCTATGGTACTGCAGGAGACCTCTATGGTACTGCAAGAGACCTCTATGGTACTGCAGGAGAGCTCTATGGTACTGCAGGAGAGCTGTGTCAGTGAGCTCTGTTGGATGACAGCTCTGATGCAGGCTCCCCTTTCCTATGACAGCTGAGTCTCTGAATTGAGGAGGGAGTGCTGTATCAGACTCTGGTGGCATTGAACTGCATCTCCTGCCGACGAGGACCAGGTAACAGCTTCTTTCACTGCGGCCAAGTTAACAAGCCCGGGGTTTGCACCATGCAAGCGGACATTACAGCAACATATTGAGCAGCAGGAACCTTACCACGGCCCTATTCATTCACCAATACATCAACAAACCATTAACCAGAAATATGTGCACCAACACAAGGGTATTTGGCCAGAAAGTGTACATTTCCTCTGGAAAAATTATGGTGTCTTCATTAGAATCTTAAATAGGAATTGTTTATCGTAATGTAATGAAAAGTTACTTTGTTAGTATAACATGTAAAATTGATTGCAAACAAAACTTTACTCTGAAAGTGACAGTTCTTGTATTTTCTTATGAACTGTAAGATCTAACTCAATTTGCCTTTCAGCCTACTTTGGAGTTCCTGCTAAATAAACTGCCATAGAGTGTATTAAATATGTGAACTTCTATTGTTTGAATGTATGTATTGTGTGAAGCTTTATATGTGACTTTTATTACACAAACTGTCTAAAAAATTATTTCTTTAAATAAAATAAATTAATTTGAAAGGAAGGATACAGTCACTTGTTTCTGGACTAATCCTCCTTACCTCTCTAGTGGAATAAGAAGATAAAAGGAAGTGAAACAGCATAGAGGAATTTCTTCCCCAAACAGCAAAGTACGCAAACAACTCAACTTAACACACCTATACACTGCCTGGCGGGGCATCACAGGAGCTGCACGCAGCGCTTGAGGTAGACCCTACCCCACCGCAAGCACTGCGATCAGTGATTTCTAAAAAACGAAGTGACGTGTACAATGACGCTTCTTTGCTAATTATGCACACCCATAAAATGCCATTTAGACGCCCAGACACGCCTGCTTTCACACATCCACTCACTCATTCACAAGCACCTTCCCGTTACCATCCACAAACGGCACTATTTGTCACTCAAAGTAGCGTCCAGTCTGTGTACTACGAGCGCACAATTCCCGAACGCAGTGAGTGACTCACGCATATGCATATTGAAGCAAATGCATGCGCAAACGGGCGATTATCGGCCGTAGCGTGCGTCCGCGGCTTAGCGTCCGGGTCTGAATCAGGCCCACAGTTCTCCTGAGTACCAGGGTACTTAATATACATTCTTTAAATAAGGATTTGAGATGCTTCCGGTGGGCAAGCCGAATGGACTGGCCTCATTTTGTAGAGCTCCCTGATTCTCCCCATACATCGCGGACTACACTTACCACGGGTGACGGCATTTGTCAGCTAAGGTCCCTGGTATGCTGCCAGGAAAGTGTGGCTGCAGCCCTGGCTCCCTGCACACTTCTCTGCCGGAATCTAGCCACACACAGGTACGATGCTGCCCGTGGCCCCCATCTTGGATTCGTGGCCGGGCATCTTTCTTTGCCTCCCCCCCATATCCCTACTAAATTCAAGCCCCCAGAGTCATCACTGGGCTCCCCAGCCTCCAAGCTACTTCCTGGCCAGCTAGACAGGCTGTGTTTGGAGCTGTGACAGGGCAGCATAAGGTGGCAGAAGAACGCCTCTTCCCCACTACTTCCTCTGCTCTCATTGCAGCTAGCTGCTGCATCTTTGCTGCTGGCATTTCTAACAAGTGTGTGCTCCCCAACTGTTTCCCTCCTTGATGGATATACATATAGGGGTAATAACATCTCTCTAATGTTATGGAGAAGTTTGTTGCCAAGTCCCAGAGAGGCCCCATAGTCTTCCAAACAGCTAAGAACAAGGATAAACCAACAGTATCTGGAGCTTTCTCCTCCCCGGCCTCCCCATCCCCTGAGGATCATTTTAAAAACCTGTTTGACTCAAATAAATACAGTACAGCATCTGTTCAAAAGGCTAAAGAAAACTCAGATGATATATCACCCTTACTCAACCAAAAACTAGCGCCCCTGACAAAGCAGTTAATTCAGCTGTCACTCAACTGTCACAACACTGTTAGCGGTTGACGGAGGGTGCTGGCACTGGAAGATGAGTTGCATGAGGCTAAAACACAAGTGCATACCCATGAATCTACTATAATGGCACTACTTGATAAATTAGAGGACCTGGAAAACTGGAACAGACACAACAACCTCAGATTGATTGGACTCAATGAATCGGTCAACCCCAGGGAACTTCTGCCACTTGTCTCCTCATGGCTGCCTACCACTTTGGGCATGGAAGCTCCAATGAACTCTGGGCCTGATTCAGAACCGCTCGCAAGCGCATTGCACTCGCAAGCGGGTCGATGGTGGCCCAGTGCGCGAGCCCCGGAGTGAGCGTAAAAAGCGCTTGCTCCAGGACTCACTACAAAGGGGCGGCTGTCGATGTTGATCGACAGCTGGCCCCGTTTTGTAGGCGTGGCCGGGGGTGGCTTCACAAACGGAGGCGTTCCCAAGCGAACGCCGGCCGTTTGTGGGCAGCCCCACTGACATCACCAGTGATGTCAGTGAGAGAGCTTCCGGCTCTATTACATGACTTTCCTCCCTTGACTTTCCTCCCTTGTCCTGCTCACTGGGACTGGATGGGGGAAACCGATAGGTATACATTTGTGCAACTTTCACCTAGGGTGGGCATTGGTTAATGTCTACAGCAATACCTGCAGAGAGAAAATATTACATCATCTAAAATGATTTTCACCAGATGTGGCATTCTTGCAGGAATCCCACTGGAAACAGCTGGATTACAATACTCTCAGGGAAACTTGGGTAAAGGAATTCAAAAGTGCATCTTTCACTACTAAATCCAGAGGGGTGGTGATTTTGTTTAGTAAATTTATATCATATGAGATATTGGATGAACAGGCCGACCCAAATGGCAGATTTATAGTCTTAAAAATATGGATAGAGGGTGATATATTTACTTTTGCCTGTGTGTAAGACCACCCCCCCCCCCCCCCCACCTTGGCCCTAACGTGTCTTTCTTTTCTGATATTTATTCTAGTCTCCAGGTCTGGGCAGAAGGAATCTTAATATTAGGGGGAGACCTTAACGTAGCTATGGAACTCGATGTAGAGACTTCGGGTGGCCCGATGTAGAGAATGGGACTCGACGTGGAGCACCATCCACACTGTCGCTACTTATAGCTATATTCCAATTGGTAGACCCATGGCTTTATTTATATCTGGTGTCCAAAGAATATACTTTCTTCTCCCATCCACACAACTCGTTTTCCCAGTTGGATTACTGGTTGGTTTCCTAAACCTTGCTCCATAGGGTAATGGACTCTGAGATAGCTGAAATCCTAATCGCTGATCATGCCCCAGTGTGTTTTTCTCTTTGTTTGCCATCCTCAACGCTCTCTTACTATAATTGGTGCTTCCCAGATTATCTTTCCTCTTTGGAGGACTTTCAGCAACAGTTGGTAGGTCACTTTAATAATCTTCTTATCAATCTTCTCTGGCAAGCCTCTAAACCGGTCATGAGAGGTCATGTGATACCCTATGTCTCTTATAAGACAAAATCTCTCAAGAATAGGCTCCAGCAAGCTAGTGCTTCGGTGGCCACAGCTTATGCTAAACTGTTATAGGATCCTTCTGATTCTCACTCCAATATATATAGGCTTTATATGACTTATTATACATGGAACAGGCCCAAATGAACATCAATTTTCAAAAGAACAAATACTTTTGCTGGGGGAATAGGCCTGGGAAATTCTTGGCAAGAATGGTAAAATCTTACACATCCCCTAAACCTATTTCTTTAATCAAATTGACCCCTTCTGAATCTACCATGATTCCTAACAGAATCGCAAAGGGATTCTTGCAGTATATGAAACATTATACCAGGCACCTATAGATGATTCTGACAAGGGTATGGAGTTTTTAGGACAGGTGGGGTTAGCTAAGCTCACATCATCAGATAGGGAGAATTTTCTTCTACCTAAGACAGAGCAAGAGATTGCCTCTGCTATCAAATCATTACCTACTGGTAAAACCCGGGCCCAGATGGGTTGTCGGTGGCATATTATAAAATGCTCTTTCCACAGGTTACTCCTCAACTCTTGGTCTCGTATAACTCTGATACTTAATGGTAATCCAGCACCCCCTGTGTTTAATACTGCACGTATCATAGTTCTTCCAAACCCTGGAAAGGATCTTGCTTTGGTCTCATACCACCCAATTTCTCTGCTCAATCAGGACCTGAAATTGTTTTCCAAGATTATGGCCCAGCGCCTCCAATTATTATAACTTGGTGTCTCTCTTACACACCACTCTCTTTCTTTACCTCCCGCAGCTAGAGAAAACATCTTAATAAACAAGACATGCTTAGCATGACGTATTATTAGAACACAATCCCGCCTATCCAAATTGTCCTTGCTTTATTTTACCATTATGGGGTAATGCCTCTTTCCCACCTGGCAACTCTGCCCAATTCCAACACTGACATACCAACGGTCTTCATTATCTCTATCAATTTCTACATGACCGAACACTCCAACCTCTCACACGCTCTTAGCTGCAAGAGAAATGTCCTTCCATTTTTATTCCATTGTTTCCTTATTTGCAGGCAATGAGCTATAGTCAAACCATGTTATGTGGCTTTTTGGCAGCAGACTTAGACTGGGGGCTGGATGGTGCACTGCGTCGCAAACCACTTGACCCTTTCTCTACCTCCTTTATATATTCTTGTGCCCGACCCCTCATTGATCTAGAGTCAAGTACTACAAGACTAGTGAAATGGAAAGAGGTTTTTCCACATATTCCTATAGAGACTATTGCTCAATCCTACCTTAAGATGAATAAGCAACTAGGGTCGGTCTCTTATGCAGAAATGCACCTCAAAAATTTACACAGGGCATATTACACTGCTAATACAAAAGAGAAATAGTTTTGCGCTAATGAAAAAATTGGTATAGGTGTATTGGATATGGTAGAAATATCAATAGGATCAAGAAGACAATATAATTCGCATATATCATTATATATTAAATAAAAATAGCAATGCTACATTACCAATAATACAACATTTCATAAAACTTGATTATACCCTGATAATCGCATAATGCTAGCAGCAATATCAATTACCAATATCAATCCAGACCTCCTGGTATAAAAATGCATATACAACTGTTTTCTACTGGCATCAACCTGGTACAAATGCCATTTTTCTCTTCTGGGGTAAAACTGGTGCATGTAATGTAATTTTGAAATAGACTGTGCTTTGTAACCTTCTCAAACTGTGTTTTTTGGCACATGTTGCTCCTGTATATTTGGCACAAAAATACATCCAACACTAAAAGTGCCCCAATGTAGGGAGAAGTGGACAATTATGTGCATGTGCATTAGCAATTGAATTGTTAAGGTCTTTCTACCATAATGAACCTTTATGAATCCTGAAAACCCTACAAAACCTTGTGCGATTGACTGAATCCATTGAAATAGCCATCAAAGCAGATAGATACAGTAGCTACAAAACTATTTATATCCTATTTATATTCTGTCATTTATTTATTTTTTCTCTTTTTCACTCACAGGTGAAATTGTTCCAGAGCATATATTGTATATGTAGTGATAATTCAGTGGCACTTCTGAATCTCCAGGAGCGAATTTGCTTTTTCCATGCTAGAAAACATCTCTTTCCTGTAAAGACAATGAATTGGCACCCTGTGGAAGAGGTCTTGGTTGTTGGCTGTGAAGATGACTCTGTATATGTATGGGAAATTGAAACAGGTACTTTAATATTTTAGTAGCCTCATCACATTATACAGTACATTAAAGATGTTCTGTTAAACTAATGTTTCTAATATTCTAGTTAAAAATCAATTTACATAATTTAAACATAGTGATCACCATTGAAAACAACATATTGGACTATGTTTAATTATTGTAAGGAGGGGGGTGGGTGCCGAGCTCAGTCACCCATAATTTTAACCCCTGGGGGTTCCGTGGCTCCCTGATGTTGGGGAAGGCTCTCCAAAAATGTCCCCAGTCTTGCATTATGTTCTGATCTCCAGACTCGTGTCTGGGTAACCTCCTTGATGTTGTTGCAGAAATTTTCACTGTGCAGCTGAGCAAGTGCTTCATTATGCCAGTGCCGCCCAGACCCCTAGATACTACTTAAGCACAAGGTAAAATACAGCATTTAGGCTTCACTGCTATTAATGGAAACTTTGTTTAAAAGTAATTTGTTTATCCTCCTAATGTCTCATAGCAAGTTATCATGATGTAATATACTGTAAGTTACAGTATACCTTCCATGTTGTGAAAAATCTAGTATGAATAGTTCTCCCCAGACTTGAGGGGTCTCTGGTACAGTTGACCGTGGTCTTCTTTTCCCTTATAACAAAAATGGTTTTGGCACCATATTTTCAAAGAAATTGCCAGAAAAATGGCGGCTAACAGGCAGGTAAGTAAACGCAACGGGCATGATTCAGAGGTGGACACAGCTGCAGCTGTGATAATACTGTATGCAAATACAGGTTGAGTCTCCCATATCCAAATATTCCAAAATACGGAATATTCCGAAATACGGAATATTTTTAGCATGACTGAGATAATAAAACCTTTGATTTTTGATGGTTCAATGTACACAAACTTTGTCTAAGGCACAAATTATTAAAAATATGGTATAAAATTACCTTCAGGCTGTGTGTATAGGTTGTAAATGAAACATAAATTTATTTCATGTATGTACACAAACTTTGCTTGAGCCACAAAATGATTGAAAATATTGTATAAAATGAGCTGCAGGCTGTGTGTATAAGCTGTATATAACACATAAATGCATTCTGTGTGTATATTGGGGTCCCATTCCCAAGATATTTCATTATGATATGCAATTATTCCAAAATACGGAATATTCCGTTATCCAAAATACCCCTGGTCCCAAGCATTTTGGATATGGGAGACTCAACCTGTACTAGGTTCAGCCTTCCCTTTGTGCACTGGTGTGCGCCGGACAGAGCAAGCCCTGAGATGCCCACTTTCAGTGGCTGTGGATGGTGCAACTTTGCCAGTGGTTCCAAACACTGAACCATCTGCGCACCATTGGGTCCACAATCGATACTTGTACCAGTCTATGGTTGGCAGAGTGTCTCCTTCTGAACTCCAGCTAAACATGGCCTCTGTGGCTGGGACTTTGTGTTTCGGAATGCAGCTGTGTTCACAGACACGCCTGTGACACTCCCATAAGATGGACTGTTTTTCATTCACTTCAGCCCACCTCCTTGCCAATGAAAGATTGACAGGTAAATATAGTGTAAAATTGTTAATTATACACGCATCATTGTAAAAACACTGCCTCCACAGCTGCACTGTCCAGTGCATTTTTAGATGCACCATCAGTGTACTAGCAGTCGCACCATCGAAACTTGCACTAGTGCAGTGTCTCCGAAAGAGTATGGTCTCTTATGTGAGCGGTTGTGCATCTCTGTATGCAGCCGCTTTAAGTGACACACCCACAACACACCTACAATTTACTCTCATAAGACTTACAATTAGCATGCATCGGTATTGCTACCCCTCTGTTACCTTCCAGGAATGTCCACTAAATGTGTACTGCGCAGAGCATCAGAATGCATGCACTGAGTGACAGAGACGCATGTGCACTACGAGAAACATCAGCTGTTTGTAATGTCTCTGTAACAAATATCACAGCCTAGGACTCACGGCTCCTCTGTTCTCTCCGCATCCTTACAGCAGACTCTAAGTAGTTTTCCTCTCACGCACACAGCTCTGGTGAAAACTCCTTTCACAGACCAGTTCAGAGCAGCGTGCTCTAGCTGCCAGACACACCGCTGCAAAATGCCACACACTGCCTCCTCATATTTATGGGTTCTTCTCTATGTCCCTGCCGCTCTTCTGTACAGGCACCTGTTTGGCTGCCCTTTGGCCTTATGGGGCATGGTTGCCACGTCAACCATCATTTACTGCCTGTGATACCTTGCAGCATGCAGGATATCACATATAGTTCATCCTAGCATCACGTCAATTGAGGCCAATAGGACTAACAGTACCATAGATATATATGTTAGTATTTGTGACCAATTTTTTGCCAGGTAGCTACCTAGTGTGGCCACCATATAGCCTCATCCCCTGTGTGTCTCTCCAGCCCCATCTCTTAATGTTCTCTACTGCCTCAATCCCCCTGTGTCTCTCCTAATTCATGCCTCCTGTGTCTTCCAGCCTATAGCTCACCCATGTTTCTCTAGCTGAATACCACCCTTGTGTCTCTCCAGTCTCATAGCAACCCTGTGTCTATCCAGCCTCATTCCCCTGTGTCTCTCAAGCCTCATGCTCCTCTGTGTCTCTTACATATCTGTCCCCTTTACCTCTCTCTGTTTACCCTGTGTCTCATCTTAGTCCCCTCCCCATCTCCTTCTCTCTCTGATCTCTGTCACCCCTTTGTGGTAAAGCCATGGGCGGTATTAAGGTTGGGGACAGTGGGGGGTGGGACATGTGGGGGTTGCCAGCTCCAAGCACTACCAGGTGTCTCTCTCGATTTTCCATCTCTGCCCTCCCACATGCTCTCATCTCTGTCCCTCCCCATCAGTCTCTTTCTTTAATGTGTACCTCCTCCCACTTTTTTCATCCATATCCCCTTCTCTTTCAAGTCTGTCCCCCTTCTCCCACTCACTTTCATCCCTTCCCCTTCTCTCTTTCATCTTTGCTTCCCTTTTCCCAACCTCTCTATCTTTCATCTCTGTCCTCTCATTGTTATCATCTCTTTCCTCTGTATCTGTACCCCTTCCACAATATATGTTTGTGTGTGTGGGGGGGGGGGGGGTGGTAGGCAACGACTGACAGTTCTTTGAGAAAGCAGATTTAGCAGGCAGCCAGTGAGAGCTGTAATGGGAGGGAAGGGGTAGGATCTCTGTAAAGTTTTCTAATGTGCAGCTGGTACACACTAAGATATAGCATTATATAATATCTATCTATATATCTATATATATTCTTAGTTGAGCAATATTAAAGTTCTGAAGCACTTCCGTGATTATCTGTTTGAATCAGACTATACTGTAGGTTTTAAAGATTATCAACCTGGATAGTAGATCAAGTTAGATACTGCAAAGTGTCCAATTTAGTATTTAGTATTTTGGGTTATATTATAAATGCTTCATATTAGATTGTTAGCAGAATATTCCTGTTCTCCATATACTGCTAGATAAATACGTGTTTTTTTATATCCCCACAAATAGATACATGGAACCAATTACTCATCTATGAGATTTTTAGGGTATTCATCACAGATAATTTAAATAAATGCCAAATAAAACACATACATACCTATAAAAAGTAAGAAAATAAAATATATAAATTAATATCAAAATATGTATAATATCTATTGCTATATTTTTTTATTCGCTAGGATTTAGGAGAACACAAGTTAACCAGTGTGCACCTATGTCTGCTTGTCATAAGCAGTATCTGTCAGATCCTCCATTTGACCTTTGTAGCTTGTGATTCTGTCTGTCTTTTACACTCATGCTCTCTGCCATACCTGCTCTTAGCGTAATTGTCTGCTCAGTGACAATGAGTGGCAGATTGAGTCTGTTAGGATGGGTACTGTATTTTCAAGAATGAGTTAAAATCAGCTCTATATTCCCTTCTACTGTGGGATTTAAATTAACTGGCTATGTTCCATATAGGTTTTTTTAATACAACCAAAATCTTGTCAATTGTTTGCCTATTGTAGATCTTTTAAAATTATCTCAATTTATGTTTCTGCTGGTGCATATGATATCCTGTACCTTCTTCCATTGTGTTGTTACTGTGTTAATTTTCCCATACCTTTTTATATCTATTGTTACTATTTTCTTAAAATCAGCAATTACACCTTTGAAGAATGACTTCCTTCAGTATTGATTACACCATTCCCATAAATGTATATTAAATGTGGCACACTAGCCCTAAGTCAGTTAGTAATTTTTATTTTTATATACAAAAAATGTTCCTTTACATTACGTGTATACAGTGCATTTATTCATTGGAGTTGCAATCTTTGATGGTCTGTAATTAAAACACTATTTTATTGACAACAGACAAGCCACTACATTATTTTTTATAAAACTGTTTGGACCTGCACTGTAGAATCTTTGAAGTCCGCAAGAACATTATCCAATTTAATCACTGCTACCCCAAATAAAACTTGTTGATGTTATAGAGTTACAGAGTTCTCCCAAATGAGTAGATCTGGTTTTCATTGTTAGGTACTACTAGACCAAGGATGTAAATTTTACCCTCTAATTATATATTTCCCTTTTGATAGTCCATAGACCCAGGACTGTCGTTAGCAATTGTGGGGCTCAGTACAAACAAAACAGGCAGCTCCCGATTCCTACCGGTGTGTCCCCACGCCTGGTGTCCAACCCGATGGATGCAGAGGTGCAATATGAAGCCCTGGTGGCCAGAGCAAGCACATAACTATGATGTCCTCCCACATGGGGAGGTAGTGGTCAGAGGCACACTTGGGGAGGGGGAACTAGAGGCACACTTGAGGAGGGGGAGTCAGAGGCACACATAGGTAGGGGGGGTCTGAGGAACACATGGGGAGGCATTGGTAAGACGCATACTTGGGTAAGGGGTGTCAAAGGCACGCTTGGGGAGGGGGAGTCAAAGGTACATTTTGGGAGGGGGAATCAAAGGCACACATGAGGGTGGGGGGTGAGAAGCACCCTTGGGGAGGAAGTCTAGAAACACATTTTTGAAGGGGTTCAGAGATACACTTGTGGAGGGGGGCGTCAGGGGCACACTTGGTTAGGTGGTCAGAGGCACACTTATGGAAGCAGGGGTCAGAGGCACACTTATGGAAGCAGGGGTCAGAGGCACACTTGAGGAGTGAAGGGGCATAAGCATACTTTTGGAGGTGGGGGCCAGTGGCACACTTGAGTGATGAGGCAGAGGTACACTTTGGGAAGGATGGGTCAGGTGCACATGGTAAACTTCTGCATGCCTCTATCACTGTGGAGGCAGTATGGCACTGCAGGTATAATAGAATTAAGGAGGATTAGAGTTGGAGGCAGGGATGGTAGCAGCCGACAGTCAGTCAAGATAGAGAGTGGTCTCACTCCTGACTGAAGCTAGGGATCGCCATCGGGGGGTTAACCATTAATGGTTTTCATCAGTGCTTAGCATCGATAGCATGAAACGATCGATGGGAAACCAGTGATTTTGTCACCAACAATAGGCATCCCTGCTTTTCATACAAAGTGGGTGGTAGGCACATTAGGGGATGGGGCAGGGCTTAGTGGTGTGTCAGGGGGCTGGGCTAAGTTCTCTGCCCCCAGCCCTGGCTAAAGAAAAAAACATTGCTGACTCTCTGATATCCATGGCACAACTATTGACCATTGGGGGATAACCATCCTGGACTGAATCCTCTTATGAGAAGAATGCTACTCCCATGCCCCCATCTGAATCTTCAGCTGCTACTGATTGCTGTGTAACAGTGAAGGCACGCCATGTGGTGATGATCCAGGGAGTAAACAGCTTCTTATTCAAAGGCATGATCATCAGCATGCTGCGAGCCATACATTAATATTCCCTGTACCCCCCTTGATGGTGATCCTTCATAAACTATATGACAGACCAGAGGTCCTCAACTCCAACCCTTAATTACCACCAACAAGTAATGTTTTCATGATTTCTGTCTATGCAAACAAGTGGGATAAACCAGCAAAATAGATGAACTCACCTGTGAATGAATAAGGAAAACCTGAAAACATGACCCATTGGTAGTACTTGAGGATTGGATTTGAGGGTCATAAATATGCTCTATTAGTCCAGCAGAGTGTAGGGGAGATGTATCAAGTCTTGGAGAGAAATAAAGTGGAGTAGTTGCCCATTGGTTTCTTTGCGCAACTTCTCTACTTTATCTCTCTCCAAATATTGATACATCTCCCCCTATTTGACAACACCTGAATATTCTGGAATCTAAGCTCTTTCTCTTTTCTGTGTGCCAACATAAAAGGCAGTTCACAACTCTGCTTTATCTGCTGATGTGAGAAGTATAGATATCCTCTGAGCCAAGAGCAATTCCAATGTCCATTCAAAAAAACTTCAAAACCATTTCCATTGCGCAGATAATATGGCTATGGGCAATACTGCAGGATATGTTACATCACATGCCCAACATTAATTCACTCTAGGAATTTTAAACTGCTTATGTCAACAGATAATGCAGTAGTCATATTGGCATAATATAAGATTTTTTGTTACAGCATATTCAGGTAATGTCAGATGCACTCTACCCCAGAATGTATCTAACCAACACTGGCAAAATAGATCCTATGAGTTTATTACATCTAATTCAGTAGAAAATATAATTCAAATTGGTGAACGTGTCCTTAAAGAAGTTCAGATATGTGCTTAATTATACTTTATACACTTTTCATATAACAACAGTGATCACTGACAAGTCTTTTGTTTGTAAGCCATGTCTTTGGTCTCCATTTCTTTTCATCACCCTTTGTCTTTCACCCAGAAACAGTCATCAGTCAGAATTAGATTTGAGTTGGGATGTAGTACCAGACTGATAAATTCTGCAGGGGCTTTTCAGCTGCTGGAGGCTGGGACATTGCTGGGGTCGGGGGTCACAGTGGTCAGCAGCATGTATTTGAAATACACTGTGTTTACCCTTAAGGCTGATATGCGTGCAACGCTTTGTTACAGGCTTGTGAGTTTGGCTTAGAACGTTAACTCTTGCCATACGGCTAAATTTACTGCACTATCCTTTGTTGCATTGGTCATTCTGTAATTGAATCTTGTGTTCAGTGCATCTGTTGTAAAATAGCAAATGACAATAGATTTGTTTTCCTTATATTTGTAATGATTATTAATGTTTCCAGCTTTAGTTATTTTTTTACTATAAATTCAAATACATTTATTACATAAATAGAACAATATCATAGATTTAACGGCCTTAACTAATTTAATGATACAATGTTTCTCTAATCTTATTACATTAATTTGCCTTGAAATCTATGCATATCCTTAATGTCTAGTTATGGGTTTTTACAACCATGGATACTAAATCTTGTCATATTTTTAAATAAATATACAGTGTATATATATATATATATATATATATATATATATACGGGTGTGTATATACATGCATGTGTGTGTGTGTCTTTGTATACAAATTACATATATTTATATATATACATCCAGAGAAGATGGCACTCCCAGTCAGCAATAAAGATATATATATTTATATATATATATATTATTATTATTTTTTTTTTTGTGTGTGTTTTAGAAAAAAGAGCACACTTGCCAGGCTTTTTCAAAGAAGAAAATAAATACTCAGCATTTTATTCTTGCATCAGCATAGTGACAAAGTCGTCAATGGTCGACGTTTCAGGCCAACGAAGGGACCTTTATCAGGACCCACAACCTGCCAATCAACCAGACATAGTGGAAAATAATTTATTTTCTTTTCCACTATGTCTGGTTGTTTGGGAAGACAACTGTCTTCACTATGCTGATGCAAGAATAAAATGCTGAAAAATGCTGAAAAAGCCTGGTGAGTGCACTCTTTTTTCTAAAACAATATAAGTTGGCCCCATTGTTGAATCGACCTGAGTATGGCACCCCAGCAAGTGTGCAAGTATAAGTGAGTGCTGTGCCTGGTATACAGTGTGTGTGTGTATATATATATATAAAACACGACTTCTGATTCAGGATTTGTAGATTAGGCCAAATGCTGCACAATAGCTTGTCAGATAATCACAGCACACAGCACAAATAGCACCGTAAATCTAAGCAATGGTTGAATCAGTACACATCAACTTACAATTTAAATTGTGCATTCATATACCATCAATACATTAGTAAGCATTGATGGTATATACTGTATAAGAATGTGTGTATATGTCAATAGCAAATTTTTAAGGGTCTTCTCCCAATTGAATAAAAAAAATTGTATTTCAAAGGCCCCCATACACAGCACGATATGCAACTTGCGATGCGACTTGCGATCCAACGTACGACATATTGGGCAGTCCCCACATGGAGTGATCGGGTGGTCGACCGCCCGATATGCCGGCACCCCCCTCCCCCACCCGCATAGCGCTGCATGGGATCGTACATCGCATCCCCAGATCAAGTGAACATGCAGTAAGATCTGGATGTGCGATGTACGATCCCATGGGAGCGCACTCTGTCCGATATCATGCCCACACACGGTAGGCATGATATTGTACCAATCCGTCAGATTGGCTGCCTTATCGCACCGTGTATGGGGGCCTTAAGAGTTTTAATGGTTTATGCATGGGAAGCAATCTGTTTTTTAAACTAAAAATGTAGCACACTGCTTGTCATGCAAACGCACACTAGCTCACAAGGGCTCACACATGCACATGCTCACATCTCTGTTGTGTTGGTGTTGGTGTGAGAAGTCATGGAAGAGCTGCTTCAGAGATTTCATCCAGGATGATTTCCAGGTTCCATGTCTTCACACAGAGGGGGAGATGTACTAAGCCTTGGAGAGAGATAAAGTGGAAAGTGATAAAGTACCAACCAATCAGCTTCTAACTGTCTGTCTGTTTTGTGTTTGAAAAATGACAGTAGTTGGTACTTTATCACTCTCCAAGGCTTAGTGCTGTACTTCTCCCCCAGACTATTCAGTGAACTCAATTGAGGGTAGGCAATGGAAGTGCAGTACTTTCCTCACCCAGACACTGTTGGTTCCTTAGTGGAGATCTGGGTTCTTCCCTTTCTTCCTCAGCGCTCCTTTCACTCCTCACATTGGTGCCTAAAGAAATAGAATAGAGTTGCTCCAACAGCACTGCTGTTATATAGAGAGGAGGGGGACCATACTGCGGGTGTGATAAAGTTGGGAAACCACATGGGGCATTGACAGGGGAGAAGCTCCACCTAGATGTGGGCCACTTAGCAGCACGCCCTGCATCTACAATCTTCTCTAATCTTTGGGACTTTCCTCTCTTTCCTTTTCATCTCAGCAATAAGTGATGGGCGTGCATTGTGCCCCAATAGTTAGAGAATGTGTGTGTTCGTATAGAACTAGTGGCAGGTAGGCAGGTGGTGGTATCAGATGACTGGTCACAATAGAAATCCAGAAACCATGTCCTTTTTCTACTGTAGCTTCATCTTCATATGTATTATTTGTTTGTTATAATCAATTTATGTATTGCCGCTATATTACGCAGCGCTGAACAGAGAATGCTAATCTTTCACTTCAGTCCCACTATAGTCTATTTTAGTCATCAGCCAAATAACCTATTGGGATATTTTTGAAGTGTCAGCGGAATCCAGAGTTCTCGGATAAAACTCATGTGAATATGGGGAAACATACAGACTCCAAACAGATGGGACCCTGGTCAAAACACATGACCTAATCACTGTAGAGTAGCAATGCTAACCACTGTTCCACTGTGCTACTTATAAAGATATACTAAAATACATTTAAAACCCACACAACCTAGTTTTCGGCCCCTGCCCCAGATTTCTCTTCCTCAATAAGTTGTTCACAAGAGGTTACAGTTACAAATGGAAGAAAGAATGATCACAGATCAGGAACAAAAATTTAATTAACTTTATATTCTTTTCTGGCAATGATTTCCTTTTTTCTTTCTGTATTTGGAGCATTACAGATAAGAAGTTTACATATAAGATATCAAAGTTCAGGGTTACTATCCTTGTTGCACTGCAAAAACATAAACATACTAACTCATTTTTAGCTAAATAAATAACATATACTGTAAGTTATAGATAAAGTCTTCTATCGGTAATTTAATACAGTATATTTGTATACTTTATTTGACAGTTAACACAGCAAGCAGTCACAGGCCATTCATGTATTCGTGCACTCAGATGCAGTAAGTGTGAAATGACTTTGCTAGAAAGAGGGCACCAGGTTGATCTTTATGCAGTTCCTGTGAGCGAGGCAATGAACTTCATCTGTAAGTGATGAAAAATGATACATCTTCAATTGCTCAAAGTTCCATGATAGATACCAGACGATTCAACTGTCACTCACTAGCTTCTTGAACTCTGACAGAAGACTTAAAATAATAAGCAACCCTGTCAATGAAACACATTTTATTGTTTGACAGAAGAAACCTTATTTTGTCAAAGCAAACAAGACACCTCAGCAAAGCATTCTATTTAGTAATAATATTTCATGTTGTGTTTTTGTTACCGCTAATTATGGCTATAATACATGTGTCATGTATGCATAAGAAATGTCTGCATAGTTCAATAAAACAATGAAGGTTTATCATGTAACATTTGAAAGCTTATCACTTGCACTGTCAAATAGAAAAAAGAAGGAAAAAGCTAGAAAAAAAAATTCAGATAATTACTGCACAGAGCACAATGTCCAAGACGGCTCTCAGTGTGTAAATGTCAGCACAGTGAACAATATACTGTACTAACATTGGTAGTGGAGAATATTGTATATTTTTTCCCATAATTTATTTATGACATATACCACAGCGGTGTAGAATGTGGGAAACCATAGCCAGACATAAAATTGCTTCTATCTAATGAAATAACACATTTTACTTGGATACATATGTAAAAAGGATGGAGAGAATCTATATAATTCAACTTCTTTCTATTATTTATTTCTCGATCCCATGAAAGTCTATTTCTGTTTAACGACAAAGTTTAGTATAACCTTCAGAGGGGTAAAAAAAAATTGATGATAACATCTAGAACAATTACAGTAACACAATGAAATATTACATTTCATAATTGTAATCTGTTTTTTGTTAATTTTAGGAACTAATAATACAATGTAGAGCACAGGTGTTTAGCGACCCATGGGTTGGATGCAACTCGCCATGCCAAAAAACTGATGTGTGATACCACTTTAAATCATGACCAAGAACATTTAAAATATGTGGTCAACTCTTTTCCCCTCAAAACAAAAGGATATTTTGTATATTTGGCAACACTGGTCTTACAAAATAAAGCTTTACAGAATATTGTGATGTGTGCATGTATATATTTGTTTGTGTGTGTGTGTGTATGTATATATATATATATATATATATATACATACATATATATATAAAATGTGGTTTATAGACTGGCGGACTAAATGCCACCGGTCTATGGGCCTGATTCAGACCCGCTCACGAGCGCTGAGCGCTCACAAGCGGGTCAATGTTGCCCAAGTGCGCATGCGCACGAGGGAGCCGGCCCCGTCGTGCGCATGCACGAGACCCGAATAACGACGGCCGTCGTTATGGGTCTCGCACCAAAGGGGGCATGCTGTCGATGGTGATTGATCGCACGCCCCCTTTGGTGGGCGTGCCAGGGGCGTGGCTTCCCAGATGGAGGCATTCCCATGGGAACGACTACCGTCTGGGGCCGGCCCCACTGACTTCACTAGTGAGGTCAGTGGGAGTGCTTTTGGCTCTGATAGAGCCAAAAGCACTCCAGGGCTTGCGGTAGCGAGACCCTACCGCAAGGGTCTCGTCGCAAGCCGGATGGTTGCCTATATCCCGACAGCAGAAGCTTGACAAGGGACTTAAGATAGGCATCGAAATACCGACGCTTATCTTAATCCTGACACTGGAATGCCGAAGAACGCCGGACCGATCGAGGTAAGTCCAGCCGTCCTTAGCACTTACTGTAGCTGCGGGGGGTGGGTTAGGTTTAGGCACTCCAGGGGGGACTTGGGGTTAGGCCCCCCACAGGAAGGGTTAGGGTAGGGGAAGGGGGGTTAGGGTTAGGCACCCCCTCCTGGAGGGTAGATTTAGAGTGCGGGGGGGGCGGTTAGGTTTAGGCACCCCCGGGGGGACTTAGGGTTAGGCACCAGCCCAGGAGTTTTAGGGTTAGGCACCCCTAAGGGAGGGTTAGCGTTAGGGGGGGGAGAAGGGTAGGGTTAGGGTACTTATATGCTCCGTCGAGATTCTCCTCTGTCGGGCTTCCGGCATTGGCATTTCATCCCGGCTGCTATTGAGCTGGCGGGATTTCATACCCAACCTGTGTGTGTGTATATATATATATATATATATTGGAATTACTGGCTCCTTAGTGTGATTATTATCCGAGTGCCGCCGATCATCTATTATATTTTTTGGGATCTGACTGGATTCCTATGTGGAGGGCACCGGAGCTGTTTATATCTTTGACACATGAGTGCCGCCCGTGACTGTATTTTATATATATATATATATATATATATATATATATACATATAAAACAGTCAGTGCGCTATTCCAGGTTCTTATACCATTGTCTTAGGAAGTAACACTCCCATCTACGATTGCTCAGTAATAAGGTACGTATCCTTTAGGAACAAATAAATGCAGTCCAGAGCATGGGCCAAACAGTATTAAGGCCGGCGTCTTGCCCGGTTAAAATGCCGGAATCTAGTCGGGAATAATTCTTAATTTAAAACACAAACAGGGGGCGCCACATCCTGCATTAAACAAAACAATTTATTGCAGTCTTAAAAACACCAGTGTGCGTACCAGAGCATGCGGTGGAGACCACCGCAAGTATAACAGATGATATAGATATCAGCCCGGTTATTCACCCGAACGTCTTCAGCTTCTCCACGGGGAGCTGGATTATCAAGCCACGACCCTATGCGTTTTGTTATCGGACTTCGTCAGGAGAAATAACTTAGTCAAAGTATTGTCCTTAGCAGTAGCAGCTCAAGAGGTGAGGCTACAGCGCACTCCAATATTCAAACAGGGGAGCCACACCAACTGCCACCCGAAATGCTGCCAAACATCACTGGCAGTTGGTGTGACTCCGCCACACCTCTGGAGCCGCGACTCGTCCCAGACAATGAGCTTACATTTCCAAATCACTTGGACCATGTTGCTTTGACACCCAATCAACTTAGTCGAGGGGAAACATTTTACCCCCTTCCAGACCCTTAGGAGTCGAATCTTGAAAAATCCCTGATTTGTGGGTGTTTATTTTGTGGAGGGAATATTGGCCCTGATTCAGAGCCGGACGCTGTGACAGAGCGCTCGCTCTGAATCAGGGCCGTCCCTCTTACTGTTTGGAGAGGCCTCCTGGCCACTCGCATAGCTGTGGGTGACCACCCACAGCTATAGCAAGCGGCCAAAATGATGGTCACGATGTGGTACCCTTGTGGTAGGGTCTCGCTGCCGCAAGCCCTGGAGTGCTTTTGGCTCTATCAGAGCCAAAAGCACTCCCACTGACATCACTAGTGATGTCAGTGGGGCCGACCCCAGACGGTAGGCGTTCCCATGGGAACGCCTCCGTCTGGGCAGCCACGCCCCCGGCACGCCCACCAAAGGGGGCGTGCTGTCAATCACCATCGACAGCACTCCCCCTTTGGTGCAAGACCCATAACGACGGCTTGGCCGTCGTTATTCGGGTCTCGCACATGCACACGACATAGCTGCCTCCATCGTGCGCATGCGCAGTTGGGCAACATCGACCCGCTTGCGAGCACTCAGCGCTCGCGAGCGGGTCTAAATCAGGCCCATAATCCCTAAATATTATGTTTCTAGGTCCAGGGGTTTGTGCAGGGCATGGATGATTCAGTCAGTCAGGACATTGCACAGGGGGAGGAAACATTTTACCCCTGTTCACTCCCTTAGGAGTCGAATTTTGAAAAATCCCTACGTAGTAAGGTCATGAGAGGAATATGGTACCCAAATTTTATGTTTCTAGGTTCAGGGGTTTGGGATGGGCATTCATGAGTCAGTGAGTCAGGACATTGATTTTTATATACTGTATGAAGATTATGGCCCGGTTATGACAAAAAAAAGGTAACAGAGAGAATAGAAAGAGAGAAGGGGGTAAATTTACTAAAGTGAGAGTTTTTAGAAGTGGAGATGTTGCCCATAGCAGCTAAGATTCCACTTAACATTTAAATAGCACCTTCTAGAAGATAATAGCTAAAATCTGATTGGTTGCTATGGGCAACATCTCCCCTTCTAAAAACTCTCACTTTAGTAAATATACCCCAAGGAGAGAGATGGTTTTAATGTGTCAATAAAGTGTTGCATATATATAGATTGTTGTATTGCATGGAAAGAAAGGCTTTTATTAAAAGATCATGTCACTTGGGTAACACAGTTTGTTTAAAAAATATGTGATCTCTTGCTGTTAATAACATTAGCATTGAACAATATTTTTACTTGCCAGTCTGGTAAAGTACAGGTCAAATGGCAGCCCCAGGCACTATAGATCTTCTTGCTGTACCCTTGACTACAAGGATTTTTAATCGGTTTGCTGATTTAATACAAAACGTAGAATAGTGGCTGACATCTGATGAAGTGTTGGGTTTTAAAATCCAACACTTCAGTTCGTGTTTATACCCGATATTTAAAAAGGCAGTGCTTTTACTAACAAGACACAGCTAGTAAAAGCACTACCCTCTTAAACATTGTGCATAAACCCGAACAGAAGTGTTGGGTTTTTACAACCCAACACTTCGTAAATAAACCCTTTATTGTTTTAAACAAACAGATATATTAACAAAAAATCATTTAGTTTCATATAGAGATACTTATTTTTAATAATACTTTTTCTCTGCATCAGTTTTTAGAGAAGAGCGGGGGACGGTTCTCTGGGAACCGGACCCACCCGAACTTTGTGTATCTGAGCTGAGATCCCAGTCCGGCTCAGGTTTTCCCGCCTGACTCGGATCCAAAAACTAAGAAAAATGCATCTTCCTCCTGCTGTCGGATTCTCGCGGGTTTTGGATTGTATAAAGGTCCCGGTGATTGGCACCATTTTCACTCCGGCTGTGGAGAGTTTACAGAACAGATGTGCTGCTCTGTCTGTGCACGTGCTGCTGTGTCTTTGTGTTGTCCTGTCAGGGGCTGGAGCTGCAGGCTGCTGCTGTGTTGTCCATAAATGGGCTGAGGCTGCTGTACATAACGGGGTGCTTCAGTAATCAGTACATAAAGGGGTGCTGCTATGTCACTGTTGTCCTGTCAATCAAGGGGCTGGGTCTGCAGTACATAAAGGGCTTCTGCTGGGTTGTCCATAAAGGGGCTGGTGCTGCAGTACATAAAGGGGGGCTTCAGTAATCAGTACCTGAAGGGATGCTGCTGTGTCACTGTTGTCCTGTCAGTCAAGGGGCTGGGGCTGCAGTAAATAAAGGGCTGCATCTGTGTTGTCCATGAAGGGGTGCTGCTGTGCTGTCCTGTCCATCAAGGGGCTAGGGCTGCAGTTCATAAAGGGGTTCTGTGTTTTCCAGGGGGGTGCTCTGTCAATCCAGGGGTGCTCTGCCCCAGTGGAAAAATTATTTTTCAGTTTTTTTTTGTGTGTGTTAGCTACACTATTATTGTTCGGTGACACTGCCGGCCAGACCGCAGTTTATCATCCACGTATTTGTGACTCTGCAGGTGGTCCATCCGTACCCCGCAGGGCTGCTTTGTTGTCCATAAAGGGATGCTGTGTTGTTCATCAAAGGGCTGCTGCCAGGTTGGGAATTGCTTTTCTAGTGAATTGGAATCTAGATGGGATTTGGTAGCGGGGACACAGGACCTCAAGTAACTGTCTAAAACCCACTGCATTATTGGCGGATATTGGCTGCACATCTAATACCAGCATAGATTTTATGGTGTTAGTGATCTTCTGTGCAGCTGGGTGATTGCTGTTATACTTGCTCCCCCTTTAAAAGGATTGTTTAACAGTCCCGTTCTGGGATGAAAATACACTCCCAGCAGCAGCAGGCATAGTGATCAAGGATTCTTCTGGGGCAAGGACTGATGTGAATGATTTAAATATTTTTTGTGAATGCCTCTCCTCCTCCCTCCCTCCCTCCCTCCCTAAATTTGCTTCGGAATATAAAAATGAAATTAAATTTACTACTAATTAAATCTTCTTTTCCCACCTTCAACTGCATACATACTCCAACTCCGTCAGGCCTCCTGATTAATAAAAACATTTGTTTCCTGATGTGCCATGTTGGAAGTTGAACTGCCACAGCTGCTGCATTCTTTGACATGTGGTTGCTGAATGCCGAAAATGTCCAGAAATGTTTATGGCCACAGACAGCATCTTCTACATGCCCCTTTAATTGAAAAAAATATTCTGAACATGTTGATTTTGTGGGCAAAACATGGGACATATTGTTCACCCATGCTCTCCCCTCCAACCTCATTAATTTGCATCGGAATCAAAAAATTTAATTAAATTTACTACCAATCAACCCTTCATTTCCATGCCTTCAACTACATACACACTCCAACTCCATCAGGCCTCTTGATTAATGAAAACATATGTTTCATTATGTGCCGTGTAGGAAGTTGAACTGCCATGTGTTTGTGCCGCCAACTGCTGCCGCTTAGCTAGTCATGTTGTTGAAAATTTTGGGCCTCAACCAGATGAAAACAATATTGTGACTTGTTAGGTGGTCAAAATGACTGGAAACACAATTAATGTTATTGAGGTTAATAATACTGTAGGAACAAAATAAAGACCAAATTATCTGATTTTAGCAAAAATAAAAATACAGATCCAAAACCAAAACCAAAACACGCAAGGGCGGTTTTCTCAAAACCAATCCAGATCCAAAACATGAAGCAGATACAGATGCAAAACCAAAGCACGGGGTCGGTGCCAGTGGTGTCCCTTGATGCGGTGTCACCCAGTGCAGGGAAGGGACAATGTGCATGCGGCACAGCCGCGTGCCACCGAAAAGGGGGCGTGGTCTCGCTATGTCGGCATGGCCACATGATATGGGGCATGGTCACAAGATATGGGGCATGGGGAAGGGAGGTGCAGACGACCCTGTTTGCAGTGCTTCCCGGTTACCTCAGTGACAGGAGCCGAGTGCTGCTCTTAATGCTCCAGTGCAGCAACCGGTTCCTGTCAGTGAGGGGGAGTATGCACCTTGGTGTCACCCCTCGGCAGGTGACAGCCAGGTATGGACCGCAACCCCCTTGTGACGCCACTGGTTGGCGCACATCCCTAATTTTGACACACATCCCTGTCTTACAGAGCAGTTTTATAGGGGCTGTTCCAAAATCCAGAAAGGTGTATTGCACCCTTTGTCATGCTCAAAGGGGACAATTCAGCACATTTGTGCAAACAGAAATAGATTGCGATATTGCAGTTTATAAATTTATTTTATTTACCTGTATAAAATTTATTTTTGCACTGTCGGTCTAGAATTTATATCTTTAGGTAATCAAATTATTGTTTTTAAACTGTATTAATAGTTTTTGATTTCTAGAAATTGATTTTTTAAATATTATATGACATGAGATACTAATAAGACCCCTTAGTATTTCTACTGCTTGGAGACCATGTACTGTACTATAGTATAGCTAGCGGCAGAAAATAGCATGAGTAAACCCTGATAAATATTTTATAGATGAACTATCAAGCGCATGAAAAGGTCTTTTCTGCAAGGTTAAAACCAATGCTTTTCTTCTTCAAGAGTCTTTTATTTACTCAGTATATATATATATAAACTTCGGGTATCGTCATATAATAGATTATTTTTACAGTTTAATTTGAAAAATAAAATACAAATGATAAATATATAATCCAAAAAAAAAGAACAGTTATTTTGCAACACAATTGTCATAAATAAATAAAGACGTCATAGATCCAATATTATCATAGATGGTTATTCTCGGTGTGTTCGGCTGTAATGTTTGAAAGGTTGTTTTATGTTACAAGATCAAAGTCATTGATCAGTCTTGCCTGAAAACAAATATATCTCTGCAGGGGTGATCGGGGAGAAGCGATAATGTTCAGGGATTTGTGTCTGATTCAGGCTCCTCTTCTTTCTGAAAGCACAAAGTCCATATAGAATTAGGAAGATATGTTAATGTTAATTTTGGAAATGATAAAACAATTTTGGAAAACTTAGTGACATATTTCTACTATAGCACATAATATTGTCTTGTCCTTTCATGAGGACCTGATGAATAGGATGTGCTGGGGCTTTCATGCCATTCTGTACAAAGAACATCTATGGGAGAAACTACTTCTGGCCAGAGTGGCCTCAAGTCACCCTTTTGAAGGCCACATTCTATGTGACCTCCAAGCTACCTGTTACCCACTACTGATATATAAAAAGGTCAAAATCAATAGCCTGGCCTCATTCTTTTTATGCCATCTGGGAAATGAGCTAAACAGCTGATTTTTAACCTGTGAAATAAAAGATAAAATTATCTGCAGGAGACCTCTAACACCTACTGTAGGTTATTTGTCCATGATACTCTTTCTGTTCTCTAAAACCCCGATAGAGCAAAACTCACTCTCAATAAAATGTCATGTGTACATTCCAAATATGTGTTCTTGTTCTACTGTTGCTTGAAGTTCTCAAAAACAATACCAATATTTCCCATTTTCTAGTTAATGAGAATCAATAAAATTGTCCTTCCAGATACATATATGAACCTGAGGGTTCATGTGAGCATTATACAAAGGTGCAGCAGTATATAGTGCTGGAAATTTGGTGTATTTTGATCAAGGATGTGCGGAAAAGGTAGACAGGGGAGGCAGTGCCTCACCTGCCATACACTTTTTACTCCAGAGTTTTGACTATAACATATATTAGAATAATACAAAGAAGAGATTTAGATTATGTTCTTACATTTTTTTCATATTTTTACAGTAAAAACTGTGGAGCATACCTACACAGATAGTCACTAAGGCTATGCAGCAGTAATGATAACTACTGCACCAACCCTGCTACTATCATATATGTTTTAATTCTGTACAATCAAAAGTCTGCAGAAGATATGTTATTAACACCACAGTGAATTCTTGAAAAGTGGTGACCTTCGGAGGCTACAAAAATCAACAATGATTATTTCTCTATGTTTTCCACCAGCATTTTGACTCAACGTTGACCATTAAATTTAATTAAAACCTCACACTAGAAGTTTTATTAGTCACCTTCATGTAGTGTATCATTGATAGAGACTCACAAATTACCTTTTTTACGCAACAGAGTTATATCCTAATAATTGTGTGAATGTATTTTTTTGGTTCTATGTCAGAAAATTTCTTGTACAGCATTTCGTACAATAAGTTATGATGTGGATACAGAAGTAATACCTTTAATTGGACCACAAGGGGACTGCAGTATTTCAGAGCTCAAACCTCAAATGATGGTGTACTGTTTAGGAGAGCACTGAAAGGATGGTGGTTAATTTGCTACATGGTCTATTGACACCTGTGATGACAAAAGAGTTTGGAATTAGAGATTATTTCCTATTCCCCCAATTGATATTCAAAATTTGCAAATTGAATTGTGTGCCCCAACAAATCGGTGGTTTGCGCTGATATGTTAGTTCAAATGGGGAAAACACAATATGCAATGTGCTCCAAGCCTGCACTCTGTAGTCCTCTCATTTTAATAATCTCACTCTGCAAAACAAAACAATGCTCTTGTACAGATCCACAAAAACTAGGCATATGGGTTATTATAGTTTGCCCCAGTGAAAACAGTAACATATTTCCCCACAGTTTCTACTTATTACAGAATATTTATTGAAATCTTTGTAGTGTTACGGAATGTAGTTACGATCCCAGCTCAGAGTACAGGCTCCAGAATCCCGACCATCGGCATCCTGACGGTAAGTATTAGAGTTAGGGGGAGGGTTAGGTTTAGGGGTTAGGCTGCAGGGGTAGAGGGTTAGGCTGCGGGAAAGGTGTGTTAGGGTTAGGGGGAGGGTTAGGGTTTAGGGTTAGTAAAGTATACTTATCTTTAGGTGTCGGGATTCTAACTGTCAGGATGACGCTGTCGGTATTATGACCCCCGGCTTCTGGACCGCTGGGATCCCGTACCCAACCCAATGTTACACCTTTTAAAATAATTACATTTATTACACAGCATACTCTGTATCAGCATAATTTGTATTGGTAAATGTATTGTAGTTAGAGTACAAAATTTGTTAAAAACGTTTATTACTAGTACAGTCCAGGAAAAATGTGTGTGTACTTTTTTTAAAATCATAAACTTTATTGAGAGATCATAAAGGGACTGTACAGCAGAAAACCTGTGAGTCTAACATACAGAATCCTATAATATGGGCATTTTAAGAAAAGAGGGGGGTTGTAGAAAGAACAGCGTGGCAAACCATACAGAGAAGTGTGTAGAAATAGAGAGGAAAAGAGAAAGAGAGATAGAGATAGTGAGAAATAAAAGAAATAAAGGGGTCGACTTGATTGAAGGCATGAACTAGAGCAGTGGTTCCCAAACTGTGTGCCGTGGCACCCTGGGGTGCCTCAGGGCACTTGCAGGGGTGCCTCGGGTTGGTGGTCGAGTACCAAATAAAATAATTTTTAGTCCGTGTGATAGGCAAAACCAATGCTAATAACTGCCTATCAAAGAATGTGTGGACAAAAAGAAGCTCAGCCCTGTCCTCCACCACATAACTGACCCTAAGGGTGACATATAAGCACAATTTACTTCATTTCATTTTTGCAAAATTTCTTAATAAGAAACTCTTGGCCCTGGGGTGCCTTGAAAATAATACTGATACCCTGGGGCGCCGTGATTCGAAAACGTTTGGGAACCACTGAACTAAGGTATCTCAGGCAGTTCAGAGAGTCTAAGTCAAATGGGGAACGAGATCCATGCATTGAGAGCCAAGGGTTTTAGGGCCTGATTCAGTACAGATCGCAAGTGCAACTACGGACACAGATTGAGCGATTGTTTGCCATCGCGCATGCGTACATGCTACAGAGCGCATGCGCAGCGATCGCATTGCAATTACGGACGCACAGAGGAACCCAGCGCAAAGTCAGTGACAGGCTGTCATCGTTTAGGAGTGGTGATGGGGGGGACGGTCGGAAGAACGCAGGCGTGTCTGTCCGTTTGATTGCAGTTTCATGGGCGTGCATAAATTAGCCACTGTGATTGCATACACAGCATGAGAGCTCTCTGCGTGCGGGGAGACTTGTAGTGTCTGCAGCTGGTCGGAGCTGATGTAAATGCTGCATGAGTGGCCGAGGTGTGCTGATGGTACCGATGTTTATTCAGAAAAGCGAGATTGGACGGATATGAGAAAGCAGCAGTGGGTGTCGTTATGCTGGCTGAGCTTTGGTAAGCATTAGCTTATTTTAGCTGCTGCGTTCCATGCAAAATCGCAGCTGCGATTGCAATTGCGATCCGTGCTGAATCTATACTAGTCATGTATTGCATACAGTGAACATACCATATTCTGGGTATTATTTTGTGTGTGTACTCCTTTTTATAAGGCTATAGTCAGGTGACATTTGTTAATGCTTGTTATTTGGCATCTTTGTAATGTGATTTACCTGTGGCTATTATTTATTCAGGAAATTTTAAGGGAATTAGACATTTTAAATATGAAAGATGGACAAATTTTATAAGCAGATAAATTAAATGTCCCATTTCTATTTCAAATAACTAAAACACAAGCCTTATTAGCTAGCAAGGTTGTCAAATCTATAGATTCATAAATTACAGTTATTTATTTTAATTTGAAAGAATGTTGGTATGATTGGAGTGATACAAAGCACCATTGAAGAACAAAACTAACAACCTTCATCTTACAGCACTAAAGTTTTGCTTTATCTATTACTGAAACCCAGGTAAGCAACAGCAGGTGGCAATCCCTGGTATAATTGAAAAGAAATGTATCACTTCCCGCCAATAGGACCAACAATATCATATGTCATTCAATGTGTGATGACAAGTATGGAAATGACGGGTTCAGTCACATAAGACCACCTTATCTCTGCATAGAGATGAATGTCCTGCTGAGAGAATGAGTGCTGCCCAGATAGACTGCAAAGGCTTTTCATCGTAAAATGAATCACGCTACTTATTGCCTCAGAAAAATGTTCATTTATTGCACATATCCTATTTATATATATGAACACAAGAGGGCAGTGCCTGTGTTCATACATTGTTTATCTACAAAGGTCATTTTAGATAGCGTGCATAAGCCATTTGCGCCTGTTTAGCAGAAGGGTAGCAGACTTGAGAATATCAGAGGTGGTCCCAAGCCCGTCACTGCTGCGTCTTTGTTCTGCGTCTTTGTACGCAGTGGATCTGAGAAGATATGCAAATATCACAGCCTCCGTCTTTTGTACAGAACTGCCCACTGCCGGCCACTCAGATTCGCTGCTTGTGTGCAAAGATGCACCATCGAACCTCCAAGCAACCCTATGGTAGCCCCGAATGTCCGTGGCAAGAACCACTGCATCGGAAGACGCAGCTGCTGGCTCCAACGTGCCCTCGATATGGTTGCGACAAGCCTGAGTTTTAATCGCAACGCCCGTTACTTCCCCCAAACTGTCACTGTCTGTCAATCACTCTGTATCCTAATCCACACTATGGACCTGATTCTAGCCCATTCGCAAAATGCGGCCACTTGCTCCCAGCATATGCAGATTCAGCCAAGTGATTTCAAGGCAGGTGATCGCACGGCAAGGCAAAAGCACGCCCACTATGTCTTGGCGAGCGATCACTTTGTGCTTACAGACACCCACCAGCCTGTCTTTAGCCGCCCACTTGTGTACGTCATCTCCAGGAAGTATATACAACCATCGGTACATCGGGTTCCATCGGATCTGACTGCAGTGCTTGCGTTTGCTTTTACCCTACCGCAAGCACTGCGAGCATTTCAGTGTAAAAACCAGCCAGGTTACGTGTACTCTGACGCTGTCTGTTAATTATGCACGCCTCTGAAATGGCGTTGAGACACTCAGGCACGCCTGCGTACACAACTCCACTCCCCCGTTACTACTGCCCTGCCCCTGTTACCACCCACAAATGGCCTCTCCTGTCACTCTTTGCTGGGAGAGTGAGCGGTTCCTGATCACTCGAATTAGTTCGCAGACGCGCACTGCGATGCATGCGCAAATGCATAACATCGGCTGCGTACGAGCGAGCGGCCGCTTGCGAGCGGGTCTGACCATTGCGGCACATGCACAATGCGACTCATGCTCACACTGAATATATCGGCAACTTATGATCAAAATCACCTCTGAATCAGGCCCAGTGTATCTTGCTGAGTACAGATTAGAAACTGAAGCTGGCTGCACACTCACATGCAAAAACTAGAGCTGGTGGTTTTTATCCACCCAAAAGGGATTTACAGTATCCCATTTAAAGTATTAGTATATTTTGCACTTTCTAGAAAATCTTATGGGTAAACACATTTCTATGCTTTTTCCATAGTGTATATCTAGTTACACTCCTGATAAAGTCAGTCTTGATGTCGCCTTATAGTTAAATGAACACATAAATTAGGTGATTTTAAGAAAACATTTGAAAAGCGTAAAATACGCTAAGGTTGACTTTAAGGCCAGGTTTTTACTCTTCCATCATGTACATTTCTGGATGGACCTGCGATCCCACAAAAAATTGCAGATGTATATTAATGGGGCAGCTACTAAAACCGTCATGGGAGCATGTAGTAATGAATGCACCGTGCATACAAATAAATGCTTTTGTGCAAAATGAACAGATATGCATGCCTATATATTGCATATTTAATTTCATAAATTACCTTTTGTGTTTGGGTTATTTTCAACATAGTAGCAAACAATTAGATATTTCTATGACATTGTCTATCTTACACTAGAATAATATATGCTTATTGCTCATTGGTTGCTCTGGTTTACTGTACTTTTGGACTTTGCTAGTAAATAGCCTCCTGCAACAGTTTGCTTAGTACTGACCTTAAGGACCCCAGACATCAGCAATTGATTTCAGCAATTGTGCAACTTGCAATCGATTGTGTATAAAAATCTTTCCCTTTTTCAATCGATTGTGGCAATTCTGCAATTTGCAATCGATTGTCTATAAAAATCTTTCCCTTTTTCAATCGATTGCAAATTGCACAATTGCTGCAATCAATTGCTGATTTATGGGGGCCTTTACTCTCAGCTTCAGTAAAATTATATACAGAATCTGTCTGCATAGGAAAAATGTGTATATTCGCTCAAGATATGCCCACATCTGTGTGTGTAATGGTTTATTACTTGTAGTCATTGACAGTGAGCACTTGGACCTGCCTTATACTAGGTACAAAAGATACACCTCCAAACAGGCGTATTTTCATTTAAATCCAGGTCTGCCTTACACACACTGTACTTTACCTATGAGAACCAGTTGCATATCTATAAAGGGTGCAAGGTGTGCAATGCACATGGGTCCAGGGGAGCCCACATTGCACCCATACTGTATATTCACCTCTATGGAGTCCAGCGTCGGTGCTGCAGAAATCCCTAGAAGAATTGCGTGGCCACCATTTTCCCAGAGATTTGTGCAGTAGTGAAATCATCACATGGGCGGGGCCTTCCTCTCTATAACTGCCTCATGGTGAGAATGCTCAGTCACCAATTTTCTGAGCATGTGCAGTGGAAATTCACACAAGTTGCGCTCCGCAAACAGGACGTGCACTCTACACCAGCCCCGTCCCCTACATCACTAAAGCCAAATTAGAGCAGTCGTTTTCAAAGTATTGTAACTGCAAGTGCTCATGTTACCCACATGCAGAGTGCAGGCAGCTATTCATAGGAATGCAGCCTAAAAGTTCGCTATGAAGGAGGCCCTCAGTCACTAGTTCTTCACTAACTACATTTCAATGAACATCCTGATACAGTAGGTGCACTTTAATTTACATGAGGATTGTACATTAGACCACAGGTTCTCAAACTCGGTCATCAGGACCCCAAACAGTGCATGTTTTTCAGGACTCCTCACAGAATCACAAGTGAAATAATTAGCTCCACCTGTGGATCTTTTAAAATGTGTCAGTGAGTAATGAATACACCTGTGCACCTGCTAGGTGACCTGGAAACCGTGAACTGTATGGGGTCCTGACAGAGCACTCGCTCTGAATCAGGGCCGGGCTTTTTTTTTTTTAGAACGGCCTCCTGGCCGCTCGCATAGCTGTGGGTGACCACCCACAGCTACAGCGAGCGGCCATGATGATGGTCTTGATGATGATGTCTTGACCATCGCGACCATCGGGCTTGCGACGAGACCCTTGTGATAGGGTCTCGTGGCCGCAAGCCCCAGAGAGCTTTCGGCTCTAACAGAGCCGGAAGCTCTTCATTGATATCACTTATGATGTCAGTGGGGCCACCCCCAAACGACAGGTGTTCTCATGGGAACGCCTCCGTTTGGGCAGCCACCCCCCCGGCCCGCCCACCAAAGGGGTGAGCTGTCACTCAACATAGACAGCTCACCCCCTTTGTTGCGAGACCCGGGTCTCGCGCATGCGCACGATGGAGCCGGCTCTGTTGTGCGCATGCTCTCTGGGCCACCATCGACCCAGTTGCGAGCGCTCAGCGCTCGCAACTGGGTCTGAATCAGGCCCAGAGTTTGAGAACCACTGCATTAGACAATCAATATATTTGCATGAATCTGGCCATCTACTGATAGAACACAGACTAGAGTGTAAGCAGTTTTAAGTTACGATGTAAGTCATACTGTATTTAAAAATGTTATTTGTAATTAGAATATAAATATTCAAATACTTTATAAGAATATTTTTGTGCATCATTAAGTAACTAATTCAATTACATGTTTTTTTTATTTAATCAGGCACTTTAGAACGCCATGAAACAGGAGATATGGGAAAAGCAATTCTTTCTGCATGTGAAGCCTTCACCATTGATGTGACACACTCCATAATAAGCACCTCTCAAGAAACACAACGAAACATAAAGGCAACTTTAAAGTCATCAAGCTCTTATAAACTGGGAGTCCTGTCCCATAATCTAATGCACCCTGAAAAGTCATCAAACAAAGTAAGCAAAATAACTCTTTTAATTTAAACATTGTATCATAGGAGCTGGAAAAGCCTCATAGTAACCTGTAGTATACAGTGCCCTACAATAATACGTTTTGTATAGCACAGTTCATACAGAACGTCAGCTATGCTTTCTTAGATTAACTTGTCTGCCCCCAACTGAAATAATCACATGGACCCAACAGTTCTCATCATACTGTGTCTGCGTCGATTGATCCTTTCTCTAGGGATCCACAATTGGAACACTTTGACCTAATGTAATGATCAGTGCATATAGTGTATATAGGGCCTGAGTCAGAGATGTATGCTAATGCAATCACAGCTGCGATCTCACACACAGCTGCTGTGTGAAAATATGCAAATATCGCAGATATCGGGAAAAGTATTGAGACACCCACCAGGGGCCGCAGCGAATCCAAGCATCTGCGTACACTTACGCAATCGCATACACATCATTCGATAATCTGCCACATGAGTAGCCCTATGGCCACACAGAATGGCTGCTTGAACTGAGATCCAGCAACCACTTTATCTGTGTTACAGGATCGCAGTTGTAGGCTGAGGCACTTCCCAAAAATGGTCACAGCACACCTGCGTTTTTGCCGCCACTTCCTGTAACTGCCCCCAAATGGTCCCTGAATATCAATCACTTTGCAAAGAAATCCTCCATGCGAGCGGCATCGCTAAGGTACCGTGGTGTGTGCGCAGTGCGACTGTAACACATGTGCAGTTGGCGGCTAATCGCTGAAGTGTGTAAATATCTAAATCAGGCCTTTAGTGGCCTGATTGAATGCCATGGCAGAAGCATTAACCATTACAATGGTATACGTAACTGCAGTGTTCCCGGACATGTAAACCCCATGGTTATTTCTGTAGGGAAGCCGAGACTATTTAATTTACACAAAGAAAAGTTTATCTAGAATCCTTTTATAACTAAAAGCAGCTATTCATGGTAAAATATTACAGCTACCTGCTCACTTGAATTATAAACAATGCATTATATATTTTTATAACAAAATTATGTATAAGACACCCACAAGTGGAGTTATCAAGTTGGACTGCTTCAACATAGATGGCACCAATAATTAACGTCTGTGGTTAGTTAAAGTACTTATCAGGTCCTGCCTTCCATTGTTCTCCCTATAGCACACTGTACTTTATTTACCTGGAATCTGTTGTAATGTCTATGTTTGCCAGCCAACCGCTGTGCTGCAGCAATAATTAATCTTGTGCATCTGCATAAATCTACATGCCCTTGGTGCTACTGATTAGTTAAAGGACTGTCAAAGATGGGAGAGAGCACCCTGGTGAGGGCATGCACTGTACACTAGGGCTGCTTTAGCTATTGCCTAACATATTGGCTTTTCCAGTCCACATTTTAACTGTAGAAAGACTGAAGAGCATATAGAGAAGAACATGAAGAGCTTTGGCTCAAGAAAAGATACCACATTTTTTTGTGGCCCTCTGTGTAAGTGACTGAGGGATTTGCTGGTGTATACTCTTACTTTGCTATCACCATTGCCAATAGTACACACACATTTCAACAGGTAATGGGCCCAGGCACACAACCGTCAGACACACAGGCCCCAAGCACCTGAAACACCCAGCAGCATACATGTCACGCTGTGAGGCGGGTTTTTGAAAGCCGAGGTCTGAGGCTGTGGGAGGAGGCGAAGGCGAGGGGCCTGGACGTCTGATCTCCGCATCCACAAGTCTTGGTCGTTGGCTACACCTAGTCAATGGTGCGGAGTCTAACTCACAAGGAGGTGTTCGCCAGTGACCCCTCCAAGCGGGATATGGGCTTGTGCGGCTCCCTGTAAGCAGGTCGCGGTCCTTTGACTTGGTGACCAAGGCCTGCAGGGAAAAGAGAATCAAAACACCCGTGGCCCAAGGGTAATGCCTGGAATAGGCACGTGGGGAGTGGGATAGAACTCCTGGCTGGAGAAAGGCACTTGAGGTGCTGGCTAGAGAGGTGTGGAGATTTATTGGTAGGCTGAGGTAACAGCTGGATATCCCACAAAGTATATACCGTATTGCCGGCCGGAGATCATGCACTAGGGTGCAATGAGACGAAGGGTTAATCTGCACACAGGCTGTGATGGTGAAAGCACTGCGATGAGATGAAGGGTAAACTTGCAAACAGGCTGTGATGGTAAAAGCTCTGCGATGAGATGAAGGGTTAACTTGCACACAGGCTGTGATGGTAAAAGCACTGAGGTGAGATTAAGGGTTAACTTGCAAACAGGCTGTGATGGTATAAGCACTGCGGTGAGATGAAGGGTTAACTTGCACACAGGCTGTGATGGTAAAAGCACTGTGATGAGATGAAGGGTTAACTTGCACACAGGCTGTGATGGTAAAGCACTGTGGAGAGATGGAGGTTGAACTTGCATACAGGCTGTTGCTTAGTAAAGGCACTGTCAAGAGATGGAGATTAAACTTGCACACAGGCTGTGGATTAGTAAAGGCACTGTGGAGAGATGGAGGTTAAACTTGCACACAGGCTGTTGATTAGTAAAGGCACTGTGGAAAGATGGAGGTTAGCTGCCACACAGGCTGTTGATAGTAAAGGCACTGTGGTGAGATAGCTCCGAAGCTCTGGAAGAAACACACTGGAAGCATGGGAACCTGGAACGAGACTCCTCTAGTTACACTAGCGGCGACAATATTTGTTCAGGCAACTACCTGGAGCACAGGAGCCAGATATATACCCCTGGAAGTCTGCTGATAGGCCCACAGCGTCAGCTGACCAGCCGGGCCACTCAGAGAAGGAAGTACTGACATAGGGAAAGTGTCATGGCGGCGCCCATGACGGAAACTGCGATCCCCACTCACCGGGTCGCCTGACACCACAGCTACAGGGTGAATGCTCAGCTCCTCCCACGTCACCGCGCCAGCCCCCCGACTTCCCGGGATGTCAGAGGAAGCGGCGGGACGGTAAGGGATGGCCGATCCCCGGCTGAACTCTGACAGTACCCCCCCTTTCAGGGTGGACACCTGACTCCCACCAGGCTTTCCAGGAAATTTGATGTGGAAGGCTCAAATTAATTGAGGTGCATGAACATCTGTGGCTCTGATCCAGGCACTCTTCTCAGGACCATAACCCTTCCAATCAATGAGGTATTGGAGAATGTTGGATCTAAACCGAGAATCCAGAATCTTCCCAACTTCGAATTCTGTACCTTGAGAAGTTTGTACTTGAGGTAATTTAGGAGAGGTGGTTTGGAACCGATTTAACACCAAAGGTCGCAATAGAGAAATACGAAAGGTATTAGATATCTTCAATTGAGGTGGGAGTTCCAATTTATACGCAACAGGGTTGATCACTTGGTGAATGCGGTACGGACCAATGAAGCGTGGGGCCAGCTTCATACTGGGAAGTTTCAGTCGGATGTTCCTAGTAGATACCCAGACTTTATCTCCAACTCTCAGCAGAGGAACCGCGACCCGTTGTCTGTCAGCGAATCTTTTATAATTCTTGGATGATTGTTTCAACGAGGCATGGATCTTCTTCCAAATGGTTGAAAAAGATTCTACAAAGTCACTGCAGGGACCTCCACCGAAGGTAAATGTTGGAAATCTGGAATCCGGGGATGCTCACCAAAAACAGTATAAAAAGGTGTGGAATTGGAGGAAGTGTGGTACTTGAAGTTATGTGAAAACTCGGCCCAAGGTAGTAAGTCCACCCAGTCATCCTGTGAAGAGGACACAAAAAGTCTTATAAAGGTCTCCAGTTCCTGATTAACCCTCTCGGTTTGCCCGTTAGTTTGTGGGTGGTAAGCTGATGAAAATTTTAATTTGGTTCCACAAGCGCTGCATAACGCTCTCCAAAACTTGGCTATGAATTGGACTCCACGGTTGGAAACAATCTCTCTTGGAAGACCATGTAATCTAAAAATCTCTTTAACAAAAGTTTTTGCCAAATGGGGAGCAGATGGCAGACCTACTAATGGTATAAAATGCGCCATTTTTGAAAAACGATCCACCACTACCCATATGGTGTTATGTCCTTTGGAGCGTGGAAGCTCAGAGATAAAATCCATGGATATATGGGTCCAAGGAATAGAAGGAATGGGTAACGGGCGTAGAAGACCTGCACTTTTTTTGCAAGACACTTTATGCTGTGAGCATTTTACACATGACAAAATAAATTCTTGAATATCTTTTCTCATCGAGGGCCACCAATAAGAAACTTGTATGTTTTGAAAATACCAGACTGTCCAGCAAATAGAGAACTATGAGCCCAGGTTAACAACTTTTTCCGTAATTCGGGAGTCACAAAAATTTTCCTTGGAGGCGGAGTCAATATTTGAGTTGAAGCGAAGACCATAGGATCCAGGATTGGGCGAGATCTCTGATGATCTTCTTCCTGTGTGTCGAGTAGAAAATACCGGGAGAGAGCATCCGCTTTTTTGTTCAAATTATCAGGGCAAAATTGAAGCTTAATGTTAAACCTTGAGAAAAACAAGGACCAGCGGGCCTGCCTGGCATTTAAGCGATGAGCCGTCTGAAAGTAAATTAAGTTTTTATGGTCCGTAATAATGGTAACTGGAAACTTGGCCCCCTCCAAAAGATGACGCCACTCCATTAACTCCAGACGCATAGCTAGGAGTTCTTGATCTCCAATCGCATAGTTTTTCTCTGCAGAGGAAAATTTACGAGAGAAGTATCCACATGGATGATTCTTCCCGTCACTGGAAATTTGGGATAATACCGCCCCTACACCCACTGAAGAGGCATCCACTTCCACAAAAAATGGTTTATCCAGTTGGGGTTGGCAAAGGATAGGGGCAGTAGAGAATGCCTCTTTCAATCTCTGGAAGGCCTGTATGGCTGAGTCCAGCCACTGGGCTGGGTTAGCGCCCTTCCGTGTGAGACTAGTAATGGGAGACACCAGAGTGGAAAAATTCGGTATGAACCGCCTATAATAGTTTGAAAATCCTAAAAAACGTTGCAAGCACTGTGGAGTGATGGAGGTTGAACTTGCACACAGGCTGTTGCTTAGTAAAGGCACTGTGGAGAGATGGAGGTTAAACTTGCACACAGGCTGTTGATTAGTAAAGGCACTGTGGAGAGATGGAGGTTAAACTTGCACACAGGCTGTTGATTAGTAAAGGCACTGTGGAGAGATGGAGGTTAAACTTGCACACAGGCTGTTGATTAGTAAAGGCACTGTGGAGAGATGGAGGTTAGCTGCCACACAGGCTGTTGATAGTAAAGGCACTGTGGTGAGATAGCTCCGAAGCTCTGGAAGAAACACACTGGAAGCATGGGAACCTGGAACGAGACTCCTCTAGTTACACTAGAGGCGACAATGATTGTTCAGGCAACTACCTGGAGCACAGGAGCCGGATATATACCCCTGGAAGCCTGCTGATAGGCCCACAGCGTCAGCTGACCAGCCGGGCCACTCAGGGAAGGAAGTACTGACATAGGGAAAGTGTCATGGCGGCGCCCATGACGGAAACTGGGATCCCCACTCACCGGGTCGCCTGACACCACAGCTACAGGGTGAATACTCAGCTCCTCCCACGTCGCCACGCCAGCCGCCCGACTGCCCAGGAAGTCAGAGGAAGCCGGCGGGACGGTAAGGGACGGCCAATCCCCGGCTGAACTCTTACAATACAGATGCCATTAGACGTGCAGACACAGAGTGAAGACAGCACAGAGTGTTAAGAAAAGCACTAAAGCTGCATAACTATGTCAGTGTGCATCAAACACATAGGAGCTACACCCATGATAGGGTTTATTAAACTAAGAGGTGCAGAAAGTTACACTACATGAAAATGTAAAATGGTGATGCAATTAAAGCTTGAAAAAGTGTGGAAAGTTACAGTTGACCCTGGTGACAGTCCAAGTCCAGATGATGTAGAAAGAGCCATGGGAACAATTGGCTTAAATGTTGAGCAACATGTATATTCTATCATACATGGAAAAGTGTCAGCAAAAGACATGTAGATAGCACTGCAGGCAGCGTATGAGGTTGGGGGTCTAATGAGATGAATTAATCTGAGGCATGTATTGTATAGTACAAAGTTATGTGAATGCAAAAGTATGAGTGACTACATAGATAAAATGATATCCACATCCCAGCAGTTAATGTCTGTAGGAGTGCAGGTAGATGACGAGGAGATTGCCATGGCAATGCTACAGAACTTAATATCTGAGTTTGACTTTCTGGTAGTGGCATTAGAAGCAAACACAGCAAAGATAACTACAGAAATTGGCAGAACAAAACTTTTGCAGTTCCAAGAACATGTTCCAGTTTAATTGAATACTAAGAATTGTGCATTACACACTAAAAGTGAGAAGTCCAGAAAATGCAAGCATAAGTGTAATATATGTCCCAAAATACAAAGCACTTGAATGTATACAGAGGAATGTAATTCAGAATAAGAAATGCAACAGCAAAGATGAGTCAGCATTGAGTGTTACAAACAGCCAAAGAAAGGATTGCTAGTATATTGAATCAGGTGCTACTAGGCATTTCAGCACAATGAAGAGTAGTTCACTACATTAGCCACGTGTGATCTTATAAAAATGAAAGGAATTGGAAATGTAGTGCTTTCAGCTACAAAAGTTGGAACAGTCACTACCCCCTCAAAAATAGGGACTAAACTAGTTGCAGACGTGCTTTATGTACCAGATAGGGAAACAAATCTAATAGTCATCAGTATCACAGAGTCCTTTTAATAAAGAACAGAAGAGGGACTGTAATAGCAACAGGTACCTTGTGACGTAAATTGTATGTCCTTGACACACATCAGTGTTATGCAATGATAATGTCTGACTCACAGCCTGTGGACCTTTGGCACAGCATATTAGGTTACCTTGGATATGATGATGTCCTAATACTACTGAATAGGATGGTTACAGGAATATCAGTGACTGATATAGAAAAGACCATATGTGAAAGATGTATTACAGGAAAGCAAAGCTGTCAAACATTTCTAAAGTCATCAAGTAGAGCTACTTGTCACACTGTTGTAGCAGCAGATATCAGCAGCGAAAAGTCAGTGTGTGCAGGAAGTGTATGCCAGAATAAAGCTGCAATATCTTTGATCACAGACATAAAAGGTAGTGAGGGTGCCTTAAGGAAGAGCCTGTTGATATGGGGCCTGATTCAGCAAGGATCGATATTGCAATTCCACACGCAATCGGCTGATTGTTGCTTCTGCGCAAGCGCATGTATCACTCCATTGTGATCGGAACTGCGATCGCAGTGACAACCCAGACCCATCGCAGAGTGATTGACAGGAAGTACCATTTGGGGGAGGTGACGGGGATGGTCGTCGAAACGCAGGCGTGCGAGTGCGTTTGGACGCCGTTGCAGGGGTGTGCATAAATTAGCCACTACAATGCCATACTGTCACGACCAGGGTCTCTCGGCATGGTAGTCGACGATTAATACCTGTGATGATGCTATGGCGAGGGGCGTCTGGCGGTGGTGCCTGGCGAAGAGCATTGGCTGTGAGTGGTTCTGTGGGGGCATACTGTCACTCTGGTCTGGTTAGGCCTGGGGGTGCTTCCATTCCGTTCCGGCATGGGCGCCACCATCTTGTCTCCGGTCAGGTGACCTAGTTGCCCTATCTTGTTGTGTCACATGCTCCTCTCTGACCATTCACGGTTGAGCACTGGGGATTTAAGGGAGTTCAGAGTTCCCTTGCATTGCCAGTGCAACGTGTTTCTCTGCGAGAGCTGAGAGAGAGTGTTCCTGTGCTTAAACTTGTATCCGGCCACGGAACAGGAGTCTGGAGCGGATTTTTTCCTAAGTATTTCTGGCCGTTTGGAAAACCTGGAAGCTATGCAGCACCAAGTGGCTCAGTTCATGCAAGAAATAACTAAACAACAGGATTTAATTCAGAGCATAGCAACTCGCTTGGAGAGTGTGGAGACTATACAGCGTGAGATGGCACAGTTTGTGCAAGACATTGCATGCCGTCTGGATACTGTACAAGCTACTTCAACGGCTCCTAGTGTGCTTGCAGCTACTCCTGTCCCCACTCCTGTGATTTCTTCCTCTGGATCTACTCCTTGTTTGTATCATCCCACACCTGATAAGTTTGATGGTACTCCAAAACTGTGTCGTGGATTTCTCAATCAGTGTGATGTGAACTTTACTTTGTAACCCTCTAATTTTCCTGCTCCTAGAACCGAAGTGGCTTACATTGTGTCCTTGTTATCCGGCTCCGCCCTAGAATGGGTTTCTCCGCTCTGGGAGTGTTCAGATCCGCTTCTGGACAATTACCCAGAGTTCCTTGCAACATTCAGGAGGATTTTCGACGAGCCTGGAAGAACTTCCTCTGCTTCCTCCAGTTTTATGAAGTTAAAACAAGGGACCCGTCCTGTCAGCCAGTACGTCATTCAGTTTCAGACTTTGGCATCTGAACTCAAGTGGAATGAAGAAGCCTTGACATTGGCCTTTTTGCAAGGTCTATCAGATCTTTTAAAGGATGATCTAGTGACTCGCGAATTACCCTCTAGTCTTAGTGATCTCATTTCCCTTTGTAATAAAGTTGATATACGCTTTAGAGAGCGCCAAGATGAAAAACACAGAGCTAAGCGTTTCCCTTCCCCTACCCGTCCCACTCCCTCCCTTTCCGAGGAAGAACCCATGCAGGTAAATCATACCCGTCTCTCTAACGAAGAACGACAGAGATGCTTTAAAGAGAACCTTTGTCTATACTGTGGAGACTCGGGTCACCTGGTGGCTTCCTGTACCCGCAAGCCGGGGAGCGTCCCGTTTCTAGCTAATTCTGGGTGCACTCAGCTAGGAGCAATTCTTCCGTCCTCTAAACGTATTGACTCTGTGTTGTCCATAGCCTTAGACATTAATTCTAGCCCTGTGTTTGTGTCTGCCCTTTTGGACTCCGGCGCAGCGGGGAAATTCATGCCGTCTCGGTTGGCAGATAAATTACTAATTCCCTGCAGCTCCTTGGATCATTCTGTCTCCTGGACCTCCGTTGATGGTAAATCTCTTTGTAATGGAACTGTGTCTAAGAGAACTCAACCTGTTTTAGTTCGTGTTGGAACCCTCCATGTTGAACATATCAGTTTTTTCATTATACCCAAGAGTTCCCATGAAGTTATACTCGGATACCCGTGGCTGTGTAAGCACAACCCCAGAATTGATTGGAACACTATGCAGGTTCAGTCATGGAGTGTGGAATGTCAAGTGTCTTGCCTTCCGAAGACCGACACCTTGTCACGGTCATCATCCCCTGATAGTGGTCTAGAAACACTACGGAATACACCCATGCTTGGGGCAAAAGTTTTGACAGCTATACAACTACAACCACCTGTTGGGAAGTCCTTTGTAGCCCAGGAGGGGTGCCTCCAAAGCCTCAACCCCAGAGGATGTCTCTAAGGTCTCAACTTCAAAGGAGGTCTCCAGAGCCTCAGCCCCTTAAGGGATTTCTGAGTGTCCAGCCCCATACCTCGAGAGGATGTTTCAAGTTTTGTTCCCCAGAAGGGGATTTCAGATCTAGCACCCCAGGAAGGGGCCTCAAGTCTCGTACCCCAGGAGGGGTTTTCAGTTTCTAGTTCCTGTTTCTGTTGGGTCAAAGCTGAGGATATCCACGTTTTCAGTCCGGTCAACAAAATCCAATTGGCTCATCCTATAAAGCCTAGAAGGTGTCCTGAGGCCACCCAAAAAGGGGGGCAGTACTGTCACGACCAGGGTCTCTCGGCATGGTAGTCGACGGTTAATACCTGTGAGGATGCTATGGCGAGGGGCGTCTGGCGGTGGCGGTGGTGCCTGGCGAAGAGCATTGGCTGTGAGTGGTTCTGTGGGGGCATACTGTCACTCTGGTCAGGTTAGGCCTGGGGGTGCTTCCGTTCCGTTCTGGCATGGGCGCCGCCATCTTGTCTCCGGTCAGGTGACCTAGTTGCCCTATCTTGTTGTGTCACATGCTCCTGTCTGACCATTCACGGCTGAGCACTGGGGATTTAAGGGAGTTCAGAGCTCCCTTGCATTGCCAGTGCAACGTGTTTCTCTGCGAGAGCTGAGAGAGAGTGTTTCTGTGCTTAAACTTGTCTATTGGATTCATTGCCTAAGCCTGCTTTTCCTAACCTGCTCCAAACCCTGCTGGATTCCCCTACCTCCTCCATATACCTTTCTACCTGCCTGAGTACCTGATCCTGCTGTTTCCCTGCACCTTGCTTCACTTCATTCCCAGCTGGACTTCACTAGCTCTGTCTGCATCAGCTACAGCTCACCAAACCTGCATTCACTTACAGCTCATCAAGCCTGCATGCTGTTTTAGCTTACCATACCTATAATGGACTGTTCTGCCTTTCACTACCTGGACATTTGCTCATTAACCCTCACAACAGTTATCAAGTGCACTTTAGTGCTATACCTGGACTTTTGTTTGCCACTCCCATGTCTTCACAGTCTCTTATTAAAAACCCCACTTTTTCATTTAAGTCAGCTCCTGTGTCTGCTTCTGTCACCACCCCGGGTCCACAACAAATTCAGAACCTAACACATACGTAGCTTGGGCTTTCACTGCGTGCGATGAGGTTAGCAATTCCTGAGTAAGGTCAGACCTTGTGCAAGTATGCGTGAGGCTCCGATGTTACTTGATGTTACCGATGGTTTCACCGTCTTGCTAAGTATTATGGATGTGTGTAAGGTAAGATGGGCGTCCTTATGTTAGACTGTGTATGGCATTGCGATTGCAATCATTAGCATATCTTCGCAGTGAGACTGCGTGCGTAATCGCTATTGCGATCCCTACTGAATCAGGCCCCTAGTTCACACAGTCAATAAGAGGAGTCTGACTGATATCCTTTTCAAGAAATGTGGACTAAAATTGTCTAAAATATGGTATTTTTATGCTTTCCTAACCCTCAATTTTCTACAGTACAGCTAAGGGTGAAAAATGTTTGTAACATGGAGAAGCTTGTAGTGAAGAGGATGTTGAGAGAGCACAGACTCCATGCTACTCCTTTAGGGAGGCATCAGTACATAACCAACATGGCGGCTGTTTGGTCTTCTGCGTATGTACAGTGCCATCTTGTCACTGTGAAGAAACACCACAGTGGGACACGGATGTGTTCCACTCAACTTAGTGAGACCCTGCATTCCACAGCACATTAAGTCACCCATTATTTTAGTAATACGTTTTGCTATACTCTTAACAAATAACTAGAAATAAACAATCGGAGGCTAATATGGATTTATAGAGGTCACAGCCTGTTGGAAGGAAAAATAAAATACAGAGAGATTGCACAATCCAACCAACAAAACGTATAAAAACCACATATGTCGGGTGGGGGGGTGGGCTTGAAATAAAACTGCCAAGAGGAAAATGGCTCCTCGAACCCGGCTTTTTATAGGACTTAGCAGAGGCCTTGTCTCCTGCTAGGCTATGATAGGTTTATAATTTTGATTGACATACTCCTAGCTATGCCCTCTCAATCCTTTAACCCCCTAACTGAAGAAACCAGCAAAACTTCTAACAAAACAGGGATGCTTATTTTTCCTCAAACTTAATGTAAGTATTCAGAGTCTTTACCACTTGCCTCCTGCATGTCACGCATCGGACTGTCAAGCTCCGTTATCCGATCCGGCGCTGCCGGTTCCACTCTCTGTGCTCACCATCCAGGTCGCCTGGCAGTACCCGATGTCAGGCCCGCCGGTCAGAATTGCTACAGATATAACACTGTGCCGATGGTACATGGGCGTCACCATCTTGGGTCCAAGATCACTGCTCACCCAATCAGGAACTACTTCTTTCCATCTGACTGCAGTAGCCTGGGCACCCTATTTATTATTATTATTGTTATTATTATTTTGTCCTGTTCACAAAATCCTGCACTTGGAAGTGTCCTGCTCCACAGTATATGGTACCCGCAAGCTCTACCTTGCAGAAACCATCGTGCTGGCTCATTGTGCTGGTCGCAGTATTCTGCTCTGCAGTATCCGGTACCCACAAACCCTACCTTCCAGCACCAGCAACCATTGTGCTGGGAGCAGTGTTCTGTTCCTCAAAATCTGGTACCTGCGAGTCCTACCAGTCCAATGGCACCAGCAATCTTAGTGCTGTGAAACACTGCAGGGTTCCACTTGCTTCATCATTTACACGGCACAGTTCCTGGGTTGGCCAAGCAATACCACATCCACTATTCCCATTTGAGAAGAAACCTAATCAAGTCTCCCAATTTCCTACACGCAGTCTTCAGCCCAAACCAATTCATGGGTCTTGCGAGAAATCACTCGCTCCGGGGCTCGCTACAAGACGGGGCGGCTGTCGATGTTGATCGACAGCTCGCCCCATTTTGTAGGCAGGTCGGGGTGGTGGCTGCACAAACGGAGGCGTTCCCGAAGGAACACCTGCCGTTTGTGGGCAGCCCTACTGATCTCACACGTGATGTCAGTAGTGAACTTCCTGCTCTATTAGAGCTGGAAGTTCACTGGGGTTTGCGGTGGACGAGACCCTACCACAAGGGTCTCGTCGCAAGCCCGATGGTCGCAATAATCGCAACCATCGCCAGGCTGCCCGCTAAATCTGTGGGTGATTACCCACAGCTTAGCGACCGTCCTGGAGGCCGGGGTAAAAAAAAAAACAGCCCGCCCTGATTCAGAGCAAGCTCTCGCAAATAGCGAGCGCCTCTGAATCAGGGCCTATGTTTTAGCGGCTTATAAAATAATCTTTATTTCCTTTTGCGTTCTTTGAAATTGTTGATATTTCCTATTGGAGTAGAACAATAGGCACCAGTGGAATGTAAAAAGGAAATTAGGGCCTGATTCAGAGCTGAACGCTCTGACCAGAGCGCTCGCTCTGAATCAGGGCCCTCCTACCTGAAAATGGAGCGGCCTCATGGACGCTCTCATAGCTGTGGGTTACCACCCACAGCTATAGTGAGCGTCCATGATGATGGTCGTGATGGTCAAGACCATCGCGACCATCGGGCTTGCGACGAGACCCTGCGGTAGGGTCTCGGTGACCGCAAGCCCTGGAGTGATTTTGGCTCTATCACTCCCACTGACATCACTAGTGATGTCAGTGGGGCCGGACCCAGACGGTAGGCGTTCCCATGGGAACGCCTCCGTCTGGCAGCCACGCCCCCAAAGGGGGCTGTCAGTCAGTCACCATCGACAGCATGCCCCCTTTGGTGCGAGACCCCGAGCGACGTATTTGTCGTCGCTCGCCGGGTCTCGCGCATGCGCACGACGGAGCTCCCTCCGTCATGCGCATTCGCCCAACATCGACCCGCTTGCGAGCGACCTTCGCTCACGAGCGGGTCTGAATGACCCCCTTAGTCCAGACAGTTTATCCTTAAGCTGATTTGGAGGTTTATTCAGGATAACAGTGGCTGTCACTCAGTGGTAACAGTAAATAACACAGAGTAAGCGATAAGTATAGTTCAGACAGCAGTAGCGGTATCTAGCTGTAACACTACTTCCATCTTGGTAAAGGTGGCTTCTATGCTTCAATATAGGAGCAGGTGATAGCGCTTGAGCTCCTTCCTCTCTAACAGAAATAGCTCTGGATACCAGACATGTCTTCTGATTTTGAGTTGACTGCACATGTGTCTGGATCACAAATTATAGTGTGCGCGTGAACTGCACGATGTGTCTGAAGTCCCAAGTAGGTGAATGCATGCCGCATCTTGTGCAAATGGAGACCAAAATGAATTAGGCGTTTATGGGCGGTGACTGGTGGGAGTGTTATGGCAGTGTATCTAAACTTCTTTGTGATTCTGATTTGCGCATACGGGTAAGGGACGTTTGTGTCACATGGATCTGTTGCACCAAGCATGACACTTGTGCAAGTGCTAATACTAATGATGATGATTGTTGGATGGGCAGGATAGGCTTGCATTTTCAGACGCACAGATTTGTGACTTAGTTCAGACGATTGTCATATTAGCAATGGAAAGTAAGTAGAATGCCGTGGCCATAGAAGCATGCAACTCTGAATCAGATGAAGTGATTATGAAGTCTGAATGATTGAATTTTGTTTATTCTGAGGTAGCATTCTAGTGGCAAAAGCTACATATGCCCTGAAACATTCACACATATCTCTTTACACATGGATTAGAGTTGCTGCTGCCTCACAAGAATGTGGATATGGTTTATATTCTAATCTGGGACCTATGTATATGGGACTTGTATGTTCTCCCTGTATTTGCATGGGTTCCCTACAGGTTCTCAAATTCCTCCGTTCCCCCTCCAAAAACATACAGTTGGGTAATTTTTTAGCCAGCAGCAAATTAACCTATGTGTATTTGTGCGAGTGAATTTAGATTGCAAGCTCCAGTTGTCAGGGACTGATGTGAATGATACTAATTTTTTGTACTCCGCTGCATAATATGGTGGCGTCAAATAATTAGAGAATAATAATCTACTGTTGTCTTATTTTGTTTCTATATGCAAAATGGTTTCAAAAAAGTGTAAATAATTAGAGGCAGATTCAATTATGCATACCGGCCAATTAGAGTAGCTGATTTCTGCTGACACCTTCACAGTCAATCAGCAGCTAATACAATTCAGCCCTTAAACATGATTTCCTATGAGGCTGGTCCCAATAACACATGAAGAACACAACAAATGTTTTAAACAAGTTGTTTTATTTTTTTATTGCAGATAATGTGCATTTAGTTCACTTATACAGTGCATACGTGAAAATGCAGCTTAGAGAGTTGCCCTACATATCATTCTCTGTGTTTTACTGTAGATTCTATATAGACTGAAGCGATTAGCTTCTTCCTATATCTAATGTATAGTATATATACGTGTAAAAACATTTTATTAGTGAATAATGTTAAACAGCAATGTTATTTATTAGCTTTAACATTTCTTTTTCACGTACGTTACACTATTTCAGCATGTGTCTCTATTCAAAGTTAAATGTGATGTTACAGAAGACAATTGCTGAAGCAAAGTAACTCCCCATGTTATATCTCAGTTACCACTGTTGTCGTGCTCGCATTGAGACCTGCAGGTTAATCTATTCAGATTTGCGTATCAATGCAGGAAGAGGCCTGTTCAGCACAGCTGAACTTCAAAGATTCTACCGTGTCACAGCATTTGTGCTCATGTAAATCTGGGTTACAAAAAGAAGAATGCCTCAATTTCATGGTCCCCTGTCCTTTCCTATTTGATTATTGTAGTGCACGTGCCAAGTGGACTCCCAGTAACAGAAGGCTAGTGCCTGGTCTTGTGTGACAAATGCAGTTGACACAAGATCCATATTAATGTTGTCAAGGATCTTTGATGTATCTAAGCAGATTTTAATTATTTTCAACACCACCATCCCTATGTTATATGGTTTAATAGTTTTTTTTTTATAGGAACCCTTTTAACTCATTCATTTCTAGACATGTCTGCAGTGCACTTCTACAGCAACAAGATGCTTTGTTTTATGTAGAAAAAAAAAAGAGGAAAAAAAAAAAAGAACTTTGATATTCGCTTCCTTCTCCAACAAAGGGCATTCATCAAGTCAGCGATTTGTGTGGCAAAGTGCCATTTGAATAGTGTATTGTTAGAATACTTATGGTCCGCTTGACAAGGACTCTTGCTGTAAATAGTGCAATTTGACTCCAGCTGTTAAAGAGTGTCTCTGACAGGAGCCAAATAGAATGGAGATGCTTTACTGCACCGCCGAAAAATCAATATTGGGTTTTTGTTCACAGTAACCTGCTCTTTTCTGCAGATTTATACAATCATATATGGACCTTACGGAGAAGAATAGAGAAAGAGCCCTAACTATAAATAATATTACTGCTATTTCTATGCATAGAATGTATTGCCTTTTGAAACAATTATGGCTAGTGTTATCATTTTTTCTTTCATTTCCTTGTATATTTTAGTTGTCTTTATTCCACAGTTAGTGAGAGTATTCAAAGCCATCCATAAAGTGTTTTATGTAGCTTTGTTATTCAGCAGAGGTGGAAGTGGCTTCCTGCAAGTTGCTTTGGAGCCATGCAGTGGTACAAACTGAAATGTCTGAAGTTATGAGACCAATGTTGCATCGTTTCTGTTACAGTGATGTTACAATTTCTCTATTTGAAATAGATATATAAAATATAAAATAATATTGATAAAACACAATCACCTTGCATTGTCTATCATGGCTTATATTCTTTCTTTAGATTGTCACACTATACTACTATAATATCAAGGTGAAAATCAAAAATTTTTTTCACGACTAAAATATCCGTACATGCTTTGCTTTAAGTCTCGGAGGCAGGATAAATTAATGTAAAGATTATTTGATTTTCAATGTGCTTTTTAATCTACAGTATAGATCATAATGGTGTTTGGTGATAATATGTGTTGATAATATGAGGCACATAAAAATGAAATAGTTTACAATTAAAAATTTGGCACCTGCAGCAGTAGAGATAACATACAATCTGTCTAGTAAAATAATTACCAAAATGTCATTCTATATTTATTTTGCATTGCCTTTCAACATTTGTTTATTTTTTAATGTTTGATTTATTTTTGATAGAATATTTATAATACATGAAATGTATAATTCCATTTGCCAAATTCTTAAAAAAAATAATTTAAGTTCCAGACACTTTTAAATCTGGGCTTTATAGACCAAATGTATGTTTAATACACAATAGTTTTGTTTAATGTTATGGTTTTTACATTCAAAATAAAGAATTGAAAAAAGTATTTAATGTTTTTGTTATTAGTCTTGTGATAGCTCACGGTAACACTTAACAGTGAAGTTTCTTTTCAGCAGGGGTTAAGTTCACTGTAGCTGTTTTTTGGGGGGGTAAAAAGACAGCTGCTAGAAATCCTAATCCTCAGATGCTGTCCATTTATGGTCTTTTTTAATATATTTTTTTAAATAATTTCATCAATCTTATCAGTTTTTACATATTGCTGGATCTTACTTCTGTGAAGGCTTCAAGAAAAAGTGATATATATATATATTATTATTTATATATATAGATATATATATAAATAAAAAGTTATATATATATATATTAGTAGTAGCATATATCAGTGCTAAGTCTTTTTTGTGGTGATGTTCAAAAAAATACATGTTATTTATGTATGACCACGTCCTGTGTCCTATTGAAAAATGATGTAGCACAGAGGTCACCTAGAAAACCAGCCATTCCATCTGCAGCTGCAGGACAGGTCACTAATTAAAAATAAAGCAGACCAATTGGCCCTCATGAGGTGGGTAAAAAGTCTTTTTGGTGATGTCCTTGGGAGACAGGATATAAGTAAGAGGCAAAATTAACACTTGGCCAAGTGCCTATATTGGGGACGCCATTCTTTTCAATTTCCTCCCTACATCCCTTATGTGAAGTTTAAGATTGCCTGATGTGGGAGTATGGCTTGATGCGTCATAACACATGCATTGGCTCAACATTATTTGGTGGATGTATTAATAAAGAGTCACTTGTCCTGGGACTGCCAGCTTGATTCAACTATAAACCTAGCTTATCTTAAAATAGTCCTAGGAGAGATCTGATGTTGCCTCCCCAAAATGGCCAAATTGAAAAGTGGAGAAAACGCCTTTGCTCTAGATTTCTGGCATCCAAGTTACCCGTATGATTTGCAAAAAGGCATTAGGACACTTATGTGATTGTTACCCTAGGCCCATTATTATAACTCTGCATACATATATGAAAGTCAGCATATTCTTTTTTCTGGAGTTTGTAGTCCTTGTGATAGGCCCGAATATATAGCCCTATTTTAAATGCTGCATATATTATTTATTATTTATATATATTTACCCCTATTTTACATTTTCTTTATGTTTGAAATCCTGTCATTTTCCAAGTCGAAAATGTAGAAGGTGTCATTTTTGTTAGGGAATATTGTACTTCTCTTGCTACATGCATGTAGAAATGTTAAAGTAGATCAGACAATTGATTAGTACCACGTTTGCTTCGATTTGCAGTATTGCCTTCTGTTCTCAAGCAGCCCTCCAAGCACTGTATGGAATGCATTGTGCATGCTCTGACTTGACAGTGGATGCAGGTAGTGGCAAAGCTACTGCCATTGGATGTTAAGTAGCTGCATCAGTCCCCCACCTTCGGGTCCTGTAACATTGCTTACACTGTAACCCTGTTACCGGCCACATTTAGCCATAATGCCCCTTAGAAATATATAACTTTTGGCTCCAGAAGTGCTACTTTAAAAGATACATGCTGACAATTAATGATGATAATCAACACATATCTTCACTAGTTAAAAAGGATGTAAATATAGGAATAAATAATAAAAAGAAAACACATAAATAAAGCAACTAGAGCTATAGCTTGGGCTGGTTACCACCAAAGTAAGAGAACAACAAAAGCAAAAGCAGCATTCAGCAGTTCAGGGCCCCCTAGTAATATGTATACGTACAATAGATATTGAAAAATAAATTGACTGAAGTGTGTGTTGGAGCTGCCACTCGGTGTGTGTAGAATGTGTGGCAACATTGCAAACTACCCTTGTTTGCAATAGCCAGGAAGACAGTAATGTCCAGGCAGGCATCTATTCCACCTTGTCAATAATCTGACCCTGGGTGAAGCAAGAAGGCTGCCATATTTCTGCTTTTCCCTGTACAGCCAATATTCAGCTAATATTCACATTAGAACTATTTCATTTTCAATGCTGATTTTCCTAAAATTCAGCCTCCTCTTAACCCTGGATTGCTAATACATATGTGTAATTATTCACTCATTGCCCAAATAAATGCTTGAAACTGCATTTTTTACCCATATAAAGTAAACTAAAATAGGAAAAAGCATATAACATCTTAAATAGACATTATCGCACATTGAAAATTTACTCTCCCTAGAAAATAGTAAAACAAAATTATTTTTGAATTAGGGAGATCACATATCACTTAAAAATGATAAAAGTGATAGCAATCTAGGGCTTTGTGGGTGCTGTCATGTTCAGGTCCAAGCTCATAGAGCCTTGCTTTGTAACAGCAGGAGGTGACTGAGTCTCGCTTGGTCATGTCACGATCCGTCACAGGAAATTCTTTAGATGAGGACAAGAGCCATGGGTTAGGGTGGCTAAGGAACAACTAGGAGAGTGACAGAGACTAAGTCTTCCTATTGCGGCCAAATCCAGGTTTGGCTAGACCTGCCCAGAGGCGCAGAGTCTAACTCACTTGGTGGTCTTCACCAGTGACCCCTCCAGTTTCACTTTGGGTTTCACTGCACCAAGTGAGCAGATCACGGCCCTGGGAGTGGCAGGAAGACTGGAAACTATATTAGAGAGAGTTAGCCCTGGGAACCCTAGAAATGTATTAACACTAGGGAACACTAAAATTGAGATAGATACTGGATATGATCCAGATGCAGACTTGCTCCGAGGAACACAGGGAATGTAGACACAGGGGTGTGCTGAGAATTGTTAGAGATCCAGTTGCAGACTTGCTCTGAGAAAAACATGGATTATTCCAGGAAGCACTAGTGATCAATATGTAAATTAAACCATTAAATATTAGGCATCAGCATGAGAGCTTAATACAAGTAACATAAGGAATCAGCGTGGAAGCTGATCAGCACACTAGTAATCAGTAAGAGAGCAAACACATGTAACACAGGGATTCAGCCTGAGAACTAAACTAGTAATCAGCATGAAAGCTGACACATGTAACACAGGGAGTCAGCTTGAGAGCTGAACAGCACACTAATAAACAACACAAGAGCTGTTACATGAAAAACGAGTTCAGTGAGAGAATTGAAGTGACATGCTTGGAATCAGCATGGGAGCTGATACAATTAACACTGGAGGACAGCGTGAGGGCTGAAACAACACACTGGATACTCTACATGTAGAAACACTGGAGAGTCTCACAGTCACTGAAACAGCGAAGTTGAACAGCAATTTCCTGTTCCTGGAGTCAGAATAAATACCCCTGGGTAGCTGGTCATTAGATCAGAGGATCAGCTGAGTGACCACAGGACTACCTTTGGGAGAGACTAGTCAGGTGATATGGACCAACATGGCTGCACTCATGCCCACCTCCACGGGAAATAGAACGCACACACGGAAGCCCTAGCATACCCCAGGGAGAACACTCAGTCACCACTCACCTCCACTCCCAGCGACTGAACACCTAAACCCAAGGACGCTGGCGCAGTGGTGAGTGGCGGCCGATCCCAGGTCCCATTCCTGACAGGTCAATCTAATGCTGTGAGCAGGCGCTGGATCCCACCACCATCCTGCACCTCTCATACAATGCTGTCCTTGTTGATGATCCGGCCCTGATAGGAAGACCCGCAATATGGGGTCATTCATCCTAATTTCAATACCAGCCTCAGCATGGCCAGCATGGAGTGGAATTCCCTATGTAAATCCTGTGAATCAACCAAGGCAAGACAACTCTTTGCTGTATAGCATTTGGGTTAATCTAAGCAAACCTGGGCCGGTAATTGCCGGGGCAGCACAGTGGTCTAGTGGTTACTATTAATGGATTTATAATAATAATAATTAATAAATAATAATAATAATAAAAAAACAGTAAATGAGGGATTTAGTGATTCTTTGACATAAAATTAAACAACAGCTAGTATCTATGACATAACAGCATATTTAGCAATTGTCAGATATTAGACCCAATAATTAGAATATTCTAAATTCATGGTTTCTCATGGCAAGAAGAAATTAACATTCACCCAAATGTACTAAAAATCACATGCCGGGAAAGGGGCTCCGAAAGGAGCCCGTCAATGCGATGTGTAAAGAATTGAAATGTTCACAGAAACAATCATTTCTCTTCTATTTCATAAGCTGGGGCTGGTCTGCGCATGTGCATGCGTGGTCTGCTCACCACACATTTATGGTGACCATTGCTGGGGAGGAATCTTCTCCCAATATTTTTTGGGAAATTTTACCTACATGATACTATAGGGTAACATCATCTTGAGATGGTATCCTATCGGTACCACACTCCGGAATGCTTAGTAAATCTGGCACACAGGAGCCCCCATAGAAACCTGTGGCCAGAACTGGAGGGTCCCATTGATCTCTTCGATATCTGCTGCAGTCCCTCTATGGTACATTCGGGGGATACTTAATATTTGCAGTTATTCTCTGATAACGAGTGTTTTCGGTGATTATCCCGCAAATATTACTTGTTATATAGACCTCATAATGATTAAATAAAAAGAGATTTATTGAAGGGTGGTGTGATTTGTGCAGAAGTTCATCACATATGTGAATACAGAAGAGGGGAGAGGAATTGTTAGTAGGGTCACCAAACATGGTAAGCCTTGTAATCACGACAGGATGGAGCCACACTACTGGGGTATCCTGCCTGCGCTTAAAATAAAATATATATTTTTTCCACCTTATAAGTACTCTACTCTGAGAGGGTACAAGGGGGCAGCTGAGCAGGTATGAGGATATGGGGGAGTGGCCTCTCTTCTGAACATGCATAGGGAGATACCAAAGGGGCTTAATGTTGCATGCGCCTGACCCACGCAGGGGTGCGCAGGAGAAACCAGCACTAAACCTGGTTACAAGTTCCATGATTTTATTATGGTATTGTCTGTTTTACATTCTATTTCTGTTCTTTTAAACATCAGTATGGCTTAGACTTATACATTACCAAACTTTTGCAGCTAAGGCGTTGCTGAATTTTTCCAATGATCCCACTAGGACATAGGTAATTTTCTAAGTAAGAGTGTTATGCTGTGAAACAGTATATGATAAGGTTAATTGACCGTTTTTTTTCTTAGCTTTATTTTAAAGCACAAATAGAATTATAATTCATTCAACACATGGTTCAGGTATAATTCCTAACATTTCAAGTGGATAGGGATATTAACGAAGCATTCTACTTTCACAACCACAGTTCACATTGGATGCTTTGTGTTCTCTGGTATTTGGTTGTCCCCAGAACTTAGACTTGAGATAGTGATAATTTATGAGCTTCAGTTTGACTATAGGCAAAAGACAATGTATCGCTAGTGACTAACATGCAGGCACCCACACCAAGCTACCTTATGATGACAACAGGATTTAGGGGCCTATTCATCATTGAGGGCCGCATGGATACTTCAGTATCCAACTCGCAGCGGTGGAAACCTAATACCGGAACAATACATCGTTGCTCTGGTGCGTAGACAGCTGCTCCGAAAAGCAGCTGTCCTACGATTAATAGCACAGCTACAGATGCGTTACTTACCTCTCCCCAGTTGGCGCGTCTACGCATGCGTGACCTCGCCATTGGGGAGGTAGTGAAGAGGCAACGGAGGGATCCGCTCGGATCCCTCTTCGCATCCCCGGAACTCCTTCCCATAGGAAGGAGCAGGGATCTGAGAACAAGCGCCATCTGAAAATCGCACTTGTTCTCACAAGCAAACTTCGAAAACTTTCAGTTTTCAGAGTTTGCTGAATATCAGGTGGTCCTCTTTGCACCACTGATGATGAATGGCCCAGTAACCTGAATATATGGAAACTAGCTTTTCCGCATGGTTACATGGTCATTTATCGTTTGATGACTAGGCCCTTTAGTACCATAGATATCCAGCAGGCAAAGTGCAACAGTATTGAGCAGAACTGACAGAGCCACAGCAGGGGTAATCCAAAGGAGATGTGATGGATGCAACAAGTAACTAATGGTAGTAATCCAAGCAGCAAGATTAAAGCAGTTAGGCTAGACAAGCAAAAGCCAACTCAGGTGGCATACAGTTAGTATAGTTGAGGTCACAGGCAGTAGTCTGTTCAGTTGGGACTCACAAGCAGAGGTCAGTTCAGTAATCAAATAGCAGAGTCAAGGTACAAAATCAGCTGACAGTCCATACAGCAAAAAAGTAGCAGTGTAGGGTTACACAGGCAGCAGTCAGGATAGCAGACACAATAAGTACAGAAACACTAGCATGAAACAAGTATATTTACCTACTTTTCACTGGAGGAGATGCAGCAGACCACGGGAAATCAGATCTCCACACTTGTCCTTTAAAAATAAAAAGCCTGTAAAAACTAATAAGATGCTTTATTCAATGATTTCTACTTACTGCAGTGGAATATGTATTACCAAGGTGTTTGTTAGATAGGCTTCCCCAGGCAAAACCTGTGCTACTGCCAGCGACAGCAGTAATATCACGGACGATAACCCTCTAAAGCAGGGGTGGGGAACCTTTTTTCTGCCAAGAGCCATTTGGATATTTCTAAAATCATTTGCGGGCCATACAGTATTATCAACTTAAAAATGTGCCTGCTATATAGATGATTTTATATATATATAAATATATATATATATATATATTTTTATATATATATATATATATAAATAAATAAATAAAATATGCATGATCATCCTTGGACCTCATCCATGGTTCAGACTCACCCAGGCCAGTATTGTGTGACTCCATTCCAGTCTCCTCTCCTCCAAAATAGCTACGGCACAGCAGCCAGGCAGCAAGGGGTGCTCAAGTAGGCACAGACACCCACTGTCTCAGTCAGTCACTAGGTGTGGGGGTGCAGCATCAGGGCTCCCTGGGAGTGTATCATCAGGGCTCCCTCCCTCCTTCCATCCCTCAGAGATTCAGCAGCACTGTATTTTTTTAATTGAAAACAGCATAAGGGCTGCCGGACTCAGTGTCCCACGGCCACATCGCTGCTCTGCGCTGCACCTCTCCATCCTCCTCCGCTTAAGATGTCTGCAGGCGGGCTGAAGGAGGACGGGCAGCGCGGCGCTGCGTGACTTCTGATGGCATGCTGCTCAGGGCTCAGTGCTGCCCGGCAGAAAACAAAGAGAGGGAAGCGAGCCACAACTGGCCGGTCCTGAAAAAATGGTCCCTCTCAGGTGGAGTTGCAAATAGAAGCCCATAGGCTTCTATTGGGTACACCATCTACATATGGCGGTGCCGACCGCATCACTGTGTTTCTTTCAATGTAAACCTGGCATTCTCGTTCACAGGACTGGCTGTGGTTGAGAAGCAATTTGTGGTGATGGTGTACCTCTTGTCAGCCAGGGGCACCTAGAGTGGGTTGGGTTCCTTAAAATTATACATACTTGTACCCCCCTGATATCAGCCCTGGCAGGTAGCGACAGGCCTGCTGACATTAGGGTGTATTTGGACACACCCTGTGTGCTCGCCAATGGTGAAACACTATAACTAGAAAGCATTTCACACTGAGGCCGGGATGTACTAAAGGAAAACGGCGCTAAAAAAACTTTTTTTTCGTTTTTTTTACCGCATTCCCATATGTACTAAGCCCCGGCCACACTTTTATCGGTGCAGAGGGTAACACCAGAAAAACCTGGCGTTACCCTATAGAAGCCAATGGGCTTCTTACTGCACCCCGCTCCTGATGCCTCGCCGCCCCGCCATTGCCCAGCGCTGGACCCCACTCATCTGCTCTCCATGGTCGCCGGCCCACGCTCCTCCTGGGTCATCCGCCTCTTACTCCTCCTAATCTTCCAGGTGCAGGGAGACAGAGGAGCCTGGGACTTCCTGCACAGGTGACCAGCAGGAAGCCACTGGGGCTCGGAGGGGGCGGGGTCCCACGGAGACCCCATCGCCCGACTTTGAACTGCTTTGCAAAGGGCAGCTTTTATCGCAAGAGCTGTCCTTTGCGATACTAATCGCATACTGTATGTTATGCGATTAGTAAGGTTGTGGTGACTGGCGGAATGGTCACCCCAACCTTAGTACGTCCTGGCCAGAAGCTGTTTTTAAAACAGCAAGCACCAACAGAGCACAGTGGGATTGATTCTGATTTGGATGTATCTCACCTCACGTATGATATTTTTACCATACAGCATATGCGCAGAAATGAATTTACAAATTTTTGCATACCTATTATTGATTACACAGGTCTGCGAAATTTAATAATACTTTATATTCTTAATTATACTCCTGTGTACATCAAGAAATAGTATATTAAAAAAAATTACCACATCACATTTACCTATAAGGGGGTTACATACAATTTTAAGAAAAAACAAGAAGTTTAATTGTTTTTAACATATTTATTGTGAAATACGAAGAAGTGTAGATGATATCACTGTGTTTTTGTCTTAATTACATAATAAGATAAAAATAAAATAATAATAGAAACAAAACCATAATTATTGAAAAAATCGTTAATATCTTGTTTTTTGTCTTCAAACTTCGTTTTGTCGCTTTTCGGTTATAAGCTTTTTCTGTGTCGTCTCTGTGTATCATCCAGCAGTAGTCAGCCATCATGCTGACGTCCCAACGATCCTGGTATCTTCTTTATACATCTTTAGCGTCTTGGTGGAACCGTTCACCCTGTTCTTCACTGTGGTCTCCGAAATTATTCGGGAAATGCTCAATATGGGAATTCAAAAAATGTACCTTTAAACTCATATTACAGCCAAGGTTTCTGTAACTATTAAGCATTTCCCTGATAATGTCTTTGTAGTTTGGATCCTTGACATTGCCTAAAAATTTTGAAATCACTTGTTTGAACGAAGTCCACGCCGAAAGTTCCACAGTATTCATTAGACACCCGAAATGTTCATCTTTTATTAACTTTCTAATGTCAGGGCCTGTAAAAATGCCTTCCTTAAGTTTAGCATCGGATAGGTTAGGGAATTTGGGGCCTGATTCAGAGTTGGGAATAGAGAGAGATATCTCTCTCAACTGATCATCTTGGTGAAACCATGTTACACTGCAGGTGGGGCAGATTTAAAATGTGCAGAGAGATTTAGATTTGGGAGGGAGGTGTCCAAACTGACATCTAAATTGTAGAGTAATAATAAAGCTGTGCAGTATTTGTGGGCTACATGTAAAAGCAGCCAGTATTTACCTACATGCAAAAACAAAATTATATATTTACACCAATTGCATTGCAACATGGTTTGTCCAGGTACACAGTTAAGTGCTATATCTCTCTATTCCCAATTCTGAATCAGGCCCTTGGTGCAAAGATATTTGAAAGTTTCTCCATCTTTAGGCAGTGCTTTTACAAGTTTCATCAGTCTTCATTTTATATGTAGAGGTGGAAGTAAAACTTTATTTGAATCTACTAAACTGGATTTGATAACATAATTTCTTCCAATTTCTAAACTTTTTTAGGCAGGGGTTAAAATGAGCCGGCACAGGGCAAAACGGTGTTGCATCTGTTGTATTTGGTTCCACCTTCGCCAGCTCACCTGGTAGATGTTGTTGTGTGTGTGCAATGTTCCTTTAGACAGTATGTGGTTTAGGCTCTTTGTAAATTTCACCTCCAGGCCCATGTGGACCTTAATCTGGCACTGGGTGGGGGGAAGTTTTATTATGAGAACTGAAATGCAATGTTTTATACAACCAGCTGAATTTATTTAAGACAATGTTTTATAATAAATGTAGGCAGAATACATTTATTACTTTAAAGAATATGAAAAAAATGACTTATTCATAAACATACGTTTGCAGAAAAACGTGATGTGATATGCAAAATCGGGAGTCATTTTCGTGTTCAGAAGCCAAAAATCTATAAGTATCACATACATTCGTTAAAAAAGCTTTTTCATCGCAGACCTGTGGTGTTAGTCAGACGGATCTGTCTTGTGGGAGTGTCGTGGGCGTGTAGCTAAACTCCTAGTAATATGTACAGAGAATGGAGTCTGCTTGGAACGGATTTCTTACACCTAGCATGGGGAGAGAAGTGGCGATGGTGGCTGGGCTAAAATCAGTGGGCGGCCCGACTTCCCACTTGAGGTTCTCACATTGGCTGTACAGAACCTCGCATTAGCATAAAGTAGTAAATCTGGCTTCTGCGGCTTCACTTAAACACAATCCCTTTGTGTTAGAATCAGGCCCGAATTAACCAAAATAAGCAAAATAAGTACATACTTATGGCATCACATATTTCATTGCCAGATTTACCATGGATCATATGGTGCACAACTGCAAATGGTGCAGCTAAACCAGGTTCCACGAAAAGGAGCTATATATAATAATAATCATAATAATAATAATAATAATATAGGATAATGATATATATTAATTTTGGGAATACAACAAAATTAGAATCTAGTAACTGGTAAACAGCCACACTGTCCACTGAGGCTCCGTCTTAGTCATGTCCACTGTCCCTTCCAGTTGTCCACTGAGAGTGAGTGCAGCGGTGCTCAGTACAGTGTTGCAACATGTTTCTTTTCCCCCAAATTTGAAGGTTTTTAAAGGCCTTGGCAGATAATTTTGGAGATAAGTTTTCTTTGGGGTTTTTTGGGGAGCAAAATATATATGGGTTCATCAAAATCTTTTAAGTGGTTAGGGCCTCTAAAGATCTTAATCCGGCCCTGGGCCCAGAATGAGACCATCCTTGAGATGAACGGAGAGAGATTATAAAAGCATGTGACCACAAGACTTGAGGACACACAGCTAACACTAACAATACTGCAACTGATTGTGAATGACTGCTGACTGCCGAAGAACAACGCAGTCACCTACTGCTCCTAACAATACCTAGACAGTATGTAAGCAATATAATGAATTTTTTATTTAGCTTGAATTATCAACACAAATTATGTTGCAATTTTTAACAATGATTTTTCTATGTTACAGTATATTAATGAAATATCATTTCTTAAAGTTTCACTGCACGTGGAGTTGGTTGATGCTAAAATTCACAGTTCAATACGCTGCACTGTACAGAAAATCATTTTTATTTATTTTTATCCTTTTTATTGTCTCTAATGCTTCCAAGCACCATTGAAAGGGTCACTGGATTTTGTTATATATTTCATCTCTTTTATGTGTGACTGTATTCATTTTGTAGGTTTATGCCAGTGACAGGCATTCATTAATGTAGGTTCCTGTGCTGTGTATGGAGCATGATGTATGATGGCTTCTTCCTATCTGCCAGGCTGATAAAGAGGTCTGTCATACACAGAGAGCTGATAAAGCTGTGCAGTCCAAAAGAGGCTCATGAGGGAAGACAAACATTTGCATTGTGCAGCTGAGACTAGTGCTGGATGCCTGGCTGAGGAATACTGGAGAGATTCCCCTTACACTGAGAATGCTCACCTGGAACCTGGAACTACAGTAGTTTTTATTATTGCTATAAGCAGTTCTCAGCAGGTGTACATACAGTAGAAAGCACTGTATTCTACTCAAACAGATTTTACAAATGAGAAATATATTGGGCTTATACAATATAAAATATTTAGTAATATGTAAAGGAATAAACAGATTTTACAAATGAGAAATATATTGGGGACTGAGGATTAGGCACCACCCCGGGAGGGTTAGGTTTAGGGTGTGGGGAGAGGGGGGTAGGGTTAGGCACCACTGGGGGGAGTTTAGGTTTAGGCACCACCCCGGGAGGGTTAGGTTTAGGGGGAGGGGAAGGGGGGTTAGGGTTAGGCACCACTAAGGGAGGGTTAGGGTACTTACTAGCCCCAGTCGGGATCTTCAGTGTTTGGGCTTGTGCCGTCGGTATTTAGTCAGACGGCTTCCCCCCTCTTTTTATAAAAATTTTTTAATATTTCATATCCGTAATAAATTAGTTTTTTTATTATTCACACAGTTGCATTAATTTATTCATTTTTCACCCAGAGGTTTAAGTATTGACTAGCCTGTATTTTGTTATACATATATATATAGATATATATTTATATATATATAAAGATACCCTTTTTTTATATATATATATATATATATATATATATATATATATATATATACAATTTTTGCAAATTTTTGGGACACTGCACATTGGACCCGGAATATACTCACGGTTTACTGGTTAAAGAAAAATATCTGGTACGCATGCATAAAGGAGTACCTGTTGTATGTCTACCCACATTTAAACTTAACGTATTACACTATTAGGCGCTTTTTCCTCTTCCCCACTTTATAAATGTATTTAGATTTTATTTTTAAACATGCAAAAACACATTAAATGTATGTAAGTAGTTAATTAGCACCATGAATCTTATTAGACATAAAAACATTCAGCAGTAAGAGTTGATCAGACTCTTATACAGAGTGTAAAATGAAATATAATAATAATAAAAACTCAATAAAAACAAAACAAATGTCCAGAGTTAATGTATCCAAAAAAATTATCCAATAGAGGAACAGATATCTATTCAGCTGAGTCTCATATGTCCCCATCGGTGAACTGGAGATCCACTTTGGACTCGATATCTTACACTGACCATCACCTTTGAGCTGACGGACTGATGTTACAATATCCTCCCAGCTTGAAAATATAGATCAATTGGGTGGCTGTGACACGTGAGCTACTCTGATCCAGCGCTGTCCCCGGTGTACTAAGACTGCGGATGTGAGCTTCCTGCGGCAGACCAATACATTGGTACCGTATTTTCCTTCACAACTGCAAGCCGCGAGCGTCCTGTGGCGGACGGTATACTGGACTGGTCTTTTCCTGCACTATGGTACAGTTCTGAACACAGAGAGTCAGTGAGTATTCACTATTAAATATCTGCTGTGGTCAGTTACGGACATATGAGACTTGAATGCACAGCAGTGAAAATTAAGGATACAGATTCTCCCCTAAAATGGCTTATTTCAATCCAGAACAATGCCTGGTTATTCTAATTGAGAGGGGAACTGTTATACATATATATCCCTTTGACAGATTCTCGGGGGCTACCATCCAAAGTATCTTATTTGTATCAGCTGGATAGATATCTGTTCGTCTATTGGATACATTTTTTGGATACATTAACTCTGGACATTTGTTTTGTTTTTATTGAGTTTTTATTATTATTATATTTCATTTTACACTCTGTATAAGAGTCTGATCAACTCTTACTGCTGAATGTTTTTATGTCTAATAAGATTCATGGTGCTAATTAACTACTTACATACATTTAATGTGTTTTTGCATGTTTAAAAATAAAATCTAAATACATTTATATTTCTATCACTCATGTTTGCTGTTCTGATGACTCAGCTTAAATATTAAGGCGCAGTAATATTTTCCCAATTTTCTGTGAGGTTGACAATAACCTCTTTTTTATACCGCTGCCTTTTTATTTTCATCCCCTTGCCCATCTAGCGCTAGGTTATTTGTTCCTATATGACTAATATATATGGTCACTTTTGAGCTGCATGTAGAGCCAACCTGATGATGCGTCTGACGACCCCACGGGACTGCGCACTGCCCAACATAGGCCCATATTCAATTAGTTTCGCGTACGCGATAAAGTTTCGCCTGCTGGAGTTTTCGCCTACATCGAGGATTTTAGCCACGGAAACTTATAGTGCGCTTACCTGCGATTCGCCCTATTCAATTCCAAAAGATGTGAAAACGGAGACACACAAAGTCAGAACAGGTGAAAGTGGTGTCTGATTTGGGGAAATCAGCCTGAACCCCCCAAAAAGATGCGGAAACATTGGGGATCCATGTAGTAGTGCCCGATAAGCCCTAATGAAACTGTTTGGGTACTTAAGTTTGCACAATTGCCTCTAATTAGCTTCTTTGCACAAGTGGTGCAGAATGGCATAAAGCAGTATTTTTAGGAGAAAATAAGTAGTCCTGTCAAATTTGGGGTACCTGAAAATGGGTGCAAGCAAATTTAAAGGTCGCTAAAGTGAGGTTATAAAAAATTTAAAAAACGCACCTGCAATCAAAAAAACACCTCACCCATACTTGTAGACCCTCCCCCAAAAGTCTATTTCGCTACTTTTTATGTTTGCACACCCACTCAGCAGTTTTTCATGCCCTATTCTTAAAGTGCTTTTTTGGGGTGTTCTTCCATTTTTATTAGGTTATCCTTTGGGCGGCTGTCCCAAGGGTGCTGAGTGGTTTCCCCACCTTTGCACCCCAAAATAGCGATTTTGCACTTTTTTTCTCCACCTATTCAGAGGTGAATCTTTTTTGCCTACTACATTGCATTGCGTTTTCACGTACGTGAAAAGTGTTTGCAATTGAATATGGAGATAAGTTTCCACCTGGCGAAAAGTCGCAATCGGCGATACTTTTTCACAGATCTCAGCTTTTCGCTTCAAATTGAATATGGGCCATAATGGTTATACACTTGATGATTTGAACGATTTGGTGTTCCGATTCATCGAAATTGGGTAAATCATTAAAAATATCATTAATGCTGGCCATACACGCTGCAATTATCGGGACGATCCGCCCGATATCGGCGGATCGCCGCGATAATTGTAGCGTGGGGGGGGGACCAAGGGTTAAACATTGCTCGGTCGGGCATGCTGGATTGTCCAGCATGCCCGTCCGATGCGATATTTACCCGGTAACTTCGGCCGCTTCGGGCACTGTATGCCCAGCGCAGCCGACAGATGGACATTTCCTGTGTTCCTTCCTACGGAAGGAACAGGGAAATGTCTCCTCCCCCGGGGGCGGAGCGCAGATGTCGGGCTATACACTGTGAGATTTCTCTCACAGTGTATGCCGCGGACATCTGCGGCTGGCAGCCGGCCAGATAAAATGTCTGTCGGTCTGACAGACATTTTATCTTGCCGTGTATGCCCAGCATCAGTGTTTACCCAACATAACTCTGGATTTAATATGAACTTGCTGAGTCATAAAGTTTAACACTTGCTCAGACTGTGAGCTTAAAAGGATACTTTTGTAGCTTTCACACATGTTTTTGGCAGACTGAGCCAGCCTTGCAACCTGTGTAATTTAAGAGTGTCCCAATTTTTAAGGATTGTGTGACAATGTGTTTGCGTGACGAAGTTCATACCTAGGCCAAAACCTTATCATGGTAAAACTACACTACCCTGCCAAATTTAGTGGAGCTAGGTCCAAAAGTCTGGTCGTTCATAAAGGACAGACAGACATGCTTTCTCGCTGATTATATAGATCTAAAATGTATATGTATGAATGGGGACGATGTGTCCTAGTGTCTCTAGGGCAGCGGTTGTCAACTGGTGTGCCGTGAGCAGTTCTTGGGTGTGCCGCCGGCAATGTGCCCGCCAGTGCACATCCGCTGCTGCCAGTTAAAATTTCAGGCCCGGGCAGCGCTGGGCTCTTATGGATTGCTCAGACACGGCCCGGGCCATTACATTTGTCCTGACCTTTAGAGACTCGGCTGCGTGACATCATACGTTACGCATGCACCGTCGCTGTCCCTCCCGCCCGCAGAGTGCTCACTGCACTGCTGACCTGAACTGCAGTGAGTGACTAAACAGGGCTCCAATCACAGTGCTTCAACAGCTCCTGCCGCTGAGGGACAAGGATAACTGTGATCTTCTCTGCTGTTGGAAGGTAGGAGACAATGTGTTTTTTTGTTTTTCTCTGGGGGGCTATTGTGAATGTGTTTGTTCTGTGGAAGGCATTGTAATTGTGTTTTTTCTGTGGGGACCATTGTGAATGTTTGTTCTGTGGTGCCATTGTGTTTTTTCCAATGGGGGGGGCCACGGTTATTGTTTTTGTTTTTTTTCTGTAGGGGCCATTGTGAATGTGTTTCTTCTGTGGGGGCCACTTGTGTTTTTTTTTCTGTGGGGGCCACTGTTATGTGTTTTTTTGTGGGAACCACTGTTATTATGTGTTTTTCTGTGGGGGCCACTGTTATTGTTTTTTTTTTATATGGGACCATTGTGATTCTGTTTATTTTTTGCAAATTTTAACAGAAATAATAACAAATATCAACATATATTAATTATGTGTTGATATTTGTTATTATACATTACATTTTTTTAAAAACTAATAGTGTGCCTCGGCAGTTTTAACATTTTGTTTAGTGTGCTGCGAGTTAGAAAAGGTTGAAAATCACTGCTCTAGGGCAATGCTTGTATTAATGTAGTTATGTACAGTATACACTTATTTGTATAGTATCACAGGGGAAATTGTTTATAGTATACTGTATTGGGAGTTAAAATTTGGTGAGGAGGTCATTTACCAAGCAGCAGTAGGCATACAGGTAATATTTTCTCTTCTCTTTAAGCTGCTTCTCAAATCTCCATATAAATAATCTTTATACATCAATATCAACATTAACATATTGCAAACCAGTGCATCTTGTTTAGCGCCATTGATTCACCATGAGGTTGTCTGTGTAATCAGGAGTGTTTTGTTTCTCATTGTATCTCCTTTGCTGCTTACAAATGGCACATACTATGCAAAGGTGAAAAAGCTAGCTAGAACAGGTAGAGCAGACTCTGGGCCTGATTCACTATGGAACACAACTGCAAATGTAATAGCGATTACGCATGCAGTTCAGCTGCGACAGTATGCTAATCTATTGCGATCGCAATGCCTCCGCTGCACTACATAAGGATGCTCACTTTACCTTACACACATCCGTAATGTTTAGCAGGACTGCAAAAACATCGGTACAATCGAGTACCATTGCAACCTCACGCACTCTTGCACAAGCTCTGACCTTACTCAGAAATTGCTAACATCCACTCACACTATGAGGCCTCAGGTTGCGTAAGCATCGCAGTGAATAATTTATGCACGCCCCTGCAACCGCGTTCAAACTAACTTGCACGCCTGCGTTTCCACGACCACCTCCCCGTTACCACCCACAAACGGCACTTCCTGTCAATCACTCTGCGTTGAGTAGGAGTAGCCGCTGCCCTTTTCGTAGTCCTGATCGCAATGGCTAGTTCGCGCACTGCAATGTATACGCAGCAATCAGCCGATTGTGTGCGTATTAGCAATAGAGTTGTGCGGTTCGATTATCCAGAAATCTGAATCGACACGAATTTTGTGAATCCAGTTAAATCTGAGTCGCGGTTCTAATCACCTGCGGAGATCCGGGTAAATCCGGGTCACTGTTCTGATCTTTTTGCGTTTCGGAATTCGGATTTTAAATCTGAATTTCGGGTTTTGGATTGCATAAATTACATGATTTTAGCTGTTTTTAAACCTTTATATCTATTTTCTATTTAAAAAATCTAGATTCAAAACCAAAACACTTGAGGGTGGTTTGCAAAACCAAATCCAGATCCAAAACCTTGAAGGAGATACAGATCCAAAACCAAAACTAAAACACAGGGGTCGGCACACATCCCTAATTAGCAACTGTGAGCCTGATTCAGAGCCGGACGCTATTTGCGCTCGCTCGTTCAGAAAAAGGGGCCGGATATTTAAATTGAGCGCTCGCTCTTTGCAGTCTGTTGACGCCTCTATGTCTGAGCGAGCGAACGAAACATGCGCTTGCTATTTTGTAAAGACGCTCCCTGACCGCTCACATCCTACGTCATCTCCGCTATTTATTTGATTAATCGAGTACATCGAAAGGCGTCTGAACTGCTCGCAGTGCTTGTGGTAGGATTTTCCTACCGCAGTCATGCGAACAGTTCAGGCTAAGAAACAACCAAGTGACGTGGTCGATGATGCTGCTTTGTTAATTATGCACACCCTTAAAACGCCCGTTTTGACCGTTTGGCACGCCTGCGTTCGGATCAACACTCCCCGTTTTCAAGCACCTTCCCCTATTACCACCCACAAACACCTCATCCTGTCACTCAAATTAGCAGGCACTCGCTATTTTGCGAGCGCTCGATTTCTGACTGCACTGACTGGTTGGCGCATGCGCATTACGACCCATACGCATGCGCAGATGTGCGAACATCGCTCGGAGCGAACGGGCGGCTCTGAATCGGGCCCTGTGTTCCTTGCTGAATCAGTCCCTCTGAGCCAAAATTTAGCCACAGTCAAATATTATCAGCACAGAGTCTATGGAGCACTCATATATTCACTATAGGTACCTGTAAGAATGGTTGGGCTTCACTGCAGTATTCTATTCCTAGGCAGACTGTGTCTTGCCTTGTCTGATCAACTACAGACAAGGCAATGTCAGGGTATGCAGTCGGGATGCCGACTGTCTAAATGTCGACTGTCGGCATACCAACTGTCTAATCCCGGCAAGGGTCTAATGACAGGCGTTGAGCTCCCGATGCCTGTCATTTTACCTACGCCGGGAGCCCGACCCCAGCATCCCGATTGAAGGTAAGCCGGGCGCGGACAGCCCTGGGGTGGAAGGTTAGGTTAGGGGCTCCCGGGGGGGACTTAGGGTTAGGCACCCCCTCGGGAGGGTTAGGCTAGGGGAAGGGGAGGTTAGGGTTAGGCACCCCCGGGGGGAGGTTAGGGTTAGGCACCCCCCAGGGAGATTTAGGTTTAGGCAGCGGGGAAGGGGGGGTTAGGTTTCGGCACTTAGAGGGGGGTTAGGCACTAGGGAGGGAGGTTAGGGTTAGGGGGGGTTAGGTTAGTTAGTACTTACCTTTAGCGCAGTCAGGATCTTCACTGGTGCTGGGCTTGCAGCGTCGGGATTTGAACCACCGGACATAGGTCCATACCGATCTCAATAGCAGAAACCAGGAACAGAGGGCCTGATTCAGACCCGGTCGCAATCGCTGTGCGCTCGCAACCGGGTCGATGGCAAAAAGCGCTCGCTCCGGGACTCACTACAAAAGGGGCGGCTGCCGATGTTGATCGACAGCTCGACCCCTTTTGCAGGCATGGCCAGGGGTTGGCTTCTCAAACGGAGGCGTTCCCAAGCGAACGGCTGCCGTATGTGGGCGGCCTCACTGACATCACCAGTGATGTCAGTGAGAGAGCTTCCAGCTCTGTTAGAGCCGAAAGGTCTCTGGGGCTTGCGGCCACGAGACCCTAACACAAGGGTCTTGTCGCAAGCCCGATGGTCGCGATGGTCTTGACCATTGCGACCATCATCATGGCCGCTCGCATAAGCTGTGGGTGGTAACCCACAGCTATGCGAGCGCCCAAGAGGCCGCAACTTAAAAACCAAGCGCCCGCCCTGATTCAGAGCGAGCGCTCGCTTTTTGCGAGCGCCTCTGAATCAGGCCCAGAGTTAGATCAGGGCTGATTATCAGCATTGATGCCAAGGAACTCTAGGAGGGGTGCAAAGTTATTTGTCTTATTAAATGAGTCAGTGTTAGTGGGGGGTCACAATTTGCTTAGCATAAGAACCTGTTTATTAGGCCAAGGCCATAAGATTAATAAAACATTAGCTAGGGAAGAGCTGATAGTTATTTGGCATTTTCATTAGTTTAAGCACAACATGATGCTTTTGTAACCTTTTGACTGTGACAACATCCCTCTCTTGCCCCTATTAATGGTTAAAATATGAAGGAAAACGTTACCTTCTTCTTGTATATAATACTTGTCTACTTTTAAAAATTAATTTCTGAGATTGTGAAAGCAACACCTATGAGCGCGGCGTGTGAGATCTACACTGACACTTTCAGGGCTTGCTCAAGTATTCTGTTTTACCAGTGCTTCTATATACAGTAAGTGGCCATGATAAACCTTATATGAAAATGCATGTAGCCATAGGGATTATTGTGCCTTTTAAACAGTGCAGAGAAATGGCACTGATGATCCCCTTTGAATGTATATATCTCTTATTTATTTTATTTCCAAGTATATAACAGCTACATATTGGGTAAAGGTGCCCATCCACTAGAAGATTAAATTAAGCGATTGAATGATAACAATATCATTATTGTTCAATCGTTTACAAATCGTTTGCAAAAATGTTTAAAACGACCAGCGATGCGTGCTCCCGCTGGTCGTTTAGACATCTATCATCAGGCAAACATGCTGGACATGCTGGACAACCTCACGATAACGTCAGGTTAAGCATGTTTGCAGATGATTGATGAGCCTGTACTGAACGACTGCTCATACAGTGCAGGCTCAGTGAGGTCTGCTAGTGGATGGGCACCTTTAGGTGTAATCAGGGAGGTTTTTAGACTCTTCAGGGAGTCAGGGAGATTGCTACTCTGTCACGGAGTCTCCCTGACATTCAGGGAGATTTGGCAAGTATGTTGCATATGCACATGGTAATTATTTATCTCTTACAAACATTGGACCTGATTTAGCAGCGGACGCAAAGCCAATGTTTATGCAATTTGAGCGATTGTTTACCATTGTGCATGCGTATAAGATGCACTGCGCATGTGTTGCAATTGCCCTGCGAGTACCCATGTACAGAGGATTAATTCGCAAAGTGAGTGACAGGCAGTCAGCGTGGCGTGGTTAACAGAAACGGGGAGTGGTTAAGAAAAGTAGGCGTGTCGGACCACTTCAACATCGTTTCATGGGCGTTCATAAGCAGCTGCGGCTTCCTACGCAGCATGAGACCTCTCTGCGTATCAGCAGAGCCACTGATTTTGAGATAGGTCAGGTCTTTCACAAGGGCAAGATAGCCGCTCGATGTGTGTCAAAGAAACCGATGTTTACGCTGGTCTGCGGCATTGGACGGATATGAGAAGGCAGTAGTGGGCGTCTTTATACCGGCTGTGCTTTTGCAGGTATTAGCATATTTTAGCCACTGCGATCCATTAGCAGTTGCAGTTGCGATTGCATTTGCGTCCGCTGCTGAATCAGGCCTATTATGCTGTAAATTGGTCACTACTGAAAACAATGCAAATCTAACAAATTACTTACTTCACACCCTACCTTGTGTTTTTGTAATGTATAGTAAACTTGGCCTGCCATGTCTAGAACAGAAATCTGCTAAAATAAGACTTTTTTTTTTAAAATAAATTCTCTAAGTGGAAGTCCTGAGTTTCTCCTTTCTACTGATCGGGTCCTGCAGGACGCTCTGGCGTTGTGTGTGCTGCAGTAGCCAATCGCTGCTTAGCAGCGTCTTCCCGGCCAATTCCTGCGCAGCGTCTTTCCGGCCAATCGCCCTTGCCGTCTGAGTCCTGACACCTCCTCTTTCCTGCCAGCGTGCACTCCGCAATGCATCCATTCACGGCGGAGCTGCCCGGGGAGAGTAAAGAAGTGGGAAAGCCAGCATAGGTTGGGCAGCAGCAGAGAGGAGCATGGTTCATGCATGCTGGGTAGGAGGCAGAACATCAGAAGTAGAGGCAGATGGAGCAGGTCCCTGATGAAGGACAACGGCATCACCTGCACAGAAGTCCGGTGGCGATTTGGCTGCAGCAGTGTTGTCATTTGTGCCGGGACCCTCTAGCAGCCTGTGCTCCTTCAGCCAGCTGAGCTCTCTGCATGCAGGAGGCGGGGAGGTGGACACTGCATGGGGCAGAAGGGAGCTGCAGGCAGACAAGTGACCCAGCCAAGGGCTCCCAGCAGAAGTAAAGGAGGTCATCACTGCCCCAAGTGCTATCGACCCTTACCTCCTCCCTACCCACAGTACTGCCTGCCCCTAACCTCTTTCTTGCCCCAGTACTGCTTCAGCTGCTATCTACCTGTTCCCCCTCCCTGTCCCCCATACTGCTCCAGCTGCTATCTACACTTGCCCCCTCCCTACCCCCAGTGCAGCCTAGCTGCTATCCTGTCCCCCCTCCCTATACCCCCAGTACTGCCCCTAACACCCTCCGTGCCCCCAGTGCTGCTCTAGCTGCTATCTGTCCTTACCACCTTCCTACCCTCAGTACTGCCTGCCCCTAACCCCCTCCTTGCCCCCCAGTACTGTGCCAGCTGCTATCTACCCTTGCACCCTCCCTACTCCCAGCACTGCCTGCCCCTAGCCCCCTCCTTGTCCCCAGCACTGTTGCAACTGCTGTCTGCCCTCACCCCCTCCATAATATGTGATGGGACCCAGAAACAGTGGATTAATTAGGACCCCAACTTTTTAAAATAAAGGGTCCCTGGGACCCACAATTTTTTTCGCTCAGCGTGATTACTGATTCTGACAGAGTACAGTGAGTTAGTCCTCAGGAAGTCCTTGCAGGGCAATGATCATCTCCTGTATGCATCTACCCACATTTTCCATTATTTAAAAATGTTTGATGAATGCTGTGTTGGGTAATCTGAAAACACTTTGACTAACATTATATTTATCGATTTTCTATTTTTTCTTAGGGCTAGGGTTAAGCACTAGGGGGAAGGTTAGACTGTGGGGGAGGGGGGGAGTTAGGTTTAGGCTGCTGTGGGGGAGGGTTAGGTTTAGGCTGCATGTGGAGGACTAGGTTTAGGGGTAGGGTTAGGATACTTACCTGCAGGTGTCAGTATCCTAACCCTGTCAGATGCCGGTGTTGGGATTCTGAGCGCCGGCATCTCGTACCCAACTCATGTGACCATATAAAGCACGAGGAAGGTTAATACAGTGTTTCTAATAATAAATAACTCAGTGATGTCACCACTGTCCAATTATTTAGGTAACATGGTTATAACAACATAAGTAACAGGTAATTATCACATTTCTACAATACTTAAGTAATCACATTTTTGCAATATTATAGATTCATGCTATCTATATTAGAAAATAATAGAAAATACAGTATTGATAACTTTTGTAAACACTTATGTTTTATTTTTTTATGTATATTTAATTTTATTTGTAACAACATGAGGTACATAAAGCTGTAAGGATACAATTAAAGTACATAAAATAGCACACACAAATATTGTAGTGGAACTTCACAAACTGGAGCTTATAAGTGCAAGGTACCCTGGGATGATTCCTGTTACTGTGGTTGTAGCTGGGGGTCACCATGCATGTATAATGAGGCTGCTGTCTCAGGCCCTTGGTATAGGTGAAACAGAATGTAGGGAGTCTTCTTCTTATGGACTGATTGATCCTGTACCATATGATTTTGAGAAGGGAGTACAGCGGTGTATGCGATTTTAATATCTGAAGAATTTTTATCAGAAAAGGTATCTGAAGACGGACACATAGGAGCAAATTCTTTAAGCAGAGCTGTACTGAACGCTTTCAAGTCTTGTAGAATTGGATCCTTGGACTCAATGAGTGGGTTGGCCCACTCCGAGGCTTTACCTCTAAAGTGCATAAAAAGAAACATGACGATGTTGGTGGGAGTAATACCACAAGTTGGATCAGTTCTCATTAGGGCATCATAATGCTTAAGCAATATGGTGTACTGGGACACATCATCATCGAAGGTCATGGACACTATAGCATCCTGAGTTACAGCATTCTTTTCAGGAACTGTGAAGGAACCACTTAGAGATTCTTTAACGCGATGATTGGATGATTCATCCAAAGTTGATTGATGTTCTTTCTTAGACAGGACAGTGGAAACTTCCACCAAGAGTGTGGAACTTGAAATCTGCTTCTGGGGAACGGGACTTGAAACCCCCTCCTGGGGTGCGAGACTTGGGACCCCCTCCTGGGGTGTGAGACTTGGGACCCCCTCTTGGGGTGCGAGACTTGGGACCCCCTCCTGGGGTGCGAGACTTGGGACCCCCTCCTGGGGTGCGAGACTTGAGCCCCCCTGCTGGGGTGCGAGACTTGAGCCCCCCTGCTGGGGTGCGAGACTTGGGACCCCATGCTGGGGTGCAAGACTTGAGACCCCCTGCTGGGGTACAAGACTTGAGACCCCCTGCTGGGGTGCGAGACTTGAGACCCCCTGCTGGGGTGCGAGACTTGAGACCCCCTGCTGGGGTGCAAGACGAGACCCCCTCTGGGGTGCGAGACTTGAAACACTCACTTGGGGTAAGGAAGTTGGGACCCCTCCTGGCCGCTCGCATAGCTGTAACTACCGGCCAAAAAGATGGTCGTGATTGTCAAGACCATCGCGACCATCGGGCTTGCGACGAGACCCTTGTGGTAGGGTCTCGTTGCCGCAAGCCCTGGAGTGCTTTTGGGATGGGAACGCCTCTGTCTGGGCAGCCACTCCCCCGGCACACCCACCAAAGGGGGCGTGCTGTCATTCACCATCGACAATATGCCCCCTTTGGTGCAAGACCAATAGCGACGGCTTGGCCTTCGTTATTCAGGTCTCGCGCATGCGCATGACAGAGACGCCTCCGTCGTGCGCATGTGCACTTGGCCAACATCAATAGCGCTCGCGAGCGGGTCTGAATTAGGCCCAGAATCCGGGCTGGGACCGGAACAGACAGAATCCAGGCTGGGACCGGAACAGGCAAAATCCGGGCTGGCGACCGCAACAGGCAGAGTCTGGGCTGGCGACCGCAACAGGCAGAGTCCGGGCTGGCGACCGCAACAGGCAGAGTCCGGGATGGCGACCGCAACAGGCAGAGTCCGGGCTGGCGACCGCAACAGGCAGAGTCCGGGCTGGCGACCGCAACAGGCAGAGTCCGGGCTGGCGACCGCAACAGGCAGAGTCCGGGCTGGCGACCGCAACAGGCAGAGTCCGGGCTGGGACCAGAACAGACAGAATCCGGGCTGGGACCGAAATAGGCAGAATCCGGGCTGTGACAAGTAGAAATGGAATGAGTAGTGTCCCTGACTTTAGAAGGTTGAAATATCCTCCCAATATTTCTTAGACGAGGGTTGAAGCATCTTGTAACAGGACCCCAATCGAAAACTTTAACTTTCTTTAGCTTAGTGGACATCACCTCCTTATCTGTAACTGAAGAAACGGAAATCACTGATGGATGATGGGGAGAACTGAAAGCACAGACGTTGGGAGTCACACACTTGCCACCACTTCTCATTGGGTGCAGCGTACAGTCCTTAAGAAAGTGATCATCATAACCGCAATATAAACACAGATGCAGTTCCCGGCGTCGCTGACGTTCAACCTCAGTAAGTTTAGGGCGCAGGAAACTTTGATGCTTTACTGTCGTTTGCTTGGAAGGGCTGTTAGTCAAGTCAGGAGTAACACTAGGAAGCTTGGGAATAACTTGAAAAATTTTGGGATGGAGACTTTGTAGTTGTTCTAGAAGCCAGTAGAAACTCTTGAAAGGTTCAGGGTCACGAATATCACATATTTGGGCAACCAGAGGACACTTGAGAGCTTCACTAGCATACACAGAAAATTAGTAAAAAGTAGGGGTAATTGGAACTTCAGAATGAAGCTGTGCAGAATTCACTGGCGAAACTTGTGGTGTGTCTGGGGACAAAGCAGCTAGAACCGAATGAATAACCATAATTTGACTAGAGATTGCAGAGCTGTCTCCTGTGCAGTCACACGAAGGAGTAGATCTTGAAAACCTGCTTCACCCTGAAACCCGGCGGCTTGCATATTGGCTGTTCAAACTGTCACGATCCGGTGCAAGTGTTCCTCTGTGGAGGACGGTGAACCGGGGGGTTCGGGTGACTATGGGAGTGATTGGATTAGGTCTCCTAGTTGCGGCCGAACCCAGGTTTGGCTAGACCTGCCCAGTGGCGCAGAGTCTAACTCACTTGGTGGTTTTCTCCAGTGACCCCTCCAATTGGGATTTGGTCTTCGCCGCACCAAGTGAGCAGGTCGTGGCCCTCTGGACAGGTACCTGGGAATGGCAGAAGACTGGGACTATAATGAATGCTATAATACTGAAGGTGAACGGAATGCTAGAACTCTGGAGATAGATCTGAATGCTAGAACATAGGCATGGACTGGAAACAGTTAAATATGTTGGTGCTGATTTGCACAGATGAGATACAGAGCAGAGTGGACAAAGGCAAATACTGGGAGTGCTACAAATGCTGGTACTGCTGTGCACAGACAAGATACAGAGCAGAATGGACAAAGGCAAATACTGGGAAAGTGCTGGGAGGACCAGCTGAGAGCTAACTAGTGATTAGCACAGTGAGACACAGAGAGAAGTGGACACAGGCACATATATTGGGAATTGTAACAAAGCAGGTGCAGATTTGCACAGAAATACACAGAGATGTAGACAGGCATATACTGGGAATGTTACATATGCAGGTGCAAATATACACAGACAAACACAGAGCTGTAGACTGGCTGGGAATGCTTAAAGAGGCAGCTGGGAGCTAATTAGTACTAGCAGGTAATCTGACACCTCAGTAGCACAGAAAGCTGCAATAGAACTAGCAGCACATATACAAAACACACAGACATAGAAAACATGAAAGGTAGAATACTGAGAGAGAACTAATCTCTCAGACTGAGATTAGCATGAAAGCTAATACTGGAAACTGGAGAACTGTGGGCAGGCTGAAGCAACTCTCTGGAATAGCACAGAGCAACACTGTTATCACAAGCACTGGAACAAAGAAGTTGAACAGCAGTTACTGGAGTCAGACTTAAATACCCCTGGGTGGCTGATAATTGGATCAGAGGATCATCTGAGTGACCACAAAACTATCATTGGGAGAGACTAGTCAGGTGATATGAGCTAACATGGCTGCGCCCATGCCCGGCACCCTGGAAACCAGGATGCACGCATGGAAGCCCTAGCGGACCCCAGGGAGAATACTCAGTCACCACTCACCTCCACTCCCAGCGTCTGGACACCTAAGCCCAAGGACACCAGCGCAGAGGTGAGTAGCGGCCGATCCCAGGCCACATCCTGACAGTAGTAATGTACTTAAATAGCTAAACGTTTCAGTATCATCAACTAAAGATAAGGATAATGGCATGTGGTGCTTTGTTCGGGATGCAGTCAGAAAACCGGCGGGCGCTATCCCGCCCGCCAATATCCCGACACTGTCAGCCAGACAGGGGACTAAAGATAGGCGTCAAAATCACGACACCTATCATTAGCCCCACTACAAAATACCGGCACAACGAACGAAGGTGAGCCGGGTGTCTTAGCGTCTAGCCGCGGGGGACTTAGGGTTAGGCTCCCCCTGGAAGGGTTAGGGCTGGGAAAGTGGGGGTTAGGGTTATGCACCACTAGGAAGGGGTTAGGGTGAGGCACCCCCCCGGTAGGGTAAGGTTTAGGGTGCGGGGAGGGGGGGTTAGGTTTAGACACTAACATCGTGGAGGTTATGGATAGGCTCTAGGGGGGAGGTTATGGTTAGGCACCACTAAGGGAGAGTTAGGGTTAGGGGGGGGGGGGAGACAGGAAAGTTAGGTTACTTACCAGCCCCAGTTGGGAATTAGGTCCGTCAGGGTTCTGCCGTCGGTAATTGATCGCCGCTGGCATTAAATACTGATTCCCTTTGTTCATAAGTGGATAACAGGAAAGAAAACTAGAGGCCTGAATCTGAGTCACATGCAGTGCCGTTGTTCGCAGACTTCAGTAATTTCAGTAATTTCTTTTCTACTGCACGTGCATCTAAGTTGCTAAAAAGGCGCACTGCGCATGCATCCCACAGCGTGTGCAGAGGGCCTGATTCAGAGATGTAGGCTAATGCATTCACAAATACTATCTCTAAGGGATCGCCGTTGCTAAAATATGCTAACGCCCTCCAAAGCTTACCCGAGCATAGGGACGCCCACTGCTGCCTTCTTGTACCCATCAAACAACGTGCACCAGCATAACATCAGTGCACATTGGCTAGTCACACAATATGCGCACCAGCATAACATCAGCGCACATTGGCTAGTCACACAATACGTAAGCCAAGTCTGACCAGTCGAAAACACTTCAGATCTGCTGACATGCAGAGAGCTCTCATGCTGTGAAGGAGATCGTAATAGATCATTTATGCATGCCCACGAAACGGCATTTAAATGGTCAGACACGCCTGCGTTTATCTTACCACCCCTAAACGCTGACCACCTGTCACTCACTTTGCAAGTAAATCCTCTGTGCAAGAGTAATCGCAGTTCAATCACTGCACGTGTGCAGTGCGGCTATCACGCATGCGCATTTACAAACAATCACTCGATCTGCGTAAATATCTGCATTGTGTAAGCTCTGAATCAGACCCATAGTCACAGGACAGATTGAGAAGTACGGTATCAGAGGTTTATTGGAAATGTATTAGGCGTTCCTGGACGGTGACTGGGAGGTGGCTATGTACACAGGTGATGTACCATCTTATGGGCATGTTTTGGGAGTGTCATGGACGTGTCAACTTATTTCAAACGCATTGAACTTATTGTTTTTATCGCTTGCACTGGAGGCCATATTATGACGAAGATTCTGTACCTAGCATAGGGCTGTTGCAAGTTTCCATGGTGCAACCGATGGTTTGTATCTAAAGATGCACCATGTGGTATTTCAGCTTCTAAACTCGCTCAAAGTAGGCATACGGATGTTCACCAGGGAAGGGCTTGTACCTGTATTAGCATAAAGTGACACACGCTTAGCTGGCAAATGATGCTCACACGGACAGTGGCAGGAACAAGACTGACATACAGAGACACAAAAGTGCCTATGGGACATTAGATTAGTATAAAGGTTAAGGGACATTTAGTTGGTGTGCTTGTATATCATTATATCCCTATTAATCAGGTGCTCAGAGCTTGTTAGCATGCTTTTTGCTGTAACAAAAACCTTTTGCAACAAGTTTTCTTAAAAGCAATCTGCATTTTATGCAGCGCTTATGTTATTACTACTAGCAGGCACCTCATCAGTCAGGAAATATTGGTGAAGGATACTTATATTTAATAATGCATACTGTAAGTTTTACACAATTCCCAATATTCACAGCTGCTATTTTTGAAGAACATGCACAAACACAGTGTTTTTTAGCAATTGTTTTAGTTCCTTTAGGAAAGGCTCTTCTACATAGTATAGATTGTAAGCTTGCGAGCAGGGCCTTCCTACCTATATATCTGTCTGTTATTATCCAGTTTTGTTCTATTAATGCTTACAATTGTAAAGCGCAACGGAATATGCTGCGCTATATAAGAAACTGTTAATAAATAAATAAATAGTATCTGGTCAGAGACAAGGGTTCGTAGAGAATCCTAACACAGTAATTCTTGCCAAGTCAAGTGAAGCAGAAGAATTGCCTGTCTGCTAAGCAAGCCCCACTTTAATTGGTAATGATAGCAGGTATTCTCAGTAAAGTCATTGCTGAAAGAAAACAAAAAGTATCCAATATAGTAATTTATTACCAGTCAGTGGGTTTTGCACACTGGGTTGTTTTACCCCTGCAGTGGTCAGAGAAAGCGAAAAGGTACTCTAACACTTAGCCGAAAATGGAAGCCCTGCTGCTACCAGAGATGCATGGTGGTCAAATGATTGCGTATGCCATTAGCTTGGTAATGTTTTCTCTATTGTAAAGTCAGATCCCCGTGTTCCTTGTGTGCATCAGCTGCAGATTGAAGGCTTTCTCGTTTGTGTTCTATTTGTGCTGCCAATCATTGCTCTGCTATCCACTAAGTGAATTTTAAGAAGCCAAGTTATTTTTCCTTATTGATAGACATCTGTTGAACACACTGTACGCTCTGACACGCAGAAGAGGGAGAGTTATGTTTTAATTGAGAGCATCAAGATTACTTTATTTTTCTTATAAATGTGGTTATAGTCCACAATTTTTTACTTTACTCATTACTTATGTTATCATTTCAGAAGGGTTTTAATTATCCCTATTGCACTCTAAGCTGTGTTCTACGTTACAGTATAATACAATATTACATGAAAAGTGCAGATGCACAAGGTCAGTATTGGTCTACATACCCAGATGCTGTCAGATATGTGTTTATCATAAGTTTAATTCTGGATATTATAACCTTCTATATGTGCACAATAAAGTATAGACCATACTTTCCTACTCTTTTGTTTAGTTTTGTGCTGCACACCAGGTGAGAGGTGTGCAGCACAAAACCCCATTTGATGTAGTGCCATGATTCACGGCTTTACACTGCGGGTTGAGGGGCCGTAATAATGCAATACACAGCAAATTACGTCATTACATTGTCACAAGTGACGGAACTTGCAAGTGGTGGGCCCAGGTGCAAAAAATTCCCCCAAATCTCTGTCTCTTTCCAATATCCAAAACCTTTGGTGTCTTTACTATATAGACCTCAGATCTATAACAACACATTGTACAGCAAAATGTATCTTTGTAGGAGCCGCACTGTGCAGATCAGGTCCTGCAATGTTGCATGTAGTGCTCCAATTCACATGATGCTGGTGTTTTATGGGTGGCGACGGGCAGCGTCCCACAAAATGGGGCGTGTTGGCCTCATTTTCTGGGCGTGCTGAAGCCAGGGGTGGCATCCTTGGATGCAGCTATACTGGCCCTGGCAGAGTGATTTCACTGGACATCCTAAGTAACCTGAGAGTTACTCAGCTGCCTGATGTTCATGCATTTGATCCGATGCTGCATCCTTGGATCAGAGAAGCCGACAGGAGGTGTCTAATTACACAAGATGCCTCCTGCGGCATTTGCATATTGTAGCACAGCCGCTGCATACAAAGATGCTATGAATCAGCCCCATAGATACATCATTACAGTGTGCAGCTAGCATACTGTAATTACATAGAGGAATGTGTTGCAGAGAAGAAAGTCCAGGAATGAAGAATACCTAATCACTACATCATTATATTGCATGTATTACCATAACGGTAGCCAATTAACAACCAAAGGCACCACCTTTCATTCTGCCACCACCCTGGCGTAATACTTCTATTCCTATAATATAACTGTTCTTGGCATAAATATACAGTACATAATGCAGTAATGCACTATGCATGCAGTATGACTCAATTAACATTTAATTTGACAAATGCTACACCGCACTGCTAACACTCAGTATTGCCATGGTCATAAGGACTCATATTCTCCCAGGCCTCTTGAAAGAAAAAGTTTATTGCTGATATATGTCAGCAGGGCTGAGTAAAATGTTGTCACTTTTAAAGAAAGAAATAAGGAGGATATTTGTCTTTCTGAAGGATTGCTCTCTGTGCATTCAATAATAATCTTGAAAGAAATTTCTTTGAGAACTGTTATGTTTCAAGTCTGTAAAGAAGAAATTCACAATGGGGGGAGTTCTGTGACTTGTGCGTAATAGCTGCAGGGGGAACTGGTCACATCCAGGAAGGCTGTCAAGTCTGCTGGCAATGGCAAGCCACTTGTGTTCACGCAGGCATCTGTAAGTCACCACTACTGTGAGTTGAGATAGCCAAATAAAACTCCTATGGTTAAAACTGCTGGTGTTGAAAATATGAAATGCAGCTGGCATGTTAAAGGATATGTATTATAGTCAGTACCCATATGATGTAAAAGCATGGCATTGTAGAGTGTATTAAGTTTGATTCATGCTGTTACAGTTTGGAAGCTTTTCCTTCAACTATACAGTGTGTTTTATTTGACTGTTGCCAGGCCTCAGACAAATGGAAAAAGCATTGTACGACTGCAAATTCAGCGTTGGCATATAAAAACTACACTTACTGAACCCCTGTTTAAAATCTAGGCAACCAATAAAATTGAACTGCCGACAGTGCTTGGTATGGATCATACTGTGTGCGTTATTATTGCTGCAGATCTGCTTGCATCATTCTTATTTTATTTCTTAAATAAGTAATGAATAAATTTTTTTTTATATCAGTCACATTTGTACCTTTCACCGGTACAGAAGACGTCCCATTGAGAGTAATTGCCCATACTCGGTCTCTGACACCTCTGAGGATGCTTAGGGGTATATTTACTAAAGTGAGAGTTTTTAGAAGTGGACATGTTGCCCATAGCAACCAATCAGATTCTAGCTATTATCTTCTAGAAGGTGCTAGTTAAATGTTAAGTAGAATCTGATTGGTTGCTATGGGCAACATCTCAACTTCTAAAAACTCTCACTTTAGTACATAAATACACCCCTTAGAATCCAATCACTTTGTGGTGCTGCTCATTGTCTGTGGAAGCCCAGTAAAGGAAGAAAGCTTTCCTAATTGTGAAAACCTCACCCATAGTGGTGGGACTATCACAACAGTAATGGGTGTGGCTGCAATGGGCTAAACTGATTATTAACCATTAGACAACCTTGCTTCTCTCGTTGAGTGCCCAGTGTTCACTGAGGGACCCCGATTAATCTAACTCATTTTTATGGGTTTTTATTACCAACAGAGGTGGGAAGCAGGGCAAAACCTAGGACCCATGGGGTTTTAATATGGTACTGGTTATGGGGAACAGAAGTGAGAAACAGCCTATGCACCACCCACCTAATGCCCACCCTGAGGCAGAACCACGACAGTTTCTATTAGCAAAGTTCTGTAATGTCTTATTGTTCCCAGAGTTAGATAAGCAGTGATATCACAAAGAGTAAGCAGTTGGAAAGATTCTGTTGAGGTCAATGTTGTAAATGATGTGTGTGTAGGTGTATAGCAGTGATTCCCAACCACGGTCCTCAGGGGACACTAATAGTCCTGGTTTTAGTGATATCCATGCTAAAGCACATGTGGTTACATCAAAATAACTGAGATAATAATTAAGTCACCTGTGTCCAAGTATGGCTATCCTTAAAACCTGGACTGTTAGTGTGCCTTGAGGACCGTGGTTGGGAAACCCCTGGTGTATAGGCACACACCGCAGATGACTCAAACTATGAACAGCCCAGTTACTTAACCAGTGGTGTTCATTTATTGATAGACTGCAGGTGGAGCCGTACTCACTGTTCTACACACTGGTAGATGGTATGTAGCTTTAGCGAAGCAGGGTTATATAAAGTTTACCAGCTGGTGAGTGTATGCTGCTAACGAGTAGAGGTGCAGGCATGCTAGAATACAGGGGCATTTTAAGAGAGGAGGAGGCATGTGTGCAGACTCAGTGTGGGCCCCCTCCTCTCTCTGGTGGTTCTGTGGCAGCCGCGGGTGCAGTAGATTCTGGCGCAAGTCACCAGGAAAATGGCTGCTGCCATTTTCCCAGTGATTTTTGCTGCTCTGCAGCGCAGGCCCGGTACTGCAGAGCAGCACTTTGGAGACAATGGACAGGTAAGTATAAAGACTATAATGGGTGCAGTGTGGGCACCCCTGGACCAGGGCCTTAACTAGGGTAGTGTGACCTGTGCCATGGCACCACAGGGCAGGGGGCACTGTTTGGGCCTGTCAATTTTCTGTTTATTATCATTCTCACTTCCTCTTTTTTTATTCCCAGTATCTCCTGGCCTCCACTATTTCTTCCTTCCCCATGAGGCCATGGCCCTTTTTCGGGTGCATGTCTTATGTCCCTATTTGAAAAATGGGAGGGCGGTGGCACCAATACTCTTTCTGGCACAGGGCACCAAAAAGTCTAGTTACGGCTCTGCCCTGGACAAAGGGGCCCATGTGCACCGCACACCCTGCACCCATTATAGATACGCCCCTGCTGTAATATCTTTATGGAGGTATACACTGGGCTTTTTCCCATGGAGCTAAGTGAAAGGGGTAAATTTGCAATAACTGCAGTTTGTATGGGGTCATTTGCAGCCGCTTTCGCAAGTTTTACTTAATTCCAGTGCACAAAATGCCTTCTCCACAGCATTTGCAGCCATCTTGACTGACTGGTCACGTGACGCACTTCTGGTTGCCTACATCATCATGGCCTTCCGTAGTTAAAACTTCCACAGTTTTCCTATGGAACTGGGGGCCTGATTCAGTATGGATCACAATTTTGATCGCAGCTGCGTAATCACACGCAATGAAGCTGCAAAAATATGCTAATGTGTGCCACTGCTCTGCCAGCATAGAGATACTCACTACTGCCTTCTCACATCCGTAATACCTCACAGTTCTGAGTATACATTGGTACCATCGGAGAACATTGGCCCCTCAGGCACAATTACAGCAATTACAGCAGGTCTGACCTGTCTGAAAAAGTCTAGTCGCACGCTAATTTCTGTACGCTCATGCAATGGCGTTCAAACGGACAGGCACGCCTGCGTTTCTCCAACCACTCCCCTGTCACCACCCCCAAATGCTCATGGCCTGTCACTCACTCTGCGATGGATTCCTGTCTGTGTGCGTAATCGTAATGCAATTGCCGTGCATGCAGTGCGGTGCATGCGCAGTACGCAACAATCGGCTGATCTGTATACGCGGTTGGAATTGCGATACGTGCTGAATTGCCCCGTGTATGGTGTGTGTTGTTATCTTAAATAGTCATTATTTTAGAAATTGTTAAAACTGTTAATTTCTTTTTTAATACCTCTGTATATTCAAATATATGTTATGTACAGATCCAAATGATGAAGAAATTCAAGGCATACAAACATAAATAAAAAAATATATATTAAGGCCAATTAACTACCCACTGCCATTAACTTGTGTTTTTTGATGTAAGTAAATGCAAACCTATAGGTTCCAATGACCCATTCCCACAATGGCTTGTGCCTGCAGTCGGGAGCTGTACACTTATGTTCACTGCAAGTGACTATAAGATTTATCCATTGACCTCTCTCCTTTGACCGCAGGCCAGTGGCGTCACAAGGGGGGTGCGGGCCGCACCCCGGGTGTCACCCGCCAAGGGGTGACACCAAGGTGCAGACTCCCGCTCAGTGACAGGAGCCGGGTGCTGCACTGTTAAATTACATGTAGCACTCGGCTTCTGACACAGTGAGGGAGACGGCACTTCAGACAGTCTGGTCCCCAGGGGCAGCCCGCACCTCCGGCACCCCCGGTGTGACAAAAACGGGACTCGGATCGTGAGGCCACGCCCCCTCCCACAAGGCCATGCCCCATCCCAGAAGGCCACGCCCCTTCTCCTCGTTACGTGGCTCCGAACTCACCCATCACTACTCCCCGCACCAGGTGTCCAATGAGGTAGAGATGCCACTGCCGCAAGCATTAGTGATGGTAAAACATAGCATCAAGGGTAACATACAGTGGGTCAGATGTACTAAGCTCTGGAAAGTGATAAATTGGAAAGTGATAAAATACCAGCTACTCAGCTCCTATCTGTCATGTTACAGGCTGTGTTTGAAAATGACAGTTAGGAGCTGATTAGTTGGTAGTTTATCACTCTCCAATATATCACTTTCCAGAGCTTAGTACATCTTTATCAGTATGTTGTCGCATGCCCATGCATGGCTAGCCACCCCCCTGTTACCATGTAGAAACACCCACTGAAAATCACTTTCTCTGCATCCAAATTCATTCAGCATCTCAAAGTGGTAACCATCTGGATTCATGCGCAATGATGGAAAACATTGTCCGTCTGCGTCCGACATTGCAACTGCTACCACCTCTGAATCAGTCTCTTAATCTCATATATCAAATGACTGTTTTGCTATTTTTTTTGGTAGGAAACAACTTAGGCTTCATCTGTCTGTTAATATCCTATTACGTTTTGATGGTGTTGGTTCCCAGTTTTAAAGCCTTGTGGAATATGTAGGTGTTGTATAAATAAATGTTAATCTATATAAGAAGTGAGAAAGCGTGTCTGTCTGTTTGTTTGTCCTATATGCATGGCCAGAGTTTTGGACCTAGCTCCACCAAAGTTGGCAGAGAGGTGTAGTTTGACCAGGATTAGGTTATTGCCTAGGTTTGAACTTCGTCAGGGGCACACACTGTCACACAATCCCTAAAAATGGGGACGCTCTTAAATTACACATGTTTCGGGGCTGGCTCCTGTGGAAATTGGCAGTCTGCCAAAAACCTGTGGTAAAACTACAAAAGTATCCTTTTAACCTCAGTCTGAGCAAGTGTCAAACTTTATCTCTCATGCAAGTTCATATTAAATCCAGAGTTAGTTCTTTTTAAAGTGACCATATATATTAGTCAGCCCTCTTTGTTTGCATGCAAGGGCCTCATAGCAAGATCTTAAAAGGCCCCCCTCCCCCAGAGGTAAAAAAACCACATACATTTGCCCCCACACAGAGGGCCTGATTCAGACCCGCTCGCAAGCGGGTCGATGGTGGCCCAGTGCGCATGCGCACAAAGGAGCCGGCTCCGTCGTGTGCATGCGCCAGACCCGGATAGCGACAGGCAATCCGTCGCTCCGGGTCTCGTACCAAAGGGGGCGTGCTGTCGATGTTGAGTGACAGCATGCCCCTTTGGTGGGCGGGCCGGGGGAGTGGCTGCCCAGACAGAGGCATTCCCATGGGAACGCCCGCCGTCTGGGGCCGGCCCCACTGACATCACAGGCCCCACTGACATCACTTTCAGCTCTGTTAGAGCTGAAAGCTCTCTGGGGCTTGCGGCAACGAGACCCTACCACAAGGGTCTCATCGCAAGCCCAATGGTCGCAATGGTCTTGACCATCGCGACCATCATCATGGCTGCTCGCTATAGCTGTGGGTGGTCACCCACAGCTATGCGAGCGGCCAGGAGGCCGTTCGAAAAATCCAGAAGGCCGGCCCTGATTCAGAGCGATCGCTCTGTCAGAGCATCCGGCTCTGAATCAGGCCCAGAGCCCATTCATGTTATGCCACACAGAGCACATTCAGGTTATGCCACATAGTAGTACAGCTTATACACATTATGCCATGCAGTAGTAGTGCCCTTTATACATTATGCCACACAGTAATGCCCCTTGCATATTATACCACACAGTAATGCCCTTTATACATTATGCCACATAGTAGTGGTGCCCCATATAACATATCCTTCCACACAATAGAAGTGCCACACAGTAATGTCCATTATAACATTATACCCCACTGTAATACCCCTTACACATAATGCCTACCATCAACTCACCTTCCTATGTCCCTCCAGCAGCCTCTCTCCTCCTCCTGTGTGCCAGCCACGAGGTATGGATTTGGTGCCATGCCGCCAGTTAATTACAGCTGGTGCATCGGCAGGCAGTGGCAGACATGAATAGACATCGCTGGCGAAAATTCAATCTGGCATCTGTCACAAGCCAATCGGAGCTCGTGGACCGACAGCCAATCAGGAGTCTCCACTGCTGATTGACTGCTGGTCCGCAAGCTCTGATTGCCTCACGACTGGGGGTGTTGTCTCTCCATGTCTGCCTGTTGGTGTGCTAGCTGTAATCAGCTGTCGGGCCAGCACCAAATCAACACCGCTGACACCCGGGCAGGGACATATTTATAATGGGGGCAGGGTGTAGCCCACACTGCACACCTTGCACCCATATTTAATTTATACTCACCTTTCTGCACTCTTCCAAGTGCTGCTCCACAGCATCAGGCCAGCGCTGTGGCGCGGACATTTTCACAGTGATTCACACATACGCAGAAAAGATGTCCCCAGGAATACGGCACGGGCACCATTTTTGCAGACCCGCACATGTGCAGCAGATTCTGCCATTAAGCCAGAATCTACTGCACTGCCAGAGAGTAGGGGTCCAAACAGAGGCTCACACGCCCCCTCCTCTCTTAAAATGCCCCTGCACCTGGGCCTCCCTGACTGCAATGACCCACCTTGTGTGCGTGACTGGGTGCAGGGAGAGCGGCAGGCCACAGAGGCAGCTCATGCACTCTTACACCCATGGTAGTCATGCCACTTCTTTGCATGTATGTTAGCAAACAGTGGTGTCCTTTTCAGGATCAATGGAATGGGGTTATAGACTAGGTCAATGAAAACAAATAAAGTCAGCAGATGTACTTCAGGGTCCAGTCTTTAACCTGGGTAACGTCGGGTATCCCAGATAGTAATAAATTATGATCCCCTTGTTTGTTTATATTTGCTTTTTGTAAATAAAAGTTAGTAATTATGGAACAGAGGGCCTGATTCAGAGCCGGACGCTATTTGCGCTCGCTTGTTCAGAAAAAGGGGCCGGCTATTTAAATAGAGCTCTCGCTCTTTGCGGTCTGTTGACGCCTCTATGTCTGAACGAGCAAACGAAACATGCGCTCGCTATTTTTTATAAAACGCCCCCTGGCCGCTCGCATCCTACGTCATCTCTGCTATTTATTAGATTAATCGAGTACATCGAAAGGCATCTGAACTGCTCGCAGTGCTTGTGGTAGGTTTATCCTACCGCAATCATGCGAACAGTTCAGGCTAAGAAACAACCAAGTGACATGGTCGATGACGCTGCTTTGTTAATTATGCACACCCTTAAAACGCCCGTTTTGACCATTTGGCACGCCTGCGTTCGGATCTCCACGCCCCGTTTTCAAGCACCTTCCCCTCATACCACCCACAAACGCCTCATCCTGTCACTCAAATTAGCAGGCATTCGCTATTTTGCAAGCACACAATTTCCGACCGCAATGACTGGTTCGCACATGCGTATTACAACCCATACGCATGCGCAGTTGTGCGAACATCGCTCGGAGCGAACGAGCGGCCGCTTGCGAGCGGCTCTGAATCAGGCCCAGAGTCACAGAATATTTATTGATAGCATAAGCTGCCATGAGTTGCCATCAAGATCTGTCTCTGTCTTTTTATTTAAATGTTCACAATGTTTTCAATGTACTAATTTCAAATTTTACAGTATTGACAATACAAAATTATTTTGATCCTAGATTGTGGATTCCAGATACTCTTCCAACCCCTTCACTGTTCTACCAGTGAATTATAAGTATGGCATCAATCTACATTTGCTTCTGTTTGACCTGGAAAAAGTTTTAGAACTTTTGCAGTCTTCTCAAGCCTATGGACTGAAGTCGGCAAACTCCTTCCACAGCTATGATGCCCTAAAAGCAGCTAAAAATTCTTCGGAGAAAAGACCTCTGACACTTAAAAGAAATAAAACAGCTGGTTCGCTGTATCAGATGGACGGCCCTGCCTCTGAAGTAGCCACAAAAGAAAATGTTGGTCGGTCTCTAGAAGAAAGCGTTGGCATCAAAAGACATAAGAAATTCAAAAGTACTAAAAAAAACAAGAGCCAGTCTTCAGGAAAAATAGATGTGAATATGGTTACTGATGCTGCAAAGCTGCTACTGTCTTGCCTCTTACCTTGGGGTATAGATAAAGAGCTGGACAATTTTTGCATTAGGCACCTAGACATCAGGAAGCTGCAAGATTCAGTCACTTTTGGGGTGATATCAGACATGGATCATGTGTGTTTGATGTTGCCTGGGTGGAATCGAATCAGTCATGACATGGATGGAGAATATTCCCACAACCTCTTGTCAAAGAAAGTGATTGAACTCTCAGCAAAATACTCTCTAGTGGCACAGAAACAAACCAGCAAAAAAGGGCGACCGGAGGACTATATCACATCCACTTTTGGTCTGGACGCTCTTCTCCATTTTCTGAAGAAGATAATATGTGTCAGTAACACAATGAGGATGGATTCGGTGTCAAAATCTAATAACCAGTCTGGCAGGTAAAATATTACTTAAAACGTTTAGAATGTGCCTAAACTTATACATGTTGCATTGTCTTGTTTTTTTCTTACATGCCAAATAAGCTCTGGTAAAAGACCCATTAAACTGCGATACAAAGTGGGGAATTCAATTACTAGCCATGTGTTGGGCAGTGCCTCCGGGAACAGCTGGGTGATGGTACTCCGTGACCAATATCTTCCCAACTTTTTCCTTGCACCCCATAGAGGAGCGCAGGAAAATGAGCCAAAATTGCATACTGTATTAAAGAGTAATGTGCGCTAATGTACACCATGGTGTTGTCTGGCAGCGCAATGCTAGGAATTTAATTCCCCCAAAGAGTTTTCTATTATTGCATCTCAGACAGAGACCTAGTAATCTGTACATTGTGACACATATATTGTAGACCTGTACAGCAGTAAAACACCCAGCTCAGCACTTACAGCAAGAAAATAATACAGACACCATTTCCTTGTGGCAGCATCCATACTGTTTATATCATTGCAGTCAGTGTGGACAGCATAAGTGGCACACAGTAACATTCTCATGTGAATGACAAGTCCTAAAAGTTTCGGAAATTCGCCTAAACTGAAGATATTTAGATTTAAATTGTGATTTGGGGGAAAATATTTTTCTAATATCCCCCCATCACTGTAATATTAGAATATTTACTGGTTTGCATGACTACAGCTTGAGGGCTACAACAATGTCTCACCAGTACTCCAGGTAATAGTACTTTACTGCCCTCACTCTGTTTTGTGCGTGGTCAATGATATTCTGGTGCATGGCAAGGCTGTATGGGCATAGGGTTCTGATGGACATATAATATTTTCTCCACAATGCGAAAGAAAATATTAAGAGGCTAAAACATATTTGAATAAAAATTGCAAGAGCTGGCATAGAGCGCCTCCCGTGCTTATATAACTTATTGTAAAATACTAACGAACTTAGTATTTATATAAACCTAAAAATATAAAGTGGTTTTGTGCAACTAAAGTGCTAATGCAAGGATAGCAATATTAAATTACCATCATCCTCAAATACATATATGAATTTATTAGTATATAATATATAACCTTTAGAATGAGAACGGTCTGTACAGCTAAAGTGCTAATGCAAAGATCCTTCAAGAATCAGTGACTAAATTAATGGCAATAATATTCCATAATAATGTGCAACAGTGCATAAATAATTTAAAGTGCAAATTAATGAAAGTGCAAAAAGTTCATTTAAAACTACATACATAAATTTTAATCAGACACAACAATAATATTCTCCCACATGAAGGATAAAAGACATAAAACACATAAAACCATAAACAAAATATGTATGTATGTATATATATATATAATATATATATATATATTAGGGGTGAGCAGGTTCGGTTTTACTCGGATCTTTTTATTGGCTATCGCTGAACACGTGTTTTGGATAGCGAATTAAATCGAGCCGAAATTGCGGTAAAGTGGCGATAAGAACCGAGTTAAACCGAACCCGCTCACCCCTAATATATATATATATATATATATATATATAAATAACTAAATTTGTCAGAATAAATAGGGATAAAAATTGTAGCTTATCTGATAAAAAATGGCAAGTTCATGAATGGAAAGAGAATAGGACCCTCCAACGCGTTTCGTCCGTGTCCTAATATATATATTAGGGGTGAGCGGGTTCGGTTTAACTCGGTTCTTATCGCCACTTTACCGCAATTTCGGCTCGATTTAATTCGCTATCCAAAACACGTGTTCGGCGATAGCCAATAAAAAGATCCGAGTAAAACCGAACCTGCTCACCCCTAATATATATATATATATTATATATATATATACATACATACATATTTTGTTCATGGTTTTATGTGTTTTATGTCTTTTATCCTTCATGTGGGAGAATATTATTGTTGTGTCTGATTAAAATTTATGTATGTAGTTTTAAATGAACTTTTTGCACTTTCATTAATTTGCACTTAAATTATTTATGCACTGTTGCACATTTTTATGGAATATTATTGCCATTAATTTAGTCACTGATTCTTGAAGGATCTTTGCATTAGCACTTTAGTTGTACAGACCGTTCTCATTCTAAAGGTTATATATTATATACTAATAAGTTCATATGTATTTGAGGATGATGGTAATTTAATATTGCTATCCTTGCATTAGCACTTTAGTTGCACAAAACCACTTTATATTTTTAGGTTTATATAAATACTAAGTTCGTTAGTATTTTACAATAAGTTTTATAAGCACGGGAGGCGCTCTATGCCAGCTCTTGCATTTTTTATTTGTTTTTATATGTAACAGATCACCACTGGTACATTATTTTGCTGGTAGAGCTGACACTCATATGTTTTTGGGGGTGCACGATAACTGTTTCACATTATTATAATTTTTTTTTAGTGTGAGATAAAAGACACCCATTTGAGAAAACATTACATAGAGGGACTTGTACCCAATTGGCGCTGCAATCTTCTGTTATACATAAAACATATTTGATATAAACTTTTTATATTAACAAATAAAACTATTAGCATTAGAGATGTGCGCCGACCCCCGTGTTTTAGTTTTGGATCCGGAGTCATCTTCATGTTTTAACGTGTTTTGATTTTGGATCTGTATTTTTTTATAATAAAAAACCGATAACATGATGTTATTTTAACCTATTAACATGCAATCCAAAACCCGAGTTCGGTATTTAAATCCGAGTTACGAATGCAGGAAGATCCGAACTGGTACTCGGTACCCCAAAGTGATTCCGAACTCGGACTCAGTTTGACTCAAACCCCTAAATTCGGTTCTTTGAGTACTAGACCCGCACATCTCTAATAATCTTTCGCTTAAACAAATGTCGGGAACAACTTTACATTAACTACAATAATTAAACAATTAGATTCACTAGAAACTAGTCACATTATTGAGGCGTGAGGCACTTCTGTGTCACAGTGACGTCACAAATTTCTAGTGAATTCTTAGGCAGCATTCTTTTAATTATTTGTTTAGCCAACAATATGGCTTCCTCCAATATGCGCAGGCGATGGGCACACTGTAACTTTACATTTATTTCAGATGACAGAACAGAGTAATATGGATCAAGACAATGATCTGTGCTTATTTTTTCTTTTTAGACAAATTGCCAGCACTTTTTAATGAAATTTCCTTGCATCCTGATTTCATTATTCTCATTTTGATGCTTAATTGTTTAAAACAGCATTTCATACATATTTAATCATTAATTATTGATCATCTTTAGATGGTAAGTGTAGACATTGAATATAATATCCAGAGAAGGCTGAGGTAAATGGATTAAACAGAATCTACAATTAGGATAACAAATACATTTACATGAAATAAATTAAATTTAAGACATGAGGATGAAGGTGAACATTATTAACTTACTATTAAAGTATGATTTTAATAGATTTTTTTTAAAATACTCTATAAATTAGTATTAGTAGGTTTTTCTTTGATATGGAAGAAACACATGAAATTGACCTATAGGAAATTACGTATAAACTGTAAACTTCATGATGAAATTATATGCGTGCAGAATTTATACATGTTTTACAAGTGTACTGTTTGTATTAAATATTTTGATATGTAGTTAAACTATGGTACGTCACAGAGAGTTAAACAGAGAAGTTGGAGGGGCAGTGTTATAGTGAGTGTACAGTATGTACTAAACTTAATAATAAACATATACAATGCTTTCAAACAAATAGATTACATGCAATGTTCACATAATTGTGAAATGTCCAGGCTAAACTGTGTTCAGGGAACATTTAACTTAGTGGAAAAATCAGATAAATACATTTTAAAAGCCTTAAGACATAGGAGTCTATTTAACATTGGTGGCCTGTGGGCGGCTGCAACTATCATTATTTTAACACTGTACTGTAATCCCCCGGTTTAATCTTTTAGCAATTACAGCTCTTTTGATCCTAAGCTCTGTTTTGTTTTTTTACCATTTCGCACATAAAAAAAATTACCGTCAAGCTCCTTTTGGCTCTAGCTGGACATGTATACTATTGTGCTACTGGAGCAGGATTTCATTTTTAGATGTGAAAACCACTGGTAACATGGTTGGAGACATGAGAGAACACTTATATGTAGTGTAGCTGCCTAAGACATAGTTTATGGCATGAGAGCAGTGGAAGTGAATGCCAGCAGCTCTAAGTAGTGGATAGGAGAGAATGTATTTAGAGAAAAATTTAGAAAGAAAACACTGCATTACTGTATTTTGATACAGTTTTTAGGACAATGGCAACAAATTAATTTGATTTCTATTAATTTTTAAGTGTATTCAATTTTCATTTAGTGCTTTTTTGCTTAGCATTAAAGATTTTAAGAATAGCGCTAAGCAGCAGATTGCTGTATAGTGCAGTGGTAAAGTACCGTTACGTTTGGAGCCCCTACAAAGTCCTCCTCTTTGGCGACTAGCTCTTCCCTTTCACGGCAGCCTAATGCTGCTGACACAAGAAAATGCTGGGAAAATAAATGTATACCTTTACTGGGTGTATGTTAACAAATTGATTCATATAAAAAGCAACAGGAAAACTGAATTAATTTGGAAACGTTTATCACAATTTTGCTTACATATAAACGTGTAATACATCTGTCCATGCAGCCAGGAGAAGGTGGAGTTTGCACGCAGCAAATGGAAAAGTTCAGAACATTTTGGTTCCTCATTTCCTACTTTTACTACAGAGATCCTGCAGGGTAAGTTTAGGGGCTGATTGGGATAATTTAATAAATAAAAATGTTAAAGTGTTCACTATTTCAACTTTATTATGTGAGCTGTAAATGTATTGGTTTTTACTACAAGTAGAGATGTGCGGTTCGGTTCGGTAAATCCGAGTCTCGGTTCTGATCTTCCAGCAGTTTGGAATTCAGATTTTAAATCCTAAATTTCGGGTTTTGAACTTTTTATCATTTAAAAAAAAAAAATCCAGATCCAAACCCGAAACAAAAACACGAATATGAATCCAAAACCAAAACATGGGGGGCAGCGCACAATTCTTTAAATAGACATCAGTAAACATTTTATTATATTCCTTTTTACTCCTCCACTCTGTCCCAAGGGATTTTTTACATTTTTAGAAATAGCAATACTTTGTTCTCTTATTATAATCATGGTGAACTGTGCTACTCAGGTATTGGTGTGATGGACGGTGTCTTGTGGGAAGGTGATGCGGGGGGGGTGCACTAGACAGTTACAAATATAGGATGGTAATGAGCTCACCCTGCGGTGTCAGTGCAGGGGAGGGGCTGTGTGTGAGGGGGGGAGTTGTGGTTGTATTATGGGGTGTGGAAATTAAAAGTGTGATGTGTGGGTGGTATGTGTGCGAGTGTGCAGTGGCGTCCCTACCTCTTGTTACATTCGGTGTGGGTAAGGGTGGGTTGGCTTGTAGTACACGTGACAAAGCCGTGCACCAGCAAAAGGGGGCATGTCCTTGTGGGTGGGGGCATGGCCTCCCGGCCCGAACCCCCATTTTTGTCACTCCGGGAGATGCGAACTGCCCTTGGGGACCAGCCTGTTTCTAGTGCCGGCTCCCTCACTGTGTCAGGAGCTGAGTGCTGCATGTAATGCTACAGTGTAACACCCGGCTCCTGTCACTGAGGAGGAGTCGGCACTTTGGTGTCACCCTTGGGCAGGTGACATTTGGGTGCGGTCCGCACCCCCCTTGTGATACCACTGTGAGTATGCGCTCCCCCTTCCTAAGCCCCTCCTCTGCACCCACATTACAGGGTGAGTGCTCATTACCATCCTATTTTAATCTATAAATTTATTAAACACTTACCTTTTATCAAAGGGGACTATTATGTCCTTACTTGCGTGTTTTTTCATACCTGAATTGTGATAGGATCCCATTAATATCTATTGTACAACCAATGCTCTCATCATCAAATCACAGCCATGCCCACTATTACTAGTAACTTGAACTTCTGATTATTGTTTGGACAAAAATTAAATATAGATACTACAGTATGTGTTAATTATATCCATACAGACAGACATGGGTCCGATTTTTCTGATCCAGAAAATGTTTCTGTAATGAAAATAGTTTCTACTTGGAAAGACCAAACAGTGCAGGTAAGTGTCAACTGTTTTCTTTGAATAATCACCTCCTCTTGGTTTCTCCAAAGTGTAGTTAGGGTTGTTAGAAGCAAAAGGGAGAAAGAAGCAAAAGGGAGACAAAACAACAGCAGTGAGAACTGGCTTTGAGTTAAAATAGTGTATGATCCAAGGCAGAGGCAGCTGTTTCTGTCAGTGTAAATGGGTTGTTGCCCCAGTTCAAGTCATGTGACACAGAGAAGTGGAGAAGTGGCATAGTCCCATAAAAAGTGTGAGCAGAGCTCTAAAGAAATTGCACTAATTTGTAAAGCTATGTCCGGGCACAGGATTCCAGCCTTTCTGCTGTAATGTGAGGGTTATTACAATATAGTTTTCAATTTGTGATTAAAGCTTTTTTTTAATCTTCCCTGCATTTACTGTAGTTCAGCAATGATGGTGTGTCCTGTTGAAGTTGCATTTGCTGTAATTGGCATAGTCAAATTCTAGTTTTCTTAGTTATACCATAAGTATATAATGATTTTTTTTTTATGCTGTTAGTCTTTATTGTCGATAGAAATAGTTTTTGGAATGTGTGATATGTATTGAACCAAAAGATTGATGAGTGCTGCTGTGAAATTATATTCAAGAGGTCTTGTGCTTAATGCTTCATAGGTAACAGAAGCAATACAAGCAGTGTTACTAGCGGAAGTTAAACGTTGCATGGAATCTTCAAGCAAAAGTGTTATAGCAGCTCAGCCAGTTTGCATTATGGATAATTGTTGCACACAACTACCTTTAACCATGGAACACTCCTACAATGTTGAACAGTTGTTTGAAGATACTTCTCTGCAAAGTAAGTAGGAAGCATGGCAGACTATGCCTTTATCCGAAGCTTGTCACTCTATTTTACCACTTATTGTACTGTGATATTACACTGCTTTATTACTTTATTACCTCTATCTGGGAGATATTTCAACAAACATTATTACAGCATGTCAGTGGTTCCCAAACTTTTTCAGTTCAAAGTGCCCTTAGACCTAATTATTTTTTTCCTGGCACCACTAGACCAAGGGGGTGATTCAATTTACTGTGAGGTTCCATAGGAACCTTGCATGCTAACCCATTGCTGTCATCTAACAGAAAAATCTAGCTCTTTTTGCTGGTACGTCACAGAGGTACACATGTACACACAGGTGCTACACACTGTTTGTACAGTGCATAGTGTGCAATAAGGTACACAAAGGTGTTGGCAATGAGGGAACAGTGCATAGCCTGCAGTGAGATACACAAATGTGTTGGCACTGTGGAAACAGCACATAGGGGGTCATTCAGACCCGGTCGTTAGCGCCGATGCGCTCGGACCGGGTCGATGGCCTCCCACAGAGCATGCGCACGACGGCGCCGGCGGCGTCATGCGCATGTGTGAGACCCGCTACGACCGACAGCGCCGGTCGTAGCGGGTCTCGATCCAAAGGGGGCAAGTTGTCGATGTTGATTGACAGCTCGCCCCGTTTGGAAGGCGGGCCGGGGGGGTGGCAGCCCAAACGGGGGCGTTCCCATGGGAACGCCTACCGTTTGGGGGCGGCCCCACTGACATCACTAGTAATGTCAGTGGAGAGCTTCCGGCTCAGACAGAGCCGAAAGCTTTCCGGGGCTTATGACAAGGGAGACCCTACCCTAGGGTCTCGTCGTAAGCCCCGATGGTCGCGATGGTCTTGACCATCGCGACCATCACCTTAGGCGGTCGTAAGGCTGTGGGTGTTAATCCACAGCCTTACCACCGCAAAGGAGGACGTCTTGAAAATTCAAGAGGTCCTCCCCTCATTCAGACCGACCGCACGCTCTGTGCGACCGGCTCTGAATGAGATCCATAGTGTGCAATGAGAGGCACGGAAGTGTTGGCACTGTGGGTTCAATGCATAGCATGCAATGAGAGACTCGGATGGGTTGGCACTGTTGGAACAGCCTTTAGCGTGCAATGAGAGGCACAAAGTAGATGCAATAACCCTGGAGCTCAAAACCAGACAGTGAGTGTATCAAAGTACACGCATACACATTTATCATATATGAAAACATGTGAAATTGGCACAACCAAATACACTGGCGCAGAGTCTAAGACCCCCACCGGACTTCACCAGGGATCCCCACAAGAGGATATGGATTTTACTCAGTGAGGACCCAGGTCATGGCCCAATGTAGTTGGTTCCCACTGTGTCCATACCGACACTCCCATAACCCTAAGCTTATTGTCTCCTAGAAAACAGCCATTAATCCATATTGCAGAGCTAAAGTTCTGTGCAATATATGTAGTGGATTGGATCCCTAATGCCCTCCTTATTTAATTCCTAGCGCACAATAAATATTCTCTTTCCCCCTTCGAGCTCTGAGATGCATTTCTCTAATTATTTTGAGAAATGACTGGCAGATATTTTTTCATTAAGTGGCTGTTTCAGATTCGGACGGATCTCTGCACAGATGCTAATAGTGATTTTAGCAAAGACCATATGCGCAGATGTGAATTTAGGCATTTTTGCATACAGTATCTCCATCCTATTCTGAGTCAGACAGATATTTGCTGGATCTGATTTTCCATGAAATGGGCATTTTGTTGCTGGAGCCAGGTGGTAACAATGTGAGCACAAAGAACTGTTCTGTCTTGTGGGAGTGTCGTGGGCATGTAGCTAGAGTGCCGTGCTATTCTGAGTCATACGTATGGAGAAGGGAAGCCTGCTTCTGACAGATCTCTGGCATCTAGCATGGGGCTGGAGCATGTGCCAAAACCAATGATGATGGTTGCGAATGTGGACGGAAAAGAGTGGGCACAGCTAGGGCCATAGAGATGGAGGAAATACCCTGGTACTGTGGGGCTTGGCCAAATCAGAATTCACATCCCCTCTCTAAAAAATGCTCTGTGCAAGCACTCCAAATTTGGGCACCTCCCGCAACTTAGCCAAGGCCTGAACCAGGAGGGGTGATCAGCGGCAACAGGCACTTCATGCAGGGGGGGGAGAGGGTGGCAGCAACCTCTCTCCCCAGCCCAGCACACCTAAACTGTATCATTGACAGAGAGACACCGAGGGATCCACCAATGCAGCTACTGTACCTCCCATTTCCCCTCCACACACCCTTTTACCAGCCCACTCTCTTCCTCTGCAGACCACGCAGCCCTGCACTGTCACTGACCTTACGCTGATCTGGGTGTCTCCTCCTCAATACTCCTCCTCCTGCCAGTGTTCCAGCTCTGGTCACACACACACAGCACTGCTGCTTAGAGGTGTGAGAAGCCGGTGGCTGCTGTCACTGCCTAATCTCTGTTCTGGAGTAAAGGGGGTGGGACTCTTGGGCAGTAGCAGAGCCTACAGGGCAGGGGGCGCCGGCGTCTGCACATAGGGACATTTACATTTGTCCCCCTCAGCAATGCTGGGCAACTTACCTGGGCCCCCGCCAGGTCCCTCCAACAAGTCCGGGCGTGGGTAATTAATACCCGCCCCCCCTCTCGGCACCTCTGGGCAGAGCGACTTCCCTCTTGAAGCCATGTGATTCCTTGCATTAGCCTCACAGAAGCTCACATTAGCACAATGTAGTAAATCAGACTTCCGCGACTGCCCACAAATACTGCCACTTTGCATCCAACTCAGAATCAGCCTCTGAGGAACAAAGGGCCTTGAACTAGGATTGCTTTTCATACATGTGTATATTTCATACTAATGTATTTTTATGTAGAATATGAAACCCTTTGCACTAATAGTGTACATCTCTGTGATCCACTGTTCATATGAGACATATACAGGGCATGGGACAAGCATGGGGGCAGGACTGGTGTCAGGAGTGGGCAGGAGTGAGCATGGTAGGAGAGGCGGCTCTACTGTGCTGGCAGTAAATCTTCAATGACTCAGTGCTCATTTGCATTCATGGGAGGGGGGCTGTACTGCGGCACACTAGAAGTGCAGTTTGTGTGAGGCTAACACAGACTACAATAAGTAATTTGACTTTGGTCCGGACCACCTGTGGCACCACTTAGAACAGAGTTTGCAAACCACTGCAGTATGGGATGATAGAGATTGATGCTTGCAGTACTAAACTTTAATACAATAAGTTACACATAACAAATTATGTTTGTTGAATATATTCTTTTTTTACTTTGCACTATTTTATCTATATATTTACATACACAAAGATTATTAACAGACAAAAACTACATTAAAACAGATGTACATTTTTTTAAATCTACGGATAGCTGCACCCACCTCACTTCCCACTGGTGCCAAAATGAATTTTTTTTGGAAATAACACATAGGCCCAGACATTGCATAACTGGTGTAAAAGTTCTACCAGAGCCAGATTATGGGGGGGAACACTGGGCTCAGTGCCTGGGCCCCCCTACCTCAGCCTCTCCCCCCTGGCTGGAGCACAATGCTGCACTGTGCAGTCTTGTGCATTTTCTAAAGGCCGGACGACTGAGGGCGGTCTGGATGACTAGTGGGGGCAGGCCGAACTTCAAGTAGGGGTGGGCTGGATGACGAGTAAGGGTTGACCAGACGATGTGGGGGTGGTGTTGACAAGTGGGGAGGGTCGGAGGAGTGGGGACAGGTTTCCCTGTCTTAAGTGAACCCTGGAGCCCCAAAGGCTTAATTCAGCCCTGGGTTCTACACTCTGCTCATGTTTTTAGATTTCTTTATATATAAATAATTCTGTGTTTTCATAGTAACATATCAACTATTAATAGTGGACTTAATTTGTTCCATTATTTATTTATTCTACTTGTAAGATATAGGGAGGGATGCATCAAAGGCAAAAATGTGGTCAACCCTCTGAAAATGGCGTTTTCTGACTTTTGGTCGCATTTTGAAACATTTCGGAGCTTGGTCCCGGTAGGCAACAGTGTAAGTGGACCTGGGCTTGTGTTCCTATTCTCTAAAGATATCGTGAGTGGTGTTCACTAGACAATGCAGTGGGAGGGGGCAAGATTCACAATCTCAACATATGATGGGCTCCATATGATCCTGGTACCTTCACTGTGACGAACTGAAATCAATTAGACTCTCTACAGACCTAAAATTTGGAATTCCAGAAAAGGACTGAAGAATGTAGAGAGACACTGGTGGGAGGCACAAGCACAGGGGCATAATTATGTGCAATTGTATATATTTACAAAGTGTATGTATATATGTTATTTTATGCATGTTATCGGTCTGTCTTATTGTCTACAAGGATGCCTCATACAAGTGCTGCAATACTTCTCGGGGAGACTGCATTATATAAATATAATCCTACATTGGTAAAACCTACTGAATTACCTTGACATTTTATAGATGTTGAGTTTTATTATGACAAATAGGGAACTGCTAAGTTTAAATATGTGTGGGGCGAGGTTGTGGTATGACATATCCATATTAGGGGTGAGCGGGTTCGGATTTCTGAAATCCGAAACCGTCCGAGCCCCCCATATCCGAGTCAGATCCAAGTCAGGCGGGAAAATTCGAGCCTGACTCGGATCTGAAATCGAGGCAAAACGTCATCATCCCGCCTTCCGGATCTCACGGGTTTTGGATTCTATAAATGGTACCCGCGTTGGCGCCATTTTCTCACTAGGCTGTGGACAGTGAAGAGGGAGGGTGGGAGTTAGGGCTGGCTGGGCTGTGTAGTGTAGTGCTGTGCTGGGCTGTGCTGCTGTTGTCCATAGGGGCTGTCTACTCCTCCAAAGTCCATAGGGGCTGGCTGTGTTGTGCTGTGCTGCTGTTGTCCATAGGGGCTGTGTCCACTGCTGCAAAGTCCATAGGGGCTGGCTGGGCTGTGTTGTGCAGTTTGTTGTCCATAGGGGCTGGCTGGGCTGTGTTGCGCAGTGTCCCAGTCCTAAAGGGGTGCTGTAGTGTTATCCAGGGGGTGCTCTGTCCATCAGGGGTGCTCCCCTCAAGTGCAAAAAATATACATAATTTTTTCTGTGTTTGTGAATTGTGTGCGCAGTAGCCGCACGTGCATCAACAAAGTAGCGCCAAGCGTGCGCCTGTGTCATAAGTAAAGGGCCGGCTGGCTTGTCCTTTAAAGGGTGCTGTAACCCCCAAAGTGCAATCCAAAAAATATTTTTTTTTCTGTGTTTGTGAATTGTGTGCACTGTATGTGCATCCTCAAAGCAGCAGCGCCAAGCGTGCGTCTGTCCATTAAAGGGTGATGTAACCCCCAAAGTGCACTCCAACAAAAATAAACATTTTCTTCTGTGTTTGTGAATTGTGCGCACTGTACGTGCATCCTCAAAGCAGCAGCACCAAGCGTGCGTCTATCCGTTAAAGGGTGGTATAACCCCCAAAGTGCACTCCAACAAAAATAAAACATTTTCTTCTGTGTTTGTGAATTGTGTGCACTCTACATGCATCCTCAAAGCAGCAGCGCCAAGCATGCGTCTGTCCGTTAAAGGGTGGTGTAACCCCCAAAGTGCACTCCAACAAAAATAAAATATTTTCTTCTGTGCTTGTGAATTGTGTGCACTGTACGTGCATCCTTAAAGTAGCAGCGCCAAGTGTGCGTCTGTCTGTTAAAGAGTGTTGTAACCCCCAAAGTGCACTCCAACAAAAAATAAAAAATTCTTCTTTTTTTTCTGTCTTTGTGAATTGTGTGCACTGTAGCTGCACGTGCATTAACAAAGGAGCAGCACCAAGCATGCGCCTGTGTCCCATAAGTAAAGAGCCGGCTGGCTCATTTCTTAAAGGGTGGTGTAACCTCCAAACTGCACTAGTCTCCAACAAAAATAAAAAATATTTTCTGTGTTTGTGTGCGCCTTAGCCGCACGTATATATCAATATAACATAAATGGAGGACCAAACTTTCTCCGATAAAAATAAAATAGGGAAAGATCAAGAACCACTTCCTCCTAGTGCTGAAGCTGCTGCCACTAGTCATGACATAGACGATAACATGCCATCAACGTCGTCTGCCAAGGCCGATGCACAATGTCATAGTAGAGGGCATATACAATCCCAAATGACAAAGTTCAGGAAAATTACCTTAAAAAAAACATTGAAATCATCTGAGGAGAAACGTAAACTTGCCAATATGCCATTTACGACACGGAGTGGCAAGGAACGGCTAAGGTCTTTCCCTATGTTCATGACTAGTGGTTTAGCTTCACATGATGATGGAAGCCCTCCTCCCGCTACAAATCAAATGAGTTAAGCTGGCAAAAGCACAGCGAAGAACTGTGCGTTCTTAGAAGATATCACAAATCCCCAAGGAGAGTCCAAGTGTGGTGGCGGTTGCGATGCCTGACCTTCTCAGCACTGGACGGGAAGAGGTGGCTCTTTCCACCATTTGCACGCCCTCTGCAAGTGCTGAAAGGAGCACCCACGGCCCACTTGCTGATATGCAAATTGAAGATGTCACTGTCGAAGTACAACAGGATGAGGATACTGGTATAGCTGGCGCTGAGGAGGAAGTTGGCGAGGAGGATTCTGATGGTGATGTGGTTTGTTTAAATCAGGCTCCGGGGGAGACAGTTGTTGTCCGTGGGATGAAATAGCCCATCACGGTCATGCCTGGGCAGTAGACCAAACATTCCACCTCTTTGGTCTGGCAATATTTCTATCCACATCCGGACAACAACTGTCTTGCCATATGTACCATATGTAAAGGTGAAATAAGTAGGGGTAGGGACGTTAACCACCTAGGAACATCCTCCCTTATACGTCACCTGCAGCGCGTTCATAAAAAGTTACTGTCAAGTTCAGAAACTTTGGCTAAGACCATAAGCAGTCCAGGGACACTTAAATCCCTTTGTCCTGTTGTATCCAAGCGCCTGCAAACCACACCGTCAACTCCCTCCTCGTCAATTTCCTCCTTAGGATCGGAAGTAGTCCTGCAGGCCATGTCACTGGCATGACTGACTCTCCTATCCGGGATTCCTCTGGAGGATCCTGCATTGCTACGCCTACTGCTGCCGCTGCTGCTGTTGCTGCTGGGAGTCGTTCATCATCCCAGAGAGGAAGTAGGAACACCACTACTTTTACTAAACAATTGACCCTCCAACAGTCCTTAGCGAGGAGGATGAAGTACAACAGCAGTCATCCTGAAGCAAAACATATAACTGAGGCCTTGACTGCTATGTTGGTGTTAGACATGCGTCCGGGATCCGCCATTAGTGCAGTGGGATTTAGACAACTGATGGAGGTAGTGTGTCCCCGGTTCCAAATCCCATCTAGATTCCAATTCACCAGGCAGGCGATACCGAGACTGTACAGAAATGTCAGAAAAAGTGTCCTCAGTGTCCTTGAAAATGCGGTTGTACCCAATGTCCACTTAACCACGGACATGTGGACAAGTGGAACAGGGCAGACTTAGGACTATATGACTGTGACAGTCCACTGGGTAGATGTATCACCTTACGCAGCAACAACAGCAGCGTCATCAGTAGCAGCATCTCAGAAATGGCAGCTCGTTTCAAGGCAGGCTACACTGTGTATCACCGGTTTCAGTAAGAGGCACATCGCTGACAACATATTAGAGAAACTGAGGGAAATCATTGCCCAGTGACTTACCCTACTTAGACTCTCCTGGGGATTTTTGATATCTGACTAAGCCACCAATATTGTGCGGGCATTACATCTGGGCAAATTCCAGCACGTCCCATGTTTTGCTCACACAATAAACTTGGTGGTGCAGAATTTTCTGAAAAGCGACAGGGGCGTGCAGGAGACGCTTTGGGTGGCCCGAAAAATTTCTGGCCACTTTCGCCATTCAGCGACTGCGTGCTGAAGACTGGAGCGCCAGCAAACACTCTTGAACCTGCCCCGCCATCACCTGAAGCAAGAGGTTGTGACGCGGTGGAACTCAACCCTCTATATGCTTCAGAGGAGGAGGAGCAGCAAAAGGCCATTCAAGCCTATACATCCACCTATGACATAGGCAAAGGAGGGGGTATGCACCTGACTCAAGCACAGTGGAGAATGATTTCTGTGTTGTGCAAGGTTCTCCAGCCCTTCGAACTTGCCACACGTGAAGTCAGTTCAGACACTGCCAGCTTGAGTCAGGTCATTCCCCTCATCAGGCTTTTGCAGAAGCAGCTGGAGAAAGTGAAGGAGGAGCTAAGATGGAGCGATTCCGCTCAGCATGTGGGACTTGTGGATGAAGCCCTTTATTCGCTTTGCCAGGATTCCAGGGTGGTCAATCTGTTGAAATCAGACAACTACATTTTGGCCACCGTGCTCGATCCTAAGTTTAAAGCCTATGTGGTGTCTCTCTTTCCGGCCGACACAAGTCTGCAGAGGTGTAGGAGGTTGCTTCCACAAAATGCGGAGAAGATGAAGTTCATAAAAATGAATTATCAACTCTTCCAGGGAGACCAGCCTCCTGAACATACAGAGGGACCTGTGGTGGTGGATTCCAGCGGGGACGAATTAATACTCTGTGAGGATGAGGATGTACACAACACTGAAGAGGGTGAGGAATCGGTGGATGAGGACGACATCTTGCCTCCGTAGAGCCAGTTTGTGCAGGGACAGATTAATTGCCAGCTTGTTTTGTGGGGGCCCAAACGAACCAATCATTTCAGCCACAGTCGTGTGGCAGACCCTGGCGCTGAAATGATTGGTTTGTTAAAGTATGCATGTCCTGTTTATACAACATAAGGGTGGGTGGGAGTGCCCAAGGACAATTCCATCTTGCACCTCTTTTTTTCTTTGCATTATGTACTGTTTGGGGCCTAGTTTTTCAAACTGCCATCCTGTCTGCCACTGCAATGTCACTCCTAGATGGGCCACGTGTTTGTGCCGCCCACTAGTGTCGCTTAGCATAGTCATCCAGCTACCTCGGTGCAACCTTTTGGACATAAAAACACTATTGTGAGGTGTGAGGTGTTCAGAATAGACTGGAAATGAGTGGAAATTAAGGTTATTGAGGTTAATAATAGCATAGGAGCAGAAAAACCCACAAATTCTGTAATTTTAGCTGTTTTTATGCTTTTTTAAAAAAAAATACAGATCCAAAACCCAGAACCCAAAACCCAAAACACGGAAGGGTGGTTTTGGCAAAACCAATCCAGATCCAAAACATGAAGAAAGATCCAGATCCAAAACCAAAACACAAAACACGAAAAGTGGCCGCTGCACACCCCTAATCCATATACACACTGCTGTTTGGTGAAGGTGGTTTCTTCCTGATCCCACCTGAAAATTAAATTGATTTTACATCACTGGTTTAGTACAGTACCTTGGCAAAGTATCAGATGCACTGCTATAGGACTGCAATGTACTGCAAGGCATAAACTCACTGCACATCGATTGCCTGTTTATTTTTAAATGGTACTGGCATTTAATGACTCTTTATGTAAGTAATCCTAAAATGTAAAGATTAAAGTATAACCCTATAAAAAAAGGCCAGGTATTAGAACTTGAGTATTCTAATCCAATACAGATCCAAATCCGCCATAATCAGTTTAGTAGTGCCAATAATCTTGTATTTCTATTGATCCTGTTTTCTTATGCGCATAAAGGTTTCTGGTTTTTAGTGACTATAGGTAAATTTACTAATAGTCATAGGAAACAATAGAGAGCAGCCCTTACCACTTATTAAGAATAACCAAAAGATGTATTTGGAAAAGTTCACGGTTTGTGATGGGATGATCTGAGATACTAAGATAATACTTTCTTTTTCTGGAGTTAATTGTTAGATGACAACAGTCTTCATTAATCCTCATTGGACAGTGCTCCCTTCAGTAAGTCATTACAATGCATCTCAAATCCTGTCCTTCAGTGTATCTGACATGGCCTCCAGTTAATGTTTAACTGATTGACCAATCTGATTTACAGACATCAGCTCACAGTAATTACCTGTACAAGTGGATTTGCTGAGTCCTAGGGCCAATTATCAGCTTAAAGTTTACATTCTAGTGATCGATATAAGAAACATGTAACCTATATGGAGGGAATAGTAGCTCAAGCAACACGCACCTCACATTACTGCTACTCTGCCCTCTCACTGCATAACTTAGTTACGTATCTAATGTCCTTCTTTTATGTAAGTGAAAGAGTACAGTATGATTGGGGAGAATAGAGAGAGAACTATGGCCCTGATTCAGAGTCGGACGCTCTGACAGAGCGCTCGCTCTGAATCAGGGCCGTCCTTAATTTTTAGAGCGGCCTCCTGGCCGCTCGTATAGCTGTGGGTGACCACCCACAGCTATAGCGAGCGGCCAGGAAGATGGTCGCGATGGTCAAGACCATCGGGCTTGCGACGAGACCCTTGTGGTAGGGTCTTGTTGCCGCAAGCCCTGGAGTGCTTTCGGCTCTATCAGAGCCAAAAGCACTCCCACTGACGTCACTTGTGATGTCAGTGGGGCCGGCCCCAGACGGTAGGCGTTCCCATGGGAACGCCTCCCTCTGGGCAGCCACGCCCCCGGCACGCCCACCAAAGGGGGCGTGCTGTCACTCACCATCGACAGCACTCCCCCTTTGGTACGAGACCCGGAGTGACGGCTTGCCCGTCGCTATACGGGTCTCGCGCATGCGCACGACGGAGCCGGCTCCGTCGTGCGCATGCGCACTGGGCCAACATCGACCCTCTTGCGAGCGCTCAGCGCTCGGGAGCGGGTCTGAATCAGACCCTATATTTCATTCATTTACTTATGTGTTATATAAAATTTGCCAGCTGTTAATGCAAGTAAAGTCCTGAAACTTAACATGGAGCTAAACTGTATGTGAAGTACTACATACTTCCACTGTTGTATAGAAATGTTGCTCTTCCATATAACTGTGTGTATGTGGGATATTATACTCATAGAATATGAATACAAGACACACACTATCATACAAAGGCTGCGGTCATATTACCAACAGTCGGGATACCGGCACTTGGAATGCCGACGCCGGAATCCCAACACCAGTCAAAATCCCGGCGCCGGCATCCCGATCACCAGCATCCCGATGGTAAGTACTGGGATTAGGGTTAGGCACAAGGGGGAAGCTTAGGGATTAGGGTTAGGCACAAGGGTGGAGGGTTAGGTTTAGGGTGTGGTGGGGGAGGTTAATTTTAGGCAGCGAGGAGGGAGGGCTAGAGGATGGGAGAGGGGGAGGGTTAGGATACTGACCGACAGGTGTCGGTAACCTAACCCTGTCGGGATGCTGGCATCGGGGGATTCTGACCATCGGAATCCCAAGCAACGGCATCCCATACCCAACCCTCATGCAATACCAATGTGTATGCTCCCTCCTATTTAGTGTTGTGAGAAAAGAATGGAGAGTGGAAATGTGAGCACCACTCCATCAATCCTCCACCAACCTGGATAAAATATTATACTTTGCTGTGTGTTGTTGTCGGGTGCTTTGTGGAGTCCTGTGGCTGAATAATGAATGAAAGTAGCTTGTTAATTAATGAAATATAAATGATGACATGTAATTAGAGAGGGAACCAATGATAATTCATCATTCATTTATCATGTAATTTAAATAATATAATATGTATTTCTATTTGTATGAAGCTTTTGGTCAAGGGATACAAACTCCATCCAGTGCTCCTCAGCAAGGCCATTATCCAGTGTTGATTTTCAGCCAGTTCTGAAATACTGTATCATGGTTTGTACCAGAGTGAGACAGATAGATATTCCATGCAACCAAACAGGCCTCAAACAGAGGGAATGTTTATTGTATAAGTATGTTTCATGTTTGATCCTGTTGTACCACTGCTTCTCTGATTAACATCATGGGCCAAATGTAATAGGGTGAGAGTTTAGAAATGTGAGAGTAAACTCTCACACTTTTTAAACTTGGCCAATGTAATAGAGTCTGAGAACATACAAACTTGCATGTTTTTTCAGACTTAAAAAACTCACGATTTAAACTCTCATCCAGATGTTTTTCCCATTTTGAAAATACACATTTTCTAAACCCTCACCCTATTACGTTTGGCCCCATGTGTTTTTAGAGTTTATGTTCCATCATATTTGAGAAACAAATCCACTAAAAGACTCTGCTCTCTGATTCTGCTTTGCCATGTAATGGTTTCCTGGAGTGTTTAGCAACACAGTTTTGGTCTTGCATGCCGGAGCCTGAATCAGATTGTTTATACTCTCCCTATGACTATAATACATTGCTAAGGGTCTAGCTCAGAGTTTCCCAAACTCCACCAGTACATTCCAGGTTTTTAGAATATCCATTTTGAGTCCAGATAGTTAAATCAAATTAACTGAGGTACTAATGAAGTCATCTGTGCTCAAACATAGATATCCTTAAAACCTGCACTGTAATGACGGAGTTTGGGAACCTCTGTTCTAGCTCAAGGATATTATTTTATTATTCTTATATAATGGCAATTCTGTTTTTTCACATCGATGTATAAAGATATTTTTATAGCGGAGCTTGCATTCTAATAATCATGGATCTTGGAACATTTCCGGATGGCATTTTTCAAAGTCATAAGGAATGTGAACTACATCAAGGCTCTTAAATATAATTTTTTTTTACAGTTAGTACTTGTAACCATTATGGCTTAATCACAAATTGGTTCTCAATTGTAAGTGGGGACATCACTACCCAGTAAGTGATTATCCGTAATACCCTTGTTGCTATTGCTGCTGGGTACCATGGATATTTAATTAGGTTAATATTTACTTACATCAACCATATGTAATTAACTGTAAAAATGACTGGAGTTTCCTGATTTAATATTCCCTAGAGTATTTTCAGTTTATTTTTAATTCTATTTTTCCCTTTTCAAAATGAGTAAAATAATATTTTGAGTTTCAAATTGCACTTATTTCTCGTAAGAGAGAGCACACATCCATTTATGTTTCACTTTCCAGCCTTTGACTTCAACTTAATATTAATCATCTTCATTTCACTCAAATGAAATGTTTCTTTCCTTCCCCATTCTTTCCCTATTGTTAAATGCCCTGTGTGAAAGAAAGCAAGCCTGCTGAATCCTCACATTCCTTCTCTCTCCTTTGTGTATTTTACTGGAGAACGCCTTAATGTAGTAGAAATCAGATTTGGTGTGTATTTTTACACTAAATCAAATTGCACAGGCGCCAAACCAGCACTTCAGCCTCCTTCCATACACTAAGAGGATAAGGTTCCACCTGTACTTCTTACCGCAGTAAAACATCCTTACAGGAAAGGTTTTTCTGTAAAGAGAACTGACTTGTTCCAACTGAGAAATCATTTACTGCATTGCTTCTCAACTTCTAAATTTGACAACATGCAGAACATTATAGGGAAAAACACTGCTGTTTAAACTTAGCCTGTGTCCATTATTATTATTAAAATATATAGTATATAGAAATTTTTGGAAGGTGTCAAAGCGAAGCCGCTGTGCACCACAAAACACTTTGGTTTGCAACGCTGTAACTGCCTGGTCCCCCCCAGCCTCAACTAGGTTCATACATATTCACCACCCTCCGAAACATAAAAGTGTAATGAGAAAGAGAAGCACCGCCACCTCTGCACTGTGTAAATAGAGGTAGAGGGATGACCCTGTAGTCCTTACCATGTCAACATTATGTCCATGACAACATAGTAAATGTCAAAATTTTCACTGTCAGCATTCTGATTGTCGGCAGTTAAAATTTTGACATTTACAATGTTGTCATGGACATAATGTTAAAATGGTCATTATGCCAACATTGTTAATGTCGACAGTCATAATGTCAACAATACATGACAGGATTAGGCTGCTGTTATGGTTAGTTTAGGGCTCAAATGCTGTAAAAATGCTATTTTAACATCCTGACTGTCGACATGCACAGTGCCGAAATAATAACCATTTTGACATAATAACCATGTCGATATTCTGGTGTTGACATTCTGAATTTTGACATTTCATACCACACCTTCCTGAGGTTGACAAGGCCATAAAATGCATACAGTACACATATCGAGGACATGAAAATACGTCATAGGCAAATATCTGATTGCAAAACAGGTATCCAAGGAAATTAAGGATTGGAGGTGGAAATTGGCAATAGTATATTAATCAAATCACTGTTGCCATTTTTCAAAGGGGAGGAAGACAGTGTTGCCTACTTGAATCGCAGGGCTTCCATATTATAGCACCTCTGAATATTTGATATACTCTTAGCGAGAGATGCTGGTAGTCTGTTGGCAGTAAGGATGTGACCCATTACATATATTATGTGATTGAAGCTTGTGGGGGCAGTGGTTAAGAAGGGCTAATTCAGGCAAGAAGGGGAGTCTGAATTAGGCCGGAGTGACTATATTAATTCAATTATGTTTGTCCATAATTTTTAAATCATTGGGAATTTCTTGAAGGTTGGTTTTAAGGTCCCAATCTTACCACAGTTCCAACTGCAAAAAGTAGACATTTTGGGCCATATTTTATGAATCTTATCTACAGCATGGTATAACTGGTGTGCCAAATCCCAAAGCACTGTGGAATGGTTAGTACACTTAACAGTAATTGCAAACAAATTGCACTTTCCAATATTAAGTAAGGTGTTACTTAACAATAGGTGATGCAGGGAGCTGGAGCCAATAGATCAAACTGGATTAACAGACAAGGAATTAAGGCCCTGATTCAGAGCCGGACGCTCTGACCAGAGCGCTCGCTCTGAATCAGGGCCCACCTCCATAATTATGGAGCGTCCTCCTGGACGCTCGTATAGCTGTGGGTCACCACCCACAGCCTATACGAGCGTGCAGGATGATGGTCGCGATGGTCTTGACCATCGCGACCATCGCCAGTGCGAGCAGAAGCCTGCGGTTGAGTTTCTCAACCGCAAGGCCAGGAGTGATTTTGGCTCTATCAGAACCAAAATCACTCCCACTGACATCACTAGTGATGTCAGTGGGGCCGGCTTCTGACGGTAGGCGTTCCCTTGGGAACGCCTCCGTCTGGCAGGCACGCCCACCAAAGGGCGTGCTGTCAATCAACATCGACAGCACGCCCCCTTTGATCAGACACTACGAGCGAAGGAAAGTCCTTCGCTCGTCGCGTCTCGAGCATGCGCACAACGGAGCTCCCTCCGTCGTGCGCATGCGCAGTGCACACCATGGACCCACTTGCGAGCGGACAGCCGCTCGCGAGTGGGTCTGAATCAGGCCCTAAGATCAGCTAGTTCACACCAAGATAAGAAGCTATAACTGACAAAGAGGTGAAAGCCTGGATGCCTTTTAACACACACAGACCAATCACAAAACATCAATCAGAACCAACTTCCTCCAGGTGAAATAAGTTCCAGGTGTGATGCTACACATAGTATCGCAGCAATTAAACACCAACTGCAGAAATTCCTCTGCAGCCTCTGATGACATACACTGCATCCTGGTCGTCTAGCAATTACCGGTACCAGCATGCAAACTGGCTGCTGACACTGGTGTTCAGACCTCCTAGTAACCAGCTGGACCTGAGTAGGTAGTGAAACAATGGGACACAGCGACAGGAACACAGTGGAAAATTGGTTCTATAAACTAAAAGAGATATAAAACACGCATTCTTGTATAAAACATTATTATTATTATTATTAATAATAATAATAATATTACAACACTATACTGGTTGGTTAAATGTAAATTTGTAATTTGTTTGGAAAGAGAAAGGGTCAAAAGGCAGAAAGATGAGAGTAATATGATGATGTTCACTGTTCTATATATATATATACATTCTATATTTTTGGGGTCAAGCCATGATAGATCATATGGATGAAAGATTTGCACAAGTGTCTCCAGATATCTACCCTTGGTATTGGGGGAAGGGATTCAAAAAGCCTTTGCATTGATACAAATGGCATACCAGTTGCCTCTTTTAGATGTAGGAGCCACTAAGCCAACTTTTAGTTTGGCTCTAAAGATGCAATCTCTGGCTAACCTGGGGCATTTCCTCAACATACAAAAGTGGATGACATAGTCTATATTTGCCGACTTACTGGCTTCCACCTCTGCGTGGGGCATGGTGTGGTAAAGTGGGGAGCATGGGGGTGGTGTGATGGAGTCATTGTGGCCTTGTCCCTGCAACACAATGCCACAATTACCAGCACTGTAGGGTGGGGACAGGGCCGCGATGATGTGATTCAGCGTATATTGCATCATTGGCCATCCGGACTGCCTGCTTCACTCGGGAAGTGGACGGTCATGGGCAGGTGGTGGGCAGCTCCGTGTGGCCAACCAGATGCTTCCAGGTGTTTGGGAATGCCACCCAAGATTTATGCGCCTCCACACGCTCTGGGGAAGTATGACATGGTCTAAATTTGGTTCATAAGATTTGGGGTGGTTATGTAGAGATCAGCTCAAAAGAGGTATACAGTATTTTGGAGAGGAGCAATATTTTAACTGCCCAGCCCCAGAGCAATTCAGGAATCAAAATAGATTTATTTGGATTGTTAATTGTTGTTCTCTTTCCCCTGTAGGGAGTTTAGTCAGCTTTATGTTCAGTACTGCTAACATGAGGTTATTGGAAAGACAATGATGCATCTTTCTCTGTGTGTTTCTTGCTCTTGCAGCATGAACAACAGAAGAGTTTGTGTAAGCATTTCCTGGCAAAGTACAAGAATGGACACTCTTTTCAGATGCACCTAAATTATTAGATCATTTGTATCAATTTAATAAAGAGATTACAATGAAGTCACTGTGCATTTCTACACTTAGGGCCTGATTCTGAATTGCATGTGGCTATGACAAATTTAGCGTCTTTTGCCAAAGTCGTAGTTGCAGTTATATACTAATGCTAGTGTCAGCCGTGCCTTCCCTGGTGTATAAGACTGCGTCCTTGGTGTGCAAGGACTGAGACGCCCACTTTCATTTTATTTAGAAGCTGTAATACTGCCTGCTGCATCTTTAGCCGTCACCATTGGTTGCACCATCAAATTTGCACCAGCCCTATGGTAGCGAATTAGACATATGCATTGTAGCAAGATATCACTCACCTCTATGAACATTGGCATTGTGTGCGACTCACAATCAGGCCCTTAAATAGGTAATGGTGATAATGTCAAGTACACACAACAATTGGGTTCTCTGTCAGTCAGTATGCTGTAATCATAACTATAGCTGTAAATCTCTATATAATAAAAGAATATGTTTGTTAGTTTGTTGCCAAATATCTTCCACAGCCAGTGGCGGGATGGGCTAGGGTGAAATCTGCCGCCTGGGACGGTTCCCGCTAGGCCGGTCCCAACGGCCACCCTTTACCCTACCAACGCCCGCTGTCGCGATCGGAGCTCAGCTCCTAACGGGCAGCTGTAGACTACAGATTCTGCACAGTGCCAAAAAGTTAAAACAAATGGCCGATGGGGGAGCTGCTGCGCATGCCCAGCCACAGCAGCTCCTCCTACAAGCCTTTGCGGAGCCTGTCAGTCTCCACTGATGGCTTTTCTCCAGGACCTCCACGGCTTGGCCAAGTCTATCCCTGTGCTGCAACAACAGGCAGCCTGCATGGTGACGCTGGGCCTGCCACAGTCGCAGCAGGCAGCCAAACAGAAAAGCAACAGGTAAGTGTTGGTCGCGGTGGCTGCAGGGGGAGAAGGGAGGTTGGAGCTGACACTGAGGACACAGGGCTGGGGGGGACATTGGAGCTGAGAACACAGGGCTGGAGGGAACGTTGGAGCTGAGGACACAGTGCTGGGGATAAGGTTGGAGCTGAGGACACAGGGCTGGGGGGGGAGGTTGGAGCTGGGGACACAGGGCTGGGGGGAGGTTGGAGCTGAGGACACAGGGCTGGGAGGGAGGTTGGAGCTGAGGACACAGGGCTGGGGGAATGAGGTTGAAGCTGATGACACAGGGATGGGGGGAGGTTGGAGCTGAGGACACAGGGCTGGGGAGGAGGTTGGAGCTGATGACACAGGGCTGGGGGGAGGTTGGAGCTGATGACACAGAGCTGGGGGGGAGGTTGGAGCTGATCAAACAGGGCTGAGGGAATGAGGTTGAAGCTGATGACATAGGGATGGGGGTAGGTTGGAACTGATGACACAGGTCTGGGGTGACATGGGCTGGAGAATGGGGCTGGGGGAGTGGGGCTGAAAGACGCACACATGGGGCCTCATTCAGAGGCGGTCGGAGGATGCAAGCGGTCGCTCAGAAACTGGGCGGCCGCTTGCATACTGACCGCCCGCCTCTGTTGCGGTCGTTAGGCTGTGGGTTAACACCCACAGCTCTAACGACCGCTCCGGTGATGGTCGCGATGGTCAGAGACCATCGCGACCATCGGGGCTTACGACGAGACCCTAGGGTAGGGTCTCCCTTGTCGTAAGCCCCGGAGAGCTTCTGGCTCTGTCTGAGCCGGAAGCTCTCCACTGACATCACTAGTGATGTCAGTGGGGCCTCCCCCAAACGGTAGGCGTTCCCATGGGAACGCCTCCGTTTGGGCTGCCACCCCCCCGGCCCGCCTTCCAAATGGGGCGAGCTGTCAATCAACATTGACAGCTCACCCCCTTTGGATCGAGACCCACTACGACCGGCGCTGTCGGTCGTAGCGGGTCTCACGCATGCGCACGACAGCGCTGGCGCCGTCGTGCGCATGCTCTGTGGGGGGCCATCGACCCGGTCCGAGCGCATCGGCGCTAACGACCGGGTCTGAATGACCCCCATGGTGTGGGGGAGTGGGGCTGAGAGACGCACACTGGGTCTGGGGGAGTTGGGCTGAGAGACGCTTGCTGGGGGAGTGGGGCTGAGATACGCACACTGTGTCTGGGGGAATGAGGCTGAGAGACACACACTGGGTCTGGGGAATGAGGAAGAGATACACTGGGGCTAGGGAATGTGACACCGCTGTTTGTTAAATACTGAAAGACCATAACTTCTTTAGTAAGTGCTAAAGGTATTTTGTTTTGTTGTTAAATGGGGCCCTATATTGTCTCTTTTTCTGAGAAATATCCACCATTTTATTTTCCTCTTATGATGTTTAATTTGTTTAAGTGTATGTATTGAAACTAACATCCCTATTTGAGTCATTGATTAGGACACTCATTGTTCAATTGTGCTGGTCGGTCTGTGTGCGAGATCAAGCAATCTCTATTTAAGGATGAGCCGTTGTTTATGAGCCTGTGCTCTGGAATTGCCCCCCAGGCTAAAAGTTGCCAGCCAGCCCCAGTCCACAGCTATAAAGGTAAAGCTGCCAAATCTTACATACTTATTTAGTATCGAAAGAGTAAGCTATTAGACCACATGGCGACAGAGTGACAAATCTTATATATAAAATGAATTGGTCTGTTTGTTTGTCTGTTCAGCTATGTATTCAGACACCCCTGCACTGGATTGGGATGAAACCAATGCAAGGTGGTCCACTTGAATTCTGGCCAGGTTTTATGGGGGTTAGGGTCCTGGTCGGAACCTCTGTTGGTGTACGCTGGACTGAACTTTGACCAGGGGAGCCTGTTCTGAGCCTTACACTGGATGGATTTGGATGAAAACTTCACAGAGTGGTAACATTGCATCCCATAAGACATACCAGGGGATTGAGGTCTCAGTCGGAGCTCCCATTGATGTACAATGTGCAGAACTTTGACATGGGGAGGCTGGGCAGAACTTTGACCCGGGGAGCCTGTTCTGGGCCTTCCACTTGACGGTTTTGGATAAAAGCTCACAGAGGGGTGGAATATGGTCTTGGATGCCTAATGGAGTAGTTGGAGTCCTGATCGGACCTCAAGGCTGAGTGCACCGGGCAGATCTTTGACCCAGGGAGCTTGTTCAGACGTGGGGAGCCTGTTTTGGGCCTTCCGCTGGATGGATTTGGATGAAAACTACACAGAGTGGTAACATTGGATCCCAGAAAACATACCACGGGTTATGGCTTGATTAATAAATGGCTAAGGATGCACCTTGACAAAGGACTCATATGGGGACTGAAACGTCGGACTATACAGCTATATGATACTGGTGGTATGTGAATAAACAGGATTTTATTGTGCAAATAATGGTGAGTGCCCTCGCTACTTCTTTTTTCCATATATATATAAATTAGATACATAAAAATAGGTAGTTCTTTGACTGCGCTTCCTAAATGCACTCCCTGCAGCCTTTTCCTAATTATGTTGGGATTCCTCCCCCATTGATTAAATATACAAATTTTATAGAAATAAGGACAAAATGACACTAAGGTGTGTGTAGTATAGCTCCTCTTGATAGGGAGTAAGTCAATCTAAAACACATGTATGTTAGAAACGGCTGTCTAGACAGATAGTGTAGGTATAACCACGCTGCGCTGTATGAGATTATAGTGCTTCTCATATACCTAAGAGTGAAGTTATAATAGGCTATAAGTTACTGTCTGAAATCGTCTATAACAGTTGCATGTTTGGCTAAAACTGCTTAATTTGTTACTAGAATGTTCTATATGTTACAATTTGTCAATTGTTGTTTCTACTGACACTTTGTTTCAAAGCCAAATAGATGCACTGTGAGCAGTCTGGTACATTATGAATATTATCTTTCATGTTTTTATTTGACATAAATAAACATATAAATAGTTTATACCAGGGATGGGGAACCTCAGGCCCGGTGGCCGTATAAGGCCCCTGGAATCATTTGGTCTGGCCCTTGGGAGCTTTTTCTGCTAGCCTCACCTGGCTAGCAGGGTGCCAAAAATGGCACCCTGCAGCCAGAATCTATGCATCAGCGCCATCTGGAGTGTCTTTAGGATGCTTCAGACAGTCACACCTCTGCCCTTACAGTCTCCTGGAGCATCCTCAGTGTGCTTCGGGCATTGCTGTAATCACCAGCGATTGTGGCCCCGCTTCATGTGACATCACACAGAGGGGGTGTGGCCTGCATTGGGCTCGCAAATAATGTTATATATATATCGAAATGGCCCTTGGCAGAAAAAAGGTTCCCCACCCCTGGTTTATATCTACACTATTTGTCTAGACAGCCATTTCTAACATACGTTTGTTTTAAATTGGCTTACTCCCTATCAAGAGGAGCTATGGTGGCACGTGTGCGTTTCTGCAACCACTCCCCCGTCAGAACCCCCAAACGCTCACAGCCTGTCACTCACTCTGTGATGGATTCCTGTCTGTGTGCCTAATCGCATGTGCTGTGCGGTGCATACGCATGAGCAGTATGCAGCAATCGGAAGATCTGCGTATGCGGTTGCAATTGCGAACCGTGCTGATCAAGCCCTAAGTATGAAGTCAGATCTATGTACTTTCCAGTCATTTTCCTTTTGGTTTCTTCACTAATTATCTTACTGTTGTCTCACTATGGCTGTTGTACTGCTTAATATTAAATAGAGAAACAAGACAAATAAAAGGTATTAATGCTATTCATAGTTGCATGTTCATAGTTGTAATGACATTTCCATAGCTATATATGTATACAATTAAATGTCCTGACTGACTCACTGACTTATCAACGTCCAGCCCTACCCCCTGGACCTAGAAACATTTAATTCGGGGAGTATATGCCTTCCATTACGTAGGCACCCACTAAGCAGGGATTTTTTGAAATTCAATTCCTAAGGGGGTGAAAAGGGCTAAAGTGTTTCCTCCTCCCTCTGCAATGTCCTGCCTGACTGACTCGTCAACGCCCTGCCCAAATCCCTTGGCCTAGAAACATAACATTTGTGGAGTATATTCCTTCCATGACGTAAGCACCCGCTAAGCTGGGTTTTTCTTTTAATTCGACTCCTTAAAGGGGTGGAAAGTGGTAAAATATTTCTTCTTGACTGAAGTGATTGGGTGAAAAAGCCACATGTCCCAAGTGCTGTGGGACTGTAAGCTCATTGTCTGGGTCAAGTGGTGGCTTCAGGGGTGGGGCTGCAGCGCAGTCCAATATTCAAATAGGGGAATCTCACCAACTGCCAGTGATGTTTGCCAGCATTTGGGTTGACAATTGTCAACTGTCACACCAAATGCTACCAAACATCACTGGCAGTTGGTGAGATTCCCCTATTTGAATATTGGACTGCGCTGCAGCCCCACCTGTGGAGTCGCCACTGCTAAGGACTTAACACTTTGGGCCGTATTCAATTAGTTTTGCACCCATGATACTTTTTCACATGCTGCACTTTTCGCCGACTTCGCATGTTTTAGCCACGGAAACTTATCATGCACGCCCGCTATTCGCTGTATTCAATTTCAAAGGACGCGAAAACGCATCCCGGCAAAACTCCTAACAGGCGAAAAGTGTTGTCAGAATTGGGGAAATCAGCCTGACACCCCCCAAATCATGCACTAACATTGGGGATCAATGTAGATGTCGCCGATTAGCCCTACTGAAGCTATTTGAGGTACTTAAGTGCTGTCAATTGCTCCAAAGTAGAGGCTTTGCACAAGTGGTGAAGAATAGCATTAAGCAGTTGTTTTGTTGAAAATAAGTAGTCCTGTCAAATTTAGGGTACTTGAAAATGGGTGCAAGCATAGTTAAAAATCGCTAGTCAAGTTTTAAGTGCTGCAAAAAATGCACCTTCAGCAAACACCTGCAATAAAAAAAACACCTCCCCCAAACTATCAAACCCCCCAAAATTCTATTTTGCTAGTTTTTGCATTTGTACCCCCACTTTGTACTTTTTTGCCCCCATTTTCAAAGTGCTTTTTTGGGGTTTTCCTTTTTTTTCTGCGTTTTTTTTGATGCAGTTATCCTTTGGGGGTCTGTCCAAAGGGTGCAGAGTGGTTTATGCACCTTTACACCTCAAAACCGTAATTCTGCACTTTTTTCCGCCGGCTATTCAGAGGCAAAACTTTTTTGCTGGGCGCATTGTATTGACATTCCGCACTGGCGAAAAGCCACAAGAATTGAATACGGCGGAAACTTACCACCTGGCAAAAAGACGTCACTCGAGATACTTTTCCGCAGATTGGTCTTTTCGTCTGGAATTGAATACGGCCCTTTGTTTTTTTATATTTGGATACTTCACTTGCTTTGTATTTGGGTTTTTAATTTTTTCGAATATGGCAATTAAGTTTTTGAATGTGAAAGGAGAAATGGTGCGTTACACCATTTTCCTCATCACAGGAGATGGAGCCTGCCTGTTCTGGTCCCTCTCATTTCTCATGTATGATACCCAGCTAATTGCTAATGAGGTGCTTGAACTGATTGTGAGGCACATGGTGGACAACTGGGAGGGGTTCTCCATCATGTCCCGTGACTGCAAAGGGGACAACTGCACCAGGTCCGCTGAGTACCTCTTTGACATGTCCCAACCCTTTACTTATGGTGGTTTATGTGAACTGGTGGCGGCTGGGCAACTGTTTGAGTTCATCTTTGAGGTTTACCGCAATGGTGAGCTCTATGAATGTTTTGGTGCTGAACATCAGCCTGTGAGGAGGCTACGCTTTACGCAGCACCTCTCTAGGGGCCATTGCAATGCATACCTGCCATGTTAACCTCAAAAAGTGTGCACCACATCACCCTTCCTCCAGCCCGACTCCACCTCACACCTCTCACTTGTCCTGTTCCCAAGAAGGCTCCTGCCAAATGTTGTGCCAGATACACCCATGCTAAAAGGAGGAAGCAACTTCAGGAAGGAAAGGAAATATGCGCAGATTAATCCTACTAGCATGCTCTTACACCACAGGCATAAAATAAACTAAGACTATAAATTAAGTTAAGATGGTATGAATGAAATTAAAATATCTAATGGTTACTTGGGTGAAACTGGGTACATCAGTTATTCAGATATAAAAACTCTGCACCGCATCCATTTTGTTTTTTAATTCTGAATCAATACTCCTTAATGCTAGAAATGCATGTTATCAGTCCATATTACCTACAGCATGGTATAGTCATATTCTACACTCACAAGCTTTCAGGTGCTAACAAACAAATATAGGTGAGCACTTAAATGTCACTGCTGTCTCAGAAATTGATTGCTGATATCAAACTCCATGCAGCGGCAAATGTCGTATTTCTTAGCTACTGGAAACCCCCCATGTGTTTCCCTATGCCAAAGAGGATAGTGATTTTACATAAAAGTGCAATACACTTTCAGTTATAGACCATAATGCAAGCAATTTTTTTTCAATATACAGTCAGGTACATAAATATTGGGACATTGAGATAATTTTCATATTTTGGCCTCAATTCACCACCACAATGTCTTTGAAATGAAACAAACAAGATGTGCTTTAACTGCAGACTTTCAGATTTAATTTGAGGGTAATTACATCCAAATCAAGTGAACGGTGTAGGAATTACAATGGTTTCTATATGTGCCTCCCACTTTTTAAGAGGCCAAAAGTAATGGGACAAACTAAGCAATCCTAAATCTAACTTTCACTTTTTAATGCTTTGTTGTAAATCCTTTGCAGGCGATTACAGCCTGAACTCTGGAACGCATAGACATCACCAGATGCTGGGTTTCATCCCTGGTGATGCTCTGCCAGGCCTCTACTGCAAATGTCTTCAGTTCCTGCTTGTTCTTGGGGCATTTTCCCTTCAGTTTTGTCTTCATCAAGTGAAATGCATGCTCAATCGGATTCAGGTCAGGGGATTGACTTGGCCATTGCATAACATTGCACTTTTTAGCCTTAAAAACTCTTTGGTTGCTTTTGCAGTATGCTTTGAGTCATTGTCCATCTGCACTGTGAAGCGCCGTCCAATGAGTTCTGAAGCATTTGACTGAATATGAGCATATAAAATTGCCCGAAACACTTCAGAATTCATTCTGCTGCTTTTGTCAGCAGTCATATCATCAATAAATACAAGGGAACCAGTTCCATTGGCAGCCATACATGCCCACTCCATGACACTACCACCACCATGCTTCACCAATGAGGTGGTATGTTTTGGATCATGAGCAGTTCCTTTCCTTCTCCATACTCTTCTCTTCCCATCACTCTGGTACAAGTTGATCTTTGTCTCATCTGTCCATAGGATGTTGTTCCAGAACTGTAATGGCTTTTTTAGATGTTGTTTGGCAAACTCTAATCTGGTCTTCCTGTTTTTGTGGCTCACCAATGGTTTACATCTTGTGGTGAACCCTCTATATTCACTCTTGTGAAGTCTTCTCTTGATTGTTGACTTTGACACATATACACCTACCTCGTGGAGAGTGTTCTTGATTTGGCCAACTGTTGTGAAGGGGTTTTTCTTCACCAGGGAAATAATTCTTCTGTCATCCACCACAGTTGTTTTCCGTGGTCTTCCGGGTCTTTTGGTGTTGCTGAGCTCTCCGTTGCGTTCTTCCTTTTTAAGAATGTTCCAAATAGTTGATTTGGCCACACCTAATGTTTTTGCTATCTCTCTGATGGGTTTGTTTTGATTTTTCAGCCTAATGATGGCTTGCTTCACTGATAGTGACAGCTCTTTGGATCTCATATTGAGAGTCGACAGCAACTGATTCCAAATGCAAATGTCACACCTAGAATCAACTCCAGACCTTTTACCTGCTTAATTTATAATGAAATAATGAGGGAATAGCCCACACCTGTCCATGAAATAACTTTTGAGTTGATAGTCCCATTACTTTTGGCCCCTTAAAAAGTGGGAGGCACATATAGAAACCATTGTAATTCCTACACCGTTCACCTGATTTGGATGTAATTACCCTCAAATTAAATCTGAAAGTCTACAGTTAAAGAACATCTTGTTTGTTTCATTTCAAAGCCATTGTGGTGGTGAATAGAGGCCAAAATATTAAAATTCTGTCAATGTCCCAATATTTATGCACCTGACTGTATCTGCCTTTAAGTTTGCACTGATCACAACATATTAATATAAAAGAAATCAGCTCTATGCTTTTTTTTTCTGTGTTTCAGTTTACTGTTTTTGTTGGCTAACCTCTCTACAGAATATTGCTGTGTTTCATGTATTCCTTGACAACTGAAAAATTCACCCTCTCAGATACCACTTTTAAGTTAAAGTAACCAGACCAGGCGCCTCTGCACCACATACCTATCTGAGCTACACTAAGAAAATATCGTAACACAGCTGGCTAAGTGTCTACCACATTTTTCTTCTTTTAGCAAGAATAGGAGTTTAGTTTTTAATCCTTTTTTTATTCAGACATATTATGTGATGTTAGCAGGCAGTTCTAGCAAATTCTATACCAGAAAAGCATTTGTTTTTCCTTTGTGAGTTTTTTACTTTTCAATCTCCTGTTGTTTTCTAGCAAACTAAAGGTCAAGTGAAACAGTTTTGTTTAGAACACTGCAGTACTAACTGTGAGAAAATAGCCATTGTACACACAAGTTCCTTAACCCTTTCAGAGATGTGCACTTATGGTATTGTCCCACTTTTATTAATAAGACAAATGTCACATACAGCCAGCTATTCAATATGATTCTGATTTTCAGGCAGAAAAGTACAAATAAGCTTTAAAATTGAAGTGCCAGCGATTTGTGAACAACACAACAAAATGGTAACAACTGCTTAAAAGAGCAAAAACTTTTGTAATGTCATGCCACCCAAGGCGGGGGCCCTTCATGGGTCACACTATATGGCTTTGGATGAGAGGCAGGAAGGGATATGGCATACTAGATGGTTCTGGATGACAGACAGGATGAGACATGATATTCAAAATTGATCAAGATGAAAGATGGGTTGGAATTTGGCAAATTAGATGCTTCAGAATGGCAGGTGGGTTAGGGTGTGGCACACTAGATGGTTCTATGACAGAATGGATTGGTTGTGGCTCGATAGATTGGCTGAGAATGATGGGCAGGTTTTGAATGGCACACACAAGGGCTCTGTATGGCAGGTGGCATAGGGTAAGGCACACTGTGTCTCTCAGGATGGCATACAGGTAGGGATGTAGCACACTAGATGACTCTGCATGACAGACAGGATAGGATAAGGCACACTTATTGGCTCTGGATGACAGCTGGGCTGGGATGTGGCAAATTAGATGGCTCTGGATGATAGACATGATATGAAGTTGCACACTAAATGGCTCTGGATGAGAGGTGTGATGGGATGTACAATAGATGACCCTGCAAGACAGGCGGGATAACTTAATAACTCTGGATGACATACAGGTTTTTATGTGGTACAGTAGATGGTTCTGGATAACAGTCATTCTATTATGTGGCACACTAAATGGTTCTGAATAGAAAATAGATTGGGGTGAGTCATACTTGATGGCTCTGGTTGACAGGTGGGATGGAACGTGGCACTCTAAATGGCACTGGATGAATGAAGTGGCATATTGCATAGCTCTGTGATAAGCTGTAATGTAGACGGTTAAGCTGGGTACACACTAGACGATATGTTGTCCGATATGGCGGATTGGGCCAACATAACAGGCACATTGTCTAGTATGTACTATTGCACGCTTACGCGGGTGCCGTGTTGGCTGATCAGATGATATCTTGAATGACACCATGCTCCTGAATGTGGCCACTGAACTATATATCATACAGTCACACAATATATTGTTAGTGTGTACTGCCGACATTTCATTCCATTGGTCGTGCGGTCGGCCACAATCCAGGATTGTGTAGTGTGTACCCAGCTTTAAGTACAAATCCTTTTAGTACAAGTAAAAAAAGACATATTCCATCTCCTACATAAACACATAATACAACACAATACTGACTCTTAATAGTATTACAGCAGAGAATATATTGGACCATGTAAGAAAGGATAGATCAACAGGGAGCAACACAGAATACTAATTGAGATACTAATTTTGTACAATCTACTATACAATTTTAGATGTGAATAAACGTAACTATGACTAAATTAACTTCTACTGGTGTATTTACTTTAATCTTCCTAATCTTGCTTCCTACTTAAAGAAAAAAAAGAAGGCAAAAAAAACATGCATGCCTTTTAGAGAACTATGCTTTTTTGGGTTTTATTGATTCATCCTTACAACTGCTTTATTTTTGTCTCTGAAGACAGAAGTGCTTGCTGGGGTTTATATTGTACCAGGATAGAGAGGCAAATATTAACAATGACGATCAATAAATCTTTATGTTCACTAAAAACCAAATCTATTTTTGTACAGTTACATAACTTAAGTGGATTCTGCTTTTATCTATGTTTTCAAAGGAGCAATGTAGTTAAACATAAAACAGAGCGATCCCAGATATAAATGTTCCACAAAGTACAAGTGAAATACATGAGACAGAAGGTTCTGCTAGTCCTAATTACATTTAGCAACAATGAACTATAATTTCAACTCTGCTGGAAGAAACTGCAGCAAAAGAGCTGAACCAACGATGTAATAGGGCACCTGATCTAATGTTTAAGCTACTTATGAGGAAACTTGCAATGTAGTATTTGTAGCACATATATCTTACATAGAATTGTTCGGCATTTATGAATTAATGAATGGTAACTCATCATTCGATTTTTGACCTTTAATTTATTATACATTCTAGTCTCCTACCATTTTATAAGTCCAGAGATACAAATTCGTCTGTGTCCTAAACATTTTATCTCACCTGCCAGTTCTTAGTCATGGTTTTTAGTTTCTTTGTATATCCAGAGATAATTTTGCCAAGAAACCATCTCTTGACAATATCACTCTCTCCCTTTTCCCCATGCCAGCTGCCTTGGTGTCACCGCTGATTGTGGACCACACCTGCCTCTCTCGTCACCAATCTATCATGTATACTGTAGCTATCTTCTTCTTCTGCTGCTCCTCACCTGCTGCACCCATCTGCAAATCCCTTCACTGGCTCCCCATTCACTCCAGAAGTAAATTCAAGCTGCTCACCCTCACTAACAAAACCCTCAACAATGCTTCCCCACCATATATCTCTGACCTTGTCATGATCTATACCCCTGGTCTACCATCTACCACTCCACTCCTCCTCTGACCTTTGTCTTTCCTCTTACAACTTTCTCTCATTCCATCCACAAGACTTCTTTCATGCTCCTCCCCAACTCTCAAACTCTTGCCTAACTCTCACCAACCTAAATCTTTGAAATGCCCTCTCATAACCCACCTATTTATGTCTATATACCCTTTCCTTCATTAGAGCCCACATTCACTCACTTCCTCTATTTCCTTCACCTTTTGCATTCCCTACTGCTCCTACTGTGTCTCACTTCCATCTCTCTCAATCTTTGTTCTCGCTACCCTATGTTTCATGTCTGTCTTTCTATCTTGTGTGTTCCTTCTATGCTGAATCGTGGTTTTGGGTCTTATGCTACATGCCAACATTCTGCTAATTATAAACCTGTTTTTTACTATTATTTCTATGTTTCCCTGTAATTGTTATTCGCTTAACTGTACTGATGGATTATTCTTGTGTTCATGTATTATTCTTGTATTGATACTACCCTTATCTGTATTTAAGTATTATTTACTGCATTCTTGTACCTGTGATTGTGCACAATTTGAGGCACCTTATAAATGCATAATGATGATTTATAACTCACCTACATTGAGTTGTCTATGTGGGAAAGTTTTCAGCAAACCATCAAAAAGTGAATATTTTTGCACTGCTATATTCACATGGTGAGTATGTACTTTAATAAAGATAGCAGTGTCACACATCAGGCCCTGAGACCCTGTTACCTGACTCGGCACTGCCGCTTCACCTCCTGGGGTGCTCCTGTGGGTTCTGCAATGCTCCATGACACTAGAGTTTGCTAACTATCTCTGAAGTTAGCATCTTTACATACTGTAACTTTCCGCCATGTTGGTTTCAGTCAGCTGACACTGTATTCTCCAACCAGTGGCTGCTTTTAATTCAGCTGACTTGAGCAGCCAATAGGGATCCTGGGCTCCCTACTTAAACTCTTCTGGTGCAGCAGCACATTACCAGAGCAATTTCATTTGTGACCGCTTATGCTCCCTGTGTGATTCTAGTGCTTCTGTGCAGCATTCAGCTAGCACCAGCATCTATCCTGCTACACGCTCTCTTCAGAAAACACCAGTGCTTCAGTACAGCAATCAGGAAACACCAGTATTTCACCTATTATGTTCTCTTTTGAAAGAGCATCAGTGCTTCTGTGCAGCATTCAGAAAGTGCCAGTATCTCATCTATTGTGTGCTTTATCTAACGAAAACCAGTGTTCCCGTGCCGCACTCAACAAGCACAAGTATCTCATCTATTGTGCGCTCTATCCAAAGAACACCAGTGCTTCTGTGCAACAGCCAGCAAGTACCAACAATCCACCTGCTGTGAATGCTCATTTATATCACCATCTCTTCTGTGTGAGTACCAGCTTCCACCCACTGTGCACACTCCTCAGCTACTCTAGCAGGTGCCTTCATTACTTCTGCAGTGTGTTAGGTCTTATCAGTTACTGAGCCAATCCACAGTGCCTTTTACCAACTACTACTGCACTTCAGCGCACCCTATTGCCGAGTTCCCTATAGAATCTACTGAATATGGAGCAGCATTATCAGACCACCTAACTTCATACACTCTACCACCAGCCAGACCAGACCAGCGGTTCCTGTCCATTATCCACAAAAAGCCTGATCCCTGACAAGCAGTAGTTGAAAATAGTCATGTCCTTGCAGTCTCAAGTTCTAGTACACTATGAGGGGTATTCAATATGAAAGGTTAACTTCCCTGGCGAAGTTAACGTTTCATATCGGAGTTTTTTTCTGCGTAAAGGTATGGTGCGCGCTCCTTATCCCCGTATTCAATATAAAATTAACGAAAACGGGAAACTCCGAAGTTGGATTTGCGTAAAGTTACGAATTTTTCCTTAAAATAATTGTAAGACCCCCCTAAAGTTGTAAAAACATGGGGGAACACTATGGATACCCCCGTTTTAGCCTTTAATTGAAAGTCGGGGCTTTAAATAGCCGCTGCAGGTGTTTTTTTCCCGACATTGAAGAAGTGATGCAGAAGAGCACTTAGGTTATTTTTTTTGTTTTTTTAAGTGGTCCCATCCAATTTGGGGTACATGAAAATGGGTACTAGCATATTTTGATGTCCCTAAAGTAAGTTTTTAAAAATTCTGCATTTGTGCACCTGCCGCTATAATTCTATTCTAGAAAACACCTGCCGCATACATGCAGAATAGCCCTGAACCTATTTGCCTATTGTTTAACAATTTTTTCCCAATTTTTTTTTGCACCCCAATTTTTAAATTAATTTTTTGGAGTGTCCCTTTTTTTTTTTTTACTTTTTTTGACACAGTTCTTTTTTGAATGTCAATCTCAGGGGTGCAGGCTATTTTTTTTAAGCCCCTAAACCCCAATTCTGCACTTTTTTTCGACATATTCAATGGTGAAAAGTTATCACCGTTTTTTATCAAAGACTTTTCAAAACTGCGATAAGTCTTTGAAATTGAATACGGTGTAAAACTAAAACAAGTGATATTAACGCAAAAACGTTAAAAAGTGCGATAACGCAAAAAACGATGTTATCGCACCCATATTGAATACCCCTATATGTGCCTAATTTGTGGGTAGTTCTAGTCATATGCTACCTTGGTCACAACATGTAGGCAGGAACTTCCACTGCTTGCAGCTAAAACATACCCCTTTGGTGGATTGACCACACCCATTATGATGTGGTCATGTACCCAGCATGCCACAGCTACACCCCCATCCTGATTTACCACCTTAAATAGTTGAGAGATATGCCCATGTGTGTTTTTACTGTGTGTGGATAATATTAATGTTTTAAACTGCACATATTCCAGACCTGTGTAAAATTATTAACTTATATTTAAAGAGCACCTGAATGCTACTTCAATATATTATTTTGAGGTATAGTGTTACATCAGGGGTGGCCAGACTTTTGTACTCGGTGATCTACTTTTAAAGCTAAAAACTGTAATCTATCGAACCCGAAAAAGGGGGCGTGGTATGTAAGAGGAGGTGTGACCTCGCAGCAAGGGGCATGGGGTCTGTACTGCCGAAATCACACATAGTAATCCCAATTCAAATTACGCCACACAGCAGCACAATTTTATTCACATTACAACACATAGTAGTGTCCCTTAGTCACGTTACGACACGCAGTAGTGTCCATTATACACAATGCCCACAGTAGTGCCCCTTATGCAATGACCAGGGGCGCCGAGAGGCGGGGGAGCCAGCACCGCTTCCCCCCCTCTTACATCATAGCAGCCCAGCACATGCTGCTGGGCTGCACTGGGAGATTGCTCGCTGCTGCTAAGAAGCGCCCCTCACACCAGCACGCAGCGCAGCTGCAACACTTTTTTTTTTAACCTAAGGGGGCATGGCCACACCTACTGCGATTAGGCCATGCCCCCTTTTACCCGGGTCCAGCTCGGCTCTTTGCGGGCCTGGCAATGACCAGTGTAGTAATGCCCCTTAGGCAGTGACCATTGTAGTAGTACCCCCTTTGGTAGTGCCCCTTATGCAATGCCCCCTGTAGTTGTGCCCATTATGCAGCTCCCCCTGTAGTAGAGCCCCTTATGCAATGCCCCCTGTAGTTGTGCCAATTATGCAATGACCCCTTTAGTTGTGCTCATTAAGCAATGCTCCCTGTAGTTGTGCCCCTTATGCAGTGTTCCCTGTAGTTGTGACCATTATGCAATGCCCCCAGTAGTTGTGCCCCTTCTGCAATGCACCCTGTAGTTGTGCTTCCTAAAGTATGCTGTGTCCCCAGCACTAGCTCCCGCTTCCCAGTGCAGAACAGCCTGCCCACACCCTTGTGCAGTACTTACCTGTATTCACACTGGCACCGCTCCATGCCATCAGGGCGCCCGCTGTCGCTGCTGCAGGCTCCTCACATCGCGGGTGATGTCATGACATCACCCACGCACTGCATCACTGGGAACGCTGGCCTCTGAAGTGATCAGAGGCTTCTTTAGTCTCTGATCGTTTCAGAAGCCAGAGTTCCCTGTTGCTGTGTTTAAGTTGGTCACGATCTACCAGCGGGAGCTACACGAGCTACCAGTAGATCGCGATCTACCTTTTGGCCGATCCTGTGTTACATTAACACATATTGAACTGTATCATTTTCATGTAGTGTGATATGCTTGCAGTAGGTGTGTGTGTATGTATTATACTGTATATATATATAACTTTATACTTTACATCTAATATTGATTCCATCCATCAGGACATCATATCCAACCAGTCCCCCAGCTCTCCACCTCCTCCTAACCCAGATCACCCCTCCCCATCAACTTTACCAACTCTAACATCCTTCTCCCCTGTATCTGGAGTCATGGCCCTCATCCGGTTCTCCCCCCCCTTCCACCTCCCCCTTTGATCCTATCCCTTCCCGCCTCCTCCGTCTACTCTCTCTTTCTGCCTGCTCCCATCTTGCCCACATCATTAACCTCTCCCTCTAATCAGGCACTGTTCCTTATGCATTCAAGCATGCCCTTGTCTCCCCCATTCTTAAAAAATCTACCCTTAATCCTAACCTTCTTTCTAACTACCGACCCATCTCTCTCCTCCCTTTTGCCTCCAAACTCCTTGAGCGGATTGTCTACAACCACCTTACCGCTTTTTTTTCCTCCCACTCCCTCCTTGACCCTTTTCAGTCCAGCTTCCTCTGAAACTGCCCTCACGAAAGTCAGCAATGACCTCCTTGCTGCCAAATCCAAAGGCCACTACTCTCTTCTCATTCTCCTTGATCTCTCTCCTGCTTTTGACACTGTGGACCACCATCTCCTGCTGCATATCCTTCACTCCCTTGGTCTACGTGACACTGCCCTCTCCTGGCTGTCATCCTACATCTCTGACCGATCTTTCTTAGTTTCCTCTCATGACTCCTCTTCCCCCCCACAGCCTCTTACAGTAGGTGTTCCCCAAGGTTCTGTTCTTGGACCTCTCCTATTCTCCCTCTATACTTCCTCTCTAGGTGAACTCATCAGCTCTTTTGACCTCCATTATCATCTCTATGCTGATGATACTCAAATCTACCTTTCCTCCCCTGATCTCTCCCCCTCTCTTCTGACTTGTATCTCCAACTGTCTCTCTGTTATCTCTTCCTGGATGTCCCAGCGATTTCTTAAACTTAATATGTCTAAGACAGAGCTGATCGTCTTCCCACCCTCCCACATCACCTCCCTCATAGTGATCTGTGCAGTGCATCACATAAATTCGCCTGCCAGAGGCAGGTCTGTTATTTGGGCAGGTTTGCCATCAGCTTTGCAGAGGGTACTAAGCCCAATGCATAGTAAATCTGGGGTTTCTATTCTTGTATCTAAAAACATAGATAGTGATCCAATGTTCTATTGTGTTCTAAAGTCGACCATTAGTAAATGAGCGGATTGCAAAACCGACAGAAAAAAATGCCCAAAATACAAAACCAACCTTTACCAAATATACCCCTAGTCTTATGTTTAGATTGTAAAGGTCCGTTTGTACACTTAATATAGCATAATATTATGCTAAAATACTTAACTTATTAAGTATGGAGCTGATACCTACCTGTTTCATATAAAGTAGTGGTGTAGCCATGACTTAGAGTGTATGTAGCCTACCCATAAGAGAAGCAAGTGTAATCTTACTATAAAGAAAAAGAAATACATATCTGACCACTACAGTTACTGATTTTATTTTTTCCATTTAAGGACATAAACACAAAAATCTCTGAATGATTTGTTCGGGCCACAGGACACCCTACTTATATATCATGTTGTTCATGGTAGCAGTCTAATCACAGACCTGTAATTATGTGAACAACAATTTCTTATTGTGAACAGTATTGCAGCTTTTATGTTCATTTAGGTCAGCCTAAGATTGCTGATGCACCATATGTTTCAACCAGGAATGATGGATGATATCCTCTGATGCCCGGTCCTAAGTGATTGCAAAGATTGAAGACACACAGTTCACTTAAGCTTGCTTACTATTACATCAAGTAATCAGTGCAGTAGGGAAACCCATGCTCATTGTCACCTCGCCAAACAGCTTGCTTTCTGAAAGGACACTGGCAGATGACTCCCATAAAAGTGTTAGTAACATAGCAATCTACATATAAAGCACATGCATTGCTTGCAGCTGGACACAGCAATATGATTGTGGAGCTGCAGTACATTTGCCATTGAAGTAAATCACATACTTTACTTCCCAATAGGCCGTATGAAGCCTTTGTTAGCTGTGTCCCAGGAATGAGCACAGCTGCTTTCTTCATTTCTTCCTTGCACCTTCTATCCTTCCGGCATTTCCACATTTTTCTCCTCAGAGAGGGTATATTTCCCACTATTACTGTTATATCTGTACTCGGCTGGTCAAGTCTGGACTGAATCATTGAAGTAGTTGCTGACTTGTACACCTGTTATGATGAAGTCAGCCTGGGCGTTGGCCTGGTCGACTGTGATTTGTTTGCCAGCAGTTTTAATAAGGTGCTGGCTCTTGGGCCTATGTGGGTTGTTCTGTTCTGGCTGAGTCTCCCACAGGATTCCATGTCATGCCTGGTCCCTGGTTCTAGCTGTTTGCAAGCTGCCTTGGAAGAATTTCTGGTTTCTTCATCTGCTAAGTATCTTGGATACAGTACATTCTATTACATATTATTGCTAGCAGATATACACCTGGCGAATATACTACTCTGGATAGTCCATGTGTTTTGAAATGTTTTATCCTGCAGTTTGCTGTATAGCTAAAGAAATTAGATATAACTGCATACCATTTTGTTAGTTGCTTAATTATAAGTAGCTAAATTGAACCCTTGTTTGTTACTAGCTTGCATTGACAACTGCAGTAGAGTATTCTGGTAATCCCTGATTAGGAGGTATATTGACTAAAGTGTGGGTTTTTAGAATTGTAGATGTTGCCCACAGCAACCAATTAGATTCTACTTATCTTCTAGAAGGTACTAGATAGATTTTGATACCTAGAATCTGATTGGTTGCTATTGGCAACATCTCCAATTCTAAAAACCTGCACCTTAGTAAATATACCCCTAGGAGTGCTATTTGTATTACTACATCAATTAGCATTAGACAGACGTCTAGCAGTAAGGGCTTGGGTTTATTCCTGGATGGGAGACCTCCTCAGAATCTAGGTGTAGTTCCCTATATGAGTTCTTAGAGTGTCATATTCCTTTGTCTACATTTTGAAACCTGTGATTCCTGCATTGTTATTACTTTAAGTGCGAAATCCAGGCGGCAGCTGACTACCTACAAACAAGTGTGTGTTCCAGGAAAGGGGGTTGTTGTTGGCGAAGAGCACTTTGTTTAGGTTTTGACAGTGCAGGAGTTCACCAGGTTTCATAACAATTACCGACTGTCCGACAGAGTTAAAAATTTTGTGGGTGACTCCTGAAAGAGAGAGAGGCCAGCCTTTCGCATACAGTAACACCCTCTTCCAGAGTGAAGTGGGTGGTACGAGGGTTAGATGATGCAATTTGCATTGCAGCACCTCACCTCCAACATGGCTGCCCTCAAACGTTGACAACTATGATTCTACCCATTATTAGCATGGTCCTTGGCTCTCAGGTTACATGCATCTCTAGACCAAACACTTAGAAAGACAAACAGAAATAAGATTATTTAGTGCAGGGGTGGCCAACCAGTCAGTGTCAAAGAGCCCAAAAATATCTCTAGGTACATCAAAGAGCCAAGATCATGCGCGCCAAAGATGTGCATGCAAGAAAAGGGGTGTGGCCACATCCCTGGTATGAGGTTTGTATGAGCTTGTAAAAGCGTATGCACACAATAACCGTGGAGGTAACTGTTAAAGGGAAAGAGAAAGCCAGAACAATAAAGAAAACATTGAAAAAAAAGCTGATCTATATACAGTACAATACATTGAAACAAGCCAGATCCACATAAAATACACTGAAAAAGACATTCACAAATAATACACTGAAAAAATCAAATCAACAAAAAATATATAGAAACAATAATAATTTACATAATATAATCTAGCCAACCCATGTGTCTCTCTATCACTCCAGCCCTCCCTGTGTCATAACATCAGACCCTTATGTGCCACTCCAGCCCCCCTCCCTTTCTCTCTCCCCAAGCCATTCCAGTCCAGCCCCCCCAGTTGTCACAAATAAAATTTAAAAAACAAATAAAAAACCCACAGCTCTTACCTTGGACTGTGTGTGTCACATAGGTCGGCTCTGGCATCTACAACGAATCCTCCTTGTGGCTGAAGGTTCAGTCACAAGTTGAGCTCCGCCTCCTGTTTCCAGCGTCACGTCATAACATCACCCATACATGCCTCCGGAGCGGAGCAGACTGCTGCAACAAAGGACGAGCCTCCAATGAACAGCTGCGCGCCTATCAGTGGAGACCGTCAGTGTCAGTTGGGAGCCACATCAGAAAAACAGAATAGCTGCATGTGGCTCAAGAGCCATAGATTGGCCACCACTGGTTTAGTGTAAAACTATGTTTCGTGTTCCAGTTATATCTACAAACATAAATGTCTCTTCATACTAAAGTAACAAATAGAGGCACACTGAAAGTATAACAGTCCCATAGTATGATGGAAGGAACTAATACTAATTATCCATAGAAGATACCTATGTCAGTGTTGTGGAAACTTGAGTACCCCAATATTGGTGCTGCCACTTGCCTTTCTATGCAGAATGTTTAGGTCATATGGGGGTACGAGAGCAAACCCTATCATTTTTAAAAGTTGCCTCCTATAAAGTTCTCATAGCCAACAACAAGCACTATGCACCTTTATTAGGAAGCTTGTTCTGGGGTTACATGAAATGTGATTCCGCCTGCTCTCCCCATTGCTGAGCATGCTCCAAATCATGGGGCTTTCGGAAGTCTACAACGGATATCTCCAATATCTGCTGTGGACCACTTTAATACATATGGGGAGGTTTTACTGCATATTATTTATTGATGGAAACCACCCTTAAACTCTAATAAATAACCACACTCACAAGAAAAGTTGGCTTTAAATGTATTTATCAATTTATTGATAATGTACTATAAGTATATAATGGCAAGGAGAAAGCGAGCAGTACAAACTACTGTTCCTGCAGCGGCCTCCTATACGCCAAACAGTGGTTTCCAACAACTCCCTCTTATCATGTCTAATGCATGACCCACCCTGCAAAGTGGTGCCACTAACCCTCAGGGCCTGATTCAGAGATGGACGCTAATGCGATCCAGCTGCGATTTCACACGGAACGCAGCTGCAAAAATATGCTAACGCATGCCAAAGCACAGCCTGTATAAAGACTGCTGTCTTCTCACATGCGTACGACGTCGCACACCTGCGTCAATATCGGTAACATCGATGCACATTGAGCGGCCATCTTGCCCTTGTGGCAGGTCTGTCCTGCCGCAGATTTGACAGCTCTCCTGACACACAGAGCTGCGTAGGAGATCGCAAAGGGCTAATTTACAGTATGCATGCCAATGTAACGGCGTTAAAACATTCAGACACGCCTACGTTTTTCTGACCACTCCCCATTACCACCCCCAAATGCTGACAGCCTGTCGCTCACTGTGAGATGCATTCCTCTGTGTATTCGTAATCGCAGTGCGATCATTGTGCACTCACAGTGCGGCTTATACGAATGCGCAATGTCATACAATCGCTCGATCTGTGTACGTAGTCACCATTGCATTCATCTCTGAATCAGGTCCTAAGTCAGCTAATGCCCTTCTGGGAAGGAGAGTATACTACTGTTAACATGGCATCATATTCTGGTCTGATGCTCACCCTTGCCAAAAGAAAATAAAACACAAGACTGAGGGAAATGTCTTGAAGAAGAGGCTTCAGTCAGGGGCACAGACCATAATATAGCATCCTTAACTCAAACCCCGCCCCAGCTGTTTAACTAATTTAAGGAAACAGATTTTGTATTTTAAATACCAGCAGTGGGAAACGGAGTAGAGGTGAAAAAAGCAGAGTAGAATCTGAAAGGTGGGAAAAGAAGAATACAAATCAGTGAAGGTTTAAAATGCTGTTTATTTTCAGTGTTCTACAGTCTCATGATATCACGGACACACTCCCGTCTGCTTTTCTCACCTCTGCTCCATTTCAGCACTGGTACAGAACAAAATACAAAATCTATAGCATAGGAGAAAAAGGGAAACCCCAATACCTGGCAGCTTTTCTTTTCATCTGAACTAGATCCTTGGGATGTAACTAGGAGTGGGCTCCGTCCAGGGTGCAAGGCCTGAGAGGCATCACCGTCTCTGCCTCCTGGCATATGTATTTAGCATGCAGCAGGCCTAGAATTGCAACCTGCAGCATAGAATGCTGTCTGGAACATCCTAAGTATGCTCAAGGTGCTTAGTTTCTCACCCTGATGTCACCGGCTACGCCCTCTCATAGTGATGTCATCATATTATATGTTTGGGGGCAGGGCCAGCACAGGGTTCTCTATTGAACGTCTACTGCCCTTCTTGATCCTTTACACTCATTTCCCTCCCCCTCTATCTTACTGTATATCATGACCACTTGAGAGAGGCAAATTCAAGCAGGCTCTGGGCCTCATTCAGACCCGCACGCTATGCTGCGCTCGCTCGCATTGCGAGCATCTGCACATGCGTATGAGTCGCAATGCACGTGCGCGAACCAGTCATTGCGATGGGAAAGTGCTCGCCCGTAGCCCGCAGTCGGGCCGCTATATTGAGTGACAGATAGTGCCGTTTGTGGGTGGTAACAGGCGAAGGTGTTTGAAAACGGGAGTGTGTATGTGCGAACACAGGCGTGCCCGAACGTCAGAACGGCATTTAATGCTTGTGCATAATTTGCAAAGTAGCGTCATTACACACGTGACTAGGTTGTGTTTTAGCCTGAACTGCTCGCAATGTTGTGGTGGGAAAAGGCTATCACAAGCACTGCGAGCAGCTCCGAAAGCTCTCGATGTTCCCGACTAATCCTACAACTGCCGGAGATGACGTGTGTTGCGAGTGGCAAGGGGGCGTCTTTATACAGGTACGAGCGCATAGTGCGGCCGCTCGCTATTACTTAGTGGATGGCTTTACGCGACGCAGTGCGAGCGCATGATTTAAATAGCCGGCCCCTTTTAGCCAGCGAGCAGACGCAAATAGCGTCTGGGTCTCAATCAGGCCCTCTAATGAGACAGCCCACTCAAATGTCAGGGCTTAACCCTGTCAGGCCAAATGTCCATCTATCGGCCTACACTTTTGAATGCTATTTTGGACGAGCTGCGGTGCAGGTGAAAATTTATTTTATTTTAGGAAACTAATAAAAAATAATAACTTTTAAGTAAATAGATGAATCCCAAGTTTATCTGGTGACAGGTCCATTTTAAGGTATTTTGGATTGCTGTCATCAGCCTCTACTGCTCATGTAAATGATTTAGTGTGAGCTACTCCATGTAGAGTACTATGAAACTATAGTATGTTACACTACTTTAAAGAAGCTGTAAAACAACAGAAATAATTCCCTGTAGTGAACAAGCTATGAGGGTGAGAAAATTAGTGATCATGTGAATAGTATTTAATTTATTCATTAAAAAATAAATATTTGGTTTTAGGATTATTGAACTAAACTAATTTTGTAAAGGGCTTTGTATATAGGGCCTGGTTCAATACGGAACGCAACTGCAAATGCAATAGCGATTACTCACGCAGTTCAACTGCGATAGTATGCTAATTCATTGTGATCCCAATGCCGCAGCTGCACTACATATGGACGCCCACTTTATCTCACACATATCCATAATGTTTAGCAAGACTGCGAAAACATCGGTACAATCGAGTACCATCACAGCCTCACGCACACTTGCACAAGGTCAGACCTTACTGAGAAATCCTAAATAACTTCCATGAACGCTATCAGGCCTCAGGCAGCGCAGGGCATCACAGTGGATAATTTATGCACACACATGCAAGGCGTTCAAATTCACTGGCGCGCCAGCGTTCAGCCGACCACCCCCCTGTCACCACCCACAAACAGCACTTCCTGTCAATCACTCTTCAATAGGTCTGCATAGTCACTTGATCGCAGTGGCTAGTTTGCACACTCGCACTGTGACCCATACGCACGCGCAGTACACAACAATCGGCCGATTGCGTGCGTATTAGCAACTGCGTTCCTTACTGAATCAGTAGTTAACAACAGGTTCCACTGTATTTGACTGAATAATAAATGTTCTTGTTAGATTAGCAGTTATGTGACCATTATATTTAACTAAGGCAGGGCCAGACTGGCCATCTGGCACGTCTGGCAAATGCCAGTCGGAAAGCCTGGCCGAGCAGATCCTCCTCCAGGCGCTCTGCTCGGCCGGGATTCTGAGAGATGTGGGTGTGCCGCAAAGCCAGACCCCCGTGACTCACAGCACATCCCTTTTGCACAGGCGTGAGTGCCTATGACGCGCACACAGAGGACAATGCCAGGGATGATCTACATTAAATATGGGCCTGATTCAGAGTAGTGTGCAAACCTGATGGTTTGTGTACTACGATTTTAAAAGATCGTTGCATGAGCAGAATCTGTACTGTTCTACTGTGAGATCACTCACAGTTCCTCCAAGCCGCAGCCTGTCCATTTCACAATGCAGACTCCCTGGCCTCGGCTACGATGCTGTGAGGACCAATCTGAGTAAGCTCAGGCTTACTCAGATTGCTGATGGTCTCGCAGAAGATCCGATGCTGTGTCAATTCATATTTGCGGAACATTATCCAAAAACACCTGTTTTCAGGGGGGGTACTGATACCTATAGGGGCTATTTATTTGCCACATTTACCTTCACATTCTGGTGCTTGGCCCTGGTAGCTGATACTATCTCTGGATGGCATTAGCTTTTGCTGCCTATGGGCTACTTTCCACAAATGGTGCTGACACTCATCACTCACACCTGCATGGCCATCAGACTGCATATGAGCAGAATGGCTCCGGAAAGAGAAGACTTCTGTGCAGGGACTTGGTGGAGGTGGAACTAGTTCCACCTACCTTTAGAGGTGACGGAACTCAGTTCCACCCTGTTCCTGCCCACTTTAACCCATGGGCATGCCGCATGTCATTTTAATCAGCAGAAGCTGCTTGTGCTACCTATTCATATCACTTTTGCATTTGAAGGTAAAAAGTTGCATGAAAAGACAAGTTGTATGGCGGTTATGAGTTATGTTTAGCGCGATTGTTACGCACGGAGGTAAATTGTATGTGGACACATCTGTAATGAACTATAGCACAACTTTGACCAGTGGAAAATAAGAATGCAGCTGTGTGTGGATGCAGAATAGAATATAGAAGGAAACCAGAGTTAAAATGTACTTAATATAATTATATTAATCATAGATTATAGCATCAGTCTCGATATTTAATAGCCATACATTGTATGTCCCTAACTCTTATGCAATCTCTACAAGAAATTGTCAAAAGCAGACTATCCTGAAATGAAGACTAATATAAATATCCATAGCAGTCAATGACTGTGACTATTAGGAAAATGTACATGTACTCTCCTTATTTCTCTACCTTTATTAAATGAAGGTAGTGTATAAAAAAGCTGCCATTAAGGAAACTTCAGTGAGCAAGGTCAATGCACCCTACAGTGCTATATCTAATTAGCATTTTATAATTCTGGAGATAACATTGTTTTATTTGAACAGTTCACAACATGCAATGGAGATGGGAATTGCTTTGAAGAAAGTTGTCAGGTAACTTACTGTGAAATGAATATTGATGTCCGCTTTCTTTTTAATGAACACTTGGAAAAAATGTTAGAGAATTATACATAAGTTTAGATTTACATTAGCTGTCATCTTTAATGCCTTCAAACTTCAGTTTGTACCCTCTATATACAATATATACATTTTTACATGTAGTTATAACAACCAACACAAATTCTACCTTATTTCAGGATCACATTTCATACAGTTATTCGGATCTAGGCAGGGCCGTAACCAGGGGTGTGCGAGTGGGGCTGCCGCCCAGAGCATGCGTCCTAGTTGCTCTGTGCATGCATCCTGATGGTTACTGCTGGGAGGTGTAGAACGAATTCGGATGCAAAGAGGAACAACTATAGTGGGCGTTCCTGGTCCTGTTAGGGCAGGCAGGACAAAGCCCTTAAATTGGGTATGTCCACCTAAACTGAGACAATAGGAAAATACAGTATGCATTATATGCATTCACGTGCCTAAGCTGCACTCAGCAGGGACCTCCCTGATCCACCTACTGTAGCTCTTCCCATGAAATGCCAGTGGTGTCACAAGTCAGTGACAACCAGTGCGCCAAATAAACCCTGTGCTCGCACCCGAAAAGGCGTAGCCTCTCTGCACATCCCCATTTTCATCACTCTGGTGGCATGCCCAGCACTCCGGAAAATGCTGGGCTTTCCCCAGAGACTCTCGTACTGCCGGTTCCTCCTTAGTGAAAGGGAACCAGGTGCTGCAAAATAACGTCACAGTGCAGCGCCCAGCTCTCTGTCACTGATGAGGATCCGGCATTTTGGTGGCAGCCCCTGCACCCAACTAAAGACGCCACTGACAATGCTACATTTTGCACCCTCAGCAGGCACCATTGCAAGTGAAAAACATATGCAATGTAAAACCAGAGAAAGGGCATTACATGAGGTACATGTGTTTGCACTTTCTTAAATGACCTTTACTTAGTACACTAAAATTAACTATGTTAAAGCAAAATGAGGAAATTCATAAAACAAGTGCACAAATCAAAAAAGTTTGCTGTAATTTTTAAGATTATGAAAAATAAATACAACTGAAAGGTAGTAAATATTCTCCTGCGCTCCACACAGGGAGGTGCAGCTCCACCAACAATGTGAAATTCACCAATCACACAGTATAATAGAAATAGAAAAACAAGAGTAGAACAACCTGATACGTGGTTGACTATTGAATAAATTGTTGTTATGGTTTTACAATATGGGTTTGTCCCCCATTTATGATTCTATTTTGAGGTGCGGCTGACGCTGTAAACACATTTGACTGTTTGTGACACTACAGTTTGTGCTAGAATTCCAGACTGATATCACTGGGTAATAGTTACGGTTAGGTCTAGACTTGGGTGCTGCATGGGACCTATGACGTCACACCCACATGACCCGCAACCAAAGGGGGAGGGGCAAGGATCTGAACGGGGGGCCAAAAGTGTCCCCTCGCGGGCTCCGTTCGCACACTACGCCCGCCACAAAAATATATTCCCACGTGGATGGTAACACTGGAGCAGTCCGGAGCAGTCCGGCCCTTCTGTAGCGGTCACGTGGTTGCGACGTCAGAGAGGTCTAGGATCTAGCAACAACCTTATAGTTACAGCTGAGGCACATAATACTGTGCATTCAAAAGTAGCACAGCAAAGAATATGGTACATCCTGAATCTGTGTTGTAATAAAGTAGCTGTTCATCTGTGGTCAGAGATCACCATAAAAGTCCTTGAGTTCCTTCACTTTATTTTGCAGAAAGGTCATCAGACAGCTTTGCATCATCTAACTCTATCAATCAAGGACCTCAACCACTGCTTTCTGCTGAAAGCCTTCCTGTTTGGCTCTGCTTTTCATAGACAGCTCAATAACTTGTCTGTGAAGCTGTGATAAATGTGGCATGTTCTCTTAAACTATTCCTTTAACATTGGCCAGAATTTCAATACGGTCTTCCTTGTACGAAGCAGTTTATATGTAAGGCATTTTTAGTTACTTGAAATGATCGTCTTATCAGCTTGCTCATATTTTTGCTGTTCTTTTTTTCTCTGCAAAGTGGTTACGTTTTTACATTTTGTTCAGCAGCACATCAATTAGGCCTGTTTTAGCCTGGCAGTGTCTATAAGGAAGTGTTCCAAGCCTTTGTAAAATAGCTCACAATCGGGAGAATATCAGGCTATCTAATCCAAGTGTCTGCTATTAAAGTCCTCTACAAATGGTACATATTAGAAAATATTGTTTCACTTTTTTCTTCCAGCCATCTTCACTTTGATCAAAACTGAAATGGGTTAAGTGTTGTTCTATCCGAACAGTTGTCAATATCTCTAAACCATCCTAGTTTTGCACAATTATCTATCTCTGAAAAAAGCCCTGAAATAGAGCTATTATAGCAAATGAATGACTTCTCGCTCTGAAAGAGGATGGCTGGGGTTAAGGTTGGGGGTCAGTGGCAGGGCAGGAGAGCTCACATTGCAGCTGCCTGCAAATGAGCTGCATCTAAGCACACTGCAGACAGCGTAGGGACTTTCCTCTATAGGTAAATTACATGCAAATCACACACTCCCACATAATCTAAGATATATTATATGACTACAATAAAACAATATACAATTTACCAATATTATTATTTTGGTATATGATCTCATGCCTGAACTCCACATAACATTATTACTTAAATAAATGTTAGATTAGTCAGACATCCTATTTCAGTATGCCTTTATTATGACAGAAATGGTTGGTGTCAGAGCGCAGTATAACATTCTGTGTCACATACTGTAGCATGGCAGATATAGCACACCTGTAGCAGCTGAGTAAATGGGCAGGGATCACATCATACTACCAATGGAAAGAGATGAATCATAACAGGACATAAGACAAATTATAATTGGGCTTTAGGATATGAAGGGAGGTAAGTGTATAGAGGATTGGACTTACAAGCAAACAAATTGGCTATGTCGGAGAATGGGACATTCTTGTCTACATTGATGCCCTCATTAATGCCCCTAATGCTCAGCAGGGGATGGCCGTAATGCCCTGTGGCAAATCGCTATAAATTTAATTCCTCCCATAGGCTGCATCTGCAGCACAAAACTTTAATACTGTTTTCACTGTTGCAATGCCTATATCATCTGCCGTTGGGAACAAACAGAGTTATGTATACACCCTGAATGTCATATAAAACATAAAGAGCCTATTCTCACATACAGTATTTAAGCCTATTTACTTTGAAGCAGTGATAAATATCACTGCATTTACTAATAATATGCTGCAGCAGAATGGTAGTCGGCACCCTGGCGATTCAGACTGCCAGCTGTACAATGAGTATTACCACTTCACCAGCCAGTCCTGCATCTGTTCATGCGTGACCCCATGTCTGGGCTTCTAGTTCCACTTTTGGTACAAAACCCAAAAAAATAGAAACAAAACAAAATGTTTTATTTAAATAATAAATAATTTTCTCCTCTATGACTTATGCACTATTGTGCTATTGCCATCCCAAGATTTCATAGCGAGGCACTGCAAAACTATTGCTGGCATTAACATGCGATTGCTATCACTGACCGAGGGCTTTATTAGAGACGGAGAAGCCCTATCTCCAACAGCCAAAGAATGGGTTATCTCCCTATAATAAATAGGCACGTTTGCCTCAAGTCCATATCTTAGACTAAAGTCACTGTTTTGCAACCAATGTTAAACGGTCACTGCATGTTGCATTATGGTGCAAAGCCACCAACTTTGTATTGATTTACATGCTCTGTATGACATTGCACCTAATTTATACAGTATAATATCTAACATATTAATAACACAGACTGATCAGACATCAGGCATTTTAAAAATGCACCATTAGAAGCGTATGTTAGCTTTCATGCGTTGTCCCCATTTTTGCAATTCTTGGGTATGAATGAGCACTATAAAATAATGTGGTATTTATTAAAACTCAACAAGAAATAAAATTGTGAGATATAAAGTACCAACCAATCAGTTCTTAACTGTCATTTTTCAAACACATCCTGTAAAATGTAAGTTAGACGCTGATTGGTAAGTACTTTATCTCTCACAATTTTATCTCTCTCCAAGCTTTGATAAATACCCCCTTTAGCACCTATTTACTGTAGCCTTTCTTTCTCACTAATTGTAATGATGCACTGCAGCTTATTTGTAGTATCTCAATGAGGTCTGTGATAGCTGTCTTTTGCAGTTGTCTGAATCGCTGATATATGGGTTCACATATTGCTAGTACATTTATGACATGTTGCAAGAAGCATGCTATCAAGCCCTGCAGAGATTATGTAAGGTTGCTCTTATCAGTTTATATGTCACTTTCATTTAACAGTACTGGTAAGAGCAAAAGCTTTGTGTTAAGGCAGGGTATACAATCCCATACTCTGTATTGTTAGCAAATGGATAGTACAAACAAAATAAATGACTCTTTAAAGAGACCTTGGCACTTTTCAGGAAATATGTTTTCACAAAGTGCCTAGTGCGCTACATAAGAGTAAAAAAAGAAGAAGAAAAAAAGAGTTCTCCTACACTTCATATTCAGCATGGGAAAGTGCATAGAGAAACCGTTCTCCCTATATGCAAATACTGTAACGGATTGTGAGTAATCCAGCATTTTGTTTTATGGCGATTCTTTGGTAACGTCCTTCAGCTTCCTTGTGTTCACAGATGTAGGAGCTGTGACGTAACCAGTAAACGAGTGATAGAACAATATAGTATGCGGACTCGGAGTAACAACTTTCAAACTGCCCATTAATTGTAAACATGCAAATACCAAATGTTGGATACATTAAAGTTCCATCCATTTTGGTGTGCAGCTTCTATTTCTTCAGCATTCTTGCAGCTAGCACTTCATATATAGAATATTGCGCGGGCCTGAAACAGTAGTCTAATGCAATTAAAGTGAAGATAAGACTACAAAAAGGTGCTACACCATAAAATGCTGAAATAAGATTGTATACAATATGTTCCTTGGTTTATACAGTAAAGTACTTCATTTAATTTTTCCATTCATAACGTGATGATGCTTAAGTCTTGAATTGTTATCTTCAGACATGGTAAGAATAAGTAAGAACACCAATTTGTAGTATGCTCGCAGGTTTCTATCTAAGCAACAAAATTCCACCTTGTGAAGATTGTATAAAAGGGAGAATGGAAAAGATTATCCTCCAAACCTATGGTGTTGTAAAATGTATCAGTAGGTATAGAGATGAGCGTACCCCACTTACACTATATCACATAGTCAAGTATTCATAAAACTATCTTTACATCTTCTATAGGTGCTTCAGCGCCCTATAGGGTTCCCCAAATTTCCAAAGGAAATAGCATACCACACTCTCTATTATCAAGTGGTTGAAATGTATATAAAGGTATTTTCATTATGAAACGTTTCACAATCACAGTCAAATGGTTTGATGCAGATCACATAAAGGTTTCTTTCAGATCTTTCAAATCCCAAACAGTGAATAAAAATTCTTCCATCCTAAAATGTCAGTATGTAATTTTGAGATGACATAAGAGTAAAAATCCACAAGTGATGGTTAAAAAAAGATTTACTAAAACACAAACCCCAAAATTGAGATAATACACAGACAAACATGCAGTCTATAAAAAATAATAGAAGCCATAAAATGAGACCTAATTGAAAGCACCTGGACAGTGAAAAAGGCACAAAGTGCATACATCTGGTAGTACTAGTAATAAGTAAATCACAGCTCACATTTCCCACTGGTGAACGCGTTTCAACTCTATTGGAGCCAATGGTCTTGAAAAAGGCTCCTATAGATCCGAAACGTGTCAGCCTATAATGCAGAGGCTCCCAAACTCTGCCATTACAATCCAGGTTTTAAGAATATCCATCATTGAGCACAGGTGGCTTTATTAGTACCTCATTCAATTTAATTTAACCATATGGACTCAAGCATGGATATCATTAAAACCTGGACTGTAATGGAGGAGTTTGCGAAACTCTGCCATAATGTATTTGTGAAAACTGGAACACATTCTCTAATTCACAGGTTCTCAAACTCGGTCCTCAGGACCCCAAACAGTGCATGTCTTCCAGGTCTCCTCACAGAATCACAAGTGAAATAATTATCTCTGCCTGTGGATCTTTTAAAATGTGTCAGTGAGTAATGAATACACCTGTGTACTGGGTGACCTGGAAAATGTGACCTGTGTGGGGTCCTGAGGACGGAGTCTGAGAACCACTGCTCTTATTTATGGAATACCACAGGACTTCTTTGTCCAGGTAAAATATTTTGGTTTTAACAATGGATCTGAGGTGGCGTCATTCACTACTAAAAGTAGGATTTTATTCTAGGTACGTAGGGCAGTTTAGCCCAATTAAATGAATGTTGAAAATACAGTTTATATATGTGACAAATAAAGGCAGTGGTGGCATCCCATTACTTTACTTGAATTAGATAATTGCTAAGGGTCTAATTCTGAGCTTGGAGTATAGCAAAAAAAAGAGCAAGTAACTTTGCACCTGGACAAACCATGCTGCAATGCAAGGGGAGCAAATCATATTTGCCAACTCTCCCTCATTGTCAGGGAGACTCCCTGAAAAAGTAGCAATCTCCCTGTCTCCCTGAAGAGTCTAGCAATCTCCCTGATTTCATACTTACCCCCATTATGAAGCTGTTATATTAAAAAAACAGAGATATATACATTCCAATGGGAATGTAGTGTAATTTCCTTGCATTGGTTATTATAAGGCACAATGATCCCTATGAATTTCTGAAAAGTATTAGGGCTCTATTTATTAACATTATTTTTACTAAAATAAAGTGAAAAAGGGTGTTTTCACACCCATTTCACATTATTTTAGTATCACCTATAGTTATTACAGGGCAATTGGAGTAGAATTCGTAAAATTCGACTCCAACCCCTAAGTATCACTTATTTTTAGTAAAGCAGATCGCATTTCCCATAATTGTAATGGGAAATGTGATCCGACCAAAGTTACTAAAAATAAATTGTAAAATAAAGCCCTGTGATAATAACGCCACCTGGAGGTGGCGTTATCCAGGGTCTCCCCCGGTTTCCCGGATTCATACTCTGCTCTAACGGGGAGAGCAGAGCCGGGAGTCAGTCCCAGTAATCAGATGAGTGGTCTAAACAGACCGCAAGCTGATTACTGTAAAAAAAAGAAAAAAAATTGTCAGAAATTTTTTTACTTACCTGACTCCAGGGACTGGTGATCGGGCCTCCGGTGATGTCTCCCCTCCGGTCAGCTGGTCTTCCATAGTACACTGCGGCCCGGTCATCAGGTGATGACGGGGGGTCCAAGATCGCGGGGGGCCGGGCTTAGCACCGGGGGGCGGAGCTTAGCGCCGTGGGGGTAGCAACGACGGTCGGTCGGCGCATGCGTGGAAACTTTGTCACTGTATTTTTTGCGAAAATACCGTGACTAGTGTGCGGAGGGGATTCGCAGGGACAGAGCTTTATCGCAAGCTCTGTCCCTGCAAGGGATTTGTAGTAAATCCCTGTGATATTGCCTGAATTCGCAATGCGAATTCAGTCGATAATATCACACTACAATCTGCATTCAATATGCGGATTGTAGTAAATAGAGCCCTTAGTGTGTTTCATCAACAAACATATCTTACTAACTGCTTTTGGGCTGAGTTTACATTTGGATGTAAGTCAGGTTTAGGACACGCCTCTCAGATTTATCAGTACACGCCCACTGTAACACGCGCTCATAGGTGCTGCTTTCACAATCTCCCTGAATTGCTTTTTCAAAAAGTAGGCAAGTATGGAGCAAATACATTTATTTTTTGCATGCAAGGTAAATACTGGCTGCTGTTTCATGTAGCCCACAAATGCTGGTCAGCTTTATTTTTACATTGCAATTTAGATTTGCATTTGGACATACCTCTCTGAAATGTAAATGTATCTGTATATATTAAATCTGCTGCATCTGCAGTGCAACATGGTTTTCCTAAGGTGTACAGTTAGGCTCTTTCACACACAACGGTTTTATCTGAACAGAAAAAAAACATCATGTTTTTTCCTGTGGATCAGACCCTTTCCTGTGGATCAAACACTTTCCTGTGGATCAGACCCTTTCCTGTGGATCAGACCCTTTCACACACAACGGTTTTGTGTGTAGTGTTGTTTACGTGTGTTTGAATCTCTTTTCAATCTTTAAAACTGAAACCGTGGACGGCAGCCGTCCTAGTCCATGGTTATCATGGCTGTAACACGGCGACCGTGCCGTGTTAGTGCAGCGTGGAAGCCCTAATGTATTTGTAACTTCCACTTAAGTTAAACAATGGTAAAAAAATAGTCAGATTTTTTGCCGGACAAACAAAACCATTGTGTGTGAAATAGCCCTTAATTGCCCTTTTTTGCTTTACTCCCAACTCAGAATGTGGGTGATATCAGTAGTTCATTTAAGAAAATAGGAAAAGTTCAAATGAATAAAGGAGAACTGCTTATGAGAAATGGCTTTAATTTCATTTTTCTAACATTGCACCATATGTAGATTGGAAGGGCAGCAAACATGATACAATGAACATGCAAAAGTCTATGAATATACCTATATCTATTTTATTCATCTTTGGAGAGTGAACATAATTTATACTTAATGCTAAAACGGGTCCTGTGGTGTAAAATAAGGTGTACTAATTAATGATGTACCGTATGGTCATAAATGGCATCAAAGTCCATTAATGTACATTTTATTTGATTCCTCTAGATATAAAAGATCAATTTCATGCTCCATTCTATCTGAGTAAAAAAAAGCATGCATGATATAAAAATTGTTTTATTAGTATAATGGTTAATGAACAGAAGTTATGAACGTGTACATGAATTATGTTTTACTTTAAATATGATTGAAAGTGGATAAGTACTTGATATTAATAGTAATTGGTAGAGTCCATTTAGTGTGCCTTGCAGGATCTCTAAGCCTAAAACACAAAAAAACACTGATTCAGAAATGTACACCTAAATATTTTGCCTTCAAACAATCCAATATGTACATGTTCATAGAACAAATGGTAATGCATCATATTGTGTACACACAGAAATAGACACAAGGCTCCATTAGTTTTTGTCAACAGCAATATATATATATATATATATATATATATATATATATATATATATAAACACTGAAAATAGTAGATATTTAACTGATTACAAAGTCTTGGGGATCTATACTAAAAGATGATGTTCAAATCAATCAAAATTGCTAAAAATAACAAAAAAAACAAGAGTTCATTATTCCAAGTGTCTGACCCATGGAGCAGCAATTTTTACTTTTTTTCCCCATCTATTGTAACTTACTCTCTAAGCTAGTAAAATGTGGAAAGATGGTGCTGTCTACATGCAGCCAATTTTTCGAGGGCTCATCTGCTCACTTGAAGCTCCAGATGAAAATATTGGGGGAGGTGTGAGTGGGTGGACCAGTTACAAACCACAACGCGGTATTTTATTCAACCTCCTACTCGCAACCCCCCGTCCCCCCACCCTTTGCCTGTATATAATTTGGCTAAGAAAATATTAATGTACTACAGAACCAGGAGAGCCTTGGAAGAATGTCTGCCAGTAGAATCACCATGGCTCCTATTGGGGGGGGAGGGTCGGCACTAGCATGGTTTATTAGGTAGCAGTGCAGCTTTGAAAATATAAATTCACCAGCAATGTTTAAAAATTCTCTGAGCATTTCTCATTCATTTCAATGAACCCATTTATTTTATATGGTGTTTCCCAAAAAGCACCAGCAACCTTAATTTGTTGATTACCATATCTATAGAGAAGTCTTTGATGAAGTGGTTATTTGTAAATACTTTGATTATGCGGAATATTGAAAGCTTTTACTGCAGTTATATCAATTAAATACAGTAGTAGTAACTCTTTTCTACTAGTGGCGCTTTGTGTCTGACTATTTCATAACTACCCCATTGGAATAATGGAAAAATCCATAGACAGAGTTTTCCCATTTTTTCTCAATCGTACACCTGAGGAAGCAATACTGAAATAAATTGGCCCAAAAAATATTGTTTTTTTTATCTCACTGTTCTAACATTAAATTCATTTTCAATCCCCTATGCACAAGAAGAATCATTTAGGGCTGTCATCTAATTTCCATATACATGCACTATGCACCGACAGAAAGAATTAGATTGTAAGGAAAGAGTCTATATGATCTGTCATTGCAGACTAACTCCTGTACAATGATACACTTGTACAACCATCATATAAGGCAAAATATCACAGCATGTAAGGCCAATGGCCACATAGATATTATAAGAGGTTAATTATGATAAATTATGATTAGCTGCCAACCAGAAGCGAAACGTGTCAGCAGAACTAAGCTGGGTGTTTGTGCATTTCTGAAAAGAGCCCCTATATCGTTAGCCGGACATTTTGGGCAATTGGGATCTCCAGCCTATCAACTGTGGGATCAGGATTCCCATTTCTTCTTGCGTTGGACACCTCTGCTACCTTGGACTATCGCTAATTAGTTCCTCACAAAAAAACAGCAACAGAGGCTGTAATATTTTTTTATAAGCTGGACTATTGCCAATTAAGACAGAGAGCGCATTTATTGAACTATCCATTTATCTTCCCGTTATGGGATTATACCACTCATGCCCAGTGACTTGCAATATTGCAACTGACACTTATATTGCTTTTAACCATGAAGCCTCAATTGGTTGTTGTTTTATATTGTATTGTCACTTTATTAGGTATTCTTAGTGTTGTTATATGCTTTTTATTGCAACTATTGTTTTTAGAGACTGACTACCTCCTTATCTACAGCTGCTTGGTCAGACAACTCACGGCAGCGCTTGATCAGTATGTATACTTGTTATATATTAGTTGTCTGTATAATTATGGAGAAAATCTGTTTGTTTGTTTTTCAGTACACATTTGACCATCTTTGACTAGAGAATTTCAGAGCCTAAATGAATAATAAGAGAGGATGTAAAACTTACCGGTGGCCAGTCAGAGGCATTAGCAGGTTTTAACTTTGAATCCTCATTCCCTAGCTTCAGTCTGACTGGCTTTAGTATCAGAAAGCAGACCACTTATTCTAATCTTAGAAAATTAAGAGCTTGACAGGAGCATGTCACAGGCAAAAATCATCAAAAGCAGGTCAGGGTCTGCCCAGAAAAATGTTTCATGTCTCAATGGCCTGAAATAATGGTCTGTAAACAAGCAAAAAGTTGGTTCACATGGGAAATAAAAATGGTTAAAATGAGATATAAAAAAGACATCAGGATCACTGTCTAGCAAGGTAACCAGGCGATTTGTGGACAGATGAACTAAAATGGTAAGTATTAATAGCCTATTTTTATGCTCAGTCTTCGCACTGTAATAGTACAGTCCTACTAGGAGAGAATCCATATAATCTTACAACATTTGTTTTCTTGTGTTGTGCATATGGCCATTAGTAGTAATACTGTTTTTAAGCTTTTTTTTTTTTTACTATACAGTCTAAAACATACTTTCCTGCTGTGTTTTGTTTTTTCCCAATTTTGTTTGAAAGCACCTTTATCCTAAATCTGTCTTAAGACAACCACAGTTTCACAGCTGTTATTACAGCATTTAAATACCCATTTAAGAACTTGTAATATTGATCATGTGTATGCAATTTCACCTTTCTCACTGATGATTCATGAATCAGTGTTTTCTATGGGTAAAGCTCCTATTTTGAACATATTTGAGTAATTTCACACTAAATTAAGCATCTGTAAAGTTTCGAAATAGAATTATCTTGTCTGCAGCAAACCTGTAGTTACCGATGCCTGTATCGTAAAATAAACCAAAATCAATCACTGCAAGCAGGGACTGGCACATCTTCAAGTAAAATAATACTTATTAAACGACACTCAAAATCTTTGTTAACAAAATACAATATCATTCTGCATTAGTGCTTTACCCAGCTGGATATTCCATTCATTACTATTCAGCACATAAGAGCTTCAAATGTGTTATAAATAAAACTATAGCTGTTAAAAAACGGACTAATCATTTCACTTGAGCAAGAGGATTCTTTGCCAGTTTAACCTTAAATGGATGGCCTAATTGGAAATATCCCCCTTGTCCTCCCTACCTGATGACTGCTTCCAGTACTGGACAACATGGATATAGGTGAGTAGGTAAAAGTCGACATTCTGCACTGAACGGAGGGTTAGGCTACAGGAGAGTACGGTTAGTGATAGGCACTATGGGGAAGGTTAGGATTAGGCTGCTGGAGGCATAGTTAGGGTTGGGTACTGAGGGTGGGGGGTAGGAGTTAGGGATACCTACCTTTGGAAGTATTGCAGGATCAGCTGAAAGTCCTCATAAACTGTCTGCCAGACCCAGAACACACAGCTGGAGCCAGGTAAACCACCATTAGACCACCTACCGAACCAGGTAAGCCACCATTAGACCACCTGCTGAACCAGGTAAGCCACCATTAGACTACCTGCCGAACCAGGTAAGCTGCCATTAGACCACCTACCGAACCAGGTAAGCCACCATTAGACCACCTACCGAACCAGGTAAGCCACCATTAGACCACCAGGAATGTTTTGTCAACATTCTAATGATGTTGAGTTTTCATCAATGTCAACATGATGAATAACAACGTGGTCAATGATGATATTACAAGCATCTCAACATGCTGCAAGTCTACATTACAGCCATGTCAACATATGTCTACATGATGACTGTCAACAAAATATACCGAAACCTAAATAGATAGATAGATTAACGTTCTTATTTTTTGTTATCTATGTATAATGGGTTCTGGGGAAATTTACAGTGTAATATATGATGCCAGAAAGTGGAATGTGTCCACTACAGTTGGTTACATGTGGCTATCACCTATAGCAGCCCCTTTCCTATAGAATGTGATAGGCACGTGATGCTCCCAGGTCTTAACACATAGTAGTAAGATCATAAACCAGTTGACATTGGCAAAATATTGTTTATAGAATTGGAAACTGAGTGATGGCAGTGAGACACAGTAGTAAAATAGGTAGTCAGGACTAAACAACATATATACCAGTACAAATGGTGTCCATTGCCTCCAGAGATGGATAGAGAAACCAGGTGGCAGGACAGGCAGCACGTGATATATTGCTGGTGGCAGGGCAGGCGGCTAATTATCAATGTCAGAATCTGGGCATCAGTCAGATAGGAGGATGTAAGTGTCTAGGTAGCAGTCAGTATTGGCAGCTTCAATATCCAAGTACTGGTCAGTATAAAAGTCAGTATACAGGAAGGATCAGTATCCAAGAGGCAGACAAACAAAACCACGTTTAGTTACTCACCCCATGGCTGGTTACAACTAAAAATTACATTGAGAGACCGACCTCTGTGCACTTTGAGGAGTAGAGAGTCAGTCAGAAGGCAACAGCAACACCAAGATTTACTAAAGGTCTATTTTTGAGTTGATTTTTATGTTGATTTACAGTAAATCGGCTCAAAATTGATTGTATAATGCACTGCCAAAATCTCTCATTTACTAACATTCCATTTGAAATTTATTTCAAAATCAAACGCTATGTGGGTCGATTTTGGCAAGTGTAAATGCATTCAGTTTTGAACTTTCTGTTGAAAACTCAATACAAATAGAATCTAAAAATCGACTTTAAAAACATGTAAAAAAGAAGCATGCACAAATCACTATGATCTGTGCATGCTTCTCATGCTTAAAATAGCCTAAACAGTTAAAAATAAAATTAAGAAAATGACATGGGGTCCCCCCTTATACCCATAACCAGCCCTGGACCTTTTAGTCTGTTCTGGTCTTGGAAAATCGGGGAGAAACCTGCATGGGGTTTCCCCTATTTTTTATAAACTAGCACCAGGCTAAACCAGGTGGGGTGGTAATGCCACAGCAGGAGGACACACAGCATGGAGTCCTCCTGCCAAAGCATTAAACTCCAAACTGGTAAGCACAGGGCTGGCAATCCTCTGAAAATTGGGACCCCCTCCAAGCAGTTCAGTCCAAGACTCTACCCTGCATCCCTGGTGCTGATGGATGTAGAGGTAATGGGTTAAATGAAGAAGTAATATTGTTTTTCACAGTGGAACTACAGGTATTAGCATATCCGCCCTTTGGCATTTGTAGAACTACAGATGCCAGCAGACAGGTGGCACCTGTACCCTCACTGTGAAAAAATAGTAAACAAACCACAATACACACACCGAATATTGTAAATCTTTATTACACATTTACTCACCCCCATTCACACTACATAATTACCTACTCCCTGAAGGAGGTCGTTCCTCTTCTCCAAGTTGAAGTCCTAGGTCTTGGTATAATAAATAAAATTCAAGACCACATGAACATGCAGTGCCCACCTCCAACTGAAATTACTTCAGGTCATTCATGGTCATCTCCATTCACTATAATGGAATTGCCGTTTCTATGACAGCGGCCGCTAATTGGCTGATGGCAGGGGTCGCTGATTGGCTGAGAGCAGCCGCTGCCATAGAAACATAAATAATAAGTACAGTGTAAGGGTTGCATAGGTTGAGTGCATCCTTTGACTGACTGGAGGCACGGTTACAAACGACTGCCCACGGTAATGGTTACACCAGTGGGTTTGGATGTGGGTGATCTCTGCTCACAAATATGGACTTGAGCCTGTATGTTCCAGAGTAAGCCTGCAAAGGGCACAGGGCGAAACATGCACCAATATGCTTTTATAAGTCCAGGCCCAGCATTACATGCAATGACCATGATAGTTTCTGTTTCCTGATACTTGACTGTTATTCTGACTGACTACTGTGATTGACTATTGCTGCGATGTTGACTCTGTGTGATTGCCTCCTGCTTTGACTTACAATTTGTGACAAGCTTAGGTAGGGAAAGCTGTCTACTGGGCTAGCGGACGTCACGCTTCAATAAGCATCTAATGTGAAAAACAAAATGACAACATCCCATGTTTGTCCGGCTCTTACTAAACATTACACTCTCCTTCTTTATAATGGAGGGGACCTAGCAACCAGCCAACACAAAATAACAACAAACAAGTTTCACAAAGTAAAGGTCAGCAGCATCTAATACATATACTTATTATTTCATATCATAAGGTTGGCTTTAACTTGGCATTAAGGGAATGTTATAGACCAAAAATTTCTGGATAGATGGTGGCCCAGGACATTTGCTGCCTTTTAGACTAAACAACAAATTATCCATAATATATTTATATTAAATCAATATCAGTCTTTCAGGTAATTCTAAAAACTTTATTTTAGATGTATTTATATATCCACAACCAGTGTCATAATTTATGTATTAATACTAAAATTTACCATGTATCACCCAAAGGTGTAAAAAACACATACTGTACACATGGGGCCTTGACAGTCAAGGCAGGTTACATTGCCAGGTGGTAAGACAACTTATTCACAAAAGGTGACCCTTTTGAACAAGATTATATAATAAATGTGTAAAGAGGAAGTTAGTGGTAGCTAGATAATGGTAGCCACCACTAAATTCTTTTCTTAGCAATGATTGAGAAAGAGAGAGAGAGAGAAAAATAAATAAAAAAATAAATAACCGGTACTAGTGAGGAAAACATTTGCATTTATTAGGGAAAAAAAATCTGTGCATGCCTGTGTTTATAATCTCTCTTTGGGCTGTATTCAATTGTTTCGCCCCTTTACGCGCCCGATAGGAGTTATTCAATTGTTCAATCTGGCGTGATCAGCTAGCAGCACACCATTTCAGCTCGCAGCGACAGGGGGGTGCGAGCTGAAATGGGTGAAAAGTGACCTGTTTGGGCGCCCAAACAGCACTTTTCGTGATCTTGCCCAGCACTTTGGCCGGGGGTAGCCATTTTACGTGGCTAAACCTGACCACTTTGGGCATGATCAGCGCGAAAAACAGTAACAATTCAATAGCGCCCCGCAATCTCCCGTCACTTTAGACGGGACATCGGGCGCGCTGTAACAATTGAATACCACCCTTTGGGTGACAGGTATCAAACCTTCTAAAGATAAAAAGTGGTTAAGTTTCCCATAGCAACCAATCCGCTTCTAGTTCGCATGTATATAACAGCTCCTATAAAATGACAGCTGATTGGTTGTTATGGACTTCTCCACATTTTCTGTAACAAAGGTTGGATACATCTCCCCCTTTGTGTACCAAAGTGGAGAAGTGCAGAATGATGCCCAGCCAATATCTGTAGACATTACTGTTGTGGGTTTTTTAAGTTCTGGTGGTCATGAGTGTGATATTGTATGGTCTTCATAATCTGCTAAATTGTTGTCCTTTATATAACCCCTATACATTCATATCTGTGGATCAGGGAGTGTGGCATTCATGATTTTACTTTGGCTACTGGATGTTGCTGTACCATTGCAATTTCTGGATCACAGAACAGCAAGCAATATAGCAGTCCTCATTTATATGCATACATTCCAATATGCAGAAATTGTTTACAAAATAATATGTCATGTACAGTAGTTATGGAAGGGGAGAGAGAGAGAGAGAAAAAAGAGAGCCATGACACTCCAGTAGGAAGTACTATAATTGCAGAATAATAGGTGCCTGGAAGACCTATATGGCTTTTTGTAATGTTACAACAACAACATTACAAAATTAGATAGTAGTATAATGATCAATTCATCAGATTTTCATTGAAATCATTATAATGTACTTTGTACACTCCCTTGTGTTTACCTCTATTTAATTGGATTGAAAACAGCTTATGCATTTAGATCTTCTGAGTCAAATGATCCCAGCTGTTTTTTGCGGCTTAAGGAAAGCAGACAATATGATTGTGGCAAGGCTCATACAAAGGACTTTAATCTTTTTTTTTTTCATCATGTAATACCACATAAGTGTCTAAAACCTCATAAGTACTATACGCGTCCTAGATTTTCCTCACCTACACGGGTGATTTGTTCACAGCAGTATCTTACATTATCCAAATGATCAGATCAAGAAAATAATTTTACATTCTACATCCTTCTGTTTTCATTACACGTCTAATGCCTCCGATCCGATTCAGTAACTATTCTTGCATGTACAGGCGAAATAGCCAAATTGAAGTCGGTACATAAAGTATCTAGACGAGTTTAAAAAAAAACAAATTACTTGATGGTCAAAAAGATAATATCTACATTTTTTTTTTTTTTCACCAAGTCTACCTGAAAGTTTGGGCATTCAGTTCTACTGCATATGCTATAGTAGTGTCACACATGGGCATATTCCTGGAGACTTACAGCTGCAAGCCAGTATATCCAAAGCAGCTGAGTATCACTCAACGTCTCTGCAATATTTTATTTATAAATTATGGCAGAGGTTTCCAAACTCACTCTCAAGGCACCCTAAAGGCCCCCATACATCACCAATTGATTGCAGCAGTTGTGCAATTTGCAATCGATTGTGTATAAAAATCTTTCCCTTTTTCAATCGACTGCAGATTGCAGAATTGCCACAATCGATTGAAAAAGGTAAAGATTTTTATACACAATCGATTGCAAAGTGCACGATTGCTGCAATCAATTGCTGATGTATGGGGGCCATAACAGTCCAGGTTTTACTTTTAAAGATATCCATGCTTGACCACAGGTGACTTAATCAGACCCTCCAACATGACCCATTCCATTAGGTACAAAATGCTCTGCTCCTGGACTTCCCACCTAATTTCTGATTGCAGACACCTGTGTTGAAACACCTGTCTCATCAATTTACTAGTTCAACACAGGTGACTGCAATCATATATTAAGTGGGAAGTCCAGGAGCAGCGTGTTTTGTACCTAATGGAATGAGTCATGTTGGAGGGCATGTTTAATTAGTACCTCAGTCAATTTGATTTAACCACCTGTGCTCAACCATAGATACCTCTAAAACCTGAGCTGTTGGGGAGCCTTAAGGACCATGTTTGGGAACCTTTGAATCATGGTGATAGGTGGCTTTATATCACTGTGGTAAGACAGAGACAAAACCAGCTCAAGCAGCACATGTTGATAAGTAAGTCCATGGTTCTCAACATAATAGGGTGAGAGTTTCGAAAATGTGAGAGTTTAGCAGTAATCTCTTACATCATTACATTGGTCGAGTTTTATCTTCAAAATGGGAAAACATCTGGATGAGATTTTAAATTGTGAGAGTTTTTAGTCTAAAAACATGCAAGTTTGTATATTCTCAAACTCTAGTTTAAAGTGTGAGAGTTTGCTGCTAAACTCTCACATTTTCTAAACTCTCACCCTATTACAATTGGCCCCAATTGTGTTTGAATGAAGCTGAAGATTTAGCATTTTGTTTTCTCCAAGAAAAAGCAAATAAAATACTGTTTAAAGATCCCAGTTGGCAGTTGTGGTTATTACTTGGGCGAGACCACTAGTACTGGTATAGGACGAGTATAGAGAGGGGCGGGGGAAGGGCGACCCTCTAATTGCAGTAATTGGCTGAAGCTCCTCCCTGCGTGACATCACATGCCTTTCCTCCATTGCACACTTGTGCCTGTGACAGATATTCTTACTGCAATTTGTTTTCACACATATCCTTCAGTTTTGTCCCTTTTTGTCCCTGGAATAAGCCATTTATTATTTTGCTAAGAAATGATATGCCTGATAGCCCTGACACCTAATTTATACAAAAGTAGGTGAAACTGTTAATTTTCACCTGCTTTTGTATAATTTAAGTGATGATGAATAAACCCCTTAATGGATCACCTCATCTCCAAACCCCAGTGGCAATAGCTTTCCCCAGTGGCGGGCTGGGCCGGGGGGCAGGGTGCCATGTGCCCCCCGGGCTGCTCTATTACTATGCATCGTGGGCCGCCCACCTCCTCCTTGCAAAGGGCTGTGGAGGTGGACCAGTGTACAGCTCTGCTGCTTCCGGCGCGGCTGCGTTCCAACTTTGACTGTCGGAGGCAGCCGCAGTCACGTGCTGTTCTTGTGTGTACTACAGGGCAATGGAAGCCCTGTAGTACAAACAAGGGCTATGGAAGCCCTGTAGGTACATAATCAACAAGGCACCAATCCCGGCCGTTCCATCTGTATCGCGCATAGGCGGCTGTACACAACGAGTGGCGGCGGCAGGGGGGGTGGGGTTTATGGAGTCGCGGGGCAGCTGCTATGGGATCACTGCTATGGGGTCGCAGGGGATCAGCACCCAGGACCCCTCCTCCCGTCCCCACAGATTTATTTGGAGCCCAAATAAAAATGTGTTGTGTTGCAGAAATGGGAGCCTTATTCTTAATAAGAGGCTCCCATGATTAGTGATTTAAAAATAAACAAATAAGTGGCCCTATTTTACACTTACACATATGTATGTTAGCAGTGCTATTTTACACTTACACTTATGTATGTTAGCAGCGCTATTTTACACGTACACTTATGTATGTCACCAGCGCTATTTTACACGTACACTTATGTATGTCACTAGCGCTATTTTACACGTACACTTATGTACGTTAGCAGCGCTATTTTACACTTACACTTATGTATGTCACCAGCGCTATTTTACACTTACACTTATGTATGTTAGCAGCGCTATTTTACATGTACACTTATGTATGTCACCAGCGCTATTTTACACGTACACTTATGTATGTCACTAGCGCTATTTTACACGTACACTTATGTATGTCACCAGCGCTATTTTACATGTACACTTATGTATGTTAGCAGCACTATTTTACACATACACTTATGTATGTCACCAGCGCTATTTTACATGTACACTTATGTATGTTAGCAGCACTATTTTACACATACACTTATGTATGTCACCAGCGCTATTTTACACGTACACTTATGTATGTTAGCAGCACTATTTTACACGTACACTTATGTATGTTAGCAGTGCTATTTTACACGTACACTTATCTATGTTAGCAGCGCTATTTTACACGTACACCTTCATTTAAGGATGCGCCGTTACTTATGGGCCAGTGCCTTGGACTTACCCCCCAGGCTAAAATTTGCCAGCCAGCCCCTGGCTTTCCCCCAGTGACATTTATAACTGCCCCTTATGCAGAACACTCCAAAGCATGCCTCAGAGGGGACTGACCATCAGTCAATCTCTGCACTCGCAGAGATCATTGGAATAGTGCTCAGAAGGGAACTTCAGTATTTGGCGCATACACTATACATGTGCAAGGGCTGTCTTACTCCTTAAAATGATGAGAGAGAGGTCACATGGGATGTGTCAGCAAAAGCCTGTCTATTGCGTCCCATGCGATTGAGCAAATACAGAAGTCTATTTAGCAAGCAGTGAAAGGCGTGGAGAAGTGGACCAGTGGAGAAGTTGCCCATAGCAACCAATCAGCTTTCAAGTAGCATTTACCAAGTACAGTCTATCAAATAATAGGTAGGAGCTGATTGGTTGCTATGGGCAACTTCTCCACTGGTCCACTTCACCACGCTTTTCACTGCTTGATAAATAGACCCCTATGTGGTTTAAAAGAATGGTAATGTGTCTCCCTCTATGGATGGCCCTTGGTGCTATACACCTTCCCAGGCAGTGCATTCCACCAGTGCACACCCTAATGAAATTGACAGAAAAAAAACACTTTAATAAATATGCTCCAAAAATGGCACTTTACACTGTATGTGCAAGACCAGGTAGAAGAGTGCAACCCAGCACTATCCCTGCATCCTAGATCTGTTCTAGCCTTCTGAGGAACATTTAATAATAAATAGAATAATGGGTGCATGGCCTGTCAACTGAAGATGGCTGTCACACTAATGTAATTCTCCATTTGTTTAAGAAATAAACCTCCTGCCATCTAGCTTCTGTGGCACCTTTTAACCTCCCACCAACTGGCAATAGTCTCTTGGCCATACAAGCTTTCTATTGAGCGGACCATCGCAAATCCAGATTCACTCCTAAACATTGGATCAGAGGCTCGAACGAAGACCAGGTGGTCGAAATGCGTTAGCAGAAGGAGGTGTGTACATCAGTGGTGACCAGACCAGTGACCCAGGAACTGTGTAAGCTTTTGGGACCCTTTTGTGTTTTGGTCCCTTAGGACTATCGAGAATTCTAGGGTACCTAGGGGTCCCAGTGCCCATAACCAGGGTACATGTCTGTAACCTTCTTTGTTTTTGATTTTCGTTCTTATTCCCTTGTTAAAAGGTAATTATATTTGTATTTATTGTTTGATCAGATTTTTATGCAAAGTCCCTTATATAAGGGTATACTGTGTTATTATTTGTTGGAATAAATGCTACTTATATTTATCCACGTCTTACTATTTCTTGTATATTAGTAAGGATTTTTCCCAGCGCTAGTGTGATTATCAACCCAAACTAAGTTGTTACAATATCTCTTCTTGTCCTTTTGGTGATAGAACTAGGGTAATTAGCAGCTGCAAGGGAAAGGTAGCCCCCAAAAGTGTCGAGACACCAATACAATTAGCACCAGGAGCTTGGTGGCAGAACTTATTCCTCACTTGGATCTTTGATCAGTTATGCAGTAGCATGATAACCACCTCTAGAAGACCCATGACTCCTGCTATCTGATCATGCTTTCTGGATTTGAGATGGCCTGCTCTCACTGCTCGATCCATGATCACCTAGCCTGACTGGCGGCATTCTTTGGAGCTGGTGGCTCTCACAGCCTGGACTATCACACCATAGTTCTAGATCAGAACTATGCCACACAGAACATGCAGTGACATGCATAATTGACCTATCTGGATTGTTGCACACCAGCTTCTGCTTCATGAGGTCTGTAGTTATTTTGGATCTGTTGTCCTTGCTGCCTACTGCACTGTTATCTGCTCCTGGACTCTTCCAATGTGACATTTGGCTTGAGATCTGGTACAGCAACTCTCTTCATTACTTCTTCCTGCCCTGTCTTTATCATTCACTATAGCACTACATTGTCTCCAAGTGAATATGCAAAAACCCTACTAACATCTATTTTATTTACCTAAACTAGGAAAAACTTATGAGATTACATGATAAAGGATGCAATAATTCTTAAAAAAAAGACCTACAGTATTATTATTATTTTTGTCCAATTTAGGTTTTATTGCCCTACAAAGTAATATAATATTTAAAAACATTATAAAAAGAAAGCACTCTCGGTACCAACCTCTCCCCCCTCGACAAAATAAAATCCACCCGTATACAGAAATATTTGTTGTTTAGCTAACACGGAGGAAATGTTAATTGTGACTGGTCATCAAGCTAAAAAGCACCCTGATCATTAAAGTTAAAGTGTTGGGGAGCTGGAATTTGTCTTTTTTCATTATACATGTCAAAAGTTAAGCTTAAATACTATATACCACAAAGTTTTCTTCAAATTATACATACAGTATGCCCAGAAAATTACACAGTATAATAAGATGTATATGCCTAATGGTGCATACACACGGTCAGATTTTTCTTCAGATATGAACGATAACGATTTAAAAAATTGTTCAATCGTTCATATCTGAAGGAAAATCTGAAATATCTGACATGTTTGAATGATAAAAAATACGCATTCCCGATGGTCAGATAATGATATCTGATGTGTTTGCAGTCAGATTTGGACGATTCCATTCATTTTAATGCAGTCAACAATCGTTCAAATTGTTGGTCAAATCGTTCATCAAATCGTTCAATAGTTCATCTGACAAATATGACCGTGTGTATGCACCTTAAGTGTAGCACCCCCGATGGTGATTCCACCTAATGAAACTTAACTGCTGTGTTTTGTTTATGACAATTCTTAAGATACATGGAACAGAAAATGTGCAGGGAAGATTTTTGCTGAGACTGTTTTGCACAAATGTGTCCAACTATAGATTATGGGCCCAGTGGCGTAAATTCATCCCAGATGCCCAGAGGCAAGTAATAATGTAGTGCTCCCCCCCGCCACAGCCGCTGAAACTGTAATGTAGCAATTCGCATGCAGACAGGCTATAGATAGACGAAGGCAGCAGCTGGTGGTCTGACATGGAGCTCTCCACTAGTGTATGGTGGCTTCTTAGGTGCCAGGAAGAGGTGCTATGTATTGGGCGGCCGTGACGGTACACTCCGAGTATATACAGTAGTTACAGCCCTAAGTGGGGTGAATATGTTGTGTATAATGGAGGAGGTGCCCCTTCAGTGCTGGAGCCCGGTGGCAGGCACCTCCAATGTCTCCCATAGTTCTGCCTGTGTATGGGCCTGATTCACTACGGAACGCAACCGCGAATGCAACAGCGATTACGCACGCAGTTCAACTGCGATAGTATTCTAATTCATTGCGATCGCAAAGCCGCAGCAGCACAACATATGGATGCCCACTTTACCTACACACATCCGTAATGTTTAGCAAGACTGCGAAACCATCGATACAATCGACTACCATCGCAGCCTCACGCTCACTTGCACAAGTCCTGACCTTACTCAGAAATTGCTAACTTCATCTCACGCTATCAGACCTCAGGCTGTGTAGGGCATCGTAGTGGCTAATTTATGCAGGCCCATGCAATGGCGTTCAAATGCACTGACACGACTGCATTTCTTCGACCACCCCTTCATCACCACCCACAAATGGCAATTCCTGTCAATCACTCTTCGATGGGTCTGCGTAGACGATGCGATCGCGGTGGCAGGTTCGCACACTGCGATGCATATGCAGAACGCAACAATTGTCCTATTGCGTGTGTATTAGCAGTTGCGTTCCTTGCTGAATCAGGCCCTATGTTAATTATGTATTTAGTAGATTGTGTTAAAAAATATTATTTGATATTACAATAATTATAAACTGGACTTCATGCTTGGGTTAAAGGGTTTAAGTATAACTAATTTTAAATATTTTTTGCTGCATTGTTGCTTATTTGTGTAAATACATAAAATTGGTTACCGGTGCTCACGTTCTCACTGCCACTTGGTGCACATTTCTAGGTGACAGTGGCACTAGGTAGTTGCTTTAATTTGCTCTAGTGACACAAGGGTGCTAGCAGCAAATCAAGTGCACTTAATGCTCAGCTGCTCTATCGAGTCAGGCAAGATGCAAGTCCCAGCTGTTCTTCTTGATGCTTTTTGATTGCACCCAGTGCTCAATCTGTGAACTCTTTTCTGGACAGTAGATTTCTCAAGCTCTGGGGCTTTAAAATTTCATGCAGGCAAGCATCTGCAGATATGCCATTATAAGCTACTGCCAGGGTTTCTTCCAGGAGATAAATGGAATTTATGTGAAGTAAATTAGAGTGAACTAGTCTGTCTGTCAGCCCTAAATGTTGGGTAACTAGCTGCAGACACCAAATCCTTAGCTTTATGTGTTGGGGAGTTGCTTGGAAGTGACCCTGAAATTTCTGTCAATTTCATTTGCAACTCCTTAAAAAAGCTCTACTAACAAGCCCACTTAGCAGTAAGTCCTGCCCCCTGGAGCACACGAGGACATCCTGAGGGGGAGAAATAATAAGAGCTTTCTTTCAGAAAACTTATATGAATTAATTCTTCTGAAATGCTACAGAAAACTGCATAAGTCTAAAGGTGCATACACACACAATGATTATCTTCGCTGAAAAAATCGTTCACTTTCTAAGTTAAAATGATGAATGATTATCGTTCATGCGTGTTCACGTTTGTAGTTTGTGGTTCAGTCAGACTGACCAACTCAACGATTTTCAGTAAGGGAATATGCAAAAATCTTTTGTAGTTCAAAAGAATCGTTCATTACATTTGGTAAATGAACGATTTTAGTAAACGATTTTGGTTAATTTTTCCCTTGCAAAAATTAACGAAAATCGTTTACTAAAATCGTTCATTTACAAAATCGTTGTATGTGTATGCAGCTTAATGGAGCGTACACACGGTCCGATTTGTCAGACTTGTCAGATTTGTCAGATGAACGACTGAACGATTAAACGATTTGAAAGATTTGAACGATTTTACCAAAGTTTTGAACGATTTGAACGATTGAACGATTTTTGACTGCATTAAAATGAATGGAATCGTCCAAGTCTGACTGCAAACCCATCAGATGTCAGATATCGTTATCTGACAAACGGGAACGCGCATCGTTGATCGTCCGTCGTTCAGGCATGTCAGATATGAACGATTTTCCTTCAGATATGAACGACTGAACGATTTTTAAATCGTTATCGTTCATATCTGAAGGAAAAATCTGATCGTGTGTATGCACCATAAGGAGTAGATTTACTAAAAGGAAAGTTGGAGGAGTTTTTCTTATCAGCCAATTAGATTCAAGCTATTATTTTCTAGACTATATAGTGAAATAGATAAACTGTCGCTAGAATATGATTGTTTTTTTTATAGACATCACCTCTACTTTTTCCTTTTTAGAAATTGTAGCAAATCTAATAGTAAATGTTAATTGTTTTCTGACTTGTAATGCACCTTGGATTCTCAATGTGTTTACTAAAAATCTGTAGCACTGGATCACACAGCACAACATCTACTGAAGTAACCCCAACCTAATTATTGATGGGGAAGATATTATTATATCAATGTTTTAGAGTTGTGTGTTGGAGCGGATTCCCTTATATAAATAAACCAATGCAAATCTCTGTAATCCATTGATTTGATCCTAATATCAGATATTAATTGTGTCAGAGAATAACTTTGGTGTGTGCATCTTCTTAAATATATTGATCATCTGAAAATATAAATTTTTTACTGTCGCATTTACATGTTATACTTTTGTGAGACCCTGTGCCTCCAGTCCTGGCAGGAGTGTATGTGCTTTAAGGTGGTAAGTTGTTCCCAGTATTTACGGCAGGTTGGCAAAGGAAACTTAGAGGTTTTTCAGTAAAAGAGGTCATTTTTCTTTTCTCTATGTGTGACCCCCAACCTGACTGATCACAATCAGATCCAGTCAGGGCAAATCCTTAATTTATCAGAACAATATATTGGCTTAGGAAGGGCAAGGTGCTGTCTGCTCACTCGGTGATGTATCGGAACAGTCAGATCTGCGCAGTTATACCAATCATCTTGCAATTGCTGACGGCATCAGCCACTGTGCAGTTGATACAAGATTGAATAAATCAAACCTGTATGATTTTCATATTAGGATAGCTTCCTGAAACACATACTGTAACTGTAATATTTATATAACTAAAATATATTTTGCATAATATTGACAAGTCAATAAGCCTATTCTTTAATGGAGGTAATTTGCTCCTTAATGACCAAATCATTTTATGCATTTTTGTGCTGCCTTGGCTGTGCCAGGGCCCAGGAACACATTTTTGTATTCTTAAGTCTGACTAAGAAGTGGTGTTCTTTGTAAGTCACAGACACCCTCACTTGTCATTGGGATCGTTTGGCCAGAACCATGACGTTATGATTCCTAGCCCCTCCCCTAACACACACACATACAGTACACACAGCCTTCCAAAGCTGTCATTGGCCGGAACATGAACAGCAGAACCATGGCCGCATACTTTACTGTATATTTTGAGTTGATGACATTAACAGATTTAAAACGTTTATTTGAGAAAATTCACTGTACCTATGACACATTGAAGAAATGGTGGCATTATAATCCAATGAATGTAAAGTTAGTTAACTTATTGAATGGAAGTGATACAATAGGACATTAGTTCCAGCCAGAGGCGTCACTTACCTGGGTGACAACCGATGTGGCTGGACTAAGTTCTTTTGCGAGCCGTAGATGCGCGCTCTCGAAAAGGGGGCATGGCTTTGTGGAAAGGGGGCGTGGCCACACCCTGCAAAGTCACGCCCCCTTGTGTGTACCGATCTTGGGGGCACTACCGCCTCTCGTTCTCGGCACACAGTGGGCTTCCCCAGCGCTCCTGCAGCTGCTGGGCAGCCCACAGTCTCTCCCTGCCTTTCGCCATGTCCTGGCTTCACGGTGACACCATCCGATGGGGTAACACCAAAATAGCAGAGCAACTCTGCTACTTTGGTGTCAATCCCTCGGATAGTGTCACCCAGTACGGCCCACACACCCCGCACCCCCCTAGTGACGCCTGTGGTTCCAGCCTTTATCACACCTAAATCAGCTCCCCTGAAGATCAGCTTAGGAGCATTATTAGGAGTGTGGTCCTTTTGATCTCATCCAATCTCTATATCACATAGGCTGCTAATGGCTCCTCAAGCACACTGTTATCCATTGGTGTGAGGGTCAAATTACCTCGTGGAACATTTCTAGCAGATACTCTTGTTATAGGATTCCCATACCTGGTGCTTCCACATCTCCCCCCTGTGTATTAGCTTTATTTTCTTCACTTCATTACTCAGCCTACTCTAATATTTTAACAGCAACAATCAGAAACTCTGTCACCCTAGCTGAGTAGTGGTGCTGAGTAGAAAACCACTTTCAACACTAACCATACGCTGGCCCTGACCCAGAGATGAAAGCAGAAGCACAGTTACAGTATTTAAAAGCTGCTGGAGGATCCTTAAGTAAAAAGCCGCCCACTTTCAGCTTCTCTGATCCACTGCTGCATGCAAGGACACAGTATTGGTTCAACTGTGTGACCATTGGACATCTGAGCAACCATCAGGTTACTCAGGATGTCTGGGAAAATCACGCTGCCAGGGCCAGTGACACTGCGTCCTAGGATGCAGCCATTGGCTTTGGCACACCCAGAGGATGGATCTGACGTTTGCTGTCACTTACCCCATATATCAGCAGCATGTCAATCATGCCACGATGTTTGGGGCACTACGAGCGACATTGCAGCCCCAGATCTGTGCTTGTGCAGTGCGGCTTCTGCGTATGCGGAGATCTAATAACATCAAAGATCTGTGTATACATTTTCGTACTTCTCTGGATTAGGCCCATTATGTTTACACAATCATGCCTTTTGGGTTATACAACACCGCAGCAATCTTCCAAAGTTTATTAACTGTATCAAGATATGGAGTATATCTGTATCATTGTCTATCTATTGCCGAACATCGGAAAATGCCAGTTTAAACAAAGAGAATTTCTCCTTGCTGGATACATCATTTCTGAATAAAGATTTCAGATGGACCCTGCCAAGGCCTCAGCAGTCCTGTGTTGACATACTGTACTCCTATTGGTGTTAAACCAATCCAATGTTTAATTGTACAAATAATTATAGGAGATGCATTCATGTCTCTTATATTGTAACTCCATCACTCACCAAGTCTGTATCTAAGCTTCCACTCTGAACTGTAGACATCTAAAAGGCTTTCCCAAAATCTAAAAGGTTGTTGCCTTCTTCCTCCTTCCTGATACCAATCTATCTTTATTCATGGAGGTTCCTGCTTCAGATCTAGAACCATCCTGTGACAGTGCAAAGATTTTGAAGTGAATCTGCAACATTGTCCCTCTAAATCAGGGGCAGGGAACCTTTTTTCTGCCGAGGGCCATTTTGATATATATAACATTCACGGGCCTGGTGCAGGCCACGCTCCCTCCATGTGACATTAAATGGGGTGGGGGCCACAATCGCCAGTGATTACAGTAATGCCCGGAGCATCCTGAGTGGTATGACCGTCTGTAGCATCCTAAGGACACTTCTGGAGGCACTGCTGCATAGATTCTGGCTGCAGGGTGATATTCTAGGTACCCTGCTAACCAGATGAGGCTAGTAGAAAAAAGCTCAGGGGGCCAGATCAAATGACTCCACGGGCCTTATACGGCCCCCGGGCCTGATGTTCCCCGTCCCTGCTCTAAATTATTATGTGAGTAATGGATCTCCTGGCTACTGAGATAATGTAGCTCTGGAGCAGTGGAGTCATTTACTGGAGGAACTCGCTGGGCCTTACATAATGTACACTCATGTAGGCAGCACTTATGTTCTACTTACAACTTCTGCAAACTAAATACTGTAGAAACAAGGTGCATTTTCTTTGTATTTTTGCTATTTGTTATTTGTAATACTTGCTGCATGGCAACAATACATAACCTAGGCCTATTACATGTACTTTTATATAGTAAGATGTATCTTGAGCCCCTAGTATATGCTTTGTGCCTATCCTCTACTTGCAGTCCAGTTTTATGCACTCTTATCTACATTTAATATCTTATGTATTCCTCCATTACCCTGAATCTATTCCCTGATTTGTTTGTAAAGCTTTACAGTATAGTATACTCGAGTTTAGTTTCTTACACCCCTCCTTATAGTTAGTGCTACTGTACATTTGCAATGGTAAAGTGGCACAATGTAAACACATAATGGTATTTTTCCAGGTGCAGGAGCACAAACCAAAGCATTTCACCTTGTTGGTTTGCCCAATATCAATGGCAAAGATTGTCCATTCAGCAAGATAAGAAACAGTCACCTCTTGGCTGGATTGGAGTTTCTTACAGTGTTCAATAAATGCCATTTAAGTAGAGCATCTTTTTTTGTGAGCAACACTAAATTATGATCTGCACCAATACACTTGCACTTGAAATCTACCCTTATTATTACAGCCTATGCACTTTAAGGAGCCCTGTACCTCTGCTGGAAACCTGGGAAACTGGTGATAACTGATCACACAGCATCACTTAATAGTGTCTTCTGCCATGTGACAGTATTACATTCTTTCGTCACCCTATGACATGCATTATTCTTTTATATCAACATATGCAGAAAAATACACGTAATGCACCCAGTAGTTAAATAAATTGTCTGAATAGTCCATAAGGTACAGATATGCACAAACATATTATTCACAAATGTACAAAAAATTATCTGAAAACTAGAGATGTGCGGGTTCGGTTCTCAGAGAACTGACAACAACCGATATTAGGGGTTCTGAGTCAGAGTTCGATATCACTTTGTGGTACCGAGTCGAACAGAGTCACGGTTTGGATATTCCAGCAGTTCGGAACTTGGATTTAAAAAGTGAACTTCGGCTTTGGATTGCATGCCAACAGGTCAAAATTATGTAATTTTAGCTTTTTTTTAAATCCTTATTTTATAAAAAATACAGATGCAAAACCAAAACACGTGGGGTGGTTTTGCAAAACCAAAACACAAAGATGAATCCGGATTCTAAATCAAAACCAAAACACAGGGGTCAGCGAACATCTCTATTGAAACTGGAGTGCAAAAAGGATTTGACCCCATTGTGTAAATAAAAAGACATAGGGCAAAATTTACTAAGCAGGGATTTCTATTCTATTCTAAACCACGGGGGTTTGGTGGCGGTTTTGCAATGGTTTCTAAATGACAGCCCTGTTCTATTCTATTCTAAAATGTGTTTTGATGGAAGTTTTGCAGTGGTTTTGGCCTTAGTAAATCTGCAGAAAGCAAAACCGCCGCCAAACCACAGTCAAAACACATTTTAGAATAGAATAGAACAGGGCTGTCATTTAGAAACCATTGCAAAACTGCCACCAAAGCCCTGGGGTTTTGAATAGAATAGAAACCGCCACCAAACCGCCGGGGTTTAGAATAGAATACAAATCACAGTCAAACCGCCGCTTAGTAAATTTTGCCCATTGAATCTTAGCAATCACAATAAACAGTAGTGCTATTCAGGATGGTTTAATCTGTACTTTGTATGATAAAGCCCTACACTAAATATACACATGAATTAAAGATATTAAGGTTCGGTTTTACTCGGATTTACTCTGTTCTTTTCGCCTAAATTATCGCAAGTTCGGATTTATTTTATTGGCTATCCAAAACACGTGATAGCTGATTGCCAATAAAATGCCGTGTTTGAGATCCGAACATATCCGAGTAAATCCGAGTAAAACCGAACCCGTTATTCTCTAACCTGAATTCAATCTGATTGTAACATACAGAGTACTGCTTGAACTGGCTATACGGTATATAGTCAACTGGAGTCCAAATTCATATTGCTTCTGCCATCCCAGACTTTTTGGGACAGGTTTTTATTTATCGTATTATCTTTTGTTAATGATTTTGTGTGGTGAAACAGAATACTTTACATATTATACCAGCCTGAGCAGTGTCCCTTGTGTAGTGCAGTTGTTACAGTGTCACTATAATGCAGACACTAAGATGCATAGTTTCAGGCAGAATACTGTTTTAAGGTTTCAAGTTTAAATGCAACTTCAACTTAATTATTCAACTATAAATTTAAATGTCAAATCAGGTTGGAAATAACATGGATATCTTGCCTCCTTTGGACAATGAAGTGGGGTTTGATGGACCCAGCAGAACAGAATGTTATTGTCTGAGAGTAAGTCTGCTGTCCTAGGTCATTTGTTATAATCATCCCCACGGATTATGCTGTTTAAAAATAAAATATTCCTGTATATTTCTACTAATTTCATAATTACATATCTATACAATATGGCAAAGTATGTTGAATATGAAGTAGAGTATAAACAATATTATATTTTTATGACGGAAATTGTTGACATGTATTAAAATAATTAATTGTTTTATCCAGTATAGGGGCACTGTCTTATAAGGATCACTGAAAGCTTGAAAAGGGTCACAGTAATAAGTAGATTTAGTCAAAACTGAAGCTGCAGAACAGTCTACTAGATATATTGTTCTATCCCTCTTCTTAGTTCTTACCAAAGCCAGAGCCCCAGGGATTGCTTGTGCAACCGTGCAGCCATTTTTTCCAGCATTGTATGTTTGTTCTGACAGCCTTGGCTGAAAACAAGAGGCATTGTGGTTAAAAAGGATGACCAATCACAAGCTGCACTCAATAGATTGTTGCTTGTGATTGGTCCTCCCCCTTAAAATCCTCTGCACCACTTTTAAGTAGGTATCATAATTGATTCACTGGTGTATTTTGGACAAAAACAGTCTCCAATACTTTGGCTCTGGGCTCCTATTGTAGAGCAAGTCAGTTGAGTATTGTAGTAATATATAAAGACAAACAAGCAGGGCTCCCTAAGAGGTAAAGTGAAATTACAGATGCCTGTCACAAGTGCTCTACTTCTGGAGAAACCATACAAGAGCTCATAGTTTGGTCTGATAATGGCAAATGTGTACTTGCAAAAAGTGTGTGGTACTCCTGCAAAAGCTTCTGCCAGCACCAGGCTATGGCAAATTGGGTTCTTACATTATAACAGGCTGGGCTGATCAAACGGCTTATAGCAAAACGTAAGAAATCAGCATTTTGTTTTGTGGAGCTACTGGCACCTGCAAACCCTGGCAGCCGTAAACTGCTTCAGTATTCTGGTACTTGTAGAACTGCAAGTGACAATATACTCTGGCATGGGAATCGGTATGTAATGCTGCCGGATGTGTTCCTGGTGGACGTAATACTGACGCCAGAAGCCCGTATAGTGGAGATCCCGACTGGGGCTGGTAAGTACCCTAACCCTCCCATCTCCCCCCCCTTAACCCTCCCCTAGAGGTATCTAACCCTAACCTCCTCCCGGTGCTACCTAACCCTAAGTTCCTCCAGTGGTGCCTAACCCTAAGTCCCCCCGTTGGTGCCTAACCCTAACCCCCCATTCCCTCTCCCTCAACCTAACCCTCCCAGGGGGTGCCAAACCCTAATCTCCCCCAAGTGGTGCCTTACCATAACCCACCCTTCCCCGAACCTACCCCAACCCTTCCCGGGAGGTGCCTAACCCTAAGTCCCCCCGGGGGTGCCTAAAACTATCCCTGCCCCGCGGCTAACAGTCCCCGTTTACCTTAGTTTGGTATGCTGGCTGTCAGGATTTTGGCGTCTGGCTAAAGATAGGCATCGGGATTTAGACGCCTATCTTTAGTACCAGGTCGGACTTCCAGCATTGGGATTCCGAAGGCCGGCATTCCAGGCGTTGGTAAGTGAACCGCATCCCCTGGCATGTATGGTGAACTGAGACCTGTTGTGTCGTATAGTAAAAATTACTATAAATCATAGACACAGTGTAAAAGTACTTTATACTTCAAATTGATGATTTTTGGGGATATATTTACTAAAGTGCAGGTTTTTAGAAATGGGAGATGTTGCCCGTAGCAACCAATCAGATTCTACTTATCATTTAACTAGCATCTTTTAGAAGATAATAGCTAGAATCTGATTGGTTGCTATGGGCAACATCTCCATTTCTAAAAACTCTCACTTCAGTAAATATACTCCTTGGTGTCTTATGTATGTCACCAAATTATGATGTGCTTTATTTTGATAGAATTTAAATGTACAGTATCTTCATGCAGATGAATTTGTTTTTGTACACATAGTAAAATATTCAACTCCAAACAAACATGTATTTTTCACCTGCACTATGGACTCAAATGTACCCAACTAAATGAGCCTCTATATGTTTCTAAGTATATCTGTATGCTTCACAGTATACAATTCATATCCTTATTACAGTATATGCCCCCATGCAAGCTACGTATGTATTGGATTTCATGGGACAAAATAAAGCATATCCAGAGAGAGAGAGAGAGAGAGAGATGGATGGATGGATGGGCGGTTGGAAAGACAGATAGATAGATCATACTTACCGACTTTGCTGGCAGGGTAGCCAGGTCAGCAGAGATGGGATTGGCAGCCGGAAAAGATGGGCTGTGCAGGGGACGTGAATGCATGATATTGTCATCCTGGTCCTGTCCCCGTTATATAGTGCAGAGAAAACTGGGATTATGTGGTGGGGAATGGGGATGCGATTCAGCGGAAATCACGTCATCAACACCCCCCATACTGCTCACTTGTGCTCTGTAAGTGGGCAGCTGGGAGAGAGGGTACGGGACACTTGCACACTCTTCCGGATGTCCGGGTGCACCACTCGATTTTTGACAGCCTTCCTGCCATTCCGGTAGAGTAGATAGATAGAGATCTATATACTACATATGAAAAGTAATTTGCAACTATTAATACTTATTCATGTGGGCATGAATACATTATTGTATCAAACTTAACTTTACCTATAATTTATTTGTAGCACCTGAGAACTTATCAAAAAGTGAGAAGACTGTAATCTTCAGAGAGCCAGAATCCATTCAAGAGAAGAGTGTATTGGAGGACGCAGATAGTCCAGGTAAGAAATAACATTTGGCCTAAATACACCATCAGTTATCACTGCTCATAAAATGCAACAGACTAATAATACCTTTTTAGCAGCTGCTGCAGCAAATTAATTATCACATTTAGAGGTCACCTAGTGCAGAGATGTTTCATTTTGCTCTTTCATCAAGAAATCAAGTCTCAGATTGGCCAAAGGCTTTATGACTACAGAGAGCTGACACTACCACTTCATTATAATTAGTTTTAGACTGAAGCATTTTTTAAAATATATGTGCAAGATCCAACCTCTGAACGAAGACTTGGTATCAGTATTAGAATTACTGAATTAGGAGCTGATTTCAGAGAGGCTGACACAGGAAAACTGGTTCCTACATAACCTTAATTAATTTGAAGCAAGCCCCATACAGATTGCTTGTCATATCTGATTTTACCTTTATTATTTTAGCGAGTTGGAATTTATTTATTTTTCATTATTTTTTTATAAATGCTGATGCTAAATATTGTATTTTGCAGATGATTGTGTGTGTATTTCTCATTGTAGACAGTAGCTAAATAATTATTTGTGGAATGATACTATGTGACAGCAATTTATTTTTAAATGTGTTGGTTGGTTTAATTTCCCTTAAAATCTTGCATCTGGGTGATCTCAATCCCATAGTTCATACTCCCCAATCCCTCAGGTTAATTAAGAAATGTCAAACTGCTGTATATGTCTTGACAGAGAGCAGTTGACAGTAGTCTGCTGATCTGTCCCCAACACATGGCTTAAATTTAATTTTCAGTAAGAGAGTGTAACCTGCTATGTATCCTAGGTTGTTTCAGATTTTGATGACAATCTGATGGTCCCATATTTGTATTACTGTGCATCCACTCAGTTGTATGGTATTTCTCATGCACCACTTTGCTAAATTGTATCACTAATACAGTGAGATACTACAAGTCATAAAAAAATGTTTTCTACCAAGACAATCACTTAATTCCTATTTAATATGAAACACACCCTTTATCACGCAGTGTTACAGTGAATGCTTATGTGGCTTGTGGACTTCAGTGTAACAAGATCAGGGTAAGGGTGGCATCTACTGGGGCATACTTACCTACTCTCCTGGAAGATGCTGGAGGCTCCTGAATTTTCGGGGAGCTCCCTGCACCCCTAGAAGAGTATCTGGATCTCTTGCATCCCGCCCACTTTGTAGTGGGCAGGATGGGGAGATAAATGCAGTGAATCGAGGCTCCATATGGAAGATGCGGGGCAAAATGATGCAAAAATGCGGTGCCTAATGACAGAAACCCAGCCCCGCCCCCCAAAGTGGCCAGCTGTGTCTGCTCTCCGGGCATCTCCCGTGGAGCAGATAATAAAATTCTGTAAGTACAGTATGTCCTGTGGTAAACAGTTACAGGAGCCAAGTTGTAGTACACCAGTCAGGGCCTTGATACAAGTACCCACAGCTAGTTTTATTAGCAGCGCAAAAATAAACAAAACATAAAAGCAAATCTTGGCCTGTCTAGCTCTAACTAAACAAAATGATTCCGTCTCTCAAAGTGGACCTAATGACCTTTCCACATAGCAGAAGTTTTTAGCACAGCTCTTATATTCAGTAATCACAGTCTCTCAACACGCTCCTGAGTTACCCAGGCTGTGAAAGACTGACTACAGAGACTGACACACCCTTTATCAGCCTCTCATAGGTGGTCTGGCAATCAAAGCTGCTAATCAGCTTCTGTCTATGAGACAAGCTAAAAGCCTTAGGCATCTATATTTCCCCTTGGCAATCTTTCCAGTGTTTTTGTCACAACAGTTAGAGATCACTGCACTTTACATCAGCTGTGTGCCATAATGTTCACAAACTTGAATCAGTCACATATTTGTGAATGCAGTAATAATGTACAAAGATAGAAAGGTGTGTAATCAAGAATAGGGTTATTTGAAGATCTACTGATTATAATCTCAGTACAGCTGCTAGACCCATTTAGTTCAACTATTATTGCTGTTGCCATTTCTGCACTACCTTTGGGGATTTTTACTGTGTTTTAGTGGCATCAGCTTCCACCACAACATTTAGGGGGAACAAGTGTCCTAGCCATGAGTATTATGTCACACAAATATACCGGGCACCCAGCTACCCCGAGCTGGTGGATAAGCAGAGATTGCCTATGCAGCAGGTAAGCTTTCTCAGGAGTCAGAACAGTTCAGGAGCTCAGTTAATGTAATGTTTTAAGATTTCAACAAAGACTAATTTGTCTCCCCTCATTCCGACTGTACCACCCCACACAGGTGGAGATGGAGGTTGATAATCATACTTGCCTATTCTCCCTGAACAGCTGGGAGGCTCACAAAAATTAGGTGGCGCTCCCAGGTGCCTGCAAGAGAGTGCAACTCTCCCGGACAACCGCACCTCCCCACACTTACCTATCCAAAGTGGGCGGTACGGAGGGGGCTGAAATGCGTCATTGTAGCCCCACCTCCTCCACTACAATGCTGCTAATCTCTGCATTGTACAGCGGGGTCAGGGGCGTGATGATGCGTTTGCACACCCATGCCCTTGCACCACCCACCTATGCCACTGACGCACCCCCTGCTGCCCAACCTGTCAGCAACTATGTTGATAATGCTTCTTCCATACAACAGCCACACACACTTCCCCCACCTCCATCTACCTATCTATTGTACCCCACACCTTTTATATTGTACGTTCAGGGGTGCCGAGAGGGGGGGGTAGTGGGTTCAAATTGCCCGGGCTTGCTGCAGGGGCCCGGCGGGGTCTTGGGTCTGGCTCCCCCTTCCTCTTAAGTCACAGCAGCCCAGCACACACTGATGTGTGCTGGGCTGCACTGGGAGACTGCTAGTGGCTGCTAAAGCAGCAGCCGGAGCAGTCTTCTATGCCTATGGGGGGGAGCAATCATGCTGAGAGCGCCCCCCTCCCCAGCACGCTGAAATAATATATTTTTTTCAGGTTTTCCTCTAAGGGGGCGTGGCCACGTCTCCCATGATTAGGCCACGCCCCCAGTCACATGGGCCCGGCGCGGCTCTCGTCGGCCCTGTGTACGTTCATTCGGGCAGAGGAACTTTTACTTTCTGTTTCATATCCTTGTATGTCTTTGTATCTAGGTGCCCCCAGTGTAAAGTGCTGCAATATGTTGTTGCTTTATAACTATAGGATAAAAATAAAAACAATGACAATAATAATACTAATAGGCAGTTGCAGATATTTTTGTTATGTGTTGCTTTTGCCTGAATTCACCATGAGATGAATATTGCATGTACCATGTTCCAAAATTTGTATCTGGTTTTGAATTTCTAAAAGTCCTGTGTGTGTAAGGTTTGTTTATTAACAGAATCATTGATCCTAGAAAACAAGAATATCACATACCTACAGAAGGGTGAATCATGTGCCTGATTATTTAATTTATATTTAATTATAAATGCCATAAACATAAAGGGGAGTAGGTGTCTTACGGGCAGTAATTACCTTTAACTAGCAGATATACAACAAAATTGTCAATACTATAATGTTATTCAACAGATTTTAAAATTGCTCCCAGAGGACTATTGTACTGTATGTACAACATTTTATGAATGCTTATGTTAAAGAGAAATATAATATACTATATACATCACAATATCACTACATGAGATATTGCACCTTCAATAAAATTGAATTGATGGCATGCATCCAGGTTGAGAATAGGATTCTTCATATATGGTATCACTATATTGGCAGTAAACAATAAATTGCTCATTCTTCCCTGTGTCCATCCCTGAATTTTAAAACACTGTTCCTTATAAGTCGGAAAACCTCGGGAGAATTGAAAACTGGTCTCAGTGCCTTCCACTAAGAATTTGTGGCTTGGTTGCCATGGAGACATCGTATTTCTCCAAGAATTGTTCATATTGATCCGTGGACAGGCGTAAATGGCCGGGCTAGTGAGGAGGTGGGCAGCAGAGAAAATGACCAGAGGTTACGGGTTGGAAATAAGCTCATAGCAGACACAAACACTTTTAGGTGATGACAAAGAAACTGCATCATTTTTTGGGGCGGAATTTGGTTTTCGTATGTTGTGTCATTGTCTTCATTCGCTACAGAGTGAAAGAAACTTGTTAGTCACTTGTCATGTCAGATCTTTGGTGCTTGTCCTGACACAGCTGTCAGCCTCTGAGCTCTGTGTGCAGTTCAGGGACACACAACAAAGAGCCAGTAATATGAATTATTTATTGACTCCTGTGTGGATGCAATTCTGTGATAAGAAATTAAGACACTTTCAATAGGAGGGTGGGCAAACCAGGTTTGATCGTGTAATTGTGTGCTTACATTTTTAATTTAAGAGTATAATGAAAAAAAAAATGTCTATACACCAGACACAATATATATTTTCAGTCTGTACGTGCATTGTGTTGTGTTTGACCATAGTTGACCCTCATAAATAAATGACTAAAGCATTCCACACAAAGCCTGAGGATCAAATAGGCAAAGGACAGGACTAAAATAAATACTACAAACAAAACCCACACACAAGTTAAGAGGAATATAGAAAAGTGTAGTTGTATTGTTGCCTAACAGGATGCATTTTGCCAGTAAAAGCAGGTGGTGAGTGCTATTTGCATGTGATGTAGAGGAGACACTGACTGGACGGGATGTTGTCTGAAAGCCGATGGTCTAAATGGCGACCACTGGCTTCCAGACTCTCTAATCCCGGTGTGGTACTAATGACAGACGTCTAAAACTCAACGCCTGTCATTAACAATACGCCGGAAGACCAACGCCCGGCATACCGAACGAAGGTAAGCCAAGCGCCCGGCTGCTGCTGAAGTTTTACAGATGGAGACGGTCCCACTAATCGCATCCCCCCTTCCTGAAGTGCGCCCCCTTGCCTTCTGGATTTCACAATGCCACCTAGTACCCAGACCCACCAGAGCTCCAGACGGCTCTGGCTGGCATAAGTACCAGAATCAAACAAATCTGTATATGGGCATATACATGCATTCACATGCACTGAGCTATTTTATGCTAGATAAGCCCTGGAAACTGGCATAGTGCTCACTTTGAGTCTGCATCAGTCTCATAGTGTATACAGTTGCACTACAGCAATATAGTATTATTATTATTGTTAATAATAATAGTAATGTATAAGGCACCAAAGTTCCCAGCTGCACCAGACAAGGGAGAGTCAGGGGTATGGGTGGACAAAATTAATTAAGACATAAAAAAATAATTACCGGTAGTTGCGCAGAGAAGCATTGGATAATGAAGCCGATTGTAGCTGCACTTATTCATGACCTAATTCATATAAGTAAGTAACAAGTCTACCTTTACTATGTCAGGTTCATTTTCTAATATTTTCAATCCATTTGTAGAATTATGGCTTTTTAAATTGGTTCTCCTCTTCCAGATAACATGCACTGCTTGGGGCAAAAGCTTAAGTTGATGTCCACTTACTGGCACCTCAGAGAGTGCACATAAAGCAGATTGGTTAGCAAGTTGATGCACTTTCCTATAAACATTTGCAATCGCACAATACGAGGCACATGACGTCTCACAGCATTATGCTATACAGTGAGAACACAGTCTTGCAGCTTGATCCTGTAACTCATAACAACTACACAATGTACTGAATAGTCTTGTGCAGTGAATCACCAGGTATATCAGGCATACTCTATAGCTACAATAGTTTTACAGACTTTGATTTTGTAGGTTTTCTTTCAAAAAAGACACATTTATGTTTTCTGGTTTTATTTTGTATAATACAGTATATTAATTTTCTGCTTTTCTTTTTCAGATGATATGAAGCAAAATCCTTGGATGTCCAAAGTGTGTTACTGCAAAGTCTGTTAAAAGCATCCAAATATATGGTGTAATAGTAATATAAACTATAGAAAACTTCAATATCACGCTACATTAAACTGTCAGATCATTTTAAGAAACTGCAATTACGCAAAAATCCTGTTTCTGTTAAAAAAGTTGAAAAACAAGAAAAATCTGAATAAAACTATAGTAAGTGATAAGTTCTAAAAGAAATAAAAAAGCTTCATGATCATTTGTGTGTTAAAGAGAATTTGTTCATTTCAAATTGCCTGATAGAAATACCTGTTTGTACAGTATGTGCATGTATAATTACTTGTGTATTGACACGCTATCTGCACACTGTTATACAGAGGAAACCTTTTGGCACCTAGGACCTCATTCAGGTTGATGTATCAAACAGTGAAAAAAGTGGAGAATTGGAACAGTGAAGAAGTTGCTCATAGCAACCAATCAGCATCAACCTATCATTTTATAGAATGTACTTGATAAATGCTCCCTCAAAGCTGATTGGTTGCTATGGGCAACTTCTTCAGTGGTCCACTTCTCCATTCTTTTCACTGCTTGATACATCAAACCCAAAGTGTTGCTATTTTTTATTGCGCAAGCATATCTTTTTGCGATGCACGTTAAATGCCCGTTAAATACTTGGCCACATTTTTACTACATTTTGCTCCCTGCACCTAGGGGGCCGAGACAGGAGTTGGAGGGGGGGTGTAGACACTGCCAAAGTACATTAGGGCATGTTGATGTTAAATGGGTCCCACGGTGGCAACTTAACAGGCTCAAATGCACCAATCAAGGAAATATGATAAAACTACTACAGCTGTATGGATAGTATTTTTGCCCGTCTTTTGTACTCACAATGAAGCCATTAGCCATACCACCTGTCGGATTCCTGGTGTGTCTGGTAATGTTATGTACAGGAGACAATTTTTCTACCAATCCAAAATTGGTCGCACCTCACATTTGCAGCCAACTCCGGATAGGTAGCAAAATGGCAATTTTTTCCCTGGAGCTTTTTATGTTTGTGCAAATTGCTTCCAACTTTGAATAAGGTCCCTATAGCGGAAAGTTCAACTCATCAAATAATTTACAGCTGTTACAGACAACAGAGGTGAAATTATACTCCAAATGATACTATACTGTATGCAAGTCTACTTAATAAACTTTATCTAGTCCAATGTGGTGAAGAACTTAAGCTGATGTCTTAATTATTTAATTGTTGTAGAGTAGTAATTTTTGCTTTTGAACTTTAAACTTCTTTATATATACTTTGCTAATTAAAATATCATAAAATGTTCTAACATTGCAAATATACCACAAATATTTTGTATATTAGTTTACTATAGCCCATATACTATTTATACAGATGATCATATCAATTATTTTTGCCTTGCCAAGAGTGAATTACAAAAGTTTTGCAATATTTGTATTTATGTCGAAAGCCCAATCAGGTTAGGTATAAATAAAAATTGGACACAAACTCAGATCTGCCAAGTTGGGCTAAGACGTAAGCCTTTTAGTAATTAACTCCCATATTCTATAAAGCGTGGAAGTCCTATTATAATATAGGATTGTTTATTGTTTATGCACAGTTGCCTACCCTCCTGGATCTTGCGGGAGAGTTCAGTTTCAATCTCTAATCTCCCTCTCCCCTGCAATGTAAATCAAATCCCCTGGATTCTATGGATTCTTCACTGCAGCCAGGAGACCACCAAGGAATTTCAGGACAAGAACAGTGATTTGCTGTAGTCACTATGGGCCGAATTCAATTCAGTGCGATGATGAATAGCCTGCCGGGAGGGAGCTCCCGCAGCTATTCAATACACTGCGTTGTTTGGGCAGCTAAAGGATTTCTTCTCACACCCCCCTGGGGATGCAAGGAGAAATTCGACAAAAGTGCCGGGCACACAGCTGTTTGCCGCCTTAGTGCAGTGCTAACAGCCATGTGCCTGGCACTTTAGTCGTAGAATGCCAATTATCGCGCCTTAACACCCAGGTTAAGTCGCAAGAGCCGCATTCTCTGACTTAACCAATTCCCGACCAGGCAAACAGTGCGTTGTATTGAACAGCTGTGGGAGCTCCCTCCCGCGACTATTCATAATAGCATTGAATTGAATATCTCAGAGTCTGCTGCTGTTGCTAGTGTGTATGAGCTGTGGCTGATGGTGACAATGTTTTATTAGTAATCTTTAGTTAAACCCAGAAAAACGACAATATAACAAAAGTTTTAAAATTTATTTTTTTACCAAGAGATGATCATTAAAGCAAGTTTGTAATTTGTTATCATATGTGGTAAACCAACAGTATTTAGGCAAAATATGGGTTAAAAAGGAGTTGCTTACGCATATATCATGTATATTGTGCTGAGTGAAAAGAAATATCACAGTGAATAAACAATAAATCCAGTATTGCAGGCAGCAATGTTAGTATCAATACTCCAAATTTCCCATAATATATTGCTACTAATGTTAAACAGAAAAATCTCACAAGCAATTAAGCACATATATGCCCTGTGATAGGATCACTGGTAAAGTGGTCTGTGGCAGTTACATTTGTCCCAGATTCCTGTCATGTGTTTGAAACCTCCAGGAGAAAGTCTGCAGTGTAGCAGGCTTGAGTCTTGGCTTTTTGAAAAGCCGGTTTGGGACCTGGGGGTTGTGGGTGAGAGGAGAGGGAGGGCTCCACCCACGGCCACTCCAGGTTTTGGTTCTCGCAGCCTAGTAACAGGCTTGTTAGGGTTTCCACCTGAGAGTGGCCAATATAAGCCTAGTGTGTTTAGGGCTGATTGTCTCACCTGGGAGAGCAGACAGGGAGTTTGCTCAGAGACACTTGAAAACCTAACTGTGAGTGTTGTGCTGTGCCTTTGTTGCTGGTGAGGGCATTAGGCCCTGCCAGGTTCTGGTAGTGAGGGAACCACCTGTGAAGTTAGTGCCCCGACAGGGCTAGGATTTGTGTTTTGTTTTCTTTATGTTATTTCTGACATTGTACAATAAAGACTGGCGCCGACCAGCTTGTACTCGAATCCAGTCTGGCGTACTGTTTCCCAGCTGCTGTGTGTGTAAGGAAGGAGTCCTCTACCCAGGAGAGGGACCCCCTAACCTGACTGTGTCGCAGCCCATATGTGGAGCATGACATGTCCCCTCAATGACTAAATGCACATTCTACTACCAATTAGAATCTCCCTGCAACTAGTTTTCAATCAATGGCGTAACTAGGGGGTGGGGCGAGGCATGTGCCCTGGGCACCGGAAGACTGACGGGAGGGTGTCAGTGAATTCAGTCAGTGTTGTGCGGTCTGCACTACACAGTAGCGCCAGGTAACACACTCACTGACAATGAGTGTACTACCCAGCTGCAGTGTGTTTGTTTTAGCAGCCAATGAGAGTCAGACAGACTCTCATTGGCTGCTGCACCCAGGACAAGAGCCGGGCTGGAGCTCACTAATGAGCTCCGCCTTCCGGCTCCCTCAGTGGGTGAAGTGATGTCTTTCCCATAGTGCTGTGCAGAAGGACGGATGAGCGGATGGCGGCGGGAACAGGAGTGTAGATTCAGGTAAATATTCAGTTTTGTTTTGTGTGTGTCTTTGTGTTACATATGTAAGGGGCACTACTTGGACAGGGCCACTGTATATGGGGCACTACTGGCTGGGGACACTGTATAAAGGGGCACCACCGAGGGCACTGCATAGTGGGGACCACTACTGTGGGCATTGCATAGGGGGCACTGTATTAGGGGCACTCCTGGGGGCACTGTATAAGGGGCACTACTGGGAGCATTGTATAAGGGGCACTCCTGGGGGCACTGCATAAAGGGGACCACTACTGGGGTCACTGTATAAGGGGCACTACTGGGGTCACTGTATAAGGGGCACTACTGGGGGCACTGTATAAGGGTGCATTTCTGGGGGCACTGTATAAGGGTCACTACTGGGGGCACTGTATAATGGGCACTATATAAGGGGCACTACTGGGGGCACTGTATAAGGGACACAACTGGGGGCACTGTATAAAGGGGCACTACTGGGGGCACTACATAAAGGGGACCACTACTGGGAGCACTATATAAGGGGCACTATTGAGGGCACTACAACAGGGGGCATTGCATAATGTGCACTACTATAGGGGGAATTGCATAAGGGGCACTACTACAGGAGACATTCCATAAGGCGCACTGCTACTGGGGACATTGCATAAGGGGCACTACTACAGTGGGCATTGCAAGAGGGGCACTACTACTAGGGGCATAGCATAATGGGCATTATGGTGCATATGGAATGGAAAGGAATGTTCCTTGAGTGATGAGAAATGGTGGTGTGTCATGTTCACATGCCCCCATTTTTCAGTGGCCATGCCCCTTGTGTCAAGTAGCCACGCCCACTATTTTGCTGCACGCACATACTTGGGGGGGTGCTCCATTTTTAAACTTGCCCTGGGCTCCAAATACCCAAGTTACACCACTGTTTTCAATAGTAGGCAAGTATGCACTAATGCACACTGCCATGAGGATAATAGATAGTGGGTTCCGTTAGATGAAGATTTTTTTGTGGAATTTAAAGGGTAACTCTACCTAAAATAAATCTATGCTCTCCAATTAAATCTTAGCTACTTTAAATAATTGATTAACCCTTCATTTGCTTTTAGATAGAAAAGTAATCATACTGTACATTAAATGAGTTGTCCAGTTTGGCACAACTTCTGCTCATTAAGCCCACTGCAAATAAGGGCCATCAAGAGATCCAGTCCTGTTTTCCGTCCCTGACAACTGGCTCAGGACAACTCCTCCAGCCTTATGACAGCGATTCAGTGGGAATATGACTGGATGCTGGTTGAGTGCAGGCAACCTAAATAGTATCATGCAAACATCTGGTGTAATGCTTCCACTGAGTAGAAAGCTGAGTCTTCTCAATGTTTAGTTCCAAGTTTTCCATCACCCAAATATCCCCAATAACTATCACATTCAGACGTGTAGATGATCTATATAAAGAAGTACCTTCCCCCCAGAGTAGAATATGATTTTCAGTGTCACACAATAATGGCATTTAGAGGAGATAGCAGAGGACATTCTTGTACTATACACAAGAGTTATTCTCCAACTAAACGATAGTGTAAATGTATATTACATAGGCCTCCAAATAAACAGGGATACCATCTTATGTCTAGTCTTGGCTTTTTAAAGTTTCCTCATATTTTTTATTACATTTTAAGGAACACCACACTGCCAATTGTTCCCTCTCACCTTCCCTACAGCAAATAGAGCTGGTTCACGCAAATCTGAGCCTACTACATGACCTGAATGGAGTGGTGTCACTACGGGTGGTGACACCCAGTGCGGCACATAGAGATTATATGCGTGCATGAAAGGGGGCGTGGCCTCATACCAGCTAGGCCACACCCCTTGATGCCTCAGCACACTGGAAGTCATCCATCACCACTGCAGCGCAGCTCGGTCACAGCATCCATGGGTCTGACATAAAAATAGCAAAGCAGCTCTGCAATTTTGGTGTCATCCCTTTGGATGGTGTCACCAGGTACAGCCTGCATCCCCTACATTACCCTAGTGATGCCACTGTCATATTAGAAAGTAGATAGTATCTGCCGAGGAGGGTTGATATTTGTGAATCTGCTTATCAGTTACGTAGAGGATTTTTGATTAATGTTTTGGCTTACTTAAACGTTTAACATACTACTGATTAGACGAACATTTGATCTATTTATTAAGTTACTGTCTTTATGTAGCGCAGTGCTTATTACATATTACACAGTGCTTTACAAAGAATCTTTAGTCATTCGCATCAGTCCCTATCCCAGTGAAGCTTGCAATCTTTGTTCCCTACCACATGTACAAACACACATGGATTAATGTTTTGTCAGAAGCTAATTAACCTACCGGTATGTTTTTGGAATGTGCTAAGAAATCATAGTGTACAGAGAAAACCCACGCAACACACACAAAAGAACATGCAAACTCCACACGTATAGCACCTTGGTAGGAATCAAACCTAAGACCTCATTGCCGTGAGGCAGCAAGCTAACCATTGCATAACCGTGCTTTTTAGGGATGATGCATCATTGCATTTATGGCAGAAACTTGAAAACTTTAGATAACTTTTAACAAATATTGATCTTGGTTGTAAGGACCAAACATTGGGACACATTTTTATATTTCATAAAGTTGCTAAAGAAACCAGGAAAACTAAGCATTGAAGACCGATACAATAAACGTTCAAACACCTTATACTGTAGCTCCCTATCTAAGTACATAACTACATTTCAAGTTGTGTTATTTTTATACAATTTAGAGTGTTTTGGCTATTTTGTGTAATCCCAAAATAAATAAATTTGGTGTACGAACTATGAGTTATACAAAGGTTCATTTGACTCCACAATCATTCTGCATCAGTTTAACAATAACCTCACATGACTGCTCTGTAATGCTAATAGTGAGTGTGTGTGTCAGCATTAACTGCCCTGGCTTCTGCGGCTGTCTATACTGCCGATGGCGTTATGCTGAAACCGAAGATATGGTGCTTGTGCAGAGACAGTAGAGACTGGTCAGACCAGATCAACAAATCTTCAAACTATTTATGGAGGCTTCATCTAAACAGGTGTTAGGTGATTGGTCTTCCTGCAGTCACCTTGGTTTCTAACTTCTCTGCCTTGTTGGCAGTGCTCATAGTGAATACCTGTTGCCAGACCTGGATTATTACAAGACCTAGTTATCGTTTGTCCCCTTATTTGTGTATACATGTTGCCTGACCTGGATTGCCTTTAACCTTGCTATTGTGTTAACTCTGAGCGTACTGGATATTTATTGGGCTTTCTGGGCTATGTCTAACTTCCTGTTATTGGAGCTATCAAAGTATGGCTACATATCTACTTCCCAACACACAAACCCAGGTGTGGTTATCCTGAAGCCATCTGAACAAGTGAGAAGCTAACTTGATTTTTGGTTGCTTTCTACCTGTTACTATATCACTGTAACATACTGCACTGGTATTGGAATTCAGGATTACTCTAGTGTCCACGTGACAGTGTGATTCCCTATTTATCTCATCACATCATCACACTACTCCTTTCACAGGCAACTCTAAGTAGACAGGTCACTGCCACTCAATACACTCTCCTGAAATGCTTGACCTGTGGATTACTGCTTGTTTTTTTATCTTCTTCACATCTTCATGCTGTCCTGTCACCTATATAAAAGATACGCTAAAGTTTTAAAACTTTTCTGCTTTCTAAATTTTTGTGTGGAAATGTGCACAGTTCTCTGGCAGAAACTGTTATTTTATATGCAGTTTATTCTAGAACTACTATCTTGAGTACACCATAGAGCAGAATGTATTTACACTCTCATGCCAACTTAATTTATAGAATGTACAGTACAGTACATTACAAATACAGAACAAAATTAGATTTCCTACCTCCCAACCATAATGCTTTTGAAGGACTATCCCATGGTACTGCAATTTGTAGAAGTTGGGAGACATTGTGCTGACGCACTCTATGGAAGCAGAGGGCTCCACCACCACTTGCAGCTTAAAAAAATTATAGCTTGCTTTGAAAATAACTCCCAACGGAGGTGTGGCCAAGCCCACTTTCTGCTACCGAAATCTTGGGTGATATGAGATTGTAGCACTGGAAGTTTGCAACACAGTCATTTCACATGCAAAATTTGACTCATGTAAACGTGTACAACAATTTTGCTTATCTCTACATGCACTTCTGTTTCCCGGAGCATAATCACATACAGTACCTCCCACAAAATCAGTGCACTCATCTCCTGAAATGATATGGTTGCTCTGAGCATTTATTTAGCTACTGCTTCTATTCCTGCCCACCTTCGAACCGAATGCACATCGGTGAACAGGTAATGAATTTTAATAACAAACAATGCTCAGAGCCTAGTAAGGAGCCATACATTCAATTGCACCTAAAAAGGTATAACTAGCAGAGTTGCACTCATGAAACTTAATTTAGCATTGGATATACACATTGCACATGTACAGTAAAATGCAGCAACATTTAAGTGTCAGTAACTTTCACCTGTGGCCCGTGTGTCGGGAGAGGCATATCGGGACAGTGCAAGTGCAATTTGAGTACAGTAGAGGTGTGCAGACATAAGTGTACCATGATTCACTACGAATATGCAGCTTAGAGCCTAATGTCCTCCAGAGTCATCTCCTAGAATGTTGTATCTATTGAGACAGATATGTGCTGATTATGAGGACAGCATATTTATATATCTTAACCATATCAAAAAGTGTCATAAGTCTCTCCTAAAATAAGCCTGAACTGTATCCTGCTCAACCAGATAACAGAAGGAGCAACTTGTAACTGATTGGTAGGAGAATGGCAAAGCCTCTCTGTCTGGCTGTTCACATACTGATCCTTCAAGCTCTGTTTAATTTGATATCAGTGTCTGTGCTTTTTTTCTCTGGTACTATGTTGTGTCTTTTCCTTTACGTACATTCTGAGCGCATGTGCATCTACCTCTAATGATACACGCAACTCAAAATACACATATAAGGTTGCCATTTTGTATCCATATGTTCAGGCCTCAAAATTGTGGTTCACTCTAAATTAGGGGCTTGCTGTTCAAATGTTGCATTTCACTTGTAGTGAATAGAGAAGGCGAATGAAGTTTCTGGGAAAAAATAAATGAAGGTTCCTGGGATATTGCCGCGTTATGGTTATTTCATGTGGTTGAATGTCAAGACCTTTAACCACTGAATTTTTGCCTATTGCCGACAGTCGTCAATAGGCAATATCACGGCCGTTTTTGGGGCATGTCTCAGCCTATGACTTCAATCCTGTACGCAGATAAAGTGGTTCCGACATATCAGTTCAGACGGCAATTCTGCCCAATAATAGGACTACTGATATGACCAATTATTGAATGTTCTGCGGCGGTGGCTGTGTATGTGTACACAGTTGCTTGGATTTGAGATGGCCCCGGTGGGCGTTTCAGTACATTTCCTGCCGGCTACAGCATTAGCAAATTTTTGCACAGCAGATGAGTTACTTTAAAGCAGGGTTGATATGTCCTGTATACCACCATTTACTTTATTATTGTCATCATTTAATACGCTGGATATGTAATGATGGACACCTGGACCGACACAAATACTTTGGCAAATCTTTACTTCAAATAGATTTGGATAACACTACCATCCATTTATAAGGTTTATCAGCATCTTTGTTGAACTCTTCTGCAATTGAATTCAACTTTCGACTAATTTTTAGTGCATTACATAATAATAATGGTAATGACCAGTAGTAATGCACAGTATATATTTTAGAGATGAGCGGGTGCGATTCTCAGAGAACCGGACCCACCCGAACTTGCAGATCAGATCCAAGATGAGATCTGAGTCCGGCTCGGATTTTCCCGCTTGACTCAGATCTCATCCCGCTGTGTAGGATTCTCGCGGGTTTTTGATTGTATAAAAGTCCCTCCCGCACAGTGATCAGCACCATTTGCTTTTATGAGTCCCGGGCTGTCAGGGATGTGCTTCATCCAAGAGGGGTTGCTGTGTCCATCCAGGGGTTGCTATGTCCATCAAGGGCAGGGGCTTCTGTGTCTATCCAGAGGTTGCTATGTCCATCAAGGGCAGGGGCTTCTGTGTCTATCCAGGTTCTGATGTGTCCATCTCTGCTGTGTCCATCCAGGGGTTGCTGTTGCTGTGTCCATCCAGGGGTAGTGGCTGCTGTGTACATCCAGGGGCTGCTGTGTCCATCCAGGGGTTGTTGTTTCCATCTAGGGCAGGAGCTGCTGTGTCTATCCAGGGTCTGCTGTGTCCATCTGCTGTGTCCATCCAGGGGTTGCTGTTGCTGTGTCTATCCAGGGTCTGCTGTGTCCATCCAGGGATTGCTGTTGCTGTGTCCATCTAGGGCAGGGGCTGCTGTGTACATCCAGGGGTTTCTGACTGTGTCCATCCAGGGGCAGGGGCTGCAGGGGTGTATTCGTAAAAAATATTGACACTGTTAGTGGAAACGCAGTGTATTTGTAAAAAACATTGTCATCCTGTAAGTGGAAAATGCAGTCTATCCATAAAAAATATTCTCACACTGTAAGTGGAAAACGCAGTGTATTCGTAAAAAATATTGTCACACTGTAAGTGGAAAACAGTGTATTCGTAAAAAATATTGTCACACTGTAAGTGGAAAATGCAGTGTATTCGTAAAGTATATTGACACTGTTAGTGGAAGCACAGTGTATTCGTAAAAAATATTTTGACACTGTTAGTGGAAAACGCAGTGTATTTGTAAAAAATTACTGTGACACTGTAAGTGGAAAACGTAGTGTATTCGTAAAAAATATTGACAATGTAAGTGGAAACGCAATGTATTCTTAAAATATATTGTGACACTGTAAATGGAAAATGCAGTGTATTCCTAAAATATATTGTCACACTGTAAGTGGAAAACGCAGTGTATTTGTAAAAAATATTGTGACACTGTTAGGGGAAAACGTAGTGTATTCGTAAAAAATATTGACACTGTAAGTGGAAACGCAATGTATTCTTAAAATATATTGTGACACTGTAAATGGAAAATGCACTGTATTCCTAAAATATATTGTCACACTGTAAGTGGAAAACGCAGTGTATTTGTGAAAAAATGTTACACTTTTAGTGGAAAGTGCAGTGCATTTGTAAAAAATATTGACACTGTTAGTGGAAACACAGTGTATTTGTAAAAAATATTATCACACTGTAAATGGAAAACGCAGTGTGTTCATAAAAAATATTGTCACACTGTAAGTGGAAAACGCAGTGTATTCGTAAAAAATATTGTCACACTGTAAGTGGAAAACGAGGTGTATTCGTAAAAAATATTGTCACACTGTAAGTGGAAAACGTAGTGTATTCGTAAAAAATATTGACAATGTAAGTGGAAACGCAATGTATTCTTAAAATATATTGTGACACTGTAAATGGAAAATGCAGTGTATTCCTAAAATATATTGTCACACTGTAAGTGGAAAACGCAGTGTATTTGTAAAAAATATTGTGACACTGTTAGGGGAAAACGTAGTGTATTCGTAAAAAATATTGACACTGTAAGTGGAAACGCAATGTATTCTTAAAATATATTGTGACACTGTAAATGGAAAATGCACTGTATTCCTAAAATATATTGTCACACTGTAAGTGGAAAACGCAGTGTATTTGTGAAAAAATGTTACACTTTTAGTGGAAAGTGCAGTGCATTTGTAAAAAATATTGACACTGTTAGTGGAAACACAGTGTATTTGTAAAAAATATTATCACACTGTAAATGGAAAACGCAGTGTGTTCATAAAAAATATTGTCACACTGTAAGTGGAAAACGCAGTGTATTCGTAAAAAATATTGTCACACTGTAAGTGGAAAACGAGGTGTATTCATAAAAAACTATTGTCACACTGTTAGTATAAAAACGCAGTGTATTCGTAAAAAATATTGACACTGTTAGTGGACACGCAGTGTAATCATAAAAAATATTGTGACACTGTTAGTGGAAAACGCAGTGTATTCGTAAAAAATATTGTCACACTAAGTGGAAAACGCAGTGTATTTGTAAAAAATATTGTCACACTGTAAGTCGAAACAGCGTATTCATAAAAATATTGACACTTAGTGGAAACTCAGTGTATTCGTAAAAAAATTTGTCACACTAAGTGGAAAATGCAGTGTATTCGTAAAAAATATTGTCACACTGTAAGTGGAATACGCAGTGTATTCGTAAAAAAGACGCGCGTTTCACTCTGCTTCCTCAGTCAGATGCCGGCATCTGCTATTTTAGGCATTAAATATAACTATCTATCTATTTTCTATGGGCACTCTCATTGGAGTCTGGCCCTAGGAGGCTCCTGCACTATGTATATACGTATGCACATCAGGACCGTCTTTTGAGTCAGATCCAAAAGCAGATACTCATTACACTTATTCACATCCCTGGGATAGCTATACAGCACGCTCACATGTCATTCACTGATATACCATTATTATTAATGACATGCAGCAGCTGCTGATTAGACAGTATCCATATCAGGGAGTAGTCTAAACATTTTATCCTCTGTCTTTACTGCACTGTCTGCTAGTACCTGGGGCTAATCTTGAGGGAAGCTGAGGCAGGATCTGCATTTACAGACCTTAGCCATCTATTTACATATGAATATATTCTTGGATGGGGCCAATATCCCAAACCGATCAGTGTATATAGGACCTTTATTACGATCCACATTTATATATTATATTTTATATTATTTCTTATTTCTATGGTCTACATATACATATACACTTGCTGATCAAGAGCCTTCACAATACTAGTGATGTCTGCTGTATAATTTTCAGAACAGCCACTGTGCTATTATAAGGTAGTCCAGGTCATTTGACCTAAGGGAGATAATTTTATCACCACTGATAAACCATATATTTTCTGCAATATTTCACCTGACTTCACATTATTTAAGATATTATAATTAGCTTCATGTTTTGTGTGTTTTTTTGTATCGTCTATATGTATTAGTGTTTGTTCACTCCCTGTCTTGTACGTATATATCAGTACTGTTTCTGCCCCTTGGCAGTTTAATAACTTTTGGGTCTGAGTAGGCCTATACCTGCACATGTTATTTTAATATATAATTAATAAAAGTTACTTTTTATGGAACTGTGATAGTTATAATCTACAAGAGTGCCCCTAAAAAGAGAGTTTTCTTTCTTCTTTTTGTCTACATCCATCAGATGTTGTCATCTTCATCATCATCCCCATCAGTGTGTACATCCTCTTCTTCACACAATATTCATTTGTTTCACGCTGGAATCCACCTTTACAGGCGCCTCTGTATTTTTTTTACTTGATTTCTGATAAAGGTCTTCCTTGTGGAATTTGTAATTCATTTTGATGAACATCATCTTTTCCACATTTTGGGAAAGTAGTCTCAAAGGCCAATCACTGACAAGGTTCCCAGCTGTGCTGAAAACTCTTTCTGAGTACACACTGGAGGTTGGGCACCTCAAGTAAAGCAAAGCCAGTTTGTGCAAGGACCAAGGCCTCCAAATTACCTTTTTTTTCCTGCCAGTAGTCAAATGGACTGTCTGACATGCCTATTTGGATGCTGTCATTAAAACATTTTAAATAGTCCTTAACCATTCTTTGAATGGTGACCATATCAAATGGAGTCACGGTAGAGGTGTCAATAACTGTAGGCAATTCTGACCCGACCAGATGTCAAAACTTGGTTGTGTTGACTCATCTGCATCTCCAGTGGGTGTTTTGAAAGTTTAGTTTTTTTGTCAGCAGATGCACTTGCTGGAGAAACTGAAGGAGAAGCCATCGCTGCATCACGTGCCACTTGAGCTGACAATTTGCTTATCAACAACTGTTTACATCTCTTCAGATCTGTGTCTGTTGGGAAGAAGAAACAACGTCTTCATCCCTTCTGGGATGAAAATCCACTCCCAGCAGCAGGCATGGTGCTCAAGGATTCTCAAGAAAGAAACAATGTAAGACTTAAACCTTAAATCTGAAATATTACATTTGCACTGTTCTGCTTGTCCATCTGTGTTGGTTAAGTGGACAGTGGCTACAATGGCAGTTTGAAGGCCACTAACTAACTGTTTTTTTAATGTCCCTGTACAGGTTGGGGAAAAGTTTCAGGTGTAATCTTTGCAAAGGATTATTTAACAGTCAATTGTTTTGGAAAGCACTACTAGTGTGAGGTTCTGTTTTTGTTGTGGGCATGGGGTGGTAAAAGGAGCAGATACTGAAGCAGATTTAAAAATAAACGTGGAGTTTTTAATGAGTGGCATAAAAGACATGAATGTGGAAAACAAAAAGTCCGGGTATAGCACTAAAGTGCACTTGGGAAACTGTAGTGAAGCAATGGGAAAAAGTCCAGGTAGTGATAACAGAAGGTAGTCCAGTATTCCAGGGTTTGTGAGGCTGAAAAGAATTGCAGACTGAAATGAGTTGCAGACTGAAGTGAATTGCAGGCTGAAGTGAGTTGCAGGCTGAAGTGAATTGCAGGCTGAAAAATAATGTCCAGGGAAACTGCAAATGGAGGCAAGGTGCTGGGTAACAGCTGACACAGGTACTCAGGCAAGGGAGAGGCAAAGGAGGAGACAGGAGCCAGCGGAGCTGGAACAGGCAGGGTGAGGTAGGCTAGGTAATGATCCCAACAGACAGGTGAATGAGCACAGGAACTCTCTCTCTCAGCTCTCGCTGAGAAACACATTGCACTGGCAATGAGAGGAAGCTTGGCACTCCCTTAAATACCCAGTGTTGCACTGTGACAGGCCAGAGAGAGCATGTGACACACCAGGATAGGGCGACTAGGTCACATGACCTGATGGTGGCGCCCATGCCAGATGGGAACGGAAGCACCACCAAGCCTAACCAGACCAGAGTGACAGTATGCCCGCACAGGACTACGCGCAGCCAATGCACCCCGCCAGATACCAGCACCACCACCAGACGCCCCTCGCCATAGTGTCCTCACAGGTAATACCTGCTGGCTGGCATGCCAAGAAACCCTGGTCATAACAACTAGTAGTATTCCTGGTCCCCTTATGGGATGAAAATCCACTCCCAGCAGCAGCAGCAGGCTCAAGGATTCTTCTGGGGCAAGGACCGATGTGAATGAGTGAAATATTTTTTGTAAATGCCTCCCCTCCTCCCTCATAAATTTACTACCAATCAACCCTTCCTGTCCCTGTATTCAACTACATAAATACTCCAACTCCCTCAGGCCTCTCTTGAATAATAAAAACATTTGTTTCCTGATGTGCCATGTTGGAAGTTAAACTGCCACATGTGTGTGCCGCCCACTGCTGTGAGCTGTGATGTGGTCAAAATTGACTGGAAACGAGTGGAAATTAATATTATAGAGGTCAATAATACTGTATGAGCAAAAACAGGCCCAAATTATGTGATTTTAGTTGTATTTATGATTTGTTTAGAAAAATACAGATCCAAAATCAAAAACAAAACACGGAAGGGTGGTTTTGGCAAAACCAATCCAGATCCAAAACACGAGGAGAAACAGATCCAAAACCAAAACACGGGGTCGGCGCAAATCTCTAATATATTTCTGTGTGCATGTATGTGTGTGTGTATTATTATTCAAAACCTTTGTTTGCAAAGTATATTTTTTATTGGGAAAGAAGAAAATGTTTGGATACAGGTTTATTTCAAGCACATACAGTTGTCAAACAGTTATTACACAGGATCAGTTTTATATAGATACACTTCAAATAGAAAAAAAGTAAATAGAAAACTAAAGACATCAGATTATATAAGGTAGTAAAAAGCTATACCGTAGTTCTCTGCACTCACAAAAAATGTTTTGTTTAAAAGGGTATCAAATTTAATAATGGTATACTGTATGTGTAAAATGAACAAGATGTCAGATATGCTACTGTACTGCAACTTCATACTGTGGATGGGTGTCTATTGGCAAACATTCTTATTATGATCACTTCATGGACTGGACGACTGTTGATTTGAAGACAAAACCGCTGGTTATTCATTGTACACCTCTAAATAAAAGGTTTATGTGTTAGAAGTAAAATTATAGTGTTGGAACAAGAAGAGATTATGGTACCTTCTGTGGAAAATATAATGTGCATGGAATCTTGAATGCTGCATCTATTTTGCCATGACATTGTTCTAAGAGCAACTACCAATAGCAACAAAAGATATAAGCTTATATTACTTTGTCTATACTAGACAAATAAAAGCTGATATCTTATTGGTTTCTGTGGGTTACAAGGCATTATTGGTATTCCCATCATGTAATTAAATAAACCCCAGGGAGTCTATTTTACTCCATATCAATACAACTAAAATACAAATATCAATAAATAAATAACTTTAACTGTAACTGGTTTCCTCTGAGTGTAACTAAGTGTACTGTTAATAAAATAGACTTTCAGCAAGTATACCACAAAAACTGTCAATTACAATTTAAATATTGATTTTGCAATTAAAAAAAATTATTACTTTTTGTAGCGTTATACTGTTGAATTTGCTAATAAACTATTATAAGCTATTAAAATAAAGGAAAATGTAAAAATTAAATAAACAATATCCCCTTATATATTTAACTCTTACAAATCAGTCCACTTTGTTATGAAACTTTCTTACATTTTAAAATGTTTAACAGGATTGAGTCAATGAGGATGCTGGTAGCAAGACTATTTCATGCTTCTGGCATGTAAATAAAATAAATAAGACATAATTTATATAGATAAGAGAATTTATGGCATTTTCTAAATTCTGTACAAGTGATTCTTTCTTTGTTAAACTGACCACGCTATTGTGTATTGAACAATGACTGTCAATTATTATTTTTAATAAGCTTTATTTATAGGGCGCCACAAGTGGTCTGCAGTGCCGTTCCTCACTCACAAAATGCCTACTCATGCTATACAGCAAATGACTCCATTCAAACACTGATGAGACCTTGCAATCCAGCAGCTTGAAATCTCATCACAGGCTGATCTGGTAGTTTTTATAATCTGAAGACTATGGGACATATTTATCAATTATCGGGTTTTAGACCCCCAAAAATATAATTTGTTATCACTGCTATTCAAGTCAATAAAAAAAAGCACAAATGTGTCAAAATCACATTCAATGGACAGGGGCTCTAAAAGGAGCCTGTCTCTACAAAGTGTTAGAAGTGCCCTGTCAGGACCCCACAGTGCTACTGTGCATTTGCGTCCTGCTTACCACGCATGTGCTATTGCCAGGGAGGGTTCTATAGGAACGCTCTCCCAGTAACTTCTGCATTATGTAGCCCATAGAATACAGCAGCTATCACCATTTGAGTCTAGTCGTTTACAAGAAAGCCCAGAGTATGTGATGCTTCTAGAGACGGCTGATAGACTGATAAAGATAAAGAGAGCATGAGTTGAATAAGTGGAGCAACTGAACAGAAGCGATCAGAGCTAAAGGTGGGTACACACTATAACGATATATCTGCAGATTTATACACACTGAATGATCATCATCAGCATGCTGCAGCGTGACAGGCCGGCCTGGGGCGGGTATGGGGTGTGACCTAATCGCGGGACCTCGTGACCACGCCCCCTTTGGGGGAAAACCCCATGCGCGGCGCTGCACTGTTGGGAGGAGGGCGCTGTGTGCCCCTCAGCCCGGCGCACAGCCAATGGGGGGCGCGATCAGCGTGATCGCTCCCCCCCCTTTGGCATAGGAGACTGCTTCGGCTGCGGCTTTAACAGCCTCGGACAGTCTCCCAGTGCACTGGGCTGCTGTGACCCAAGAGGGATGGGGAGTGGTGCTGGACCCATGTAATTAGCGCCTGCTCATAGCTTCTCCCCCCTCTCGGCACCCCTGTGTATGGGTGATAGGCTGATCGTCCGTATTCACACTTACTGATGGACAGATATGTCTGCAGACATATCTGTTCATCTGCTGTGCAGCACAGCCAATACGATAAATGTGTGTGAACTACGTCATTCACAGACATATCGTCTGTACACACTGGCCGACAGGGGCATGACATATTGGCTGATCAATTGATCGGCCAATATATCGGCCAGTGTGTACCCAGCATAAGTTACTGTAAACATATCACAGATATAAGTCTGACAGACTGGCTATAAAGTAATCAACTATTTTGCTTAATGAGGGGTGAGAACACAGGAGAAGGAGCTCATCTGGAACATTTTGGACCTGATTCTGAGTTACCTGCAAAAGCGCATGCAGCTGCATCTATTGGTGCTTACCCATTTATGCAAATGCCTCTACAAACTCCTTCCCTTGTGTACATCCATGCGGCTGCATGTGCAAGTCTGAGACTCCCACCTTAGCGTTCATGTACACTGTAATACCGAATGGTGCTTCCTTATACACCACTATCAAAACTTCATCTGACCATGGCCTCCTATACCTGCATCAATGCATCTGTGACCGCTGCTGCCTGCATTGATACGACCACGGCACTCCCATAATGTGCTCACTGAAAGGACAATTTTTGTGTTCATTTCTAGTCACCTGACAGTCACCACCCAGGAAAGCCCTTGTCACATAATTGATTGGCTGCCGGTCCAAGCTGTCATTTGCTCATGGTCGGCACTGATTTCAAAATGCCAGGATTGAGGAAGGGTCCAGGGAAGGGAAGACCGCGGTCACCAGGGCAAAGCAAGGTGAGATGGGCGGTGTGCTGTGGTCTACTTAACCGCGGGACTGCCACAGAGAGGAGGGGGCCTCGCACTGAATCTGCACATGGGCCCTCACCTCTCTTAAAATGCCCCCACATTCCCCCCCTCTCTCTCAGCGATCCCCTCCACATTCCCCTCTCTTAGTGATCCCTTCCAAATGCCTCTCTCACACAACACATTCTCCTCTGCCTGTCAGTGACCCCACACACACACTTCCCTCTGCCTGTCGGTGATCCCCCCCTCATACATTCCCCACTGCTTGTCAGTAACCCTCCCACACACACACACTCCCCTCTGCCTGAAAGGTGACCCCTCCCCCACACACACACTCCCCTCTGCTTGTGAGTGACCCCCCTCCAACACACACACACACACACACACACACACAGTTTATGTAAACAAAAATGCACATGAAATATAAAGAGACACTCTTAACCAATAAAATTCCATCAAACATTAATTTTTAATAAAAAAAAAAATGGCTGCTACCTGAAAATAATCAAAATGGCTGCTACCTGAAAATAAACAAAATGGCTGCTGAGCCATATATATCTTAACAGGAAAAAACAAAAAATAAAAAATAAAATGCATACACAGTGCAAATCAACTTACTTGGCAAATTAAGGGCCCGCAAGCGGCCCAAAAGGTCAGGAGTCCGACGCTGGAGGTCTGACCAACGTCTCTCCAACTGCATGATTGTGCATCTGCAACCTATGCAGCGTAGCCTACGCCGCACCTCCGCATAGGCTTGCAGCTTTTTTTATTAGTTACAAATGGGGCCACAGGGACCAGCCGCCAGTCCATGACATTAGTCATGATCCGCAGCTCCCTGCAGGTGAAGCTTGCGGCTCTCATGATGGTAATGACAAATATTACAGTGTGCCTACTTTATATAAACTATGGTGCAATCTGATTGGCTGTCCCCACAAAAATGGTGGCTGAACACAGGACAGTGGTTATTGTTGTATTCTATTTCAACATAACTCCATCCGTACAGCATATGTCTTACCATGTGCCACAACTGGCATATGCCTGTGCAGCATTCCGTACACCCCCAACACTCCGCAGTTCCTCGTGAATGTGGCTGTAACTTGTAAGGGTGGTTTTATAGGCGTGTGTTGGTGATGGTTGGGCACATGTGCACTGCGTATGAATGGTGCTCAATTATCGTACGCACATGCTTATAAATAGTAACACTTGGCTTTTGGATTTTTGCAGTCACAGAGGAACAGTCCTGCTGTATGGCTGACTGCTTTCAGGAGATACACAATTTTCTGGACGAATTTGGAATCATCGAAAATCTTGATGATTACACACTTGCAGATGTGGGTGTTGAAAGTGTGCCTGTGCCAACACCAGATGTTCTTCCTCCACCTCCTACAAACACATCACCTCCAAATGTGTCTGCCCCATGGCAAGATGTGGCTTGTTCAGCTTCAGATGGCAGGATACAAGGTCAAATTATTTCTTGTGTGGTTACCGTTACCCTCATCCAAGAGGCACTACCCAGATTATATTTTGGGCATGACATTCCAGTTGAAGTTTGTGGAGAGATCTGGGTGGAAATAACCAAGACCATCAATCTTAAGCACTCCACTCAGTATGAGGTTTATTACCTTAGAAGAAGGTATGTTTTAAAAAAATGTGCTTTACATTTTAAAATGGTATATGAAAAATGGTAGTATTTAATGTAAAATAATACAAAGTATATTTTGAAATCCCAATGTTCAATATATAATTTGTGACATAGCAAGATGTTTTTTTAACAAAAATAATAACAAAAAATATTATTAGATGGAGTAACCTTTGCAGCCGACTTCGGAGAAAGATCAATTTACGGATCCAGCACCTAAATGGGCCAGGGTGTCCCCTCCCTGACATCTTGGCTTTGACCCAAAGAGATCTACAAATCAAGGGGTCCTTAGAATGTAGCTTATTGTCCGATGGCAATTTACTTCATCTGGTGCCTAGACAAGATGCTCAACATGCTTTGTCTGGTAAATATTTGCATACACCTGTCTCTGTATCTGTCTATTTATGTGTAAAGTCCAAAAACAAAATTTTACTTGTTCATTTTTAAAGGACCTGTCATGGATCAAAGGCAGCAGTCGGATGGGGGAGGGCACAACCTCCATCAACTGTGCCTCTCCCATCCACTACTGCCACCCTTGGCGAAGTCATCAATGGCCTTAGGGTGGCAGTGGAACACCAAGTTGCAGCCATTGAGGCAGTCCAGGCCAGCATGGTGGCGTAAACCTCCATTCTAAGGATAAGTAGCCAAGATGTAAGGGAGATGAAAGACCAAGTTACTGGCCCAAGACAAGGTGTGAGTGAGGTGGACTAGTGCCCTGCTCTGGCTAGAACGAGCTCCTAGCAGGGTACCCGAATTAGGAAATTGAGATCTCCGGAGTCGGCTGCAAAGAGTCAGCGCAAACATTGATGATCTTGGAATATTTCCCCCCCAGATTTTTCCACAAACTTTATGGAACTTTTTGCCCAAAGATGAGATCTGGTTAGTGCCTCTGGAGACCATACAAGTAATATTTTGACCTTGTATCTTGCCATCATATGTGGCAGACATATTTGGAGGTGATTTATGATTTGTAGGAGGTGAAGGAGAGACATTTGTTGATGGCACAAAAGTCCCATACCACATTTGCAAGTGTGAACCCATTCCAAATTCGTCCAGAAAATCGTGTATTTTACACTATTCATTTTTTGAGTTTCTGTATTGTTATTTTCTGATAATTTTTTTGTTTAAAACCTATAATTTTCCATCAAATTGATTGATAAAAAAAATAATAAACATTTTTTTACATTTCAAACAAAGTCTGTGAGTTGTATTTTTAATATGCATTTGAAATTTAAATTGAAAAAAAAAATAGGAGGGCCTCTACAGCTGCTATGGAACTACACATCCAAGCAAGGGCTGGCACAGTATTGCTATTAAGGCATGTATTTACTCTGGAATGGAATGCTGGGATGTGCAGTTCCACACCAGTATGAAGGGAGCACAATACAAAAAAAAATAGAGAGACAACTTTTCCAGAGTTTTAAATTTTACACTTTAATTACACAATTTGGAATATATTTGTATAAAAATAAACATGCTGTAAATTGTTAGGACAGTAAAATGTATTTGGCACCTTTAAACACATCACAATGATAAACAATAAGAGTAATTTGAAAAATAATTGGCTTGGGCAAAATAACACGTCTATACAGCAATCATTCAATGCAATGAGCAGCACCTGTTACTCTATTATGTATGTATGCAACCATCGGTACGGAAGAGAAGCATCGACTGCAAACGCATTGCTCACGGCATACCCTAGGCTACCCCAAGCACTGCGAGTGCTGCAGAGAGAAAAAGAGCCAGGTAATGTTTACAGTTACGATCCAGTTTATTTATGTAAGCCCATAAGTTGGTGTAAAAATGCCCAGCCACGCCTGTGCTAGTGCAAGCACACCCCGTTTACACAGACTTGCCCCAACCACCACCCACTGATGCCCCATTCTGTCACTCAAACTACCGCTCTGGAAGTATGCTTGAGAGCAATTGTTTTCTCATCGCAGTGGCGGGTTCATGCATGCACACTGCGACGCTTACGCATGCACAGTTCGAAACAATTACCCAGCTGCGTGCGATCACAGCTTAGCGAGTGGGTCTGAATCAGGCACCGAGTACACACACACACCATGGGTAAGCACTAGGAGGTGAGTAACGGACGATCCTAGGCTGCAACCTGACATGATGCAAGTGAGTCAACACAACCAAGTATTGACATCTGGTCGGGTCTAAAAGAATTGTCTACAATTAAAATAATGAGACCTCTACTGTGACTCCATCTGATGCGGTCACCATTCAAAGAATGGTTGAGGAATATTTTTAATGATAGCATCCAAATAGGCATGTCACACAGTACATTGGAGTACTAGTAGGAAAAATAGGCAATTTGGAGAACCTTGCACAAGCTGGCTCGGCTTTACTAGAGCTGCCCACCCTCAAGTGTGTACTCCGAAACAGTTTTCAGCACAGCCAGGAAACTTGTCAGCGATCAGCATAGGAGGCTACTTTCTCAAAATGTGAAAAAGATGATGTTCAGCAAAATGAACTACAAATCCTCGAGCAAGATCTTTACCGCCAATTGCATTCAAAAATTACAGAGGCACCTGTAATGGTGGTTTAAAGCACAGACAAATTAATATTGTGTGAAGAAAGATGATGAGGGTGAGGAATTGAATGATGATGGCGACAACATCTTGCCTCTGTAAAGCTAGTTTGTGCACATGGAGATCATTGCCAACAATGTCAGCTGCCCATTGGTAGCTTGTCTTCTGGGAGCCCAAACAAACCAATCACTTCATGATTGAGGATGTTGTTGATGAAGGTGTTGGTGGTGAAGATGGCAAGTACTTGGATCTAGCAAAGAGAAGGGAGCTAGCTGACACTGGACTGCTTGTTGGTACTTTTTTATCCAAAGTTTCTGAATTTTGAAAAAACTTTTTTGATGAACGCGCTGCAGATGACATATTAGGGTGGAGGTTTCTAGATGGTTAAGGGTCCTACCTCTACTTATTCTGGCTTTACAAAGGGTATAGATGGCTTGAAAATTGTTGTCCGGATTCCACACATAAAAAGTGGATTTTTTTGTCTTATGCCCAGACATGACAATGGGCTATTCCTTATCATGGACAACAACTATTTCTTCCACTGGTGCCTGATTTACACAAACAACATCCTCATCAACAACATCATCATCAACATCCTCATCATCAACATCCTTATTAGCATCGGCTACACAAATATCCTCCTCATCCTGGTGCACTTCCACAGAAGCATCCCCGATGTCAGCATGTACACTTGTGCTGAAATCATCATAAGAGGCAGAATCACCAGTCATAAATAAAGGCCTTGGCCTTAGCATTTCCTTGCCACTTTGTGTGGTGCAAGGCATATTGCCAATTTTATGTCTCTCTGCAACTATCTTTCCCTTTGGTGATTTTTCTTTACCACTGTAAACGATTGGTTCTTTGATTTTAGATGCCCTGACTTAAGCCCTATATGCCCTTGGGCATTGGCTTTAGTAGATGATGTAGACGGACTAGTATCGTCATGACTGGTGGCACTGGCAGTGGCTCCTGCTCTCAACTGATCGTTCTCCATATCAACAAACATGAATGAAGTTGGGTACAGCACACACAGCAATTTGAACCAACTTTAAATATTACACTGTGGTATCAATGACTTACAGTGTCACAATATTATTTATGAATATGAAAAGAATAACACACTGCGGTACCACTTACAGTGTCACAAGATTTTTTATGAGTAAAACACTGCACTACCACTTACAGTGTCACAATATTATTTATGAATAAGAAAAGAATAACACGCTGTGCTCCAACTTATAGTCAGGGGCTGGCTGGCGAATTTTAGCCCGGGGTGCAAGAACACAGCACCAGCCTATGAGCAGTGATTCAACCTTCATCCTCTCCCTACCCTAACTTTAACCATCACTCCCCAGTACATAAACCTAACCTCCCCCCTAGTGCCTAAACCTAACCTCCCCACCCCTCACCCTAAACCTAACCCTCACCCCTTAGTGCCTAACCCTAATCCCTCCTAGTTCCTAATCATAACCCTTAACCCTCCCCTAACCCCGCTACTTACCTTTGGGATGCTGGTGGCCGGGATGAACGCGCTGTGATTCTGGCGGGTGTCGGGATCCGGCACTGGTACAGGTACAGTTAGGGAGTGGTCAGAATAAATGAGATGGGTAGTCTGATTAAGGCACAAATATTGGGAGGTATCAGAGGCACATATATGAGGAAGGGGCAGAGGAAAGATTATTAAGAGCACAGCAGCATAAAAGGAGGGGGCAGAGGCACAGATATGGGGAGGGGCAGAGGCAGAATTGGTAAAGAGGAAGTACCTCTGTGTATGGCAGACATTGCAATCTTCTGTGCAGTGCATGTACACTTTGCCTCGTCATTGGGAGCAGGAGAAGAGAGCTGACAGTTGTAGAGGCAGATATAAGAACACAGAAGCTTATCAGGAGGGGATAGAGAAGAGGGACGAGCATGTGAGAAGGGGACCATAGGCTCTTAACTTCCCATAATCTGGTGGTGGGGTTGCGGGACACGGAGAGGGCATGGCCTGCAATTTTGGGACAGAGCCTCGGAAGCCCTGGCCAGGCTGCTGCTGTAACAGGAGTCTGCAGCACTGATCCAGAATGTCCAGGAGGGTCCTCCCCCTTAGTAATGAAGTCACAGCCACTTATGCCAAAGGACTGGCCCTGCTTGTGTATGTGTTATGTAGCGTACGGCTGCATTCAGCTGGCGGCCCCCTATGGCTTAAATTCTGCCGGTCCGGGGGGCAAATGGCACCCTGCCCCCGGCCCAGTCCTCCAGTGCTTATAGGGTCACAATACCTGGATGATAAAATGTGATCTGGCCGACAGTGTCACCAAACAATAATAGCGTAGCTAGCACACACAAAGAAACCTGAAAAAAAAAATATTTTTTATTTTTTGTGGAATGATAATTTTATTTAGCTTTGATTTCTGTTTACACTGGGAAAGAGCAACCCTGGACGAGACAGCAGCCCCTTGATGAACAAAACAGCACTCCATTATGGACAACAAAGCACCCCTGTTGACTGCGGATGGACCACCTGCAGAGTCACAAATACGTGGACGATAAACTGCGGTCTGGCTGGCAGTGTTATCAAACAATATTTTTTTTTACACTGGGGAAGAGCACTCCTGGACAAGGCAGCAGCCTCTTGATGAACAACACAGCACCCCTTTATGGACAACAAAGCACCCCTGCAGAGTGTAAATTGACCACCTGCAGAGTCACAAATACATGGATGATAAACTGCGATCTGGCAGCAGTGTCACCAAACAATAATAACATACCTAGCGCACAAAAAAATAAATTAAAAAAAGATCTTTTATTTTTTATTTTTTTGTGGAATGATAATTATTAATTTTTAGTTTTTTTACACTGGTGAAGAGCACCCCTGAATTGACAGAGCACCCCTGAACAATACAGCACCCCTTTATTAACTGCAGTCCTAGCCCCTTGATTGACAGGAAAACAGTGACACAGCAGCACCCTCCACTTTATGCACTGCAGCGTCAGCCCGACAACACTGCACCCTTGAACAACAGAGAAGAACAGAGCCCCTTGATTGACAGGACAACAGTGGCACAGCAGCACCCTCCACTTTATGTACTGCAGCGTCAGCCTGACAACACTGCACCCTTGAACAACAGAGAAGAACAGAGCACGTCTGTTCTGTACACTCTCCACAGCTGGAGTGAAAATGGCGCCGATCACCGGGACCTTTATAGAATCCAAAACCCGTGAGAATCCGACAGCGGGAGAATGACATTTTTCCTCATTTGGATTTCGAGTTAGGCGGGAAAACCAGAGCCGCACTGGGATCCTACTCGGATCACCTATGTATTCAGGTGGGTCCGAATCTAGGAGAACCGGACCCACTTATCTCTAATTATTGTCCCCAATAATTAGAAATGAGCAGTCCAGTTTTACTGAAAACCAACCACACCCGGACTTTGGGGTTCTGAGTCAAACTCGAGTCTTCTTGCCAGTATTATAGGTACAGTATATACACTAGATATGGATTATTTGAACTGCGTGTGCCTTGTTAGCAGCTCTGATGGTTCTAAAAATAATGTTAGTATTGAAGTATATAGAACGCTTTTGTGTAAAGTGTGTATAATTATGGTGTGGGGATGAATGAATGGAGATGGGATGTACAGGGAATGTATTAGGAGGAAATGGGTATATGTATAATGGGAGGGGTAGATGTGCACTGAGATATTTAGGTGAAGATTGGGATAGAGCATACAAATTGTATAGATAAAGATAATAGAGAGAATATATAGGTGAAATACAATAAAATAAAAATAAGTGGAACTAAAAATAAATAAAAATAATAATAATAAAAATAATAAAATTAATAAAAATAAAATAAAAAATAAAAAATGCTGGGTTAAAATGAAAAAATAAAAATAATAAAGTGGATTTTTATTTGCACTGAAAACACCAATTGGCCAGGTAGGTTTATAGCTCCTCAGTGAGTCTGTTCCAGGAACTGAGTGCTGGGGATGGGACACTGGCATGCAGAGTCTGTGTGCTATAGTAAGGATGCAGCAGGTTACCTAACTGTCCCTGCCCTACCTTGAGTCCTTTGGCAGTGGTTCCCTCTGTTTGTTGCTGGTTCTTCTGTTCCCGCACTGGGATGATCTTCTTTCCCCCTGCAATGTTGTCCGCCAAACCGGAAGTCTTGAGATGGCACTTCCGGGTTGCGTGGTATTGAGGCTCCCAGGCATCTAATGCGTTTCATGCATTCAAACACTTTGTCAAGGATACTTAGTTGTTGTAAATGGATTATATTTATAGTCAATGTAAAAGAAACTTTATCAGTAAAAACGGAAGATCTAGACAGGAAGTGTCATTGATTTGGGCGGCAGGCACATGGTTGTGCTTCGTGGTGTTCAGTCAAAATTTGTGAAAAGAAAATTAATAATGGAAAATTAATAAAAGTAAATAAATAAATAAAAATAGAGATAAAAAGGTAATGGATATTGGGTTAAAAGAGAAGTTGAAAATAGGATAAGAAGAAAAAAGGTTTTAGGGAGAAGTTTTTTTATGGTATATATTTGTGTGTGTAATGGTTAATAATTAATGGTTATGGTTAATAATTTATAAGAATACATTTAGTTCAATGTCAGTATTCATTCCTCTGGTTTTAGGGTTTTTAGTTTGTATATCCATTTGGTTTCTATTTTCTTTAGTTCTGTGACTAATCCCCTCCATCCAGTTGGGGATTATTTTTTGAATTGCACAGAATTTGAGCTCTTGTGGATTTCTGTCATGTTTTTCACTGAAATGTTGTGATATGCTGTATCTTGTGAGTCCTCTTTTATACTGTACAGTATATGTGTTCAGCGATTCTTGTTTTTATTTTCCTCTTTGTTTGACCCACATACTGTATGCCGCATGGGCACTCTAACAGGTAAACAGCGCCTTCTGTTTCACATGTTAATTTTTGTTTTATTCTGTATTCTTTGTCTGTTTGCTTGGACCGGAATGTTGTTTTTGGTTTAGTTGACTTAATCCTTGTATTTTTGCATCCTTCACATTTCAAGCAGAAATGAAAGCCTTTTGATTCTTCTGTAGTCCTGATTTTTTTTTCTGTGGGAAGAAAGCTGTGTGTTAGTTCTTGTTTCAGCGTTTTTGCCTGTCTGTTTATAATTCTCGGTTTCTTTGGAATTATTGGTTTCATTATAGTTTCTATCTGGTTATGATTGGAATTAAATTGTGTAATAAATGCTGGACATAGTTCTTCTTTGTCGGTTTTCTTTGTGTACTTTAGGATTTCATTTCTATTGAGGTTCCTTACATTTTCTATTGCAGTGTTAAGGGTTCTCTCTTTGTATCCTTTCTTTATCAATTTGTGTTTTATTTCTTGACTTTGTTCTTGGAAAGTTTATTCTTTTGTGCAAATTCTTTTGATTCTTTGATGTTGGGTGCCAGGGATATTATTGACCCACTTTCTATGATGGTTACTGTTTTATGGCAGAATGTTATTGCCATTGTCTTCTTTAGTATGGGTCTTTGTTATAATTTGGTTATTTTCAAATGTGGATCTCTAAATCTAAAAAGATGACTTTTGTTTTACTGGTAACAGTGGTGAATTCCAGACCTACGGTATTGTTATTTATATATCCTGTAAATTTTCCCAGTTCTTCTTCTGAACCATTCCACACAAAGAAGACATCATCGATGTAGCGATGCCAGCATATTAAGTTTTTCAAGATATAGTAGCTTTGTAATTTCTTTTTATTTTATATGGTTGGGGTTCCGAATGAGTTTTCCATTTGGATGTTCTTTTCATGTGAATTGTTTTTTTGTAGTGATGAATTTTCTATAATGTCTCTTTGAAATTTTCTTTGTTTTTGTCGTATGATGTTTTCTTCTATTTTCTCAATTTTTTCATTGGTCATTTTCATGAGATTTGTGTAATCTTCCATATTGTGTAATGGTTCAAACTTCTTTTCTGTTGTTTTGATATCTGTGTTGATTAGTTCTAAAGATGATTTTCATTTTCCATTATTAATTTTCTTTTCACAAATTTTGACTGAACACCATGAAGCATCACCATGTGCCTGCCACCCAAATAAATGACGCTTCCTGTCTAGATCTTCTGTTTTTACTAATAAAGTTTTTTTACCTTGACTATAAATATAGTCCATCCACAACAACTAAGTATCCTAGACAAAGTGTTTGAATGCATGAAATGTGTTGGTTACCTTGGAGCCGCAATACCATGCCACCCAGAAGTGCCATCTTTCAGACTTCCGATTTGGCGGACAACATTGCAGGGGGAAAGAAGATCATCCCAGTGTGGGAACAGAGGAACCGGCAACAAACAGAGGGAACCACTGCTAAAGAACTCAAGGTAGGACAGGGACAGTTAGGTAACCTGCTGCGTCCTTACTATAGCGCATGGACTCTGCATGCCAGTGTCCCATCCCCAGCACTCGGCTCCTGGAACACACTCACTAAAGAGCTTTAAACATACCATACAATTGGTGTTTTCAGTACAAATAAACATCCACTTTATTATTTTTATTTTTGTTATTTTCATTTTAACCCAGCATTTTTTATTTTTTATTTTGTTTTTATTATTTTGTTTTAGTAATCTTATTATTTTTATTATTTTTATTTATTTTTAGTTCCACTTTTATTTTTATTTTATTTTATTTCACCTATATACTTTCTCTAATATCCTTTATCTATACAATTTGTTTGCTCTATCCCAATCTTAACCTAAATATCTCCCATTATACATATACCCATTTCCTCCTAATACATTCCCTGTACATCCCATCTCCACTCATTCATCCCCACACCATAGTCATACACATTTTACAGTATATACTCTGTTGGAGATGGCTATTCTTGCCTTTTACTGCCATGCACATTATTTATACAAGAGAGTAGTAAAGAAAAGCATGCACAGCAAAATGTTCTGACTGTGTACCCATGCAACAATCTGTGCTGAACTCTGGACCCCTGTGAGCTTTTCTGTATATCAGACATTTTCAAATGAACAGAGTAAAACATTTTGTGACCCCCAATAAATGAGAGAGCTAGCGCAGCCTCACACAGCTGTTTAGGTGTATTGTAATAATGACTATCTTCACAAGCTATGTGAACATAGTAAGGAAAAAAAGAGGGTACAGCCTATTTTATTCACTTGTCTGAGCTATGAACCACAAAAAAAATCACAGGCAACAAATATTTGTTTTGTTTTACATGTACAGTGGAACAAAGTGTAATTATGAGTTCTATGTCATTTGCGGATGAGCTCCTTATGACCGAAAGGCACATTGGGGGCGTGCAAGTGTAAGTTATTTACAGTAAGCAAATAGAAATGTATAAAATGTATAAAAAGTAGCTCTTCTCTAAAATAAGAAACCACAACCAGGATGATAGCCTGGTCCTGTTACATATAAAGCAAGGCAACACATAGCATTGTTTACACCCCTACAACCTGGGCTGGTCACAATATGGCATGAACCAGTGGTACCAGCTACAGTCAGGTCTGCATAGGCAAATAAAGTGCAGACCCCCACAGGACAAACTAGCCCTGTGCTGAATAGCACTGAGGGTCTCATGCTGGCACTACTTGGGCTGTGGGTCATTGTTTAAACTGAAGAAATCATTCTGTACTATTGTTGTGGGGGCAAGTCAAGTTAGCCGGGGGGGGGGAGAATGCAGTCGGCATTCTGAGGCAGCCCGACATATGCTGGGTACCATTACTAATATAAAGGAAGCAGGAGGATAGGATACATCACTGCTTCTCTCCAGCTGAGTAGCCCAGGCACCTCTGTTTGGCTGGTGTCAGTGAAAGGCATGGAGTTGACAGGGAGGAGGCAGGAAGACAGCAGTCACTGCTTTCCTTTTTACTGTAAGGTGGGAGCATTTCCATGCTGGAGGGTATGCTTGCTAAGATTGAAAAGAAGGCTGAACAATGTCTCTAGGTTGACCTTGGCTTCCTCCATATCGAAAGTTTTTCCTTATGTGGTTGGGAAAGGAGTTGAAACTTTACATCTAGTACTTTCTAAAGAGACAGGAGTCAAACAGCAGATGGGAATAAAGCAACTGGCAAGAGGCCAGCAATCCATGGCATCAGGGAGAAATATAAGACAGCCTTTGAGGAGCAGCAGTAGACAATTAGCAGGATCCAAGCACCAGACCAAGGTGAACTATGAAGCTGCAGAGCTCACTGTGTTTCAAAGGCTGACTGGATTCAGAAAGGATCAGCAGGGCTGTCAAGCTGCTGAGCAAGCTACTCCATTTGGTAAGTTTAAACCATTATTTTATATTTTTCAAAGGGATCAATAAACGTGGCACAAAATGATAACTCAGTAGAGGGATTTTGGCTTTTCGTAAGCAACAGGCATCTACTTTTGTTAATGCTAACTCTAGAGATGAAAAAACATATGCCCATAAAGGAGAATGTGAATATTTTCAAATGAAACAGGAGGTGAATTTTGAAGCTAGCATTGCTTTACTATTTATCTCTGCATCTAAAGGACACATGGCCTTATTCAGAGATGTATGCTAATGCAACCACAGTTGCGATTTCACAAATTGCGAAAATATGCTAATGTTTCCAAAGCTTACGCGAGCATAGGGACGCTCACTGCTGCCTTCTCCTATGCATCCGACGTCATGCACCAGCGTAAACTTTGGTTTAATTGACACAGATTGGGCAGCCATACAGCATATGCTGCAAGTCTGACCTGTCTGAAACACAGCGTCTCCTGACATGCAGAGAGCTCTCATGCTGCAAAAGGCTAATTTATGTACACCCATGAAACCGCATTTAAATGGTCAGACATGCCTGCATTTGCCTAGCCACTCCCTGTTACCTGTCCTAAACGCTTACTACCTGTCACTCACTTTGTAATTGCCTCCTCTGTACGAGTGTAGTCACAAAACAATCGCTGCGCAATTCTAAACAATCGCTAGATCTGCATGGTTATCAGTATTGCATACATCTCTGAATCAGGCCCACAGTTTGTAAGGTGACAGCAGGGGCGTATTTTTAATGGGTGCAGGATGTGTCATGCACACGGGCCCCTGGGTCCATGGGGGCCCACACTGCACACTATGCACCCATATTTAATTATACTTACCATTCCGCAGATTCCAGTGTCCTGCTCTGTGGCTCCGGACCGGCGTTGCAGAGCAGCAAAAAATCACAGAGAAAATGGCGGGGACCATTTTCCCTGTGACTCGCGCATGCGCATAAAAGATGTCCCCGGGAAAAAGGAGCGGGCACCATTTTCCCAGAGACCCGCGCATGCGCAGTAGATTCTGGCATGAAGCCGGATTCTACTGTGTTGACAGAGAGGAGGGGGCCCAAACGGAAGCTGCACACGGGCCCCTCCTCTCTTAAAATGCCCCTGTGTGAGCATATGGATAAATTATCTTTATCGCCAAACATCAACTATTGACAATGTAAATTTGATGAGGTCAATCTGAAGCCAATATCTGAATAAATGTATTAATTGGAGAAATTAATCTTTTATGCTTCAGGAGAAATAGACCTTAATTTGCTCTGTCGGTCATGATTCTGGAGTCATATTATGATACCTTCAACTGGTATTGTGGATAAATCAAGTAGTTATTTTGGTGAGCAGAGTACAGTGAAGTGGTACCATCTTGAGAGGAGGTGCATTCTGGGCTTATAATGAAGGGCACTGTAAATGGCTTAGTAACAGTAGATACAAACAGGAATGCGTAAATTGCACAGGGAGCCATAGCAGTGTTAAGTGTTTTCACCGGCCAAGTGGAACATTGTAGTCAGCAACAAACATTTCTTGGAAGACTCAGATACCAGTGATATTAGCGCAGTGTTCCCTTGGCTGCAGCTATATCCAGTGTGACAGGAGGCAATATTAATTGAAAATGGCTCCTTGGAAGGTTTGTTCCCCCTCTATATTCCCTCTATGACTGTACTAGATGGTAAGTTGGTGAGTAATCTTATAGTAGCAAATGAAAATATGAAAATAACAAAGGATATCATTTTAAACAACTGTTATTACTGTAGGTAGGATATTCGGTCCTTTTGACTTCCACCTATTTAAAGAAATTACATTTTTAGCATTAAGTTTAATTCCCCCCAAAGATTCAGGATCTAGTTTAATATTTAATTCACCATTACAGGAAGGTTTTGCACTAAAATTAATAAAAATGGTGCGTTGTCTCTTAGGGCTCTATTCATCATCACTTAATTTCTACAAAAGTAGGTTAAAATTAAGAGTTTCACCTATTTTTGTAGAAATTAAGTGCCGGGGTAATTCATCATTATTGAAACGCAGAAAATATCACTGATATCTCCTGGTTAAAATTCTCCCCTGATAATTTCCACAGTCCCCATACTATAGTATGGGGATGTGGAAATCATTAAATTCATCAAGCATTTTTTTGGGAACTTAACATAGATACTGTATGCCATCCTGAGATGGCGTACAGCATCCGATACAGCAGAGGGATCTGAAAAGACGCTCCCTACCTCTTCCCCGAGCTCTCCTCCTGTGAGAGGGCACAGCAGTAATGGCGGGGGACCTACATGGCGGGGCTGCATGATCTTAGTGGGGGTTACAGACTCCCGCAGCAGCAACAGTCCTGCGTTGGCGGGGGTCAGGTGACAGTCAGCGAGGATAGCCGTGGGCGAGCGCGTGGGGGGGGGGGCGAGGAGGCGAGCAGGTGGTGTAGGGGGGGGTGAGGTGGGGCTGGACTGGGTGGTGAAAAGAGATATACTACATAGAGTACATGTTGTAATTATTATCCAGAAGATTTTGTGGGCCCCAAGTGCAAGATAATAACATGTTTTAGGAGAAATAAATTGAGCATTCCTTTAGAAAGTAAAGTCTTAGGCCAACAAATGTTATCATTTACTTAATAAAACTACATTTAGGGCCCTATTTACTACAATACACTTTTGAAATGCAGTTGTAGTATAATATTTTCACTTCAATTCGCATTGCGAATTTAGGCAATATGACAGGAATTTGTCACAAATCCCTTGCAGGTACAGAGCTTGCAATAAAGCTCTGTCCCTGTGAATCCCCTCCGCAGCCCTCTCATTGTATTTTTCGCAAAAAACACAGTGAGAAGCTGTTCGCGCATGTGCCGCCGACTCACCAATAAACTATTTTTTTCCCAGTGATTAGCTTGTGGTCTATTCAGAGCAGAGTAGGAGTCAGGGGACAGGGGGGGATGCCCTGATAACACCATCTGAAGATGGCGTTATTATCACAGGGCTTTCCCACTTATTTTTTTACAATATATTTTTAGTAAATCTCAGGCAGATCACATTTCCCATTACAAGTATGGGAAATGTAATCTGCATACTAAAAAGGAGGAAGCCGCTGATGCGAAAAGAGTCAGATAAATGCGTTACGGAATCACCAGCCCTACACCACACTAACCGCCAGCCGAAGAGTTGTCCTATACCATGGAGACCTGCGCAATACACCCTCTGGATATAGTTGTGTACTGGGAACAGTGGCAGCAGCTGGGAGGAGAACCGCGCTTACATGGAGAAACACGGAGGACTGCATTCTCGGATCTGAGATTGCTTACTAGCCCCATATGCTGGGGATGGATCACTGAAGGGCAGTAAGTTTACTGGGGCATTGATGAGACAAATAATTTGTTACATAGTAACAGCATTGAATACAATCTTTCTGAATTGTTGCTACTATTGCTACAATCTAACTAAAAGCTAACTAACCAAAAGCTAACTGCCTTTTACACTTATAAGTGACTGCTGAATCTGCCTGTGCAACATATGGCTTTATTGACATCATTATTGTGCAAGTTAACTAACTTATGAGGACTGATTAATCTGCTTATGCACCATAAGGCTTTACTAACACCGCTATTGTTGAAAGCTATCTAACAAACAAGGGCAAGATTTTGAATTTAAGGGTAGGGTATATGTTTAGACTACGGGCAAGGATGCCATTGCAAGATAAGGATGGCAAATTGATTTGATAGTCTGGGTTTGAATTTTTTGGCTGAATTTAATGGTTTGGCATTTTGGCAAGGTGAGTTTATTTACAATATAGAGTCATTTGTTTACAGATTTGCTTTTAGCAGGTTCTCGAGGCAGAATGGGAATAGGTGGTTGCATGTGATTACTTGGAAAGAGGGACTCAGGAGTTGAAGGCTGCATTGAATAACTATAATATGGGTCTTATCAATGCCATGATTAACAAGTTGACATCTTCCAATGAGATATTCTCTTTAAGGGCAATGATATTATTCTTTAATTTCAAGATATTATGTGGTACATTCTGGGAGTCACTAATTGTTTAGCTAATGCTTTCTCTCATTCACAGATGCAGAGCTATTTGGAGCTAGATCATCAAACAGACTAGGAAGTGACGGCTTGCCTCTGAAACTTCAGAATGTAATAAGGGAGTAATTCCATATTTTCCATTGTAGTGCCAATTCCTACTGTACTTGGGAGTTTTAGGGGTTAGCATGAATGGGGGCTGCTTAGAATGATCAAAGACATTGGCTGGTATGGTTTATTTTTGTAAATTCTTTTATTTGAAATATCTAATCATCTTTTGATTAGGCAATCGTTATTTGGTTATAACTAGGGATGAGCGGGTTTGGTTCTTAGAGAACCGAGGGCCTGATTCAAAGCCGGACGCTCTGACCAGAGTGCTCACTCTGAATCAGTGCCCTCCTACCTAAAAATGGAGCGGCCTCTTGGACGCTCGCATAGCCGTGGGTTACCACCCACAGCTTAAGCGAGCGTCCATGATGATGGTCGCGATGGTCAAGACCATCGTGACCATCGGGCTTGCGACGAGACCCTGCGGTAGGGTCTCGCTGCTGCAAGCCCAGGAGTGATTTTGGCTCTATCAGAGCCAAAATCACTCCCACTGACATCACTACTGATATCAGTGGGGCCGGACCCAGACGATAGGCGTTCCCATGGGAACGCCTCTGTCTGGCAGCCACGCCCCCGGCACGCCCACCAAAGGGGGCGTGCTGTCAGTCACCATCGACAGCACGCCCCCTTTGGTGCGAGACCCGGAGCGACAGCTTGGCTGTCGCTCGCCTACGTCGTGCGCATGCGCATTAGGGCACCATCGACCTGCTTGCGAGCATCCTACGCTCGCGAGCGGGTCTGAATTAGGCCCCGAGCCCACCCGAATTTTGCAGATCCGAGTCGGATCCAACCAGGCTCGGAGTTTCCCGCCTGACTCGGATCTCGAAACCGAGGCAAGACCATAGAGTCGGAAATCTCTTTGTTCGCGAACTTACATCTCTATGATCAATGTAGTATATAGGGATCACATGGGGGACGCCATTTCACTCTGGCTGTGGAGACTGAACAGGGAGGGTGGGTAGTGTGCGGCTGGGAGAGTGGTGCTGTGCTGTCTGCTGTGTCCTGGGCTGGTGCACTGCTGATCCATTCTGGGCTGGTGCTGCTGAGTGCTGATCCATTCTGGGCTGGTGCTCTGCTGTCTGCTGTGTCCTGGGGTGCTGCAGTGCTGATCCATTCTGGACTGGTGCTCTGCTGTCTGCTGTGTCCATCTGGGCTGGTGCAGAATACATCTGGGCTGGTGCTGTGTCCATCTGGGCCCAAGTTCTGGACTCCCAAAAAATATATATATATATATTGTAAAAAAAAATTAAATAAAAGTGTCTGTTAGTGTAATATTTTTCTGTGTGTGTTAGGCTTAACCACACAAGATCCAGCCAGCAACGCAAATTGCAACCTAGTGCTGCCCGACGCCAGTCGTGATAAATCGGTGCTCTGGGCCCAAGTTCTGGAGCTGAAAAAAATAAAAATCAATTGTCTTTTTTCTGTCTAATATTTTTGTGTGTGCGTACGACTGCATTTTTGTAACCACACCTTGGCTACACTATTGGTGCTTGAGACACTGCTTCAAGACCACAGAAAATATGGAGGGCTATCACATGACAGGAGAGCAAGGCCAAGAACCACATGTTGTAGCTGCCGCCAGCAGTGCAAGGCTGTCAACTTCCTCATCCTCTATGAAGGCCCATGCCCCAGGGCTTAAGTCACGCCATCGATATGGTAAAGCAAGTTTTACTGAAGTTAAGAAAACATTTTTTAAAGGATATTTGCCTTTAGATAAACAAAAAATTGGTAATTTGCCAATCACTACACGAAGTGGCAAGTAAAGGATAAGGCCTTGGCCTTTCTTTATGAAGATTGCTGATTCCGATAGCCCTTCTGCTTGTAGTAGTAGTGGTGGTGGTCCAATTAAAATGTGAAAGTTGTTATGACAGCTCCGGAAAATCCAACTGTGTGCCCTGAGAAATCGAAATCACAAATCCCTGAGGAGAGTGTGTCTGTGGTTGCCATGTGTGAGCCAGACCTAAATACTAGTGTACTGGAGGATCCTCCAAGTTCCAACATTTGTGTGCCCTTTGTAAATGTGGGGAAGGGCAGTCAACATCTTGCAGACATAGACAGTGAGAATGCTTCTGTGGAATTGCACATGGAGGAGGAGGATATTTTGGTAGTTGAAGGTGCTAAGGATGATGAGGATGTTGATGATAAAGATGTTGGTGCTGAGGATGTTGATGCCGAGGATGTCCTTTGTGTAAGTAAGGCAACAGCTTTTGCCCATGGATTGAAAAAGCCAAAGCCCATTGATGTCATGCCGGGGCAAAAGACAAAAAAATCCACTTTTCACGTGTGGAATTATTTCCACCCCAATCCGGACAACAGTTGTCAAGCCATATGTAACCATTGCCAAGCAAGAGTGAGTACAGGGAGGGACCTAAACCACCTAGGAACCTCCTCCTTGTTACGTCACTTGGAGCGCATTCATTAAATATCAAAGTGTATGTCGCCAAGTTCCAAAACTCAAAAGTCCAGTGTCAGCTGCCTGCTCCCTCTCTGTTGGATCCAAGCACCTTCAATCTCCAACACCAACACCTGCATCATCATCAACATCCTCATTCGTGATCGGAAGTAATTTAAAAAAACAACTGGCTATTAAACAGTCTTTTGATAGAGGAAGTAAGTATAACAGCTGTCACCCAGTTTCACAGCGGATCACTGACGCCATGACGGCTGTGCTAGTATTAGATGGTGAAATAATAAAAAATGAGGATGATAGTATGGAGGAAGTGCAAAAGGAGGATGAGGGGGAAATTTGTCTCCTATCTGATGTTAATGTGGATGTTGATGATAAGGATGTGCTTTGTGTAAATAAGCCTCCAGTGGCAGCAGTTCTTGATAATGATCAAAAGAAAGCCAGAAAATCAACATCTTGGGTGTGGAATTATTTTAATCTAAATTCTGACAACAGTTGTGAAGGCATCTGTTCCATTTGTAAAGCCAAAGTTAGCAGAGGAAAGGACATTAACCATCTAGGCACCTCATCCCTGTTACGTTATTTGCAACGAGTTCATGCAATTTGTTTAACAATATCATAATTTGTAAATTAATAACAAGCAGTCCAGTATCAGCTACCAGCAGTTTGGACCAGCACATGCAATCTCCACCACCAACACCCTCATCATCAACCTCCTCCTTAATAATTGAAGGTAGTCCCTCCAAAAAATGTTTTGTGGGTTCCAAACAAACCAAGGAGTTCAGCCACGAAAGTGTCAGTCCTAGTGGCTAAAGTGCTTGGTTTGTTAAACTGTGCATGTCCATTTTAATATCCCACATAATAGTGGATGGGAGGGACAATTCCATCTTGCACCTCTTTCCTTTACATTTGGCACATTTGGGGCATTGCCGACTGACATTATTATAGTTTATTAAACTGCCATCCTGTCCGCTACTGCTGTGTGTAAATGTTTCATAGATATCCTATATTTTTTTAAACTGTTGTGCATTTGTTCTGCTGCTCTGTTGCTTACTTTAGCCAGCCAGCTTGCTGCAGCCTTTGGCCTGTATTGGTGAAAAATAGTGAAATCAATATTGTTAGCTATGATGTGGTTACAAATGCCTAGAAATACCGGAAAATGATTGTTATTAAGGTTAAAAATACTGTAGGAACAAAAACAGGCACAAATTATGTGGTTTAGCTGTTTATATAATTTTTTGGAAAAAATACAGATCCAAAACTAAAACCTAAAAACAAAACACCAAGGAAAAAAATCCAAAATCCGATTCAGATCCAAAACCAGGGGAGATCCAGATCCAAAACCAAAACCAAAACACTGGGTCGGCGCACATCTCTAGTTATATCAAAGACATGGTTAGAAAGGATAATGTATGGCCAGCTACACTGGACATGTTATAAGGCTTATATAAGGCCTTACAAAAATATCTTACTATTTATAAGGTCTTTTTTTTAGTTTACATAGCTTCCAGTATATAGTATATTAAACTAGATCACCTCTGACCTGTTTTAAATTGAAATGAATGGTTTGGTTTTGTTAAAAACTAAACTCACCCGAACTTTGGGTTTCCGAGTCAAACCGGCTTGTTAGATCTCAGATCTAAAAACCAGTTCTTGCGTATTTTGGATTGCATTTAAGTTCCTCCATTGTGATTTCAGGTCAAAATTGACTGGAAATTAATGTTATTGATGTTAATATAATAAATAATACTATTGGAACAAAAACAGGTCCAAGATACAGTATTTTAGCTGTTTTTTATCATTTGTTAATGAAACCAAAAACCTAAAATCTGAACCAAAACACTTGAGGGTGGTATTGCCAAAACCAAAACACAAAATGATTTAGAAGTGAAACATGGGTGTTTGTGCAGATCTCTAGTTTTAAATTTTTTACGGTTTTCTAGAAATACTTCAAAGTTTTAAGTTTGCAAAATAAAGGCTTTGGAGCTGATTCTGAGTGGAGAGCATAGCAAAAAAGCAAGTAGTTTCACGCTCGGACAAACAATGCCCAATGCAAGGGGTGTACAGCATTTCCAACAGGCATTTCCGGTTTGATCAGCACCAGTTGGCTGGTTGGAATGAAAATCTGGTAATGTGTGGGAGCAAATGACAATCAACCATTTGCTCACAAATGCTGGAAAACAAACATGTTTGTTGAGACAAATTGGTTAAATCAAATGGATGGTTGGACAGATAATCTTAAGGCATATGTATGGCCGGGTTTAGGAGTCAAATAAATTCTCTGTAATTAGAATCTGTGATTGCAGTCCGCAGTGATGTATCTTTCTCATGTCTCCATACACTCATTCTATAGAGGTGCAAATGAAAACGAGCATAGATTTTATTCCATAATAATGTGCAGAGCCAGAATTATGGCCCTCATTCAGAGCGCACGCTCTGAATGAGGGCCGGGCTCCATTTTCATGGAGCGTCCTCCTGGACGCTCGTATAGCTGTGGGTCACCACCCACAGGCTATACGAGCGTGCATTGTGATGGCCGCGATGGTAAAATTGGTCGAAATTGCGAGCCGGAGCCTGCGGTTGAGGTTTTCAACCGCAAGCTCCGGAGTGATTTTGGCTCTATCAGAGCCAAAATCACTCCCACTGACATCACTAGTGATGTCAGTGGGCCGGCTTTTGACGGGAGGCGTTCCCGTGGGAACGCCCCCGTCAGGGAGGCACGCCCCCGGCACGCCCACCAAAGGGGGCGTGCTGTCAATCAACATTGACAGCACGCCCCCTTTGATCGGACACAACGAGCGAAGGACTTTCCTTCGCTCGTCGCGTCTGGCGCATGCGCACGACGGAGCTCCCTCCATCGTGCGCATGCTCAGTCCATAACATCGACCCACTTGCGAGCGGACAGCCGCTCGCGAGTGGGTCTGAATCAGGCCCTATATCTGCATATCGTTGAGAATTGAATTCCTCTATTAGAGTAGTTTAAGTGATTACTTTAAACAGAGGTAAAAAAAAACATCAGCTTCATCAAATCATCATTTATTATTACAATTTAATGTGATGATAAATGTTATGCAAGGCTGCACCCATTTACAGTACCCCCCAAATCACCACGTTAATGTCATGAGGCACTGAAAGAGCCCACAATAGTGGGAAGCACCTCCCAACTGTACCCGAATCTGGAAAACAATGCAACAGTCTCCTCAAATCGTGACTTTCTGATCTAAATCAAGACAGTGGGGAGATAGGGGTTTTATTTATTATTTTGGTGAATTTTGAGATATTATATTGGTTTATGGTTACTCATAACAAGTCTTGACAAAATAATCAGGGATGCCGCCTTTTCACCATTGTGTGATGTCTTTTGCATCAGTCTATGCAGTTCAGGGCCGGATTAAGGACTGTGGGGGCCCCTGGGCAACAAACGTGTGGGCCCCCTTCGATAAAAGATGTGTACGTATATATAAATATATATACACATATACATAACTTTTACATACATACACACATGCATATATATACATATATAAGTGTATATATATGTACGTATATATTTTAACATATATATATATATATATATATATATATTATATATACGTGTGTAAATATACACACATATATATATATATACCATCGGGCTACCTGCCTGATGTGTGTGTGTCAATATACATATATATATATATATATATATATTGTATATACACACAATGTATATGACACACACACACACATAGACAAAGACACAGAAATACAGATACACATACAGTATGCACATTAGTGCTGCTTACTTTAGAGGCAGCAGGCCAGCAGTATAATAAGGGGGCAGAGCCAAATGCAGGGAGCGGGGCTTAATTGCGGGCCGTAGCTCAGTTTCGATTAAAAAAAAAATCCTGCTGATGGTGCAGAGGACAGAGTGGGGGGGGGGCACCATCCCTATAATATGGCCCTCCCTATAATCCGGCCCTGATGCAGTTTAATCAAGGGACTGACCTGCTCATCCTCATGTAACCACAGAGGCTCCTAAGAACAGAGCAGTGAGATGAGCAGGCTGCACTGCAATTTTTGTTAATTGTTGAATGTAATTAAGAAATATTTGTGTGTATTTGTAAGAGCTCACAGCCAAAACACTGAAAAGGCCAGCTGTGTGTATACTGTAAATGCTGTGGGGAAGAAAATAACTTCTATATGAGGATAAACACAGGAGAGTTATTTGTTGCACCCGATTTTCATTCAAGGCAACTTGCAATGTATGGTATAAGGTTCGCCTTGATCATGGGAGAGGGCTGAGTCAGATTTTAAATATTTGTACAGTGTTTCAATTGTGCTTGGTATTGTTAAATGTGCAGTGAAATTGGAGATGACAGCCAGATGCAGAATGAGTACTATGGGCCTGATTCAGAGTTGTACATTATTAGCACAGCAGCTAAGTCTTTGGATGCAACTGCTGTGCTAAAATATGCTAATGCCACATGAGGCGTATTATGTAATTAGACACCTTCTGCTGATTTCTGTGATCCACTGCTGCATCCGAGGATGTAGCAGCAGATCACTCTGAGTGACCATTTGTCTTCTAAGTAACCTTCAAGTTGCTCAGGATGGCTGATGTATGAATGCAGCTGAAGCCAGCAAAGCTGCATACAAGGATGCAGCCAATGGCTTCAGCACACCCAGAAAATGCAGGAGTGGATTTAACACCACGGTACGTGTACTAATAGTACATAGACCCCTTAATTCAAATTTTCCAGCTAACTAGTTCACAGATTAATGGACCAAACACACAATGAACACGATGTGAGAAGCTACAAAAATGTATATACTGTACATACAAGCTACAGCATGAGCAAACCCACTGTCAATAAGTGAAAAAGAGAGAGTGTAGTACAGCACTAAGATAAACCACTGTGCTTCTGCTGTCCAGCCACTTGCACATGCATAGAAGGGCTGATGTGAGAGCAGATGGAGCAAGAGCCAATGGAAAAATAAATAGATAATGATAGATGTCTCTATGTTATGTCAAGCGAATTAGATCACGCCTGATATCAGTGACATTGAAGGGGCTGAATGTTTTGTAGATGAGAGGAATCTCTATAGGAAAGAAGAGAAGTTCCTATATAAATGAAGGATTCCTGAATGTGTCCCTGTGCCTGCTGGAGGATGCTGTCCATCCAGACAAGAACCTGGGAAGTATGACATGTATCTCACTGTGGGCTTTATCACACAGCAATATTGTGAGTTAATACAGCGTACTCTAATTCGCAAAGAATTTATATAAACGTGCAATTCCCCATAAACCTCAAATAGCATGTAAACTAATCTGAGGAATATATCTGTGTAATATATGTAAGGTACTTTTAAATTCACATGCATTGCTACCCGCCTTGTGAGGAGTGTATATAACTGTTCCTCCATAGCTTGGTGTCCTGTAATAAATAAATATATATATATATATTGTGATAGGAGCACTGGAGAAGTTAGGGATGGTGTGTATATATGTCCCAGATTCCTGTAATATGTATTTTAACCCCCAGGAAAAGTCTGTTTTACAAACAGATCTAAGTATTGGCTTTGGTAAAAGCCGGAGAATGGGTCCTGGGGGTGTGGATGTGAGAGAGAAGGGAGGGCTCCATCCACAGGGCCGTTTCAGGTGTTAGGACTTTCAGCCTGAGAGCAGGCTAATTAGGGATTTCACGTGGAAGTGGCTTAATATAGCTGTGCAAGAATTTAGATGCAGTGTCTCACACAAACTGGGGAGAACAGACACAGAGGTTTGTTCAGAGACACTGTGACCTTTTGAAAGTGCTGTATTTGTGGTGAGGTAGTAGGTCTTGCCACTTGTAGAGAGTTAATTACCTGTCTAGTCAGTGTCCAGCCAGGCTAGGAGTTATTTTATGTTTGGATTATTTGTCTATTGGTGTTGCACAATAAAAACTGGTGCTGACCAGCTTGAACGAAAACCCACGACTGGAGTGCTGTTTCCTGGCTGCTGTGTGTAAGGAGGTGTCCACCTACCCCAGGAGAGGGACCCCTACCCCGATCATATCACTATATATATATATATATATATAAAACAGATTTTTGGACATCATGCAGCTGTAAAAATGTGTTGAGATACCGTATGATAAAGAAATACTTGTATACTGTGCTTGTTTTAGGACATAAGAAAAAACGTTCTCTAGGTTTTAATGTATTTTATATACAGTTATATACAGATTCTGCAGTATGGTGCATTTTCCATACAAATCAATAACATAAAGGGAATTAACCAAAGAAACAGATGACAGCTTGTGGTCTTAATTTCTGACTTATTTCCAAAGTGTGTCTACAATTTGACCATTTGCAGTGGGAAAGCTGGCCATGAACTGCTCAATGGACGTGGAGCAGGCAGATATGCTGAAAAGGGGAAGGGGTACAGATTACCCAAGCTCATGCATCTGTACGCACCCGGGGGTGCAGATGAGGCACATACCATAGGAATGTATTCCTTGAAGGGGCATAAGAAAAAAAAGTAGCGCTGGTAGACAACAAGAATAATTTAATACACAATAAAACAATAAACATAAAAACACATATACATATAAATGAAGCACCTATTGGCTGTGGTGAATGAATAACCAAGCTGCTATAAATGAGGAAGATGAAAAGGTCATTCAATATAACTTCTCTGACAATATCAGTCCATGTGTTGGAATATATTATAAGTGGAATAAGGGTCTCACCCAATAGAGCTGTCCACAATGTCCAATCCACAGTAAGGAAAGATATTTCGAATAGGTATGGCACAGGAGTGTGGGAGATAGAGATTAAATAAATGTTCGTTACCCTGAGGGTGCCATGGTATATTCCCCGCTTGGGTCCAGGTAGCTCACCTCAGCTGAAAGAGGTAACTGGGTACGAAGGTCTCCTCTCCGATCTCCTGAAGCCTCACCGGCGATGTTGATGGTCACCTGCCTGGACTGGAAAGTGTGTCCGCTCTATCCACTCTCCTCCTTAGTGCCAGCAACCTGCCGGACTGCCTCCGTGTAATGCAGCCTGCCGGGCTGCCTCAGTATGATTCCGTCTGTGAACAGCAGGGTTCAATGCATAAATACCGAGAGCCAGCTGTCCGGTAATCTTTGTGGACGGTAGCCAAGATGGCGTCTTGCGGCCAGTCGCAAGATGGCGTCGCCGCGATTCAATTTTAAACTGATCTTTGTCTCAATTATCCAGCTTCGACAATATATATATACAGTCAGGTGCATAAATATTGGGACATTGACAGGATTTTCATATTTTGGCCTCTATTCACCACCACAATGGCTTTGAAATTAAACAAACAAGATGTGCTTTAACTGCAGACTTTCAGATTTAATTTGAGGGTAATTACATCCAAATCAGGTGAACGGTGTAGGAATTACAACGGTTTCTATATGTGCCTCCCACTTTTTAAGGGGCCAAAAGTAATGGGACAAACTAAACAATCCTTAATCTAACTTTCACCAGACGTTGGGTTTCATCCCTGGTGATGCTCTGCCAGGCCTCTACTGCAAATGTCTTCAGTTCCTGCTTGTTCTTGGGGCATTTTCCCTTCAGTTTTGTCTTCATCTAGTGAAATGTATGCTCAATCGGATTCCGGTCAGGGGGTTGACTTGGCCATTGCATAACATTCCACTTTTTAGCCTTAAAAAACTCTTTGGTTGCTTTTGCAGTATGCTTCGGGTCATTGTCCATCTGCACTGTGAAGCGCCGTCAAATGAGTTCTGAAGAATTTGACTGAATATGAGCATATAATATTGCCCGAAACACTTCATAATTCATTCTGCTGCTTTTGTCAGCAGTCACATCATCAATAAATACAAGGGAACCAGTTCTATTGGCAGCCATACATGCCTATGTCATGACACTACCACCACCATGCTTCACTGATGAGGTGGTATGTTTTGGATCATGAGCAGTTCCTTTCCTTCTCCTTACTCTTCTCTTCCCATCATTCTGGTACAAGTTGATCTTTGTCTCATCTGTCCATAGGATGTTGTTCCAGAACTGTAATGGCTTTTTTAGATGTTGTTTGGCAAACTCTAATCTGGTCTTCCTGTTTTTGTGGCTCACCAATGGTTTACATCTTGTGGTGAACCCTCTATATTCACTCTTGTGAAGTCTTCTCTTGATTGCTGACTTTGACACATATACACCTACCTCCTGGAGAGTGTTCTTGATTTGGCCAACTGTTGTGAAGGGGTTTTTCTTCACCAGGGAAATAATTCTTCTGTCATCCAGCACAGTTTTCCGTGGTCTTCCGGGTCTTTTGGTGTTGCTGAGCTCTCCGGTGCGTTCTTTCTTTTTAAGAATGTTCCAAACAGTTGATTTGGCCACACCTAATGTTTTTGCCAATTCTGATGGGTTTGTTTTGATTTTTCAGCCTAATGATGGCTTGCTTCACTGATAGTGACAGCTCTTTGGATCTCATATTGAGAGTCGACAGCAACTGATTCCAAATGCAAATGTCACACCTAGAATCAACTCCAGACCTTTTACCTGCTAAATTGATAATGAAATTATGAGGGAATAGCCCACACCTGTCCATGAAATAGCTTTTGAGTTGATAGTCCCATTACTTTTGGCCCCTTTAAAAGTGGGAGGCACATATAGAAACCGTTGTAATTCCTACACCGTTCACCTGATTTGGATGTAATTACCCTAAAATTAAATCTGAAAGTCTGCAGTTAAAGCACATCTTGTTTGTTTCACTTCAAAGCCATTGTGGTGGTGTATCTAGGCCAAAATATGAAAATTCTGTCAATGTCCCAATATTTATGCACCTGACTGTATATATATATATATATATATATATATATATATATATATATATATTGTCGAAGCTGGATAATTGGCTGAGACAAAGATCAATTTAAAATTGAAGGCGCCATCTTGGAAATGAAATCGCAAGTCGCCATTTTGCGAATGGCCGCCCCAGCGCCATTTTAGATAAACTCAAAATTAAGTACATATGGCGATATTACTAATAGCATCATGTGATTGCATTTTTCACCGTTTCTCATATACACATTAATACGCACAATTGCGCTGTTAACTAGTCGCATATTAGCGAATGCATAAGATCCTATATGAAAACGCTGTTTAGTAGCTAAATGCGCACGCATCTGTCCCCAGTTAACTAGCGTCTTTATATCAAACCCCGTATACTCACACATTACATATTCACATACAAGGTTCCATAAGCTTTAAGGTATAAGATTTAAGTTTGTTCATTAAGTATAAATGCTATGAAATAAATATTGTTTGGTAACTAAGGTTTTATACATGATAAGTAAGCCGTGTTTGGTTTTGTACTGATGCGTACTCTTTCCACAGTATTCCGGTATTATCGGTGGGGAGATCGCATCATGTATTCTCGACTTATGGACCGCAGAGACTTCAAGCAACAAAATGTATATAATATGAACAACTGTTAGGATGTTGCATGTGGCGGGAATCTAGGGACCCTCAGTTGTTGGAGGCTGGGTTGTGTCTATTTGAATCAGCCTGTTAAATGCTCTGTAACAGATGTATCCCCCTTGGGAACCAATGACATCAGCAACAAGCGTCTCTATTGTTTTGTCTATTCCTGCGGGGTATAAAAATGTGTGCTCAAATGCTGGATAGTTAGTCTTCATGGTGAATGCTGATAGACGAGGGGTTTCTTGCTGATGCCTAACATCTGGTCCGGAAGCGCTGCGTATGTATACTGTACTTGGGTCTGTATAATTCCTTTGCGCCGAATTGTGTCTGAATCAATAGCGTGTAACTGACTGTACTTTTACTTGAATAATACTTGTGCTTTGGAACCACAGATTCCAGGTCTTTATTTACTGTATGACTGCATACGCAAATTAGCATCATCCTTAGAGGTTTATAGGAAGGATATTAGAAGGTATAGGCATGGGTATATAGAGGTTCTGATCCAGTATCGTTAATATATATATATATATATATACTTCTGCCCGTGACTCCCTCTTCATACTCATTTAGCCCCTCAGGTGAAAATGACTTTGCACAGGTGGAGAGGTGGCGGATAAGTTTTGCGTTTTATTTATATATACATATATTTATTTTGAACACAAAACTTATCCACCACCCCACCTGTGCAAAGTCATTTTCACCTGAGGGACTTAATGAGTCTGGGTGGGGGTGAGGGTGCATGCAGAAGTTTTGCCTAGGGTGCCTAGAAGTCTAGCACCGGCCCTGTGTATATGTCATTAATTATATTTATAGAATGAAATACAGTATGCATTGTATTTATAGTGAGCTATTCTGGGTCGCACGTGAATGCCCGTATGACTGGTAGCACTACAGATCTCCCTATTACAGTATGTGCTCTGCGTGCTGGGCTCCTTGCTTGGGCAATGAGAGGGGGCAAGCGGGTACAAATTACCCGGGCTTGCTGCAGGGGCCCGGCAACGCTCCCCCTCCCTCTTAAGTCACAGCAGCCCAGCCGATGCTGCTGTGTGCTGGGCTGCACTGGGAGACTGCTCGTGGCTGCTAAACCAGCAGACCAAGCAGTCTCCTATGCCTATGGGGGTAGCGATCACGATCCAAAAATAGAAGTGACAGAAAGCAGTTTTGCCCCGTTACGGGCCACTTTGACCCCTGACCCAGACCCACCCAAAGTTTCATCGACACAATGCAGAGGGGGACACTTCCCATCCACTGTGCATAGGAAAATTATATACCCGGTGTAAACATAGTGGCTGTATGCTGACTCTACATGGGAATAGACAGCATGCAGCCAATAGTGCAGGGCAATGGGAGCAATCCCGCTGTCACACCCAGCACGCTATGCCTTGAGGGATGCAGAAATGATGCTGTCAGGTATCTTCGCCTGGCTGTGCTTGCCTCAGTGGTGCCCCAACATGTGCTGGGTGGCTGGTTATAATCATGCTGTCATGATGAAGGACCTATTGTTATGTGGAGGCCTGGGGCTGCAGTACCATCCACCCCATTGTTAATCTGACCCTGTGAGTTAGTTAATACTTGAAATTTATGCTGTCAGATAAATGCCTATCAGACCGACAGACCTTTTATCTGATATCGGGCCATATGTAATAGGGTGAGAGTTTAGAAAATGTGAGAGTTTAGCAGCAAACTCTCACACTTTTTAAACTTGCCCAATTTAATAGTCCAAGAGCATGAAAACTCGCATGTTTTTAGACTAAAAAAACTCTCACGATTTAAACTCTCAACCAGATGTTTTCTCATTTTAAATCTCGACCAATGTGAGAGTTTACTGGTAAACGCCCACTTTTTCTAAACTCTCACCCTATTACATTTGGCCTATCGTGTCCATACGCTGTGCGATATGTCACAGTACATGGTCAAACGATGTCTGCTTTCTTTCCCTGGGGAGGAGACATGTCTCTGTTTCTCCCCTGTAAAGGAACAGGGTAAATGATGGGCGGTCGGCAGCCGCAGTGCATACACTGCCAGATGCAGACAACCAATTATTAGATCTGTAGGACATGCTGGACAAGTCAGCATGTCTGACCGACCGATAAGTAGTGATCAGTCTCGCAAATACACTTTACAATTACCATATGCGGCCAATCGGCCAGATAATTGTATAATATACACCTAGCATTAGTGAATGATAACTTTCAGAGAAAAGACTAAAAGTTGTAAGGGTAAAAGTTATTTTGTGTAGAACATTTAGTTAAATAATTGAAAATACTTTTATGCAGATTCCTTTGCCATTATTTCTAGAAAAGCGCTATTACTTTCCTGGATTGTTCTTTATAGTCTTCACAAGTACTAGGTGGCAGCAATACATATTTTGTTGTATATTTAAACTGCATAAATAAAATAATTCATTGAAACAAAGACTTTCTGCAGTAATACAATTTGCATGCAATGATTTTGTTTTTTGACATTGCCAAGTGCATTTTCATACATATCCACAAAAGAAATACAATGTTACTCTGCTGAAATGCTAGACTTTATTATAGGATGTAAGAATTCATGATAAACCACCTGCCAGCAGCTTAATAGAAACAGCTCCCTGGAGTTCTATCTACTTCTCAGCCTTCACAAAATGCAAGTTATTATAAGTAACATATTCTAACAAAACCTAGGACTGAGACTATTATCTTGTATCATTATTTTGGTCCTGCATTAATATATTTTATTTTAGCACTGCCTGCTATTGCTTTTGTAGATGTACTGAAGTAACTGAAGTAGTAGAAATCTGTGGAACAAAAGTGTTTTTATGGTTTAAGGATGTGCTAGACTATTTTGTATAGTAGTTGTTCACCTCATATACTGCTATATTTTGGTAAGTAAAAGGAAAACTAGAAAGATAAATTCCATACTAGCTGTAGTACCTGGCGTTGCCTGGGCAAGTCCGTGACCAAATGTCATTAGGATGAAATTGAAATATGATTTTGATGCGGACATCTGAGTTAAGTAATATTATGAAGAACAAAAATAATAGTAGTGAAGTCCACCGCAGGGCATTTTTGGAGTCAACCTTTAATGTTTTTCTGGCAGCTCTTATGAATAGCGGACTCAAGCAGTATCTCCACGTTAATGTATGGCTGCAGACTATCTATAATTAACAGCAATTAGCAGACATGACATGTTTATTGTAGCAGACAATGTGACTGAAGACACTGACATACTATAAGCTACAAATATTGTGGATTTTACTATGTATGTACAGCTACTCCATTCTGAAGTTCAGTGATAAGCAATTTCAAACTTACTGCTGTGCAGAACATTGCTTGAAACCTGTGTATTTGTATATATATTTTTTAATTGAGCTTAGTATCTCTCTGATACGTTTACTTGACTTTAGTATATCTGATACGAACTAACTGTTTCAATTTGATTGTGCTAAATGCTTTTTTTGGATGGCATTAGTCATTGGAATGTAACATATTTGTTATGTATATGCAGGGCTTCCACTAGGTAAGCTTAGGCAGTTTCCTAGGGGTGCCGGCCACTAGAGGGCACCCAGCCCTCTGATCACCCCTCCCCCCATTCAAGGGGGCCTACTGAGATTGTGTTACCAGCGGGCACCCGGCTCCTGACCAACGCCCCCCCCCCATAGTTCTGAGGAGCAGGCGCCGGGGACAGAGCTCAGGAGTGAGCTCCATCTTCCAGGTCCCGAAGTGCACTATGAGAGTGACATCATAGTAAGCGGGGGGAGGGGCTTACTACTGGGGGCACTACAGGGGGCGCACTACTGGGGGCACTACAGCGGGCATTACAGGGGCCACACTACTGGGAGCACTACTGAGGCCTTACTACTGGGGGCACTACTGGGGGCATCATATGGGGCACTACAGGAGCCTTACTACTGGGGGCACTACAAAGGCCTTACTACTGGGGGGCATCATATGGGGGCACTACAGGGGCCTTACTACTGGGGTCTTACTATTGGGGCCTTACTACTGGGGGCACTGCAGGGGCCTTACTACTGGGGGCACTATTGGGAGCACTACAACTGGGGGCACTACAGGGGCCCTTACTACTGGGGGCAGTTCAAGGGGCATTACTACTGGGGAACTGCAGGGAGCATTGCTACTGGGGGCACTACAAGGGCATTACAATTGGGAGCACTACAGGGGCCTTTACTACTGGGGGCACTACTACAGGGGGCATTTCTTTTAGGGGCATTACTACAGGAGGCATTATTACTGCTGGGGGCACTGCGTAAGGGGCACCATTACAGTGGGCATTGCAGAAGGGGCACCATTACAAGTGGGCATTTAGTGTTTTAGGGGAACTACTACTGTGGGTATTGTGTAACACCTAAGTTAGGGGGGAGGGGCTTAAAAATGTTATTATGGGTGCCTAGAAGCCTAGCACTGGTCCTGTGTATATGTCATTAATTATATGTATAGAATGGAATACAGTATGTATTGTATTTAAAGTGGGTTATTCTGGGTTGCACGTGAATGCCCGTCCAACTGGTAGCACTACAGATCTCCCTATTACAATATGTGCTCTCCGTGGTGGGCTCCTTGCTGCACACAGGGGCAACGAGAAGTGGGGAGCGGGTACAAATTACCCGGGCTTGCTGCAGGGGCCCAGCACCGCTCCCCCTCCCTCTTAAGTCACAGCAGCCCAGCACACACTGTTGTGTGCTGGGCTGCACTGGGAGACTGCTCGTGGCTGCTAAATCAGCAGACCGAGCAGTCTCCTATGCCTATGGGGGGAGCGTTCACGCTAATTGTGCCCCCATTGGCTGTGCACCAAGCTGAGGGGCATACAGCGCCCCATCCCCAGCGCGAAGTGCCACTGAAATATATATTTTTTCTAAGGGGGTGTGGTCACACCTCCTGCGATTAGACCACAACCCCTGTCACCTGGACCCGGTGCGGCTCTCATCGGCCCTGGCTGCACATGCACTTTGGAGCTGGTATGCCAATACCTAAAAAACATGAATGTGAGTGAGAGGTATGGAAAAACACATAGCCTATGTTCTACCCCAGCCTAGAAACTATTGCTATGCAAATTGTCGTCAATTGATTCAATAGAATTGTGTGGCATACACTGCCTCATTGGATCATGTTGTTGCTAGTATCAGCTCCAGGAAATAGGAAGGAAAATGTAGTTATTTTTCCATAAATCAGGTAGTTGTTCCCATACCTTTGTGAAAATATAACTTATAGAAATCAGTGACTTTGGGATGAGAAGTGAGGTGTAAGAAAGACACAGGTGGTATTGACCCATCAGCAATTGTTATGACTATTTAGTGACAGCCTCACTACTTTAAAAGATGCATCTGGAGTAATTAGGTTACTGTTGACAACAACAAGCTGGGTGGCTGAACGTGGATGAATCAAGGTATTTCATAAGGAATATCAAATATATGCACTAATGCACCAGTACTTAAGCACAAAACCATGTTTTTTGAGAGAAGATAGTCAAAGGGGCTAAAGTGGGAGAAACTAAGCACATTTAAAGACTAAATTATTTTATTTGTTATAAATTATTTATATAGTGCCAGCATATTCCACTTTCCAATTGGGAGCAAACAGTCATATAAACAGAACTAAAAGTTAAAAAAAATTGAAAAACCCCTGTAAAAATGAGTTTTGGTTAAATCACTCATAGTCCCTGTGACACATCCATTTGTGAATTTTTTTTGTTCCTTTGAGTTGTAATTCAAGCCTCTTGTAAATGATTTACAATTTGCTTACTGGACCTCCCAGAAATATTCAACTTCATGGCAAAAAAAAAACCGGTGAACATCAAGTAGTCTTATTAGACACTACTTTGAGGTAATGGCGCTCAAAAAGAAGAAATAAAGAACGATAAGTATGATAATGTTTATGTCACGATAACATACTATTGGTCTTATTTATCAACGAGTTTTATCATTCACAACGAGTGATAAAACTTGTTGCGTATGATAATGTTTCTCCAGCCAATCAGCTCCTGTCATCTGTTCGAAAAATGACAGTTGGGAGCTGATTGGCTTGAGCACCATTTTTAATACTCAAGAAGTTTTGTGAATGATAAAACTCATTGATAAATATAAAATGTTATTATTATACGGATGTGTCCTCACACATCTTTGCTGCAGCCTTGCCAAAATAGACTCTCTCAGCACACCAGGTTCCTATGAGAGTCTGCCAGCGCCTGGCATCTTTTTCGCAATTTTTTTATAAGCCTGGGTAATAAAAAAAACTTTAATAAATTAATATGGATGCTTTAATTATTAAGTAAAATTATTAAGTAAAATGAATGTTAATTATTAACCATTAAATGTATCCGTACTTCTTTAATATAAAATATATTATGAATAATTATGGATACCCCAAAATGGCATCCAGGTTTAATGGTCACACAGGTAAAATAATCCCAAATGACATACAAATAAAACTTCTGATAAGTTGGCACTTTAAACTGGGAATGAATGTACTGATAACTACATGTAATATGGCATCTAGGCGCCATTTTGTTGAAGATTATTTGTGATAATGAATCTGTTGGTGAATATAAAAGTCATTATAAATGTGTTAATATTTGTGTTTAAAGTGGAATTTATATATATGAAAATGTAAAAATATATTTTAATGTGGCAGTGAATGAACGTACAGTATGACTCCACAAATATGGTGTCTAGGTACCATTTTGTTGGAGATTATTTATAAATAGCTGTGATACCCGACGTTGCCCAGGTTGAAGACTGGACCTTAAAGTACACCTGCAGCCTGTATTTCTTTACATTGTCCTTGCCAATAACCCCATTCCATTGTTCCTGATAAGGAGCCCACTGTTTGCTAACATGCATGCAAACAGTGATGTAACTACTGTGAGTGCAAGGAGTGTGCCTGCTATTGTGCCCAAGCTGCCTCTGTGGCCCACCGCTCCCCCTGCACCCTTTCACGCACACAAGATGGACCAGCAGTCAATCAGCAGTGGCGGCTCATGATTGGCTGCAGTCACGTGTGTTGAAACACCCTTTTCAATAATGAAGTAGTTCAACACAGGTGACTGCAATCATACATTAAGATGGCAGTCCAGGAGCAGAGCATTTTGTACCTGGTGGAAGGGGTCATATTGGAGAGTCTGCATAACCTGAATGGGATCTGTGTGGCATAACATGAATGGGCTCTGTGTGGCATAACATGAATGGGCTGTGTGTGGGGGCAAATGTATGTGTTTTTTTTACCCCTGGGGGGGAGCTTTTAAGATCTTGCTATGAGGCCCACAAAATTCTAGTTACACCCTTGCATGCAAACTCAGTGGCTTTGGATTTAATATGAACTTGGACGAGACATGAAGTTTGCTCAGACTGAGGTTAAAAGGATACTTTTGTAGCTTTTTGTCAGACTGCCAATTTCCACTGGAACCAGCCCTGAAACCTGTGTTATTTAAGAGTGTCCCCATTTTTAGCGGTTGTGTGCAGTAGCGCACGCAGGGGGGGTTTCTAAGCACCCAGAAACCCCCCTCATGACGGGCCACTTTTTCTTATTTCAGAGACGAAGACAGCCTTGTCTCCGTCTACCAGCCACGGGCCACTCACTATCGGAGCTGCTCAGCTTCCCGGCCACTGCATTGCCTGTTTGGTAGCGGCTAGGTCCCCTTCAGCTACCGGTTAGGGTTAGCTTTCAGCGCTTCCACGTAAGGTGGCTTTCATATCACCTGACGCGGAAGCGCTGACAGCTGACCCGGCAAGGTCTGGGCAGCACGCCGCCTTCACAACACAGACCTTCCAGAGTGAGCCTGGGGGAGGATCGCTGCCGCCCAGCAGTCCGGCACCTAGGAGGACGTCCGCAGCTAGCAGCAGAGCCCACACATCAAAGGAAAAGCTGCTGTGAGTATGCTATGTGCGTGTGTTTGTACTTTGTAAGTATGCTGTGTGTGTATGCTTCAGCATGTGTATGTATGGTGTGTGGAATCTACAGTATGTGTGTATGTACTGAATGCTGTGTGTGTATGCTATGTGTGTGTGTCTCGCATATATACAGTGTTTGTGTATATATATCTACACACACACACATAAACACGGTGTATATATATATATATATATATATATATATATACACACATACACATACATATATTTATATATATAGTGTTTATGTGTGTGTAGAAACCCCCCACTAAAAATCCTGCATTTGCCACTGGTGTGAAAGTGTGTGGCCCTGATTAAGTTCAAACCTAGGCAAAAACCTAATCCTGGTCAAACTACACCACCCTGCCAAATTTGGTGCAGCTAGGTTCAAAACTTGCCATGCATAAAGACAAAAAGACAGACAGACAGGCCTTGTCGCTTATTATATAAATATTAAAAATAATGATATTTAAAACAATAAACTATGTGTAAAAAAACAGAGATAGTAGGTGGCGCTTATCATTCACAGCAAGGAATAGTATATCAATGTTTATTTGAATCCAAAATATTCCAAGTAGTAAACAATCAACAATTATAAAACTCCTGGGAGTGGGGTTATAAATACATCAATCTAATTGCAATGTAAAAGAAAACACATACATCTGATAAAATCAGCAAATAGATTAGCTTGTGGCAGGTATCTTTTATAGTGGAATCAGCCTGTATACTGTAAGTGGAATCTCGCCATCCAATAAAATCTTTAATATGTAACAATATTGGTAAGCATCAGTTCTTATAAGTAACTTTGTATCGTTGATGGATAGCAACAAGTGTAGCAGAATGTTGCAGTTTATAGAACACTCACAGCAAGAAGTCCGTATTCCCAATTCTCCACAGTACTCCAATAGTTAATTCCAAAGTTAGGAGTGTTTATATATAAATATAATTAATGAATGAAGGACAGTCCGAAGTCCCATCTCTCCACAGTACTCACGGAAGCCGCCTCTTGAAACAGCTGCCTAAGTGCAGAGAAATGCGTTGAGGATATAGAGAGTATGAGATGTGTGGCAGGACTTTACCTATTAAACGGAATCTATAGCAAAGGTGCTGCTTTGCTGCCATCATGAACCTGGTGGGTCATTGTAAGTCTCCTCCACTATCAACACATTCAGTAAGTCATGTGGGTAAAATTTCTGCAGCATTCATTCCCGCCCCGCCTCAGCATGGGCATCACCATCTTGGCCATGTCGCATGATCTATTTTTTTACCAATTAGTTCCGTAGTTCTGACCACCTGACATGTGCAGCATTTAGGGTTGAAGAGTGCCCTATTTAAGTCACCTTCTGTGTTCTGTTCTGCAACATTGCTCCAGTGTCCGTTATCTGGCTCCAGGCTGCTATGCAGTTCTGTTCCTGTTCAGTTCATCTGTGTGGTTAACACAAACTCTGCAGTACTGTTCCTGTGCAATTCACCTGGGCGGTTATCATCAACCTTGCAGAGCTGTTCCTGTTCAGCTCACCTGGGCGGATGCAGCATGAGCTCCATTCTGTTTATCACTGTGGCAGCAGTCACATGCACAGACATCAGTGCAGACATTAGAACTCTCCGCTGTACAGTAATCAGTAATTGTCTTCAACAACCAGCATTGTCTGCGGAAATCCTCACTGTATCAGCTCGCTAAGCATAGCATGCCCAATACTCAGCTACGTTGCTGCCTACCATAGGTCCACTCCCTCTTGTGGTCCACATCGTTAGTACCACCATATCAGTACAAGCTCTGTTCTCTCTCTCATGAGGAGGAGCTTCATAAAGCCCCCAAGCATCCTTCACTTCACTTACACACCAGTAAGTGTGCCTGAGCCGAGTTCACCCAATTCTAGAGACCTAACAGTTTCTTCTGGTGCAATGGACTTGGCAGGAGAACAAGCCCAAAGGGGAACTCTATACAGAGTCAGACTAATTGTGTGGAAAATCAGGAATCAACAAAGAAACAAGTTATGCAGTACCTATAAGAACTGGTCTGCTGATAGAAAACACAGCCTAGATTTGGAGGAAGGTGGCGGGCAGGCACTGCTGGGTCCTGTGAATAGCTCCCTGATGTGCCTGCATACTCCCAGTGGGGAGCCCTTATCAGAGTACCACCAGTGGAGCTGCTGCCTGGTCATGGTGCATAGTGTGGAGGAAGAGAAGTGGCCCTCCCAGGCTGTCTCCTCACTGGACTGTATTCTTTAGCGGCAGCCATCTTGAAGGGTGTACTTTCATAAGAGGAATATCTGCTAATATATCAAGCCCTGACTGTGAGAGGATACACCATTCATCATTTTGAAAGTGTGAAAGCATTACTGCACCCATATAGAATAGTTCCCTATTAAGCGTCTGCACCAGTACTCAATTGTCAACCTCAATTTTATATAGTGTGCTCCCTGCACAGTAAGATGTAGTTGATTATTACCTGTCTGTTTCTTGCCACCTTTGTGTGACTATTGTGTGATATTACTGGTATCTTAGCATTCCTACCTACGTATCTTTTGTATCATGGCGCCTGAATGGCCGAAGATAGCTAAATCTGTCTCCCAATATGCATTTTTCAAGTCTTCACTGCAATCTGCTAAGCCTAAGGACATAGGGGTGCCTAATACTCAGAAGAAGGCCACTATCTCTAATACTGCTACAGATGTTCCATCCCCCTCCACTGGATCCTCACAGCAGCTTGTTGGGGACAGTGAAGTTCTGACAGTGGGTACCATGAAAATGCTTCTGTCTCAGTTTAAGGAAGATGTTGCAGCAGAGTTCCGTGCCAGTCTTTAGGCTTGCCAGCATTCTATAGATGCCCTAGGGGGACAGAATGATCACCTGTAGACTAAAATGGGCAAGGTAGTTGGTTCACACTATGATCTTATAACTATGCATGATGCTCTGCAGAATGAAGTTGTTGCTCTCAGAGATAAAATTTGTGATTTGGAGGATAGATCTCGCCGAAACAATCTTAAATTGTGAGGAGTGCCTTAAAATATTTTAAACAGTAGCCTCAATGACATTGCGGTGTCCCTTTTTAACAAACTCCTTCCCACAGCATAATCTGTGGACCTCCTTATTGATCGTATTCACAGGCTTCCTAAAGCTAAGAGGGCCCCAGAGGGTGTACTTAGGGATGTGTTAATGAGGATGCATTACTTTCATATAAAGGAGGCTCTGTTAAAAGCTGCCAATCCTAATGAGGAGTCAGCTGTAATATTGGGACAGCTTCAACTTTTTGGTGACCTCTCCCAGGCTACCTTAGCTAAAAGGCGTTCTCTCCAACTGGTCACTTCTGCATTGAGGAAAGCTAACTTCCTAAATCGCTGGAGCTTTCCTACGAAGTTACTTATATTACGCAATGGCTCCATGGTTGCTATCTCCACTCTGCAGGAAGGTGAGAAGATCCTCTCTGATTGGAATATCACTGGGACTTCATTGAGATCTTCTCCTGACCGTCGAATTCAGCAGGACTGGTCCACGATTGGATCGTATTATTTATGTGCTCTATTTTCTTTAACTGTCTTTTGGTCTGGTTATTGAGCTAGTTTACAGGCATTTTCATCGTACCTTTCTATATTGCAAAGTTATTTTTGTCTTTGAATTGTAAAGATGTTAATGCTTAAAGCTTTGGAAATGTCTTTATGATTAGGTGTCAGACGGTTTGACAGTTTCGTCTCTATACTAGGCCATAATTTATATATATGCGATACATACCTGTTAATGTTACAGTTTTCATTTACAGTAAATGCTTTTTCATTGTGTAGGCAGGCGGTGGGAGACAGTCCTCCTCCCCCACATACTCCCATAGTGTTGCCATGGCTAGGCAGCTCCCACTCGCCTCAAGTGAGGTAATTTCAGTTATTTTCTGTTTTTGTTTCCTTTTTCCTTTTTTCTTTGCCGGTGTTTGGGTGTCAAAACTATGGGGTATATTCAATTGGGTGTGAGGTTTAGCAAGGCTAAAACCTCACGCCGCACACGGCCAATTTCGGAATCCCGCAGGTATGCGCACTCCCGATACCCGCAGGATTCAATTTAAAAAACAGTGGACGCGGGGTTTTCATCACTGAAAACCACGCGCCGCGTAAATTTATATAAAAAAAGTCACTTACCTGCCCGGGTCTCTATGGCTCCCAGTGGCATCCTCTCTTTCTTCTTACTGGAGAGGGGGCTGCAGGGAGTCCCGGGGGCTCCTGGGAGGCTCCAGGGGCTGGTGGGTGCGGCATGGGCTGTTGGGAGATTACGGGGGGGGTGGGGCACGCTGACACCGGGATACAAACACACACACTCATGCACATACACACACACACTCATTCACACTTACAGACACCACACACACTCACATACTCACCCCTGCTGCAGAAGAGCCGGCTCCCGACGCAGGATGAAGAAGACAGCGCTTCTGAAGGTAAGTAATTAAGGACTAATTAAGCTAATTGGATACTTCCAATTGCTTAATTAGTCCTCAGGTGGGGGTGCCGTGGGGGTGTCAGAGCAAGTCCCGGTGATTTTACCAAAAATCATCTATTTTAGGAAAAATCAAAATCACGCTTGCTCAGGAGGTGCGAGAATAAAAACCTCCGGTGCATGTTTTAAAAAAACACGTACCTGATAGAACAGCAAAGAACCCGCACCTGCAGGAAAATCCTCGCAGGTCAGAGTTTTTTGCTATTCTCGCAGCCTATTGAATATGCCCCTATATCGCTATAGTTATATGTTATTCTCAGTTGTCGTACAGCATATTCAGGTTTGGGAATATCATGTTTATTTTACGGTACTATAGTAAACATTGTCTCCATTAATGCCAAGGGTCTTAATTCCTCACATAAGATGACATTTGCTTTGAATTATTTCCATAGATTAAAGGCCAATATTGTTGCAGTTCAAGAAACAAACATTCAACAGTCTGCCTCCCCTACCTTTTCTAATGATAAATTCCCTTGTTGTTACACTGCCAGTGGACCCTCTAAAAAAAACGGAGTCGCTATTCTTTTATCCAGACAGTGCCCTTTTATACTTTCAGGGCAACATTCCAATGCCAGTTTAAGGTATTTAATATTGGTTGGCCGTTTAGAAGGGGTTGAGGTTACTTTAATGTCTCTATATGCCCCCAATTGCCGACAGCTGACATTTTGCAGGAAATTTTGTTCAACACTTCAGAAACATAGTAAGGGTGCTGTGATGATTCTAGGCGATTTCAATATGGTCCCTGACCCATTACTAGACAGGTCACAAATTGCCCCTTCTCGTTACGTCAATCTGCTGAGTTTGCTAAACTACTCGCAGAATACAAATTGTATGATGTATGGAGAGTTAAACATCCAATGGAAAGAGACTATTCATTTTTCATGTTCATAGTTCATGTTCTAGAATTGATATAGTTTTATCTGATAAGTTCCCTTTATCGTCCATAAGCAAAATTGATATTCTGCCTATGTCTTGGTCCAATCACTGCCCTATATTTCTAACATGGAATATTGCAAATAGATGTGTTGCTCCTGGCCCCTGGAGACTCGGTAGATACATGTTTTCTCAGCTGGAGGCCCAGCAACATATCCAGCAGTTGATCTCAGGTTTTTTAAATAGCAATAAGCCTGGAGAGATTTTGGTGTTTACTTTTTGGTGCTCTCTGAAGGTGGTGGTTCTTGGCTCAGCCATAAAGCTGGCTGCTAGACATAAACGGGCATATAAACTACGGTGGACAGAACTAGAAAATGTTGCGAACAAATTGGAGGCAGCACATAAAACTGATCCCAATAATAATGCTCTATTTAAAGAATGTATTTTCTTTGCAGGAAGTTCACCGATATTTAGCTTGACTTAATCAAAAATTTAATGTTTTTGGCAATCATACTTCCAGGTTACTAGCTCGGAAGCTGAGGGGGAAGAGGGCATGGGAACGGGTGCAGAATTTGTATAACACTAAAGGGATTAAAACTTCGGACCCACATGACATAGTAAATACTTTTGCGGATTATTATTCAAGATTATAGACTTTGGGGCAGACCCACACACTCCTCAACCTACTAATGAGGGCATTAATGGCTTCTTGAGAGATATTAATCTGCCTTCTCTCAAATACATGTATAGCTCTGGGAGCTCCATGGTCAGTTGAAGAGATTGAAACGTTCAAAGCTGATCTGCGCTGGTGCTGGTGTTCAAGGTTACACTGGGGCTACCTTGAGGTTGTTCTCAGATGCTTTGGATTTGGCGGTAAGATTTTAGACTCTATTTCGGCTCTGTACTCAGCTTCGTCTGCCAGGATATTTGTTAATGGATGTCTTTCCTCATGTTTTAATATTACCAATGGTACCTGACAAGGGTGCCCGCTTTCTCCCTTAAGTTTTGCATTGGCTGTTGAACCTCTATCTTACAAGATTAGAGTTTTCGAGTCTATTCAGGGTCCTAAAGTGGGAGATACTAAGTATAAGGTCTATTTGTTTGTGGATGATATTATGCTTTGTTTGCTGCATCTGCAAGATTATCTTCCTGCTCTACATTTAATATTGGAGGCCTACTCAAAAATGTCCTTTTATAAACTAAACACCAATAAAACTGAAGCCCTACCTTTAAATATTGCTAGCGAAACACTGGAGTCACTTAAGGCATCCTATAAATATGCCTGGCAATCCTGTTTGCTTAAATATGTGGGTCTCCATCTGGCCAGGGATAGAGATCTTATTGAGAATAACTACAACCCCCTCCTTAGAGCATTCGAAAGTTTCAGAAAAGACTGGATGTCTCACAAAGTCTCATGGCTAGGCAGAATTGCAGCTTTCAAAATGGTGCTGCTCCCAAAGTTTTTATATTTTTTTCGTACAATTCCTGGGCTGCTTCCTAAATCCTTGTGCATCAGATTTTATACAGTTATTGTAAAATACGTTTGGAAAGAATGCAAGCCAAGGATTGCGAAGAGCACTCTCTTATTACCTAAATTAGATGATGGTGTAGACTTCCCTGATTTAGAGAAATAGTAATATGCTTGTATACTAAGCCAAGCAAGAGATTGGTTTGCAAGGGATGCACCTAAACTATGGGTTTTATGGGTGACAGACATGTTGAAGCCTTTTGCCCTTTCTGATTTGTTGTGGTTGCCTGCTTCTGCCATCTACAGCCTTGAGGCTACCTGGTATACAGATTGTAAGTATTCCACATCTGCTTTGTCTCCTTCTATGAAGTCATTCAGGTAGAATGACTATAGGGAAGAGCAGGGTCGCTCCTCCATCCAGAGCAGGACTATTGACCTTACTATCCTACAATCCCCTACTTCTGACTCTTAAATTTCTATTCTTTTAAGTCCAATTTTATGTGGTATTATTTAGTAATACTGTTCATGTTCATGACTTTTGTACTAAATATTTATACACCCATTCCCCTTCTGTCTACCCCCTTTTTCTTTTCTGTATTCTATTATCTTATGTGCCAACTTAATAAAAATTTAATGAGTAAAAAAAAAGAAACAAGATTGTCTACATTATATCCTTGCTCACTGGTCAAGCTCTATAGTTAAGTCATCTCTTTTATGGGAAAGGTCTGACCCCATTATGTTGATCTACATTAAACTTTTATCCATCTTCTGGAGAATCTTTGATGAACTGAGTAGAACAGCATCAGCTGCTGATGACATCTTGCGGCTACACCAAGGCCCTCGTATAGTGGGTCAGTATGTTTTTCAGCTCTAAACATTGGCCTCTGAATTAAGATGAAACAACAAAGCACTTCTTGCTGTTTTCTGGCAGATGAACTTGTTACTCAAGATTTACCCACTAGCCTCAAGGAGATGATCTCATTATTAGGGATGGGTGCTGACCCCTGTGTTTTGGTTTTGGATCTGTATCTCCTTCAAGGTTTTGGATCTGGACTTGGTTTTACAAAACCACTCTTGAGTGTTGTGGTTTTGGTTTTGGATTTGTTTGTTTTTTTAATCATAAAAACAGCTGAAATCACATAGTTTGGGCCTGTTTTTGTTCCTACAGTATTATTAACCTCAATAATATTTATTTCCAGTCAATTTTGACCACCTCACAGCTCAGAATATTGATTTCATCCATATAACAATAACAGGTCATATTCTAGTGCCCTTAAACAGTAGCTTAGTTCTATCCAAAAGGACACCAATTCCTGTGCTTTCCACATCCAGGAAGAAGATATGGATTTTGTCCGGTGTATCTGTCTTATGATGGGTGTTAGCAATATGGAACTAGACTTGCCAGCTGGGAGATTTGGATCTTTCTTCCTTTCCTAATTGAATGCTGGAATGGGATTAGTGTGGGTCTGTATGTAATCGGGTGGATTGGAGTTTTTAGCACGTGAAATACAGGTGTATTCATTTATCCATTTTTGTGTATTTATGGTTTAGGTATAGGTGTTTATCAGATAGGATGTTTCTGTATATTGTTAGTGGGGATGGATTGTCTTGTTTGAATATAGTTTTTATGTATTTATAAGTATAAATCTAGCAATCTTCTGGTAATTGGTTTTACTTTATGAGGAGGTCTGAGGGGTATATAAGAGGTTTCTGGGTAAGGTTAAATCACATCCTGAGAAGGACAAGTGTCTGAAACGCGTTGATGTGAGGAGGTATACACTGCTGATCTGAGAGGTACATCTTGTTGGTTGCCATTATCCATCAGGCTTAATCTGATTTTACCCGGGCTATAGGAGAATTGCCGCCATCTTGGACCATTGATGTATATACCCATTTAAATCTTTGTAACATTGTTTTATTATGTCCAAGTGTGGAGTGTTTTCTTATATGAACTGTGTATGCAATAAATTGTTTACGGAGAAAGAAATCGGAATCCATGAGTACTTCTGAGGGATCATAAAAGAAACCTTTATGTGAATGACCCAAGGTGTATGAAGGTGAGCGTGGTTTATGAGGGAGGTGGATAGAAGGAGGAATATCCATGGTACTGGAATATTAAAGCCAAAGATACCTTTATGTGAACGTATTATTATACAATCTGGTGAGTGACATCCATGTTATTGAAGCGGTGACATCACCAGGTGGAAGAAGGATAGAAAAGGACTGATACAAAGGAGAATATCAAGTGTTTAACTAGGGGACAACAGCGCTTGTGGACTATCCCCTTTTTTACTATTGATTTCATCCAGTTTAGGCCAAAAAGTTGCATCGAGCTTTCTGGCTGACTAATCTAAGCAACAGCAGTGGGCAGTACTAACATGTGGCAGTTCAGCTTCCAACATGGCACAGAGTGGCACTGCAGTGGCAGACAGGATGGCAGTTTGATAAACTATAAAATTTAAAATGTCAGGCAGCAATGCCCCAAACAGCACATAATGCAAAGAAAAGAGATGCAAGATGGAATTGTCCTTCGGCCCTTCCACCCATCCTTATGATGTATATAGTAAACAGTACATGCACAGTTTAACAAACCAATCACTTCAGTGACAGGGACTGTCAATTGTGGCTGAAGTGATTGGTTTGTTTGGGCCCCCACAAAACAAGCTACCAATGGGCAGATGACATTGCTGGCAATGATCTCTCCATGCACAAACTGGCTTTACAGAGGCAAGATGTTGTCGCCATCATCACCCGATTCCTTACCCTTAACAGTGTGTACATAATTTTCACACAATATTAATTTGTCTCCTCTGGAATCCACCATTACAGCCTCAGGGGCCTAAGTACATTTTTAGATGTAATTGGTGGTAAAGGTCTTCCTTGTTAAATTTATAGTTCATTTTGATGAACATAATCTTTTCCGCATTTTGAGAAAGTAGCCTCCTGCGCCGATCACTGACAAGGTTCCTGGCAGTGCTAAAAACTATTTCTGAGTACACACTGGAGGGTGGGCAGCTCAAGTATATTTACTATTACTATTTGCATCTCTTCAGATTTGTGTCCTTTGGGAAGAAAAACACAACATATGACTTAAACCTAGGTTTGAGCACGGTCGCCAAAATGTATTGCTCCGATTGGTAGATCCTAGCAACCCTTGGATCCTGGCAAAGCGAATAATGGACTTGATCTACAAGTCCGATATACTTAGCAGTATTGCTTCATTTCAGCTCCTCCTTCATTTTCTCAAGCTGCTTTTCCAACAGTCTAATAAGGGGAATTACCTGACTCAAGCTGGCAGTGTCTGAACTCACTTCACAGGTGACTACTTCGAAGGGTTTCAGCACACTGCACAACATGGAAAGTGTTTTCCACTGAGCTTGAGTTAGGTACAGTCCCCGTTCTCTTCCTAAGTCATACTTTGTGTAGCTTTGGATGGCTTTTTGCTGTCCTCCATCTGCTCAAGCATATAAAGGGTGGAGTTACACCTTGTAACTACCTCTTGCTTCAGCTGGTGACAGGGAAAATTCATCATTTCTTGCAGGTGCTGCAATCTTCTACATGCACCTGCTGAATGGTGAAAATGCTCAAAAATTTTGTGGGCCATGGAGAGCATCTACTGCATGGCCTGCCAATCAAAAAAAAATTGCACCACAAAGTTAATGTCCTAGCGAGGTAAGCCATTTTGCAATGACTTCCCTGAGTTTTTCTAAGAGGTTGTCAGCAGTATGGCTCTTAGTGAAATTGGTTATACACGGAGTAGTCTGCATCTGAACAAGCTGCTTTTTCTTAGATGCTGCTGCTGTTGGTGCCACTGAAGGCAATACACCCACCCAGTGTGCTGTTACAGTCATGTAATCTTGCATTTTACCAGTTCCACTTGTCCATATATCTGTGGTTAAGTGGACAGTGGGTACAACGGCATTTTGGCTAGGAATTGCTTTTCTAGTGAAGTGGAACTAGATGGGATTTGGTAGCAGGGACAATTAACTGTCTAAAACCCACTGCAGTAATGGCCAATATCAGATGCACATCTAATACCAGCATAGATGTTATGGCATCAGTGATCCGCTGTGCAACTGGGTGACTGCTGTCATACTTGCTCCCCCTTGCAAAGGATTATTTAACAGTCAATTGTTTTTTAGAACTACTACTAGTAGTCTTCCTGGTCCCCTTCTGTTATGAAGGTCCACTCCCAGCAGCAGCAGGTGTAGCGCTCAAGGATTCTTCTGAGGAATCCAGGAAAGGGGAGGACTTAGTTAGCCATATCAAATTGGATGCAGGACTACTTCTGATCATGATTGAGGATATGTTGATGGTGAATATGCCAGGTGCTTGGATATAGCAGAGAGAAGGGAGCTAGCTCACGCTGGACTGCTTGTTGTTACTTTTTTAGCCAAAGTTTCAGAATTTTGCAAACACTTTTGATGGATGTGCTGTAGATGATGTTACAGGGAGGAGGTTCCGAGATGGTTAGGGTCCCTACCCCTACTTACTCTGGCATGACAACGGGTACCGATGGCTTGACAATTGTTGTCCAGATTTGAGTAGAAATCATTCCACACAAAGGAAGTGGATTTTTTTTGTTTTATGCCCAGGCATGACAATGGGCTTTCCCTTATCATGGGCAACAACTGTTTCCACTGGGGCCTGATTTACATAAACAACATCCTCATCAACAACATCCTCATCATCAGCATCCTCATAATCAACATCCTTATTATTATCAGCTACACAAATATCCTCCTCTTCCTGGTGCACTTCCACAAAGCATGTTGACTTGTTCTGCTCATCCCCACATTTGCAGAGGATGCACAAGTGGTGGAAGGAGGCTCCTCATTGAGTACAGTATTGGAAAGGTCAGTCTCACACATGGCACTCGCCAACACACTAAGGGGCATATCCAATTAGCCGTGGGCTTTACCCTGTGGCTAATTGTCGCACAGGACGGGATTCAAATAGTGGGGATTCCACGCATGGGTGCCCCTGAGACCCCCCATGCGCAAATCCCCGCTGTTTTACTTTACCTCGCACCTCATGTATGTGCAAGGAAAAATCAACGTGAGGCCACCCTATTCGGCCTTGCGTGAGAGGGTTTTACACACTGTTTCTGCAGTTCTCGCAGAATCAGTGTGTTCTCGCATGGGAGTCCTGGTCTAATGACGCGGGGAAATAGCTATTTCATTGAATATCTAATCCTCGCGTCGCAGGATTTTTGCTTGTCAATTAACCGCGGGTGAAATCTCGCGGCTAATTGGATATGCCCCTTAGACTCTCCTCAGGGATCATAAGAGGCTGAACCACCAGCCATAAATAAAGGTAAAGGCATATTGCCATTTTTATGTTTTTCTGCAGCTAACTTTTCCTTGATGTTTTCTTCTTTTCCACTGTAAAAGATTGGTTCTTTGATATTAGATGCCTTGGGCATCAGCTTTAGTAGATGATGTAGATGGACTAGTATCGTCATGACTGGTGGCACTGGCAGCAGCTCCAGCACTAGTATGTGGTTCCTGCTCTCTTCTCAATTAATCATTCTCCATATCAACAAACACGAATGAAGTTGGGTACAGCGCAGTCAGTTTCTAATTCAGAGACCCCTCTTTCAAACAGAGCCCACTACTTGATTCTAAGTCATGACATCACTATAGTATCTAAGTCTGAGATGCACTGTGTGTGACTCCCGACTGGCACCACTGGGCATGCACAGTTCTATGAGACTCCATATGCCACAGCATAGCGTGACTAGCAGGGCCGACAGTGCCGCAAGTGTGCAGCCTAAAATGCACAGGCAGTTTGTAATACAGAGACCCCTCTTTCAAACAGAGCCTGCTACTGGTTTCTATGCCATGAAATCACTATAGTATCTAAGTCTGGGATGCACTCTGTGTGACTCCCTACTGGCTCCACTGGGCATGTGCAGTACTACAGTATGAGATTCCATACACCAATCATCGGGCGGTGATACAGAAAATGCATTGGAAATCTGATGCATCCGCTGTGTAGTTTAGGAAAAGTGACACCTGATGGACAAAAAGTTGTATTACATGTTATGACTTTTTACCAGTACTACGCTACGTTCTCTTACGAAACATTCTGTGTGGCGTGATTCAAGGCGTACTGTGTGACATGAGATGCATGGCGCGCTACATGGTGTATGGAGCAACAAACTAGCTGGGCCCATCTGTATAGTGTCACAATACGTGGTTGATAAACTGCGGTCTGGCTGGCAGTGTCACTGAACAATAATAGCATAGCTAGCACACACAAAAATACCCTGAAAAACTCTATTTTTTGTGGAATGATAATTTTATTTAACTTTTATTTTTTTGACACTGGGGAAGAGCACCCCTGGATTGACAGAGCACCCCTGGACAACATAGAACCCCTTTATGTACTGCAACCCTCGCCCCTTGATGGACAGGACAGCACAGCAACACCCCTTTATGTACTGCAGCCCCATCCCTTTAATGGTACTGCAGCCCAAGCCCTTTGGTTGACAGGACAACAGCAACAGCAGCTCCAGCCCAATAGCACTGCACCCTTGATAATTTGAGAACATGTGCACAGACAGAGCAGCACAGAGCACTTCTGTTCTGTACACTCTCCACAGTCGGAGTGAAGATGGCGCTGATCCCCGGAACCTTTATAGAATCCAAAACCCGTGAGAATCCGACAGCGAGATGATGAAGTTTTGCCTCGTTTTGGATTCCGAGTTAGATGGAAAACCCAAGCCGGACTCGGATTCTACTCGGATCCCCTATGCTTCGGTGGGTCCGGTTCTCAGAGAACCATACCCACTCATCTCTACTCATTATGCAACAAAGTTGATATCTGCTTTAGAGAAAAGGGCATGAGAGGAAGCAATGGTCAGGGCAAAGTCTATCCACCCCATTGCTTTAGGCTTTAGTCTCCCACTCCCATCAATACAGAGGAACGTATGCAAGTTAAAAGGTCTCAGCTGTCTCCAGAGGAGCATCAGAGAAGGGTCCAGGAAGATCTCTGCCTATATTGTGCTGCTCCTGGGCACATGCTGGGAGCCTGCCCTAAGCATTCGGCAAAAAAGCCAAAATCTAACTGACGCACTGACGATTCTGCCTTATGTGCTTCTGGACTTCCATGTGTGGCTCCATGTCTTGGTTCCCGAGGTTGCCGTCATGGGCTCCGCCATGTTAGTATTTCTCACCTGACTGTTTCTTTAACCAATGGTAGTGTAGTCTCGTTCAGCTGACGCTGTCATCCAATGAACTGCCACTGTAGGGTATATAACTGGGCTCTGGACAACAGGAAGTTGCCTGTGCAACGTCGTCACTTCCAGTGCTTGCTGATCGTTATTCTGTTCCAGGTTCCTGTTCCTCGTTCTCTAGTTATTGCTGTAGCATTCCACTACTATCTTCTGGTGCATCTGGAGTTGGACATAGTGTACACTGTACACACCTCTGTGTACAATCCTGAGTCATCTACCGGTGTGTCTGGAGTCGCACATTGTGTACAAAGTACACACCATTGTGTACAAATTACCCAACCATCTTCCAGTGAGTCTGGAGTCGCACATAGTGTACAAAGTACACACCACTGTGTACAGATTACCGAACCATCTCCCAGTGCCGCTGGATTCACACACTGTGGACACAGTACACCGCATTGAGTACTTCTCCAAAGTACGTCTCTCTGGGACATAGTGGTGTATTTCTCTCCGTTTCCCACTTGTATTGGATACCTGACCAAAGGGCCATGACCTGCTTGTCGGGAGCAGCTAATCCATATCCTGCTTGGAGGGGTCACTGGTGAACACCTTCTGGCAGGTTAGACTCTGCGCCTTTGGTCAGGTCTCGCCAACATCCAATACTTGTGGGCTCTGGACACCTGACTGTTCCCTTAACCAATGGTAGCGTAGTCTTGATCAGCTGACACTGTCATCCAATGAACTGCTAATGTAGGGTATATAACTAGGCTCTGGACACCAGGAAGTTGCCTGTCCAATGTCATCGTTATTCAGTTCCAGGTCCCTGTTCCTCGTTCTCTAGTTATTGCTGTAGCATTCCGCTACTATCTTCTGGTGCGTCTGGAGTTGCACATAGTGTACACTATACAAACCTCTGTGTACAATTCCAAGTCATCTGCCGATGTGCCTGGAGTCGCACATTGTGTAGAAAGTACACACCATTGTGCACAAATTACCCAACCATCTTCTGGTGCATCTGGAGTTGCACATAGTGTAAAAAGTACACACCACTGTGTACAAATTATTCAACCATCCTCCGATACATCTGGAGTCGCACATAGGGCCTGATTCAGACTTGGGAATAGAGAGAGATATCTCTCTTAACTGATCATCTTGGTGAAACCATGCTGCACTGCAGGTGGGGCAGATGTAAAATGTGCAGAGAGATTTAGATTTGGGAGGAGTGTTTCCAAACTGACTTCTAAATTGTAGAGTAATAATAAGGCTGTGCAGTATTTGTGGGCTACATGCAAAAGCAGCCAGTTTTTACCCCATATGTAATTTTTTTTGTTATGTATTTACACCCCTTGCATTGCAATATGGTTTGTTCAGGTTCACAGTTGAGAGAGATATCTCACTCTAAATCTGTTTCCAAAGGAATGACTCTTGACACCAGTTTTCACAGTCAGATGGCTATTTACTTTTCACAAATGTTATCACCGCACATTTGCACATATGGGTTGGTTTCCTGACACTTGCTACAGTATGCACCACCAGCTCTTCTCTATCGTCCAGCTGGTAGTCAGCATTGGAAATCCCACCCACTGGATCCCACAATCCTTTATACTGTCACACACACCAAATCAGTTACATTCAGGTAGTGCAGCTGTGTGTAAGACCTTTGTTGTAGTAAGCAGCAGGATTCTTAATCCTATCTGCCCATATTCCTGGGTAATGAGTTCTGTTCTGGACATTAGAATGTGGCAAAGTACCCTATAAATATATATATATGTATATACCCTTGATACAATCAAAGGTGCCAGGAATCCGTAAAAAAAATATAAAAAGCAACTTGTGGCTCATTGAAATTTGTATTTGTGTTATTGTTAATATTTTCATTAATTTATATTATATATACATTTTGCATATTTTCATCCAGCACAGGATATTGTTGCCACTGTGTTATTTTATCTAGTTACAATATATGGTACACTGTCCATCAAGCAGTTCAGTGGGAAGATGAAATTATCTTTGTACACTACCTGCTCAGTAACATCTTAGATTAAGTAGCAGAGCATAACTGTCTGCTAAATGGAGTCACTTCTGTGGCTTCCTGCTCCTTCAGTGCATGCGGAAACAGGAAACTTAAGGCATTTGGATTGAAAAGATGATAATCGTTTGCTTTTATGTATTGATCCACCACTGACTTCTCACAATTGTTTCTCCGTTGCAAACATTTACTGGGCATCTTGCAAAATTGGTCATCTGCCTCAAACAGAGACATTTACTGCTGTTTCCTACAACAGAAGACATAGGTGCTTTAACTGAACATTTCAAAGAGCAATCTGCAAGTTCATCCGAGAACACACATTTATTAAAGCCAGAAAGCTGTGCAAGGGGTAGTTATTACAGAGTTACTGTACCAACAGTCTTTATTTCCAAGGAGAGTACTAGTTATTATGCACAATTCCCTTGTATTTTTAATGTAGTTATTAGATGTATCAAACATTGTAAAGAGGTAAAGTGCGCAGCCTGTAAAGTGGCAGCTAGGAGCTGAATGGTTGGTACTTTATTTCTCTCCACTTTATCTCTCTACAAGCTTAGTACATTTCCCCTATTATTCTTTTTCCTTGCACTAAGGTTAAGGTGAGAATTTTAGTGTCGTAAGGATATGATTAGGCTTGTAGTGCAGTAAGGTATGATGAGGATTGTAGTGCAGTAAGGTATGATGAGAATATAGTGCAGTAAGGTACCATGAGAATAGTAGTGTAGTAAGGTATGATGAGGATTGTAGTGCAGTAAGGTCAGTGGCGGGCTGGGCCGGGGGGCTGGGTGCCATGTGCCCCCCGGGCCGCAGCATCATGCTGGCCGCGGGCCGCGGGCAGTCTGTGTCACTGTGACACTGACTGCACCGCGTGTGTAGCGCTGACCGGACGGAGTTCGGTCAGCGCTACACAGCACAAACACACAGCCGCCGGAGCCGGCAGCTGTGTGTTTGCTTTAGCAGCTGATGAGAGTCAGACAGACTCTCATCGGCTGCTGCTCCCACTGCCAGAGCCGGACATCTTACTCCCATGACGCGTCACTCCCATAATGCAAAGCGGCGGACGGAGGAGCTGATCTCGGCGGCGGGACCAGGAGCAGGAACGGGTGTCAGGTAAGTGTTGGCTTTTTTTTTATATTATGTGTGTCTACTGTGGGGGTCTGGCACTTTAAGGAGGAGACCACTACTGGGGGCACTACAAAGGGGGGGACTACTACTACTGGGGGTGGGACTACTACTACTGGGGGCACTACAAGGGGGGGTACTACTACTACTGGGGGCACTACAAGGGGGGGACTACTACTACTGGGGGCACTACAAGGGGGGGGAATACTACTACTGGGGCACTGCAAGGGGGGAACTACTACTGGGGGGGGACTACTACTAGGGACGCTACAAGGGGACTACTACTAGGGGCATTGCATAAGGGGGAGGGGACTACTACTAGGGGCACTACATAGGGGGGAGGGGACTACCACTGGGGGCACTGCATCGAGGGACCACTGCTGGGGGCTCTATATAAAGGGCAATAGTGGGGGTACTGCATAGGGGGAAGACTACAACTGGGGCCACTATTTAAGGGGCACTGCATAATGGTTACCACTACTGGGGGCACTATATAAGGGGCTTACTACTGTGGGCACAGGGGGCACAGCATAGGGGGGATCACTACTGGGGGCACTACTCAAGGCCTGCATAAGGGTGTCCTCTCCTGAGGGGGGGGGGGGGGCGCCGTAGCACGCACGTTCTTTCGGGCACCCTGGCTGCACGCTACTCCTCTGCCAGGGCCGCCTGCATGCATTTGCCCCCCAGGCTAAAAGTTGCCAGCCAGCCCCTGAGTAAGGTATGATGAGAATAGTAGTGCAGTAAGGTATGATGAGGTATGTAGTACAGTAAGGTATGATGAGGATTGTAGTGCAGTAAGGTATGATGAGAATAGTAGTTCAGTAAGGTATGATGAGAATAGTAGTGCAGTAAGGTATGATGAGAATAGTAGTGCAGTAAGGTATGATGAGGATTGTACTGCAGTAAGATATGATGAGAATTATAGTGCAGTAAGGTATGATGAGAATAGTAGTGCAGTAAGGTATGATGAGAATAGTAGTGCAGTAAGGTATGATGAGGATTGTACTGCAGTAAGATATGATGAGAATTATAGTGCAGTAAGGTATAATGAAGATTGTATTGCACTAAGGTTATGATGAGAATTATAGTGCAGTAAGGTATGATGAGGATTATAGTGCAGTAAGATATGATGAGAATAGTAGTGCAGTAAGGTATGATGAGGATTATAGTGCAGTAAGGTATGATGAGAATAGTAGTGCAGTAAGGTATGATTAGAATTGTAGTGCAGTGAGGTATGATGAGAATAGTAGTGCAGTAAGGTATGATGAGATATGTAGTGTAGTTAGGTACCATGAGAATAATAGTGCAGTAAGGTATGATGAGAATAGTAGTGCAGTAAGGTATGATGAGGTATGTAGTGCAGTAAGGTATGATGAGGTATGTAGTGCAGTAAGGTATGATGAGGATTGTAGTGCAGTAAGGTATGATGAGGATGTAGTGCAGTAAGGTATGATGAGAAATGTAGTGCAGTAAGGTATGATGAGAATTGTAGTGCAAGTAAGGTATGATGAGCATGTAGTGCAGTAAGGAATGATGAGGATGTAGTGCAGTAAGGTATGATGAGAATTGTAGTACAGTAAGGTATAATGAGGATGTAGTGCAGTAAGGTATGATGAGGATGTAGTGCAGTAAGGTATGATGAGAATTGTAGTACAGTAAGGTATGATGAGGATGTAGTGCAGTAAGGTATGATGAGAAATGTAGTGCAGTAAGGTATGATGAGAATAGTAGTGCAGTAAGGTATGATGAGAAATGTAGTGCAGTAAGGTATGATGAGAATTGTAGTGCAGTAAGGTATGATGAGCATGTAGTGCAGTAAGGAATGATGAGGATGTAGTGCAGTAAGGTATGATGAGAATTGTAGTACAGTAAGGTATAATGAGGATGTAGTGCAGTAAGGTATGATGAGGATGTAGTGCAGTAAGGTATGATGAGAATTGTAGTACAGTAAGGTATGATGAGGATGTAGTGCAGTAAGGTATGATGAGGATGTAATGCAGTAAGGTATGATGAGGATGTAATGCAGTAAGGTATGATGAGAATTGTAGTGCAGTAAGGTATGATGAGGATGTAGTGCAGTAAGGTATGATGAGGATGTAGTGCAGTGAGGTATGATCAGGATGTATTACAGTAAGGTATGATGAGGATGTACTGCAGTAAGGTATGATGAGGATGTAGTGCAGTAAGGTATGATGAGAATTGTAGTACAGTAAGGGTTGATGAGGATGTAGTGCAGTAAGGTATGATGAGGATGTAGTGCAGTAAGGTATGATGAGAATCATAGTGCAGTAAGGTATGATGAGAATAGTAGTGCAGTAAGGTATGATGAGAATAGTAGTGCAGTAAGGTATGATGAGGATTGTACTGCAGTAAGATATGATGAGAATTATAGTGCAGAAAGGTATAATGAAGATTGTATTGCACTAAGGTTATGATGAGGATTATAGTGCAGTAAGGTAGGATGAGGATGTAGTACAGTAAGGTATGATGAGGATGTAGTGCAGTAAGATATGATGAGGATGTTGTGCAGTAAGGTATTATGAGGATTTTGGTACAGTAAGGTTATGATGAGAATTAAAGTGCAGTAAGGTATGATGGGGATTATAGTCCAGTAAAGTTATGATAGGGATTGTAGTGTAATAAGATATGGTGAGGATTATAGTGCAGTAAGTATTGATGAGGATTGTAGTCCAGTAAAGTTATGATAAGGATTGTACTGCAGTAAGTTATGATGAGGATTGTAGTGTAGTAAGATAAGATGAGGTTTATAGTGCAGTAGGGTATGATGAGGATAGTAGTACAGTAAGGTATAATGAGGATGTAGTGCAGTAAGGTATGATGAGAATTGTAGTACAGTAAGGTATGAGGATGTAGTGCAGTAAGTTATTATGAGGATTGTACTTCTGTAAGGTTATGATGAGAATTATAGTGCAGAAATGTAAGATGCGGATTGTAGTGCAGTAAGGTATGATTGGGATTATAGTCCAGTAAATTTATGGTAGGGATTGTAGTGTATTAAGATATGGGGAGGATTATAGTGTAGTAAATATTGATGTGGATTTTAGTGCAGTAAAGTTATGATGAGGATTATAGTGCAGTAAGGAATGATGAGGATTATAGTGCAGTAGGGTATGATGAGGATTGTAGTGCAGCAAGGTATGATGAGGATTTTAGTGCAGTAAGGTATTATTAGGATTGTAGTGCAGTAAGGTATGATAAGGATAGTAGTGCAGTAAGGTTATGATGATAATTATAGTGCAGTAAGGTTAGATTAGGATTATGGTGCAGTAAGGTATGATGAGGATTGAAGTGCAGTAAGTTATGATGAGGATTGTAGTGCAGTAAGGTATGATGAGAACAGAAGTACAGTAAGGTATGATGAGCATGTAGTGCAGTGAGGTATGATGAGGATGTAGTGCAGTAAGGTATGATGAGAATTGTAGTATAGTAAGGTATAATGAGGATGTAGTGCAGTAAGGTATGATGAGGATGTAGTGCAGTAAGGTATGATGAGAATTGTAGTATAGTAAGGTATAATAAGGATGTAGTGCAGTAAGGTATGATGAGGATGTAGTGCAGTAAGGTATTATGAGGATTGTAGTACAGTAAGGTATGATGAGGATGTTGTGCAGTAAGATATTATGAGGATTTTGGTACAGTAAGGTTATGCTGAGAATTGTAGTACAGTAAGGTATTATGAGGATGTTGTGCAGTAAGGTATGATGAGAATTGTAGTACAGTAAGGTATGATGAGGATGTAGTGCAGTAAGGTATGATGAGAATTGTAGTACAGTAAGGTATGATGAGGATGTTGTGCAGTAAGGTATTATGAGGATTTTGATACAGTAAGGTTATGATGAGAAGTATAGTGCAGTAAGGTATGATGAGGATTGTAGTGCAGTAAGGTAAGATGAGGATAGTAGTGCAGTAAGGTATGATGATAGAAGTGCAGTAAGGTATGATTATGATAGTAGAGAAGTAAGTTATGATGGGGATTATAGTCCAGTAAAGTTATGATGGGGATTGTAGTGTAATAATATATGGTGAGGATTATAGTGCAGTAAGGTATGATGAGGATTGTAGTGCAGTAAGGTATGATGATAATTATAGTGCAGTAAGGTATCAATAGCATAGTAGTGCAGTATGGTATGATGAGGTATGTAGAGCTGTAAGGTATGATGAGAATAGTAGTGCAGTAAGGTATGATGTGGATTATAGTGCAGTAAGGTATAATGAGTATGTAGTGCAGTAAGGTACGATGAGAATTATAGTGCAGTAAGGTATAATGAGGATTGTATTGCACTAAGGTTATGATGAGAATTATAGTGCAGTAAGGTATGATGAGAATAGTAGTGTAGTAAGGTATGATGAGAATATAGTGCAGTAAGGTATGTTGAATATAGTAGTGCAGTAAACTATGATGAGAATTGTGGTGCAGTAAGTTATGATGAGTTATGTAGTGCAGTAAGGTATGATGAGAATAGAAGTGCAGTAAGGTATGATGATGATGTAGTGCAGTAAGGTATGATGAGGATGTTGTGCAGTAAGGTATTATGAGGATTTTGATACAGTAAGGTTACGATGAGAATTATAGTGCAGTAAGGTAAGATGAGGATTGTAGTGCAGTAAGGTAGGATGAGGATAGTAGTGCAGTAAGGTATGATTATGATAGTCACTAGCGCACGCAGGGGGGGTTTCTGAGTGGCCCAAACAAATTGTATTTTTTTACAGATGCAGACAGACCCGGCAGCTGCTGCAATGTGTATTTGCCGGGCGCCCGCTGTGAGGTATATTAGCGGCGCACCCAGCTTTCTCCTGACTGCTGGGAAAGTTGTTTATAGATCCCCAGGTACATCTACGGAAGGGGATCTATCCACAACCCTTCTGTGAGCTCCCGCTGGCTTTAAGTCTCTCCAGGAGCAGTTGGGTGCGACGCGGGAAGGCGGCACGGCACTGAGTGGCTCAAACGCTGAAGAATCAGGTCAGGTCACTTTTGTTAGTGTTGGCCAGGGTAGGTGGTATGTGTGTTGTATGTGTGTGTGTTGTATGTGTTTGTGTGTGTGATGTATGTATGTGTGTGTGACATTGTAGTCCCGGGGGGGAAGGAGCGGAGGGTGTTTGGGATGTATGTGTGTGAGATATAGGAGTCCCAGGGAAAGGGGAGTATCATCACGGCCACCCAAGCAGCAGCAGCCTGGCAACTAGGGTGTGTGTAAGTATGCTATGTGTATGTATGTTGTGTGTATGTTGTGTGTGTTTTGCGTGTGTGTTGTGTGTGTATGTGTGTTGTGTGTGTGTTGTGTGTATATGTTGTGTGTGTGTATGTTGTGTGTGTGTATGACAATGCCCCGGATAGTAGTGCAGTAAATTATGATGGGGATTATAGTCCAGTAAAGTTATGATAGGGATTGTAGTGTAATAAGATATGGTGAAGGTTATAGTGCAGTAAGTATTGATGAGGATTGTAGTCCAGTAAAGTTATGGTGAGGATTGTACTGCACTAAGAAATGATGAGGATTATAGTGCAGTAGGGTATGATGAGGATTATAGTGCTGCAAGGTATGATGAGGATTATAGTGCAGTAAGGTTATGATGTGGATTGTAGTGCAGTAAGGTATGATAAGGATAGTAGTGCAGTAAGGTTATGATGATAATTACAGTGCAGAGTAAGGTTATATTAGGATTATGATGCAGTAAGGAATGATGAGGATTGTAGTGCAGTAAAATATGATGAGGATTTCGGTGAGCGGGTTCGGTTTTACTCGGTTTTACCCGGATCTTTTTATTGGCTATCGCCGAACATGTGTTTTGGATAGCGAATAAAATCGAGCCAAATTTGCGGTAAAGTGGTGATAAGAACCGAGTAAAACCGAGTAAAACCGAACCCGCTCACCCCTAGATTATAGTGTAGTAAGATAAGGAGTATTATTGTGCAGTACGTTTATATTGAGAATTATAGTGCAGTAGGGTATGATGAGGATAGTAGTACAGTAAGGTATGATGAGGATGTAGTGCAGTAATGTATGATGGGAATTGTAGTACAGTAAGGTATGATGAGGATGTAGTGCAGTAAGGTATTATGAGGATTGTAGTGCAGCAAGGTTATGATGAGAATTATAGTGCAGTATGTCTATAAGGAGTATTATTGTGCAGTAGGTTTATATTGAGGATTATAGTACAGTAGGGAATGATGAGGACAGTAGTACAGTAAGGTATGATGAGGATGTAGTGCAATAAGGTATGATGAGAATTGTAGTACAGTAAGCTATGATGAGGATGTAGTGCAGTAAGGTTATGATGAGAATTATAGAGCAGAAATGTAAGATGCAGATTGTAGTGCAGTAAGGTAAGATGATGATAGAAGTGCAGTAAGGTATGATTATTATAGTAGAGCAGTAAGTTATGATGGGGATTGTAGTGTAATAATATATGGTGAGGATTATAGTGCAGTAAGTATTGATGAGGATTGTAGTGCAGTAAAGTATGATGAGGATTATAGTGCAGTAAGGTATGATGAGGATTGTAGTGCAGTAGGGAATGATGAGGATTGTAGTGCAGCAAGGTATGATGAGGATAGTAGTGCAGTAAAGTAACTTCTTCTGGTGCACACCACCTACACTCTACACCTACCCTCTGCCCTCAGACTCCACTACTTCATTGTTTTCACACATCCATCAGCGTCTCTAAACCTGAACCTGGCTGGAAAGATAGAAGGGGTGCTGGCTGGAATTTGAGAAGCACACAAGGGCTGGAGTTGCAGAAAAATGAGTGGGGGGGCTGCCTATTTTGTCAGTCCCATGATTTCTGATGGCAGCTATGTCTATCAGCGGCTCCAAAACCTCTTAGTTACATTCACACTAATTGGTACAAGTTTCAGCTTACGCTGTATTTTTCTCTTGCAACCCTCACTTTATTAGCTGTTGAGAGTTGTAGTTTTATTTGCCAGCTGTATTGTACTGTTTACTGTATTCTACTTTTCTATCTTGTATTGTTTTATTGTTTGCCCACTTGTGGCACCATATAACTGTACAATAATAATAATAATAATAATAATAATAATAATAATAATAATAATAATAATAATAATAATAGTAATGTTATTAAGAATTATAGTGCAGTATGTCTATAATGAGTATTATTGTGCAGTAGGTTTATATTGAGGATTATAGTACAGTAAGGTATAATGAGGATTGTAGTGCAGTAAAGTAAGATGAGTATAGTAGTGCAGTAAGGTATGATGAGGATTATAGTGCAGTAAGGTATGATGAGGATAGTAGTTCAGTAAGGTATGATGATAATAGTAGTGCAGTAAGTTATGATGAGGATTATAGTGCAGTAAGGTATGATGAGGATAGTAGTGCAGTAAGGTATGATGAGGATTGTAGTGCAGTAAAGTAAGATGAGGATAGTAATGCAGTAAGGTATGTTGAGGATTGTAGTGCAGTAAGGTATGGTGAGGATTATAGTGCAGTAAAGTAAGATGAGGATAGTAATGCAGTAAGGTATGGTGAGGATTGTAGTGCAGTAAGGTATGGTGAGGATTATAGTGCAGTAAGGTATGATAAGGTTTGCAATAAAATACGGTATGATGAGAATTATAATGTAGTAAGGTTAAGATGATCATGAGGATTTTAGTGCAGTAAATAAATTAGGATAATTGTAAAGCAGTAAAATTGTGATGAGAATTGTAGTACAATAAGTTATGATGAGAATTATAATGTAGTAAGGTATGATGAGAATTATAATGTAAGATGAGTATGAGGATTTTAGTGCAGTAAGGAAATTAGGATCATTGTAATGCAGTAAAATCATGATGAGGATTGTAGTGCAGTAAAATATGATATAAATGTACAGCAGTAAGGTTATGATGAGAATAGTAGTACTGTAGGAATTATCAGGATTATAATGCAGTAATGAAATTATGAGAATTGTAATGCAGTAAGATTATGATGAGGATAGTAGTGCAGCAATGTATGATGAGGATAGTAGTATAGTAAGATATAATGAGGATAGTAGTGCAGTAAGATATGATAAGGATAGTTGTGCAGTAAGGTATGATGATAATAGTAGTGCAGTAAGGTATGATGAGGATAGTAGTGCAGTAAGGTATGATGATAATAGTAGTGCAGTAAGAGATGATGAGGATAGCAGTAAGGTATGATGATAATAGTAGTGCAGTAAGGTATGATGAGGATAGTATTGCAGTAAGGTATGATGATGATTATAGTGCAGTAACATATGTTTGGGTTATAATTAGAGAAGTGCGCCGACCCCTGTGTTTTGGTTATGGTTTGGAATCTGGATCTCCCCTGGTTTTGGATCTGGATTGGCTTTGCCAAAACCTCACCTCCATGTTTTGTTTTCGTGTTTTGGTTTTGGATTTTTTTCTTAAAAAATCCAAAAATCTGCTAAAATCACATAAAATGGTCTTTTTTTGTTCCAACAGTATTACTAACCACAATAACATTTATTTCCACTCATTTCCAGTGAATTTTGTACACCTCACAGCTCACAATATTGATTTTTTTCATCTAGTTATAGGGCCAAAAGGTTGCATCCAGCTTGCTAGCTCAAAACTGACTGATATAATTATTAATAGAGCTGAGGACTGTGCAAAGATGAAGGTTGGGATACCCTTGAGCATTGAAGAATTGATAGTTGATAGTTGGTGCAGCCCCTCGCTGTAAAATTGATAATAAATTAATTAACAAACAATTCATTGGGTGCAGCCTCTGGCTGAATAATTAATAAAAAAAACAATTCATTGGTACAGCCCCTGGCTGTGAAATTGATAATAAATTAAATTAAAAAAAATTCATTGGGTGCAGCCCCTGGTTGTAAAATTGATAATAAATTAATTAAAAGACAATTCATTGGGTGCAGCCCCTGGTTGAATAATTATTAAAAATAAATTCATTGGTACAGCCTCTGGCTGTAAAATTGATAATAATTTAATTAAAAAACAAATCATTGGTTCCTAAACCAACCGTAACATTAATTTAAAATTTCAGGCAGCAATGCCCCAACCAGCACATAATGGAATGGAAAAAGGTGCAAGATGGAATAGTCCTTGGGCCCTCCCATCCACCCTTATGTTGTATACGAAAAAGGACAGGTTAACAAACCAATTTTTTCAGCAACAAAAAATTGTGGCTGAAATGATTTGTTTGTTTGGACCCCCATAAAACAAGCTGCCAATGTGCATTGGACATGGAAATTAAAATGATCCCATACACAAACTGGCTTTACATTACAAGTTGTCGTCGTCCTCATTAATCGTCCCCACTGGAATCCACCATAGGCGCCTCTGTCATTTTTTGATGTAATTGTTGGTCTTCCTCATTTAATTTGTAATTCATTTTAATGAACATCATCTTTTCCACATTTTGAGGAAGTGACCTCCTACGCCGATCACTGACAAGGTTGCCAGTTGCACTGAAAACTCTTTCGGAGTACACACTGGAGGGTGGGCAACTTAAATAATGCAAAGCCAGTTTGGGTATGGGACTTCAAATTGCCTCTTTTTCCTGCCAGTACTGAAAGGGACTGTCTGACATGCCTATTAGGTTGTTATCTCTGAAATAGTCCTCCACCATTCTGTGAAAGGAGGGCATATCACACTTAGTCACGGTAGAAGACATGTCACTCGTAGGCAGTTCTCTTAGGCCCGACCAGATGTAATTTTTTGGTGAACGATCTGCATTCTGTAAGGAAAATTGAGTTTTTTCCTGGCAGCTGCAGAAACTGATGGAGGAGATGATGGCGTTTCACATGCGGCTGCAGCTGACAATTTTTTTACCAACAGCTCTTTGCAAAGTTTTAGATTTCGGTCTGTTGGAAAAAAACTCACAAGGTAGGACTTAAACCTAGGATCCAGAATAGGTCGCCAAAACATATTTTTCAGATTTCAATAGCTTGGCGACTCTTGAGGGCTTGATCCACCAGTCCGACATACTTTGCGCAAATGCTCCGTTTCAGCTCCTCCTTCAGTTTCTCCAGCTGTTTTTGCAAAAGTCTGATGAGGGGAATGACCTGACTCAAGCTGGCAGTGTCTGAACTAACTTCACATGTGGCAAGTTCAAAGGGTTTGAGAATCTTGCACAACACGGAAATTATTCTCCACTGCACTTGAGTAAGGTGCATTCTCCCTCCATGGCCTAGGTCATAGGCCATTGTATAGCCCTGGATGGCCTTTTGCTGTTCATCCATCTGCTGAAGCATATAGAGGGTAGAATTCCTGCACATTACTACCTCTTGCTTCAGCTGATGGCAGGGCAAATTTAACAGTACCTGTTGGTCATGCAATATTCGACAAGCGGTTGCCGAATGTCTAAAATGTCCAGATATTTTGCGGGCCACCGAGAACATCTCTGGCACGAACATGTCAGTTTTTAAAAAATGTTGCACTGCCAAATTAATTGTATGAGCAAAACATGGGACGTGTTGGAATTCGCCCACATGTAATGCTCTCACAATATTGGTGGCATTGTCCGAAATCACAAATCCGAGGAGAGTCCAAGTGGGGTAAGCCATTTAGCAATGATTTCCCTGAGTTTTTCAAAGAGGTTCTCAGTGGTATGCCTCTTAGTGAAACCAGTTATACAAAGAGTAGCCTGCCTCTGTATCAGCTGTCTTTTAGAAGATGTTGCTGCTGCTGTTGCTGTTGTAGACAATACACGTACCCAGTGGGCTATCACAGTCATGTAATCCTTAGTTTGCCCTGTCCCACTTGTCTACATATCAGTGGTCAAGTGCACAGTGGGTACAACGGCATTTCTGAGGACATTAATAAGGTTTTTTTTTAATGTCCTTGTACAAACTTGGAATTGCTGTTCTAGCGAAGTGGAATCTAGAAGGGATCTTAATTAACTGTTGAAAACCCTCTGCAGTAATGGCAGATACTGGACGCGCATCCAATACCAGCATAGCTGTTATGGTGTCAGTAGTCTATTGTGCAAATGGGTGATTGCTGTCATACTTGTTTGCCCTTGCAAACAATTGTTTAACAGTTAATTGTTTTTTGGAGGATACGCTACAAGTAGTCTTCCTTCTGGCCCCCTTCTGGGATGAATATTCACTGACAGCAACAGCAGCAGCAACAGGCGTAGTCATCAAGGATCCTTCTGAGGAATCATGGATAGGAGAGGAGTCAATCATGCTTCGAATACCAACATTGGATGCAGCAGGACTACTCCCGATGACGAATGAGGATGTTGATGATGCAGGTGTTGGTGTGGAGATCGAAGGAGCTTGGATCTCACAGAGAGGGAGCAGGTAGGTGACACTGGACTTGTTACGTTTTGAGTTTTGGAGCTTGGCGACATACACTTTGATATTTGATGAATGCGCTCCAAGTGATGTAACAAGGAGGAGGTTCCTAGTAGGGGTGAGCGGGTTCGGATTTCTGAAATCCGAACCCCCCCGAGCCTCCCGATCCGAGTCCGATCCGAGTCAGGCTCGACTTTTCCCGCCTGACTCGGATCTGAAATCGAGGCAAAACGTCATCATCCCGCCTTCCGAGTCTCGCGGGTTTTGGATCCTATATAAGGTACCCGCGTCGGCGCCATTTTCTCACTCGGCTGTGGACAGTGAAGAGGGAGGGTGGGAGTTAGGGCTGTGTAGTGTAGTGTAGTGTAGTGCTGCTGTTGTCCACTACTTCAAAGTCCATAGGGGCTGGCTGTGTTGTGCTGTGCTGCTGTTGTTAATAGGGGCTGTGTCCACTACTTCAAAGTCCATAGGGGCTGGCTGGACTGTGTTGTGCAGTCAGTTCTCCATAGGGGCTGTGTCCACTCCAAAGTCCTGTGCAGTGTCCCAGTCCTAAAGGAGTGCTGTAGTGTTGTCCAGGGGGTGCTCTGTCCATCAGGGGTGCTCCCCCCAAGTGCTAAAAAAATAATATATTTTCTGTGTTTGTGAATTGTGTGCGCAGTAGCCGCACGTGCATCAACAAAGTAGTGCCAAGCGTGCGCCTGTGTCATAAGTAAAGGGCCGGCTGGCTTGACCGTTAAAGGGTGCTGTAACCCCCGAAAGTACACTCCAGTCCAAACCAAAAAAAAATTATTTTCTGTGTTTGTGAATTGTGTGCGCAGTAGCCGCACGTGCATCAACAAAGTAGTGCCAAGCGTGCGCCTGTGTCATAAGTAAAGGGCCGGCTGGCTTGACCGTTAAGGGTGCTGTAACCCCCGAAAGTACACTCCAGTCCAAACCAAAAAAAAAATTATTTTCTGTGTTTGTGAATTGTGTGCGCAGTAGCCGCACGTGCATCAACAAAGTAGTGCCAAGCGTGCGCCTGTGTCATAAGTAAAGGGCCGGCTGGCTTGACCGTTAAGGGTGCTGTAACCCCCAAAGTACACTCCAGTCCAAACCAAAAAAAAAATTATTTTCTGTGTTTGTGAATTGTGTGCGCAGTAGCCGCACGTGCATCAACAAAGTAGTGCCAAGCGTGCACCTGTGTCATAAGTAAAGGGCCGGCTGGCTTGACCGTTAAGGGTGCTGTAACCCCCGAAAGTACACTCCAGTCCAAACCAAAAAAAAAATTATTTTCTGTGTTTGTGAATTGTGTGCGCAGTAGCCGCACGTGCATCAACAAAGTAGTGCCAAGCGTGCGCCTGTGTCATAAGTAAAGGGCCGGCTGGCTTGACCGTTAAAGGGTGCTGTAACCCCCAAAGTACACTCCAGTCCAAACCAAAAAAAAAATTATTTTCTGTGTTTGTGAATTGTGTGCGCAGTAGCCGCACGTGCATCAACAAAGTAGTGCCAAGCGTGCGCCTGTGTCATAAGTAAAGGGCCGGCTGGCTTGACCGTTAAAGGGTGCTGTAACCCCCGAAAGTACACTCCAGTCCAAACCAAAAAAAAATTATTTTCTGTGTTTGTGAATTGTGTGCGCAGTAGCCGCACGTGCATCAACAAAGTAGTGCCAAGCGTGCGCCTGTGTCATAAGTAAAGGGCCGGCTGGCTTGACCGTTAAAGGGTGCTGTAACCCCCAAAGTACACTCAAGTCCGAACCAAAAAAAAAATTATTTTCTGTGTTTGTGAATTGTGTGCGCAGTAGCCGCACGTGCATCAACAAAGTAGTGCCAAGCGTGCGCCTGTGTCATAAGTAAAGGGCCGGCTGGCTTGACCGTTAAAGGGTGCTGTAACCCCCAAAGTACACTCCAGTCCAAACCAAAAAAAAAATTATTTTCTATGTTTGTGAATTGTGTGCGCAGTAGCCGCACGTGCATCAACAAAGTAGTGCCAAGCGTGCGCCTGTGTCATAAGTAAAGGGCCGGCTGGCTTGACCGTTAAAGGGTGCTGTAACCCCCAAAGTACACTCCAGTCCAAACCAAAAAAAATATTATTTTCTGTGTTTGTGAATTGTGTGCGCAGTAGCCGCACGTGCATCAACAAAGTAGTGCCAAGCGTGCGCCTGTGTCATAAGTAAAGGGCCGGCTGGCTTGACCGTTAAAGGGTGCTGTAACCCCCAAAGTACACTCCAGTCCAAACCAAAAAAAAAATTATTTTCTGTGTTTGTGAATTGTGTGCGCAGTAGCCGCACGTGCATCAACAAAGTAGTGCCAAGCGTGCGCCTGTGTCATAAGTAAAGGGCCGGCTGGCTTGACCGTTAAGGGTGCTGTAACCCCCGAAAGTACACTCCAGTCCAAACCAAAAAAAATATTATTTTCTGTGTTTGTGAATTGTGTGCGCAGTAGCCGCACGTGCATCAACAAAGTAGTGCCAAGCGTGCGCCTGTGTCATAAGTAAAGGGCCGGCTGGCTTGACCGTTAAAGGGTGCTGTAACCCCCGAAAGTACACTCCAGTCCAAACCAAAAAAAAATTATTTTCTGTGTTTGTGAATTGTGTGCGCAGTAGCCGCACGTGCATCAACAAAGTAGTGCCAAGCGTGCGCCTGTGTCATAAGTAAAGGGCCGGCTGGCTTGACCGTTAAGGGTGCTGTAACCCCCGAAAGTACACTCCAGTCCAAACCAAAAAAAAAATTATTTTCTGTGTTTAGCCGCACGTATATATCAAATCGATATAACATAAATGGAGGACCAAACTTTCTCCGATAAAAATAAAATAGAGAAATATCAAGAACCACTTCCTCCTAGTGCTGAAGCTGCTGCCACTAGTCATGACATAGACGATAACATGCCATCAACGTCGTCTGCCAAGGCCGATGCCCAATGTCATAGTAGAGGGCACATACAATCCCAAATGGCAAAGTTCAGGAAAATGACCTTGAAAAAGACATTTAAAGCAGCTGAAGAGAAACGTAAACTTGCCAATATGCCATTTACGACACGGAGTGGCAAGGAACGGCTAAGGTCGATCCCTAGTATGTTCATGACTAGTGGTTCAGCTTCACATGACGATGGAAGCCCTCCTCCCACTAAAAAAATCAAAAGAGTTAAGCTGGCAAAAGCACAGCGAAGAACTGTGCTTTCTAAGAAGATATCACAAATCCCCAAGGAGAGTCCAAGTGTGGTGGTGGTTGCGATGCCTGACCTTCCCAGCACTGGACGGGAAGAGGTGGCTCTTTCCACCATTTGCACGCCCCCTGCAAGTGCTGAAAGGAGCACCCACAGTCCACTTGCTGATATGCAAATTGAAGATGTCACTGTTGAAGTACAACAGGATGAGGATACTGGTGTAGCTGGCGCTGAGGAGGAAGTTGGCGAGGAGGATTCTGATGGTGATGTGGTTTGTTTAAATCAGGCTCCGGGGGAGACAGTTGTTGTCCGTGGGATGAAAAAGCCCATCACGGTCATGCCTGGGCAGAAGACCAAACATTCCACCTCTTTGGTCTGGCAATATTTCTATCCAAATCCGGACAACAACTGTCTTGCCATATGTACCATATGTAAAGGTGAAATAAGTAGGGGTAGGGACGTCAACCACCTAGGAACATCCTCCCTTATACGGCACCTGCAGCGCGTTCATAAAAAGTTACTGTCAAGTTCAGAAACTTTGGCTAAGACCGTAAGCAGTCCAGGGACACCTAAATCCCGTTGTCCTGTTGTATCCAAGCGCCTGCAAACCACACCGTCAACTCCCTCCTCGTCAATTTCCTCCTTAGTCAGGATCGGAAGTAGTCCTGCAGGCCATGTCACTGGCATGACTGACTCTCCTATCCGGGATTCCTCTGGAGGATCCTGCATTGCTACGCCTACTGCTGCCGCTGCTGCTGTTGCTGCTGCTGGGAGTCGTTCATCATCCCAGAGAGGAAGTAGGAACACCACTACTTTTACTAAACAATTGACCCTCCAACAGTCCTTAGCGAGGAGGATGAAGTACGACAGCAGTCATCCTGAAGCAAAACGTATAACTGAGGCCTTGACTGCTATGTTGGTGTTAGACGTGCGTCCGGTATCCGCCATTAGTGCAGTGGGATTTAGACAATTGATGGAGGTAGTGTGTCCCCGGTTCCAAATCCCGTCTAGATTCCACTTCACTAGGCAGGCGATACCGAGACTGTACAGAAACGTCAGAAAAAGTGTACTCAGTGTCCTGAAAAATGCCGTTGTACACAATGTCCACTTAACCACGGACATGTGGACAAGTGGAACAGGGCAGACTAAGGACTATATGACTGTGACAGCCCACTGGGTAGATGTATCACCTTACGCAGCAACAGCAGCAGCGTCACCAGTAGCAGCATCTCAGAAACGCCAGCTCGTTACAAGGCAGGCTACGCTGTGTATCACCGGTTTCAGTAAGAGGCACACCGCCGACAACCTCTTAGAGAAACTGAGGGAAATCAAGCCCAGTGGCTTACCCCACTTAGACTCTCCTGGGGATTTGTGATATCTGACAACGCCACCAATATTGTGCGGGCATTACATCTGGGCAAATTCCAGCACGTCCCATGTTTTTCTCACACAATAAACTTGGTGGTGCAGAATTTTCTGAAAAGCGACAGGGGCGTGCAGGAGACGCTTTGGGTGGCCCAAAAAATTTCTGGCCACTTTCGCCATTCAGCGACTGCGTGCCGAAGACTGGAGCGCCAGCAAACACTCTTGAACCTGCCCCGCCATCACCTGAAGCAAGAGGTTGTGACGCGGTGGAACTCAACCCTCTATATGCTTCAGAGGATGGAGGAGCAGCAAAAGGCCATACAAGCCTATACATCCACCTATGACATAGGCAAAGGAGGGGGTATGCACCTGACTCAAGCGCAGTGGAGAATGATTTCCGTGTTGTGCAAGGTTCTCCAGCCCTTCGAACTTGCCACACGTGAAGTCAGTTCACACACAGCCAGCTTGAGTCAGGTCATTCCCCTCATCAGGCTTTTGCAGAAGCAGCTGGAGAAAGTGAAGGAGGAGCTAAGACGGAGCGATTCCACTCGGCATGTGGGACTTGTGGATGAAGCCCTTCATTCGCTTTGCCAGGATTCCAGGGTGGTCAATCTGTTGAAATCAGACCACTACATTTTGGCCACCGTGCTTGATCCTAGGTTTAAAGCCTATGTGGTGTCTCTCTTTCCGGCCGACACAAGCCTGCAGAGGTGCAAAGACCTGCTGGTGAACACACTGTCAGCTGAAGCGGAACGTGACACGTCAACGGCTCCTTCTTCATTTTCTCCCGCAACTGGGGCTGCCAGGAAAAAACTTATGTATCCTAAGCAACCCGCTGGCGGTGATGCAGGGCAGGCAGGACCAAGTTTGGACATCTGGTCCGGACTGAAGGACCTGGCAACAATTTCTGACATGTCTACTGTCACTGCATATGATACTGTCACCATTGACAGAATGGTGGAGGATTACATCGGTGACAGCATCCAAGTAGGCATGTCAGACAGTCCATACCTGTACTGGCAGGAAAAAGAGGCAATTTGGAGGCCCCTGTACAAGCTGGCTCTATTTTACCTGAGTTGCCCCCCCTCCAGTGTGTACTCCGAAAGAGTGTTTAGTGCAGCCGGGAACCTTGTCAGCGAAAGGCGTAGGAGGTTGCTTCCACAGAATGTGGAGAAGATGATGTTCATCAAAATGAATTATCAGCTCTTCCAGGGAGACCAGCCTCCAGAAGGTACAGAGGGACCTGTGGTGGTGGATTCAAGTGGGGACGAGTTAATACTTTGTGAGGATGAGGATGTACACACTGAAGAGGGTGAGGAATCGGTGGATGAGGAGGATGAGGATGACATCTTGCCTCCGTAGAGCCAGTTTGTGCAGGGACACATTAATTGCCAGCTTGTTTTGTGGGGGCCCAAACGAACCAATCATTTCAGCCACAGTTGTGTGGCAGACCCTGGCGCTGAAATGATTGATTTGTTAAAGTGTGCATGTCCTGTTTATACAACATAAGGGTGGGTGGGAGGGCCCAAGGACAATTCCATCTTGCACTTCTTTTTTTTCTTTGCATTATGTACAGTTTGGGGCCTAGTTTTTCTAACTGCCATCCTGTCTGCCACTGCAGTGTCACTCCTAGATGGGTCACGTGTTTGTGCCGCCCACTCGTGTCGCTTAGCATAGTCATCCAGCTACCTCGGTGCAACCTTTTGGACATGAAAACACTATTGTGAGGTGTGAGGTGTTCAGAATAGACTGGAAATGAGTGGAAATTAAGGTTATTGAGGTTAATAATAGCATAGGAGCAGAGAAACCAACAAATTCTGTGATTTTAGCTGTTTTTATGCTTTTTAAAAAAAAAATACAGATCCAAAACACAAAACCCAGAACCCAAAACACGGAAGGGTGGTTTTGGCAAAACCAATCCAGATCCAAAACACGAAGAAAGATCCAGATCCAAAACCAAAACACAAAACACGAAAAGTGGCCGGTGCACACCCCTAGTTCCTAGGTGGTTTAGGTCCCTCCCTCTACTCACTCTTGCACGGCAATGGGCACATATGGCTTGACAACTGTTGTCCGGATCGGGGTGGAAATAATTCCACACGTGAGAAGTAGATTTTGTTGTCTTTTGTCCCGTCATGACAACAATGGCCTTTGGCTTTTTCAATCCATGGGCAACAGCTATTGCCTTACTTATACAAAGGACATCCTCGGCTTCAACAATCTCATCACCAACATCTTCATCATCAACATCCTCATCATCCTTAGCACCTTCAAGTACCAAAATATCCTCCTCCATGTGCAATTCCACAGAAGCATCCTCGATCACTACGTCTGCAAGATGTTAACTGCCCTTCCCCACATTTACAGAGGGCACACAAATGTTGGAACTTGGAGGATCCTCCAGTACACTAGTATTTAGGTCTGGCTCACACATGGCAACCGCGGGACACACTTGCACTCTCCTCAGGGATTTGTGATTTTCATTTCTCAGGGCACACATTTGGTTTTTCCAAAGAGCTATCAGAATTAGAACCAGCAGTCTTCATAAAGAAAGGCCAAGGCCTTATCCTTTCCTTGCCACTTCGTGTAGTGAATGGCATATTGCCAATTTTTTTGTTTATCTAAAGACAAATTTCCTTTCAATATTTTTTTCTTTACTTCGGTAAAAGTAGCTTTACCATATCGATGGCGTGACTTAAGCCCTGGGGCATGGGCCTTCATAGAGGATGAGGAACTTGACGGCCTTGCACTACTGGCGGCAGCAACAAAATGTGGTTCTTGGCCTTGCTCTCTTGTCATGTGACATCCCTCCATATTTTCTGCGGTCTTGAAGCAGTTGCGTTGCATTGCCGACTTGCTAGATCTTGTGCGGCTAAGCCTAACACGCACAGACACACAGACAATTATTAGAAAAAAAAGACAAGATTTTTTTATTTTTTTCAGCTCCAGAACTTGGGCCCAGAGCACAGATTGATGATGACTAGAGTCGGGCAGCACTAGCTTGCGTTGCTGACTTGCTAGATCTTGTGCGGCTAAGCCTAACACGCACAGACACAGACAATTATTAGAAAAAAAGACAATATATATATATATTTTTTCAGCTCCAGAACTTGGGCCCAGAGCACAGATTAATGATGACTGGAGTCAGGCAGCACTAGCTTGCGTTGCTGACTTGCTGTATTTTGTGCGGTTAAGCCTAACACACACACACAGACAAATATATATTACACAAAAAAATACACTTTATTTGGTAAGGTATGATGAGGATAGTAGTGCAGTGAGGTATGATGAGGATTATAGTGCAGTAAGGTATGATGAGGTTAGTTGTGCAGTAAAATATGATGAGGATTGTAGTGCAGTAAGGTATGATGAGGATTATAGTGCAGAAAGGAATGATGAAGATAGTAGTGCAGTAAGATATGATGAGGATTGGAGTGCAGTAAGGTATGATGAGGTTAGTTGTGCAGTAAGATATTATGAGGATTATAGTGCAGTAAGGTATGATGAGGATAGTAGTGCAGTGAGGTATGATGAGGATAGTAGTGCAGTGATGTGTGATGAAGATAGTAGTGCAGTAAGATTATGATGAGGATTACAGTGCAGTAAGGTATGATGAGGATAGTAGTGCAGTAAGGTATGTTAATGACAGTAGTACAATGAGGAATAAGGATGATAGTAGTGCAGTGAGGTATGATGGGTATAGTAGTGCAGTAAGATTATGATAAGGATTACAGTGCAGTAAAATTATGATATAAATGTAGTGCAGTAATGCTATTATCAGGATGTATGATGAGGATTATAGTGCAGTAAGGTAAAATGAGGATAGTAGTGCAGTAAGGTATGATGAGAATAGTAGTGAATTAAGGTATAATGAGGATAGTAGTGTAGTAAGGTAAAATGTGGATTATAGTGCAATAAGGTATGATGAAGATTATAATGCAGTAATGACTATGAGGATTGTAATGCAGTAAGATTATTATGAGGATTGAAGTGCAGTAAGGTATGTTGAAAATGATAGTACAGTAAGGAAATGATGAGGATTGTAATCCAGTAAGGTAATGTTGAGGATTGTAGTGCAGTAAGATTAGGATAAATATATAATGCAGTAAGGTATGATGAAGATAGTAGTGCAGTCAGATATAATGAGGATAGTAGTGCAGTAAAGTTATGTTTTAAATGTAGTGTAGTAAGGTCATGCTGAGGATAGATGTGCAGTAAGGTATGATGAGGATTATAGTGCAGTAAGGTATGACGAGGATAGTAGTACAGTAAGGTCAGGCTTGCCTACCCTCCCGATTTGGTCGGGAGCCTCCCGAATATCGGGTGCCGCTCCTGACCCCCCGGAAAGGCAGGCAAGCCTCCCGGCTGCTGCTATTAAAACCAGGACTGGCCCTGCAGCCTGGTGCTGGTACCTAATTTACGGTGGAACCCTACTCATTTTGTTCCCCGTAATTTTAGGAACCAGGACAGGCTGGCAAGTCCAGGGCTATTTATGCTTTTGGGGGGGGGAACCTATGTCATTTTTATTTACTACAAACACTTCGTATTAGGTATACAGTCAGAAACATACACAAATCACAATGATCTGTGTATGTTTCTGCCAAACTCGCAGCTCAGGAGGTGAGTGTTTTAAAACTTCTATTTCACAGTGAGTTTGCTACAATCTCACATGAGATTGGAAACTCAATTCTTAGTAAATTTGCGAGTTGCATCCTTTTCATGTAAAGTACTTCCTAATTTGGCCGATGGTGAGTTTTTTCGAGTTTGCAATCTCACATGAGTTTTAACTGCAAAAAGACAGAACTCACTTCCAAACTCACTCGAGTTTGTCTTTAGTAAACTTGCCAGATGAAAAACATGCCAAAACTCACATGAGTTTGTAAACTCACACAAACTCACACAAACTCGACTCTTAGTAAATTTACCCCTTAGAGAGTGGATAACAGTTTTGGTAGCATCTTCAGTAGAATAGAGCAGATATTTCTAAGGTTAAGGCAACAGAACTGGGTGATAGACATTGGATTTAAGCAATAAAGCAAGTGCGGCACCAAGGTTGTGGGCTTGCTAACATGAAGAAAATGTGATGCTAATGCTGACGAGGAAAATTTGAGCAAGGTGGTGACTGTGGGAGGAAGTTAGACGGTAGGCTCTGTTTTCTACATGTTGAGCTTTAGGCAGCAGATGTGCAGACAGCAGAGAAATCAGAGGTGGATGAAGTTTCACTTCTTTTGCACTGCGCATGTGCCACAATGGTTTTGTGATGGTGGTCGCAGTGTGGATTCAATGCAGTTTGATTGTCAGCCATTGACTGTTTGGGGGAGATAATGGGGAGGGGCGAGTAACTGTGTCTATGGATGCAGTATTTCTTTGGGATTGGTCTCAGATGAGTTTATAGCATAAGGCTGTCAGCAGCACGCACACGATGTCTGTTTTAGCATTTATTTACCTGCTGTATTCTGATGACTATCCATTGTTCTGCTGGATACTAGCTTAATTATTTTGGTTATTCTGTCTGCTCTCTCTCATCATCTTCTAAGTTACTGGTTATCCCTGTTTGCCACCTGCCAAGACTTTTGCTTTATGATTGTACGATGCCCCAGCTTGTGACACAATTATTCTGCCCCAAACTCGGATCTGTTCCTGACTATTCTTCTCTGTATTGCGGTACTGTTTGTTATCACCTCAGCAGACTTTGTATACTCTGCAGTTAATTTCTTGGAAATCTCCAATAAATCATTGTCTGCACCAGCCCCTATGTAAACCTATACTACCATGCACATCCAATTTGGTGACAACTGTCAGCAGATTCTATGGGAACAGTTGTTATAGGTGAAGACTGGACAGAAGTTCTATAGGTTTACCAGAAAGCTGAGGTCATTCATACAGAGGGTAAACTCTATAGTTTACATGCAACTTCCATGTTTTGCGATCTGCGCATGTGCAGGATCTGTACTGTGCATGTGCAGATCGGTGTATGCGATGACGATGGAAGTGCCTCCTAAGCCACAGCATGATTGACATGCTGTGGCCATGTGGGGGCAGGGAGCTGGTGGCGATGGGTTGTGTTATTGACAATGGGGGCATGGTGGCCCCCCACTTTCAAGGTGTGCCAAGGCTTTCCGACACAGATTTCCTAGCCTCTGCAGTGTGATTACATAGGACATCTTGAGTAACCTGAGGGTTACAGATGCCTCCTGCGGCTTTTACATATTGTAGCACCGCTGCTGCGTACAAAGATTCAGTGCTACAGTTTACATCTCTGAATCAGGCCCATTGTTACTGGCTGTGCTTGCATGTATTCCGGTGGGAGCCTCCGTCTTGTCCTCATGAATGCTTGGGAGTAAAGATGAGACACTGCGTATGCGCAGTAGCGCATGTCAAATGTCAGGCTCCTCCTGACTGAACTGTGCCAGGTCCTAGTGACAGCCAGCTCAGTTACACCTACAGGATGCTGGAGGGAGACAGGGCAGAATCACACTCCTTCCAACAAATAAACCAGTTCTGTACCCTAAGTCTCTCTCCAACTACTGTCTTGTTTCTTCCCTCTGCTTACAAACTACTTGTCAGGCTTGTATGCAAGTGGGACCCACCTCTCATTCCCTTTGCCCTTCAGCAATCAGTCTTTATCCTCTACACCACAGGTTCTCAAACTCGATCCTCAGGACCCCAAACACTGCATGTTTTCCAGGCCTCCTCACAAAATCACAAGTGAAATAATTATAACCACCTGTGGCTCTTTTAAAATGTGTCATTGAGTAATGAATACACCTGTGCTCCCGCTGGGTGACCTGGAAAACGTGAACTGTGTGGGGTCCTGAAGGCAGAGTTTGAGAACCACTGCTCTACACTTTACCAAGAATGCCTACAATAAAGTGAACAATGATGTGCTCTCAGTTAAGTCAAAGGGGTAAATTTACTAAGAATCGAGTCTGATCGAGATGACAATCTCTGGTGAGTTTAGGAATGTTTTTCATGTCACAAATTTACTAAAGGCAAACTCTTGTGAGTTTGGGAGAGAGTTCTCTCTTCTCACTTGTAAAACTCAGGTGAGATTGCAAACTCGAATCTTATCACCATCGGGCAAACTAGGAAGTACTGTACTTTTCACCTAAAATATACAGCTCGCAAATTTACCAAGAATCGAGATGACAATCTTGGGTGAGATGACAGCAAACTCTTTGCCAAATTGAAGTTTTAAACACTCACCTCCGGAGTTGCGATTTTGCCAGAAACATACACAGATCAGTGTGATTTGTGTATGTTTCTGCCTGTAAATATAAGAAAGAGTGTTTTTCTTTAAATTACGTAGGGTCACTTCCAAAAGCCATAACCAGCCCCTATTACCAGGTCTCCATGGTCAAAAATTCGCACCCCAAGCTGGTCAGGCCAAGCCAGGGATCTCAGGGGAGAGAGTCCCCCCTCTCCCGAAACCCCAGGCTTGGTCTAAAGCCCGGGGCTCTTCCCTGCACCCCTGGAGCAGTGGGTACGGGGGTAAACAAAGTGTAAAATAGAAGAAAACTATTGTATTTTACAGTGGAACTACAGGTGCCAGCATGCCTGCCCTTTGGCACTTGTGGAACTACAAGTGCCAGCAGGTGGCCAGCACCCATACCCCCAATGTAAAATAAATAGTTAAAAAACCACAGTACACACACACCGTATCTCGTAAAACTTTATTCCATACACCTAACTCACTCACACATACTTACCTGTACCAGCCGGTCGGCCCTTTTCTCCCATGTAGAATTCACGGCTGTCCCTGGAAAAAAGATCCCATACTCACCTCCATCCTGGTGCCGCTCTCCGTAGCATCCACGGTCTTGGCAAAACAAAAAATTGACTTACGCGAACCAAACGAACATGTGTAAGTATATGTTGTTACATATACTTACACCTCGCGAAATGACAGATGACCAAAATCATCTGTTATTTTTTATGGGCCGCTAGCCAATCAGCGGCCGCTTTACATGTAGCGGCTGCTCATTGGCTGGTTCCAATGGTGCGACTGATAGTGCATCTTTGTTTTCAAATGGCAAATTTGAGATGGCTCTAGTGTCTTTTGTCTATTTCTGTGTGTGTGTGCATGTTAGGCTGAGCCGCACAAGATACAGCAACGCAACCTAGTGCTGCCCGACACCAGTCATCATCAATCTGTGCTCTGGGCCCAAGTTCTGGACCCGAAATAAATAAAACAAATAGTGTCTTTTTTTGTCTAATTTTTTTGCGTGTGTGAACGTGTTAGGCTTAGCCGCACAAGAACAAGATACAGCCAGCAATGCAAGTTGCAACCTAGTGCTGCCCAACTCCAGTCATCATCAAGTTCTTAACCCGAAAAAAACCCACAAAAAAATAGTGTCTTTTATCTATTTATTTTCTGTGTGTGTGTGCTTGTTAGTTTAAGCTGCACAAGATACAGTAGCAACGCAAGTTGCAACCTAGTGCTGCCAAACACCAGTCGTTATCAGTCTGTGCTCTGGGCCCAAGTTCTGGACACGAAAAAAAAAAAATAGTGTCTTTTGTATATTTTTTTTCTGTGTGCACACGACTGCATGTGTGTGAATTTTGTAACCGCACCTTGGCTACACTATTGGTGCTTGTGACACTGCTTCAAGACTGCAGAAAATATGGAGGGCTGTCACATGACAGGAGAGCAAGGCCAATAACCACATGTTATTGCTGCCGCCAGCAGTCATCATGATAATGCAAGGCGGTCAAATTCCTTGTCTTCTGTGAAGGCCCATGCTCCAGGGCTTAAGTCACGCCATGGATATGGTAAAGCTACTTTTACTGTAGTAAAGAAAAAAAATCGAACAGCAAGTTGCCTTTAGATAAACAAAAAATTGGCAATATGCCATTCACTACACAAAGTGGCAAGGAAAGGATAAGGCCTTGGCCATTATTTATGTTGACTGTTGGTTCTGATAGCCCTTCTGCTTGTAGTAGTAGTGGTAGTGGTACCATTAAAAAAATTTAAATTGTTAAGAAGAGTAAGACAGCTTTGGAAAAACCAACTGTGTGCCCTGAGAAATCGAAAACACAAATCCCCGGGGAGAGTGCAAGTGTGTCCAAGGTTGCCATGTGTGAGCCAGACCTAAATACTAGTGTACTGGAGGATCCGACATTTGTGTGCCCTCTGTAAATGTGGGGAAGGGCAGTCAACATCTTGCAGATGTAGTCAGTGAGGATGCTTCTGTGGAATTGCACATGGAGGAGGAGGACATTTTGGTAGTTGAAGGCGCTAAGGATGATGAAGATGTTGATGATGAAGATGTTGGTGATGAGGATGTTGATGCCGAGGATGTTGTTTGTGTAAGTAAGGCAACAGCTGTGCCGGAGCAAAAGACAAAAAAATTCACTTCTCACGTGTGAAATTATTTCCACCCCGATCCGGACAACAGTTGTCAAGCCATATGTGACCATTGCCAGGCAAGAGTGAGTAGAGGGAGGGACCTAAACCACCTAGGAACCTCCTCCTTGTTACGTCACTTGGAGCGCATTCATCAAATTTCAAAGTGTATATCGCCAAGCTCCAAAACTCAAAATGTAACAAGTCCAGTGTCACCTACCTGCTCCCTCTCTGTGGGATCCAAGCGCCTTCGATCTCCACCACCAACACCTGCATCATCAACATCCTCATTCGTCATCGGGAGTAGTCCTGCTGCATCCAATGTTGTTATTCGAAGCATGATTGACTCCTCTCCTATACTTGATTCCTCAGAAGGATCCTTGATGACTATGCCTGTTGCTGCTGCTGTTGCTGTCAGTGGATCTTCATCCCAGAAGGGGGCCAGAAGGAAGACTACTTGTAGTAGGTGTTTTGCCTAAATACACCTACCACTTAAACTGGTTTCACTAAGAGGCATACCGCTGAGAAACTCTTAGAAAAACTCAGGGAAATCATTGCTAAATGGATTACCCCACTTGGACTCTCCTCGGGATTTGTGATTTCGTTCAATGCCACCAATATTGTGAGAGTATTGCATGTGGGCGAATTCCAACACATCCCATGTTTTGCTCACACAATTAATTTGGTGGTGCAACATTTTTTTTAAATATGACAGGGGCATGCAGGAGATGCTCTCGGTGGCACGCAAAATATCCAGATATTTTCGACATTCGGCAACTGCTTGTCGAATATTGCATGACCAGCAGGTATTGTTAAATTTGTCCTGCCATCAACTGAGGCAAGAGGTAGTAACTCAGAGGAATTCTACCCTCTATATGCTTCAGCAGATGGAGGAACAGCAAAAGGCCATCCAGGGCTATACAACGACCTATGACATAGGCCGTGGAGGGGTAATGCACCTTACTCAAGTGCAGTGGAGAATAATTTCCATGTTGTGCAAGGTTCTCAAACCCTTTGGACTTGCCATACGTGAAGTTAGTTCAGACACTGCCAGCTTGAGTCAGGTCGTTCCTCTCATCAGACTTTTGCAAAAACAGCTGGAGAAACTGAAGGAGGAACTAAAACGGAGCGATTGCGCAAGGTATGTCAAACTGGTGGATCAAGCCCTTGATTCACTTTACAAGGATCCAAGAGTCATCAATCTATTGAAAACTGAAAAATATATTTTGGCGACCATTCTGGATCCTAGGTTTAAGTCCTACCTTGTGAGTTTTTTTCCAACAGACCGAAATCTAAAACTATGCAAAGAGCTGTTTGTAAAAATATTTTCAGCTGCAGCCGCACCTGAAATGCCATCATCTCCTTTAGTTTCTGCAGCTGCCTAGAAAAAACTAAATTTTCCTTACAGAATGCCTGCTGGTCATGCAGATTGTTCATCAAAAAATGACATCTGGTCGGGCCTGAGAGAACTGCCTACTAGTGACATGTCTTCTACCGTGACTATGTGTGATGCGGTCTCCTTTCACAGAATGGCGGAGGACTATTTCAGAGATAACATCCAAATAGGCATGTCAGACAGACCCTTTCAGTACTGGCAGGAAAAAGAGGCAATTTGGAGTCCCATACCCAAACTGGCTTTGCATTATTTAAGTTGCCCACCCTCTAGTGTGTACTCCGAAATAGTTTTCAGTACAGCTAGCAACATTGTCAGTGATCAGAGTAGGAGGTTACTTCCTCAAAATGTGGAAAAGATGATGTTCATTAAAATGAATTACAAATTCCACGAGGAAGACCTCTACCAACAATTACATAAAAAAATGACAGAGGCGCCCATGGTGGATTCCAACAGGGACGAATTAATATTGTGTGAAGAAGAGGATGTACACACTGATGGGGATGACGAGGACGAGGATGACAACAACTTGTAATGTAAGACCAGTTTGTGATTGGGATCATTTTAATTTCCATGTCCAATGCACATTGGCAGCTTGTTTTATGGGGGTCCAAACAAACCAATAATTTCAGCCACAATTGGCAGTCCTTCTCGCTGAAATGATTGGTTTGTTAAACTGTGAATGTCCTGTTTCGTATACAACATAAGGGTGGGTGGGAGGGCCCAAGGACTATTCCATCTTGCACCTTTTTCCTTCCATTATGCGCTGGTTGGGGCATTGCTGTCTAACATTTTAAATTAATGTTATGGTTAGTTTTGGAACCAATGATTTGTTTTTAAATTAATTTATTATCAATTTTACAGCCAGGGGCTGCACCAATGAATTTATTTTTTATTAATTATTCAGCCAGGGGTTGCACCCAATTAATTGTTTTTTACTTTTTAACTTAAATTATTAATTATTCAGCCTGGGGCTGCACCAATGAATTGTTTTTTAATTAATTTATTATCTGTTTTACAGCGAGGGGCTACACCAACTATCAACTATCAATTCTTCAATCCTCAAGGATTTCCCAACCATCCTCTTTGCACAGTCCTCAACTCTATTAATAATTATATCAATCAGTATTGAGCCAGCAAGCTGGATGAAACCTTTTGGCCCTTTAACTAGATGAAAAAAATCAATATTGTGAGCTGTGAGGTGGTCAAAATTGACTGGAAACAAGTGGAAATAAATGTTATTGAGGTTATTAATACTGTAGGAACAAAAAAGGCCCATTTTATAGGATTTTAGCTGTTTTTTTTATTATTTAAGAAAAATTCCAGATCCAAAACCAAAACCCGAAAACAAAACACGGAGGTGAGGTTTTGGCAAAACCAATCCAGATCCAAAATCAGGGCAGATCCAGATCCAAAACCAAAACACGGGGGTCGGCGCACATCCCTAGTTATATAACGCTGTTATAGGGGCGTGCATGATTAAGGCAATGCAGCGGCATACGCAGCCATACCGTGAGCTGTACACAGGAAGCGGCCAAATTCCTGCGGCAGGTCAGGTCAACCACTGTTATGCTAATGGGTTCGATGGTTCTCAATGTTCCCAACGTTTACGCCATCTTGCGTGCTGATCAGGCTGTGAGTAATGGAAGATGGACGGCTTAGTATGGGGCTGGGCTTCTGCATCTTGTGCTGCGGTCTCCGTGCGTATACATAGATTAGCATATTCTCGCAGCAGACGGGTGCGTGCGTCTGCTAGCATGCGTTCCTTGCTGATTCAGGCCCTGTGTGCGAAGACAGTTGCAATTTCTGAGACAGGTCAGACTTGCTGTAATTCTGCATGTGGGTCCGAAGTTACTCGATGTTACCGATGTTTACGCAGGAATGCGAGGTCTTACGGATGTGAGAAAACGGTAGAGGACGTCTGTATGCTGAGCAAACATTAGCATATTTTTGCAGCAGAACTGCGTGCGTAATCGCAGCTGCAATCGCAATAGCGATCAATGTTGAATCAGGCCCATAGTCCCTGTCGTATGCATAGTCCCTGTTGTATGGACGGTCCACTAAACTTAATCAGGGCAGTTGGGAAACGAAGAGGAATGTTCAGAGGCTCCAGTAAAACAGATGCAGGAATACTGGAGATGTGTAAGACATTTTAGGTTTCTGTAATACAAACTTAACATCTAGGATTGAATATATCTGTGTTGTCTAACTGCTCTGTATACTTCAAAATCTATTTACACAGTATATATAACATAGAACTAGGTATACCAGAGAAAAGGAAACCCACTTCTGCTATTTGCTGATAGGCCAAACATTGACTTTACAAATAAAAGGTCATTTCAGAGACAGCTTTTAGGGAATATTTCTCCTTTGTAGTGTATGCTGTCGAAAATGAGCGCCGTATCAAGGCTTGGTCAGCCGTTTCATGATAATATCAGAGAGGCAAAGCCCGTGTATATTGTAATTCATGTAGGAGAGCAATTTCTGCACTGGCCACACTGCAGACATGTCAATATCATGATCTGCTCAGAACAAAGCCTAACAAAGCACTTGTACCTACAGTATTATATTGTGCCTGAAGTGAGCAGACCAAAGTAGAGGCTCATCTGCACACAACAAAGGTGGATCGAGAAAGTATAGGCAGCAGCTGTATATGATGACTGGGCTGTTCAGCTAAGTGTAGTGTTAGTGCAGTGCAATAAATAATGGCCAGTCCTGATAGCAGACACTAATTTCCTCTAAAAGAGTCTGAAATAATAGTAAGTGCTTAAATGTATTATTTTCCCTTTTTAGCAAACTTCCTAATGCCTTGTCAACAGAGAAATGTCACAGAGAAAGAGACCTCGCCAATTGTAGCAAACATGTAAGGACTTTACTTGATCCACAAGGTGGCAGTTATTAATTTTGGTTGTTTGTGGAGTCACCCATAGTCTTGGATTTTGTTTTCAGCCATGAGAGTATGAATGAATTTATTGAATGAGTTTAACATTTAGATGCATCTAATTGGGGAACATGGTCTAATTCTGAGAGATACAGATTCTGACTGAAAATGAATTCTGTGCTTTCACAGGAAACACACTGTGGGCCTGATTCAGAGAAGCATGCAATGTCCGTCACTGCTGCGATCCTATACACATGGGACTTGCAAAAATATGCTAACAACAGACGACATCTTGTGCACCGAGATGCCCACTACTGGCATCTCACATCCACCACTTACATACAACAGCCAGAGCCGCCATCAAGGGGAAACTGTCGGGACTATAGTCCCAGGCCCGGACACTCGGAGGGCCCGCCGGCCACTAACCCCCCCCTCCCGGACCACGGTGGACATTGACAACTGACAGACCACCCACACTCAGTACTATCTCCCTGGCCGGGACCCTGCCGCTGCCACACAATAGAGTGAGTGACTCGTGAGTCACTTCTTACCCAGCCCAGCCACTCTCCCGCTCCGCCTCCTAACTTACCTTCAACAAAGTTTTCCCTTAATCACTGATGCCGGTGCGGCCGTGATGTTATGACGTGATGCCGCACCGCTGAACAAGAGAGGACAAAGGAGCGGCGGCGGGCGGTTGGTGTGAGGACTCCTGAGGAACCGCCCGGAGTAGTGGGAAAGACGAAGGAATGAAGGAAGGAGCGAGTGAGTGAGGTAAGTTAAGTATGTGTCACTGACTGTTTGTCCTTTCTCCCAGACCCAGGCCATTGATGCAGTATTCAGACAGACAGTGGAGACAGAGCATGATGGGACTGATGGGTCTATTTATCAAGCAGTGAAAAGTGTGGATAAGTGGACCAGTGGAGAAGTTACCCATAGCAACCAATTAGCTTCTACCTATTATTTTATAGACAGTAATTGATAAATGCTACTTGAAAGCTTATTGGTTGCTACAGGCAACTTCTCCACTGGTTCACTTCTCCAGACTTTTCACTGCTTGATAAATAGACCCCTGAGTCTGGTCAGAATCAGACTATCCCTGCTCCTGGTGCTCCATGGAATTCTCCCCTTGCTCCCTGGTAGACTCCTGTTAATTTTAAAATTCCTCAATTTTTTAGATGTGCTCTAGCCTCTATAATATAATGCTCACTCTTTTACAATTTTTTTTTGAGTATGAATAAGGTAGCGGGGGAAGGGGGGTTGTGTGGGATGGAGCGGGTGAAGGTGGGGTTATGGAGGGCTGAGGGTTAAGGGGGGACCCTGCCTATTTTGTCAGTCCTGGGCCCCACAATTTTTGATGGCAGCCCTGGCAACAGCGTAAACATCAGAATCATTGGTTGCACCTCTGAGCCTATCCTGTCTCAGAGTAAGCATCTCACCTAAGATGCCAGGGCCTCTCCAGCTGCATATGAATTCACAACGAGCCTCACTAGAGCTCCCCCAGAAAACTGTCCTGACACACCTGGGTTTTTCTAACCATCCCCTGTTACGTCCTCCAAATGCTGACTACCTGTCACTCACTTAGCAAATAAATACTCTCTGTGACCAGCGTTGCTAACCAATCAACGCATGTGTGCAGTGCAGCTTTGATTTTTATTTTTATTTTTTTCTAAAAACAACTAAAATTATATAATGTGGGCCTGTGTTTGTTACTACAGTATTATCAACCTTAGTAACATTAATTTAATGTCATTTCCAGTCAATTTTGACCACCTCACAGCTCACAATATTGTTCACCAATATTAGCCAAAGGCTGGCTGTCTAAACTAAGCAACATAGCAGTAGCACAAACACACAGCAGTTTAAAAGAATATACTGTAGCACATCTATGATACATTGTGACACAGCAATGACAAACAGGATGCCAATTTAATAAACTATATGACCCCATAGAAAGAGTGTTTTCAATAATCAAAAACTAGGTCAGAGTGAGCCCCAAAGGCTGTGCAGGGAAATGGAGGTGGAGTATGTAGTGGAAGGCAGGTAAAAAAAGAACGATCGATTAATTGAAAAAGTGAAAATTAAGACGTGGCCTTGCGAGAGCTGTTTTGCAGCAACTGAGAAGAGAAAAAGCCATAAAAGAATACAATGTTAGTTGCCAAGGATTCCTGACCAGGGTTAAAAGAGACGCTGGCCATACTACCCCCCTCCCTCCTTCCTAGTTGGGTAACATAGCTCTGTAGTACACCAGAGAGGTTCACCAGAGAGTCTGAGTATGAGGGGAACTAGGTCAGAGGCCAGTCCAGGGAAATGGAGGTGGAGTGTGTAGTGGAAGCCAGGTAAAAAAAAAATGATCGATCGATTGATTCATTAAAAAAATTTGAGATGTAGCCTTTGCAAGAGCTGTTTTGCAGCAACTGAGAAGAAAAATAAAAGAATACAATGTTAATAGCCAAGTATTCCTGACAGGGGTTGCAAGATATGCTGGCCATACTATCCCAGCCCTTTCTCCCTCCCTCCTCCCTCCAACACACCTCTGTAATACATTTATGAGGTGCTCCATAATTCTGTTAACTTTTTTTATATTTTGTGAGGCACCACGTTATTTCTAGTTAAAAATGTGTTGCAAATTAGTAATGTGCAATAACCAATAAAAATGTATGTCTATGCAAAAAGACTGTCACCAATGCCCCCAAACAGCCCAAAATGAAAAGAAACATACAACTGTTTTATTTTAATATATATTAACACAGTGCCTGAACACACAACACAGTGCTTCACAGTGCTCTTAGTAATGGCACCTTAATTATGTTAATTTATTAACACAGTGCCTGAACACACTTTTATTTTAACTATTGGTCAAATGGACCCTATAGTGCATTGAAAGAAAGGAATGGAAAGTAGTAATATTTAAAAGGTGTTAAGATGAACAGTGAAGATGGTGAGTGAGAGAGAAATGCTGGGCACACAGTAGGTGAAATATTGTTTGTATAGCTGACGAATGATATATGTGGTTAATGAACAACATATTTCACAGATGCGATATAACTTAAAGTATATTGTGCACATCTGCAAGTATGTACAGATGAACGACCAACTGACCCATATGCTGAACGCAGGACATGCTGAGAGCTCTCATGCTGCGAAGGAGATCATAATGGCTAATTTATACATGCCCATGAAATGAAGTTTTAACTGTCCCAACATACCTGCGTTTGCCTAACCACCACCCATTACCTCCGCCAAACGTTGACTAACTGTCACTCACTTGCGAGTGGATCCTCTGTGCGAGCATACAATCTCTACACGTGCGCATTCGAGCATGAGTAATGGCAAACTGCTCAATCTGTGTAAATATCGGCATTGCACAAATCTCAGACTCAGGCCCATTGTGCTGCCTATTGGTAAGTGTCTATGCTTCCCAAAATTGGTTGCACAGTCACTGGATCTGTCGGTCCTGAATATAGTCATTCTATTAAATTGTACCGTAACCCAATTTTAACTCCTTAACACCCAGTAATGTTGCTTTACATGCTACTGACACTGAATTTCAAGCAGTATTGCTATTGGGTTTTGGGGCAATGGAACCAATGCTTCTAGTCACAGTCCCACTTACTTGCTTTTACAAGAATTAGAAACACTAATAAGAGCATGTATTGTGACATCAGTCCTAATGACTGGGATATTTTGTGACTTAAGGCCTGATTCAGAGTTGACCGCAAATACTAAGATTTGCAGCACTTCAGCGAAAATATGCAAATGTCGCAGCTATAATATGTAAGAGAAACCCATTGGTAGCTTCCCTGATCCACTGCATGCTTACAAAGATGCACCATCAGTTGCACATCGGTCACACTATCGAACCTCTGAGCAACACTATGGATGTTAAGTAGAATCTGATTGGTTGAAAAAAACCTACACTTTAGTAAATATTCCCCTAAATGAGTTTCTGTTTCTTTCACTTATTCTGATACCTACAGTAATATAAGTAATTGTCTAAGTTAAAATCCAGACGCCAGGATCCTGACAGGGTTAACATGACACTTGTTGGTCGGTATGCTAACCCTCCCCATGGAATGGGTATGAAATTCCCGTCAGCGGCAGCCCAACATCAGCAGAGTTCCGAGCAGCGGAAGGCCGACAGCGCTGGAAATCCCGATCATGGATAGGTGAGTATCTACTAACCTAACCTAACCCCCCTAACCCTAACCCTCCTTAGGGGTGCCTAACCCTAACTTCCCCCCCAAGTGCCTAACCCTAATCCCCCCTTTAAGTGCCTAACCCTAACCACCCCCTTCCCCGCTGCCTAAACCTAAGTCCCCCCCGGGGGTGCCTAACCCTAACCCTCCCTCCCCCTAGCCTAACCCTAAGCCTCCCGGGGGGGTGCCTAACCCTAAGTCCCCCCCGGGAGCCCTAAACCTAACCCTCCCCCCCGTGGCTGTCCACTCGCGGTGCCCGGCATCACTACGATCGGGATGCCGGGCGCCGGTCTCCCGGCGTCGGGGAAATGCGGGCTTCTTGCCGGCATATGCCGGCATATGACAGTCGGGAATCCGGCTGCCAGTATTTAGGCAGTCGGCTTCCCAATTGCTTCCCCTCCCCCTCTCCCTACCCTTCCCTAGTGCCTGAACCTAACCTCCCCCTCCCTGCAAACTAACCCTCCCTCCTTAGTGCCTAATTTTAACCCTCCCTCTAGTGCCTAACCCTAACCCCTAAACCTAACCCTCCCCCAACTCCGTTACTTACCTTCGGCATTCCGGCAGTCGAGATGCCAGCGTCAGTATTCTGGCACCGGTAATGTAAGCTCTGTCATCCCAACCGCCTGGATGTCGAGCGCATAATGGGTGATACGGTGGTTTTGCACTGAATTGAATCATCTTAGACCTGCCCCAATGCTAAATGCAGCAAATTGTGGCACTGTTGGGTCGCAGTGAGGTGAATAGTGACACTACTGCCCCTCACTTCCCACTTGGACATCCCCCTCACTGATCTACCAAGGGGTATAGGTTCATTCCCGGCGTCCAGAGGCAAAATAGATGGTGGTGCCCCTCCCTCAGTAGCTCCAGCTTGCTCAAGACCCCCTGTGTCTCTCTAGCTCCAGTCAGCCCCCTTACGTCTCTCCAGCTAGCCCCCCAGTGTCTCTCCAGCCAGCCCCACTCTGCCTCTTCAGCCAGCATACCTGCTCCTCTACATGCCACGATCTTCTTATTGACACATCGTATATCTTCTTTGACTGCTGTTGGTATGTGCAATAAAGTTTTTTGTTTATTGTGACTAACAATAAACAAAAAAACTTTATTGCATCAGCCGGCACCGGTGGTGCCTGAAGACAAAACAGTGGCTCCCCAGACCCCACAAATCTATAACTGCAGCCTGTGCCGCTGGCAGTGGGTATGCTGTAGATAGATTTATGTGTGTTGCCCTGGTGCTCCCTGACAGCAGGCACCCGGAGGCCAGTGACTCCACTGCATACAGGAGCCTCTGGAACTACCCTATGGTAATTTTAAAATATCAGCAAGAATAACTGGAGCTGACATAGCAGCACATGTTAGAGCTGAAAACAAACCTGTAACTTGTAAACCAGCAAACATGTGATTATTAGAGTGATTGAGGGTATGGAAGCATTGCAGAAATGACCTGTTGCTTTGCAGCTGTTCATACTGGTCACTGACTAACTCTCTGGAGGCTTAGATGTACAGCTGCAAATAGCAAATGTAATGCCCTTGTCTGACTAACATTAAATGATGTTGGGCATTAATGGGTAAAACATTATCACTTTTTCCAGATTTATTTCTAACCTGCTGCTTATGGCCAGTGTGATAGTCTGGGTTGGATCCTGCCGAGTATAATTATTTACAGTGTTTGTTCTAGGTAACAGACACTTCTACTGTATGAATTTTTGGAGCTGGACTGGCCCAGTAGCTCCCACTACACAGCAAACTCCTTTGCAAGATTCAAATGTTAGATGATGCAATCAGATTACAACCGGTTTAGTAATGATGTCCAGGGCCATAATGAGGGCTGTGCCCAGGGCACAAGGCCGATGGGGTGCTCCCCTGACTGCACCCTTTTCCACTTTGCGGAGTGCCTGTAGAGGCACCTCTACATAGAAAGGACAGGGCCGGCACCCTTCTTCCTGTTCCAATGCTCTCCTTAAACTTGTTCTGTAAAAAGTACCTAGAAAGCGGTATGTAGTCATTATGTTGACTTCCAGAATGTCAGCACAAGAATGTTGACATTGTTGGTATGTCGACATTGGCTGAATGTCGACAGTGAACATCTTGACATTCACAATGTCGACATGAACATAATGTCAAAATGCCCATTATATTGATGTTGTGAATGTCAACTGTCACAATGTGACTATACAAGTTTAGGGTTAGGGTTAGGCTGTCTTTCGGGTAGGTTTATGGTTCTAATGCTAGAAAAACATTATGTTGATATTCTGGTGTCAACATTGTGAATGTCAGCATAACACACCACCAGGGGTGTATTAAGAGAGGAGGGGGCCCATGTGCATTCCCCATCCGGGGCCCCCTCCTCTCTCCCCGATGGCCGGTAGCGGACTGCACAAGCGCAGGTACCTGGGAAAATGGCGCCATTTTCCCGACGATTAACTGCATGTGCATGAAATGCCGGGAAAATGACCGCCATTTTCCAGGCGTTTTGTGCAGGGCTGCGACCACCAACATGGGACTTCAGAGCGGTAAGTATTAGAAAATATGGGTGCAGAGTGACCGGTGCCTGCACCCATTATAGATATGCCCCTGAAACTACTATTGGGATCTATACAAAAGTGTCTACAAAAATAATTATTGGGTCACATACTGTAATAAAACAAAAATGCAGACACATTTCTGCTGCAAATATCAGCATTATTGCAGATATTTACTTAAAAATTAAATTGTCTTTCAAATTAAACATAATACATATATATATATATATATATATATATCTACACCATGTAAAGTGCAATAATCATTATCATTCATTTTTGCAAATGAGAGGTTCTGATAGTGCAGTTTGATCAATACAATGTACTTAGCCCTATGTTTTAGCTAGCACTCTTGGGGGAGATCTATGTATTGGTTCATATTGTGATAGCTGCAGTCATTCCCTTTACTAATTCATAGGTCACAGAGACATAAAAGAGCTCAGTTCTGCAAAAATATGTTTTCACAATGCAGCTTTCAGGCTTTTAGTGCGGCCAGGCTGCAGAGTCGCTCTGTTTCAGGGCAATATCACTGTATGTTCTTTCTAGTCAAAATACCAGTCACATGCATTTAAAGTGCTAATTAAAACATTATTTCTATCAATTCTAAATTAAACAGTTCTCATCTGAACAAAGCAATAAAAACAACTGATGCAGCAAGATAACTGACTGATTTCATTAATATAATATGTCTATTATTAAAAATATATATATTATACTCATTTTTATATTTATACTTTTATTAACATATTTAGGCCTTTTCAATATAACTTTTTTTAACTCTATTTCACTGACTTATAACTTCCTTTAGCAATACATTTCAATGTTACAAATTACAATGTAACAAAACAACCCCTTTGTTACACAAGTCTGTAATATCTGGAGAACTATTGTGTAACATGGATTTATTTTTTATCTACTGTATGTAGCTAGGGCATATTGTGCTTGCTATAACTATTTCTTTGATTTATTTGTATTTTAGATATTGTATTGCTTAGTGGTATGATGTCAATTGTGTGTTCAATTATTTAATCTACACTTGTGTTTTCCCTTTTTATCTATGCTAAAGGGGGGCATCCACTACACGATTTTAGCAGGCGATTAAACGATAACGACATCGTTATTGTTCAATCGTTTAAAAATCATTTATAAATCGTGCAGTGTTTGGTCGTTAATGATCAACGATGCGTGCTCCCGCTGGTCGTTTCATCGTCTCGTCAGTCGACCGAACATGCAGGTCAATTTCACTTGATCTATTAAGATCGTTTGTAAATAGTTTGCAAATCGTTCAGACTGAAAGATAAAATTTCAAGGGAAAAAATCAAGGGAAAATCATTTAGAGATTGGACAGGGAGTACATCGTATAGTGGATGTGCCCCTTAAGTAGCAATGATAGTGACAATAATGTTATCAGTTAGGATCAGGGGGTCTCTCCTGCTTTGGAAGCAGTTTACAGAGAACAAGACTTTGTTGGTCATTTTGACAATGCTATTAACCTTTTAGCTCCTCTTCTTTGGAGAGGCCATAACATGGGAGAACTTTTGCATCATATTATTTTTGTCATCACCCAAACCTAACACAGTCCAGCAAGCATCTGCTAGATTGCACAGAGTTCTTAAGATGTTTTGGTACCTGGTTCGTGAGAGATTACGGAGAATATCTGCTTGGGCCTCTATTGATTTTTCCATTGCTGTGACAATATACACAACCATGTGACATGTGTGGCAGGCTTGTCCCGTGCTTCACTGACTTTGGGATAAGGTAGTTGAGATGATAAAAGTATTTGCAACAGAGTCCTGGGATTTGAAATGACTCCTGCCGCTTGTCACTAAGGCGATAGAGAGCACTCAGCATGCAGCATGGAGCTGTAATCAGATGTATTACTATTGCTACTTTTATTGTTCTAATTATGTGGCTGTTGTTATTACAGTATCATCTAAATCTCTAACTGTAACTTACGTCTGTTATCATTCATGAGTTTTTGTGCCAGCTCTATCTGATCTCCGCTCTTTCTCCAACGCTAGACTCTCATTATATATTGTTATCTATAATATATATTAGCAATGGTATATGTGATCTATATATTTATTCACATTTGTATCTGTTAATTTGTCATTGAGTGTATTGTTTGTGTACACTGTTCCTTGTCTGTAAATATGGTCATAAAAATTAAATGATAAAAAGCTTTCCAAACCTAAAAACTATTTTCTGATGTTTGTATCTATTTGTATCATTTTGCAGTAATATCCCAACAATCAATCAATCAAATTCTTTCCAATTATTTAGCTAAATTATGAAGAGAAATGTTTTTTATAACCCCTTAATTTCATATTGTAGCTATAATATGAGTATCATTGCTCACTACTGTATATTGGCCTTTGCATGATTATTTGTCTGTAGTGAGACAGAAGACATTGGTTGAGCGAGGCCACTGCCAAGGTGGACAGACTTCTCTAATCACCTACATTATTGTCTGGACTGGATCATAGTTGTGGTGGATCAATACTAGTGTATTTAATGGTAGGACCTGAATCTGATATTCTCCATGTTTAACTCTGCAAACAAATCAATGAATAGCATTGATCGCCATTGATATTTGACAGTTTTTAAATACAATTAAACTACTTTTGCACCACTAAAAGTACTTCAAATAAACAACTGAGATCTATTTATACCTTAAAGAGCTACTCAAACAATACAATAGATCAAGTGTTTGTTTTGACAGTGTCAATGTCAAGGGAAGCATTGAGATCTATAATCTTATGTAAAAATAGAAAACTGAGATATGTTGTTTCCTTTAGCACTCACTGCTCTTTATAAGGCACAATTATGCTGTTTAATGCTGACACTGTGGTGGTGTTATTTGTTAATTATTTATTAGTGTTATCTTGCAAATAAGAAGCTTTGATCAAACGCTGCTTATAAAACCACTAATTGTACCAGCAGTGTCAAGCTGCCAGATTCTGCATAAGATACAGAATGACCTTCTTCTAAGTATATTCCATTGTTACCAGCCTATAGGTCAGATTAGGGGGAAATAATTATAAACCCATTTACAAAAAGCAATTGCAGCAAATATATATATAATAGCATGGCTGTTTTTGAGCCTAGTGTACTTTTTTTTACATGCACACAAGTGGTACTAAACAGTTAAAAGTATGTCTGCATTAAAGAAATACAATGTAGTACAAACCTGCAGATGTATCATTTCTTCACAGTTTTGTTTTCAATACTATCTTTTCCACATTGGTCAGTTTACTGGTAAGAGTGTCCACAAGTAAATTCAGTAATAATTCAGTAATAAAGACCCACTGTTGCAGGTGAAAATACTTAAAAATATCTAATTATATAATGTAATAATAAACAAAAGTCAAAACATTTTAAATATTTAGATACAAGCTATAAATATTTATCCGGTTAATGGTTTTGACATGTCAGGCAGAAACAAAGTCTCACTGTCTTTTAATCTGGCATTGCAAATGCTAAATAATGCCCAAAGAAGCATGGGTTCAGGAGGTATACCCCCCTGGTACTCCACCCAACGGTCTAACGCTAAACCCTACTCCTTTCATCTAGCAGGGGGATCTCACATTCTTAGTGTATTACCATCTCACTTCTAGATAATAATCTCTGCCTTCATTATATCAGTGAAATCATACATTTAGTGTTTTGGAGTACAGAAAATATTTTTTAAAACATGGAAAAGTAAATCAATGCAGGTAAGATTAGACATGTACATGCACACACATACACATACAAAGTTACAAACATATTTTAATTTTTAGCAATGGACAAATCAATTCAGCCAATTTAGAAGATTTGATAAACAGATAATAAACACTGGAGAATCAGGTACATTACAATACGGTATATGGAAGTGTAACCTGTCTATACTATAGCATTATGAATGGACCATACAGCCCTTAGGACTCTCATCTTCCTGAGAGGGGAGAATGTCTATGAATGTCGACCTTATCACTGTTTGCATATGATACCATACCCATGTAAAATGTGTAAGAAGAAAGATAAATCAGTAATATAATATAGCAGTAGCATGTAGCAAAATGGGGATCAGGACAGAAATTGCATACAATTACATGAAATAGAAGGGAATGCAAAAATATGGGCTACAGTGTGGAATCATATTTCGACAGTCATAAATGTCGATATTGACAATGTCAACATCTATCACATAGACACTGATTAAATGTTGACATGTTACAATGTCAACATATCATCCCTGATGGCCCAGCAGTCACTTACCTGCTCCTGACAACTGCAGCAGCTCCATCGTGGCTTCCAGTGGTCATGTGACCATCACTTCCGAGTCAGACTTCCGATACTCCAGCGTTACGGTGAATATTCCTCCCCCAACCCATCCCTGCCCCCAACTCTCCCTCTAGTGCCTAACCCTTACATCTTTCCCAACAGCCTCCTTCCCTAATGTCAACATTTCACATGTCAACTATGTGAGAGTAATGATATGTTCCCTGTGATGTTGTTAAAACATTGTAAATATCGACGACATCCAATCTTACGCCCCACTACTACAAATTAATGTTGCAAAACAAAATAGCTTTCTGTACTTTTCATTAACTCTATTACCTACCTAGATGTAGGAATACACAGGCAATTAATTGCGATATCTTTGTTCACTTTCTCTCTCTCCAAGGCTTAGTGAATAGAAACCACAGTCATTTCCACTCTGCAAAAATAATCTCACTTTGAAAACCAGGAGGTGAATCACAATCCACAGATATTTTCTGCTCTGCTGGTAGAAACAGAGATTTGGGAATTTCAGCGATACCTCTCTAGTGTGCTAAATTGAATCTATTATTTTTTTGCATGTGGGCACCAAAACCAGGAATACAAGTGTATCACATTCAACAAGCCATGATCCAATCTTCCCAGTAAATTGCTTCACAAGTTGCAAAACAGTAAGTGATGGTGAAGGTGGTGTTATAAAGGAGTGTGGTATAAAGAGGGAGCACTGTATTTGTGCTTATGTTATAGATCTGAATTTTAGGACTAAGAGTCACATTTAACAATGAGCCATAACCCCTTTAGCACTCGATTTAAGGGGTTATGTCCTCCTTTCAGAATTTAACAAACAGCGGTAAGTTTAGCTTACCGCTGTTTGCCCCTGTACTGCTTATGCAATCTATAGACGGCAAGAGCAACATGGTGCCTATTGCTAGCAATACTGTAGGCACCAGGCAGCAGATTTTACGGCTTCTCCACAGCCTTCCAACATTGCATGGTCCCCGTCGGGGGCAAGTGTCATGAGCATGTGCAAACTGGTTGTAACGCTTGTAAGTAATGTAAAATACCAATGGCATATTCATTAGTATCACTGCGATGCTAAACTAAATATGCTGCTTATAATAAGACTCGTTATTAAATGGGGCTTTATGTTTACTAAATGGCACTGTTCAAATATGGTTTTGGCATTGGATTTAAAGGAGCAATATTATTAAATATAAAACAATCCTGTATTTGTATTTATTATTACTGTCCCATTAAATCATAATTATCTACTCTCCCGGATCATGCGGGTAGTCCCCGGCCCCAGGAAGAGTGGGTGAATCTCCTATATCCCGCCTACTTGAAGTGGGCAGGAAGGGGAGATAATACCAGGAACCGCCGGTTCGTAGAGAGGTGTGAGGCTAAAATGACAAGGGCCTAATAATGACGTAAAGATCCCGGCCTCGCTCCCAAAGTGGTCAGCTACATCTCCACTCTAGGCCACTCCAGGAGAGGAGAATGTAAAAGTAGGCATGTACAGTATGCTTTAAATCCAGCAGCCCAAACTGTTGAAGATGCAGCAGCTTTGAAAAGCACTGCTTAGTAAATTTAGCACTAAGGGGGAGATGTATCAAACCGTTAGGAAAGATAAAATGGAGTGAGATAAAGTACCAACCAATCAGCTCCTAACTGTCATTTTTCAAACAGCCTGTAAAATGGCAGTTTGGAGCTGATTGATTGGTGCTTTATCTCTCCACTTTATTTCTCTCCAAGGTTAGATTAATACATCTTCCCCTAAAAGAGGCAACTTTTCATAGGAGTAATTGAATCCTACAGTATGATCCAACTTTGAAATGAGTAATTGGATCCATTCTTATAAGTCCATCTGATGTTTCACTCTTAATAGCACATTATAACTTTAAAATTGCAACTGGAATTGTCTATTCATGGACTAAGGATACTGCCGTTGAACCTCTATATACCCCTGCCTATACCTTCTAATATTCTTCCTATAAACCTCTAAGGATGACGCTAATTTGCGTATGCAGTCATCCAGTAAATAAAGACTCCAGACCTAGAACATGTGGTTCCAAAGCACAAAGTATTATTCAAGTAAAAGTACAGCAGTTACACGCTATGATCCTCATATAATCTTAGCGCAAAGAGATTATACAGACCCAAGTACAATTATACATACGCAGCGCTCTCTGGTCCAGATGTTAGGCATCGGCAAGAAACCCCTCATCAATCAGCATTCAGCACAAAGACTAGGAACCCAGGGTCAGAGCATATTTATACCCCCCAGAAATAAACAACACAATAGAGAAGTTTGTTGCTAATAACATTGGTCCTAACGGAGAGGGCATATGTTACAAGGCATTTAACAGGTTGATTCAAATAGACACAACCCAGCCTCTAACAACTGGGGGTCTCTGGATTCCTGGCCCATACAACATCCAAATAGTTGTTCATATAATGTACATTTTGTTGCTTGAAGTCTCTGCGGTCCATAGTTGAGGATGCATGATGCGATCTCCACACCGATGGTACCGGAATACTGTTGAAAGAGTACGCATCAGTACAATACCAATCACGGCTTACTTATCATGTATAAAATCTTAGTTACCAAATAATCTTTATTTCACAGCATTTATGCTAAATGAACAAACTTAAATCTTATACTTTAAAGCTTATTAAACCTTTTATGTGAATATGTAATGTGTAAGTATGCGGGGTGTGATGTAAAGATGCTAGTTAACTTGGGGCAGATGCATGCGCATGAAGCTAATAAACAGCGTTTTCATACAGGATCTTATGCATTCACTAATATGTGATTAGTTACCAGCGCAATTGTGCATATTAATGTGTGTATGAGAAATGGTGCACTTAAATCTCACTTAAAATAAGTGAACACCTAGCAGTGTGGAATGCTGAGCCTTATAGTTCCACATGCCCCCCTCTCTCAGCAGCCCCCACCCTTCCCAGGCTCAAAAGTACAGTCCTTTGTTCTCCCAGTTTCTTGTGTAAATGCAAATTAGCACAGCTACAAGACCCAAACCTCAGATAACACTCTTGGCTTTGAAGGTATTTTATTGCAGGAAGCCTACTAATGTAAGGTGCTACAAACGACCCTCTTGCTGTATTTAAGCAGGGCCACCTGGAGTGAGAGCAGACGTTATGTCCAGGAAGCTTGTTTACACAAGCTAGTTGTCACATGGCCATTTGCTCTGTTTAGCTAATGCAATCCAAGTTTGACATACTGTACAGCCATTTCTGAAATATATCCTTTAGGGGAATTATAATAATATACACTTTATCCAGAGCACCCAAACTACGTAAAGTCATGAAATGGGCTTTTGATGAATCGCCGTAACTTATGGCGATGGTCACAGATGCTAATAGTAATATCACCACATGACTAAAGTGTGAGTTTATCTAAAATGGCGCTTAGGCGGCCATTCGCAAAATGGCGTCTTGCATTCTCATTTCCAAGATGGCATCTAGCGGCCTGTCGCAAGATGGTGTCGCTGCGATTCAATTTTAAACTGATCTTGTCTCAGCCAATAATCCAGCTTCGACAGATCATAGACTGTGCATAGAACTAATGCCAAGCTTCTCACACCAAAAGCGAGATCCTAGTCTGTTTCGCATTGAAACCTCCAGTTCTTCCAGCTGTGACTGTACTCGGACAAGGTGCATCTTCCCTCATAGAAATTCAAATTTTCTAAGCCAGAAATGAAAATAAGTTGGAAGTTTTGCTGTCAGAGTAGAAGATGACTTATGACCTACAGCATATAATATTTCTCTTCTGCGCTTGCAGTAGACTAGATTATTTATGTTATAGTATGCAGGAAAAGTCTTCAATTTTCCAGAACTGACATCCTATTTAAAAGAGAAGAAATTAAGGCCTTAGAAATTCCATCAGCAACTTTTTCTGCTCCTGCCATGCCTTGGCAGTGACTATAAGATCTGATCCCTAAAGACAATTTATCATTTTCCTGCCTTTTGAGAAAATGCACAATAGCATATAGAGATGTCTGAATACTGCTGATTACCTGTTTTGACTGGATCAGACTTATATTCAATCATTTTAATACTTTGATTGTTTTCCAGGTGCAGTTAAAGTGCCAGTTCATGGTAAAGAAGAAATTTACAAGGTATGGAAAGTATTCTGCGTGGTAAATCGCTCATACTCTTCTTGGATTCTTTCATTAACATAGCATACACGGCAATTTGACTTACTTTTAAAATAGCAATCACCTGTAAAAGTGAGGTGTTTTTCTTTTACCTAAATCACAAGAAGACACATTGTTTTGTTCATTTTTTTTCTTTGAGTTGCGATTCAAGTGGCTATTAATGATTTAGGGCCTGATTCATTACCAATCGCAACTATTACGTGTGCAATCAGCTGATTGTTGCGTAATTCCTGGGGCTGTAGCCTAATGTAAGGCCAAGGGCAAATTAAGGGGAGATGGGGGGTGAGGTGGGCGAGCATTGGGATCACTGCCCCCCCCACCCGCTCCCCAGCACTGCCAGAGGAGACTGCTGCTGCTACTGATCAGCATGTGCTGGGCTGTGGAGGCACTTACACTGCCGTTGACAGGTAAGGAGGAGGGGGCGGGTGGCGGAGGACTTGAGCCCCTCCATGAGGCCTGGGCCTGGGTAATTAGTACCCACTCTCCCCCCCTCAGTGCTCCTGGACACATGATACACAATGTAGCCAGCAAACGGGCTTTGTAATGCTTCTCTTGTCAAAAGGCATATCTCCGTGTCTGCTGTCATATGACCACAGAGAATGTTTGCGACTGAGAGGTCTACAGGTGTGTCCTTTTATACTGTTGCTTCAGTTGTGCTAAATAACCCCTCTCAGCGTGCCAGGTCTCGGCAAGCGTCTTGTTTGCTGATAATATGCATCTTATTTGCACAAATAAAACCAAATAGCATACCACCGGAGCTTGCGACATCTGTACAACTGGGGCTAATTCAACAGTGCACGCAAGTCTGCACGTGCACAGGACCCATTCTGCAAGTGTGCAGAATGAGTCTTGCTTAATCGCACGCAAGGCCTTGAATGCCTCTGCCTGACTGACAGGCAGAGGCATTTAAGGGGTGGTGCGGGGTCGGCAAGCGGGAATGGCCAGCCCAGAGACTGCGTGGACGTACGCAGTCTGCTGGGCTCGCAAGCCGGCCAGCCTGAGTAAGCTGAGGCTTACTTAGCTGGCTGGCTGCCCAGCGTCATCCGCCATCGCGACCATAGACCACTGATAGGCTCGAAGGTGATCCCAGCCTGCAACCTCCGTTGCAGTGCTGGGATCGCAAATGCAGTAGGGGGTGTCATACACCTCCCGCTGCATTTGCATTATTGTAAGGATCGCATTGCAAAGCTGCCTGTGTGCAGCCTTTCAACTGCGATTCTTGCTGAATCAGGTCCTGAGTCCGGGTCCGTATAACGATGCAAGCAGCCTGCGTTTTTTCCACACGCCCAGTTATATTGAGCTTCATCTGAGACCTTTTACTTGTGTAAAACCAATTCCTGGGCAGTTTCAGTTGAAGACCAGCATCTCTGGTACACCGTGATCAGCATTTTGCTGCGTCTGTGATTCAACACCTGTTTATGTAGGGTTATGGTATAGATTTATGTCTATATAGTGTCAACATTCATATTGTTGTGTATTTGCTATGTTATGGACCCCTCAAGGGTAATCCAGAGCCAGCAGGGTAAAGAGAGCAGGAGTGAGTAATACAGTGGTGAGCAGCAGCAGGTCACATGACATAGAAACGGTTGGAACCTGCAGCAGGTGACTGAGGTGGTCAGTTAGGGCAGTTACAGGGAGTCCTGAGGGAGCGTTCCCAGAGAGGAGACCTGCGCTGGGATACCCTATGTGGTCCTAAAGCTATTGTTGTCACTATACATCTACATCTAAAGGATTACAGTCAATTGGACATTTTCTGTTGAGCTCTCCAGCCTTGCTTAGTAAGGGTCCCGGCAGCTGCTACTTCAGAAATCAGGATCATCTGTCCTGTCACCTACCTCCATACACCCACTCACTGCACTGATACCAGACATGATGGGGCCTCATTTGCTAACGAGTTTTATCACCAAAACGAGTGATAAATTTCACTGTGCATGATAAATGGTGCTCCAGCCAATCAGCTGCCAACTGTCAGAAAAATTGGGAGCTGATTGGCTGGAGCACCATTTATCATACACAGTGACATTTATCACTTGTTTTGGTGATAAAACTCGTTAGTAAATGGGGGCCATGATCGGTAGCCACATCATACCCTGCACAGTGGCCACCATTTACTGGAGGCAGCATGGGACTCCAATGAATAAAGCCAGATCATACTGGCAAAGTGGACCCCGCTCATGTGATATTGTAAGTCTGTGAACACTAAATACATTATTTAATATTCGTGACTCCATTACCACTTACTGTGCCGTACTTGCATTTCAGCTATATCTGTCTAAGTGCAAAAAGTGCTCTTTATCTATTTAAATTCGATCCTGGGACTTGTAGTCCACCATCAATTTTTTTTTTTTTGCATTGCATTTTTTTTTTACTTTTTATATCTAAAGCAGAGACATCCAATAGAAATGCATGCCTGAGCTAATATACGTATCAGACCTATTTGTTACGATAGCTATTTATTTCTATGTGCTTAACCACTGTGAATTTTTTATGTTATTATCTATATCTAATACTTTGACATGTCCTGAATTTCTTCTGCCACATCATTATATTTCAATTTATATAAGTGCATTTCCACTAGTGGTTATATATTTTTGTTTGCTAATTGTTTCGTGAGTGTACACACGCTCACATTTGGAATCTGCAGCTATAATAAGTTTTTTATTTAAATAGTTACTAACTGCTCCACATGTGATCGCCAGGACCCGCAAGGCAGCGCTGGAAATGACACTGCTGCCGGGAGCAGGTAAGTCACTGCTAGACCAACAGAGATGGTTTGTCAACATTCTGCCATGTCGACATTTCAGCAGTGTCCACATGATAAATGCAAACATTGTGAATGCTAAGCACGTTGACATTATCAAGGTGAACATGATGAATGTCCAGCTTGTATACCACACCCCTATACTTATAATGACATTATTTGAGAATTAATGGACGGAGCACTAGTTAGGTTATTGCTTTAATAGTTCTAATCTTATCTCTACTTACATACCTGAAATATTCTTAAGAGGCAAATAAAATGTTTTTTTTTCAAGAAAACATATTTATAGTACAAATCTTAATAAAAAAAAAAAGAGTCGCATTACATATATAGCATATAGTGGTTTGAGGAGGGTATGCAAATTAAAAATGTCATTTCTATTCATGTATTAATTGGTTAGAGGATGCAGTGACTTGTGCCTTGATGTGATCATAGTGTACAGTATGTTATGCTGATTTCATGTAACTACGCTTCGCCCTGCTCACCTACATTAGGACTGAGCCACATCAATAATCCTGGGGCAATCTCCTTCACTCCACACAACTTTTTCCAGCTACTGTATGCTGATAATTAAGGGTCCTGTGACCATGTATAGAAAAGATGAAAACAATTATTGGTACACATGATACATTTTCTGTAATATTACCAACATCTTGATATGTGTTGCCTTTGTATTTATACTTAATAGTATATACAGTATTTAAGTTTCTTTCCAATTTAACACATTTCAGTCCTGTAAAATGGTACATTTATCATATACGACTCTCCCATATTTTTTATTGCCACTTATTTGCAGGTCGGATGAGAGCAGCAAAAGCGCTCATTGTAAAAGAGAACAGGTAGCACTTACAGAACATATACAGTTTAGAGATCACATTCTCCCTTTTACTAAAGTTTTCATGTGAACCAGTCAATAGATATAATGCACCCTTTGATGTTACTGATTCTTATTCAATGTATGGTCCATATTTACTTCTCAAGCTACAAACATACTTTTTGGAGTCTTTTATAGTTATTGCCTAATGGATGTGGAGAGGCTAATCGAGTATTGCCAATAACTTGCTTGGGCTTTTAAACACAGATCTCCATTCGCAGACATTTTAGCTTTCAAGTACAGAGCCTTTGAATGTCCATTTCAGATGAAAAGGTGCAGTGTCATATCTGTAACATCTCTACTTCTAAGTAACCCAGTTACAGCTCAAGAAGCCTTTGTTTTGCTAGCAATATGTTATATTTCCTTTTATATTTATGATATTGTTGATGGCCTATTTATTTACAGTATATATTTGTAAAAATTTAAAAATATTCAATCATAAATAAATTCAACAAAATAGTATCAGTATTCCTGTTCTGTGCAACAACTGAAAAACAGACACTTTGGTCTGATTTGGAGTCCAATGAAGACACAGGAGCACCTGTGTCTTTGCTGCAGTGGCTTCTGCGTCTTTATGCTAATACTGCTACAAAGTCCTTCCCTGGTGTACATCCATACATGGACTTCTGTAATCTTTAAGTCACTTGAGGAGAAATACAAGGTATATAGGGGCCTATTCATCATTACTAAACTTTCCCTGGAGGTAACTAGGTTTAGAACTCGCATGGAGTTCTACCTAATTACCAAGCTGTCGTTCCGGGTCTCGCACCAAAGGGGGCATGCTGTCGATGGTGACTGACAGCACGCCCCCTTTGGTGGGCGTGCCGGGGGCGTGGCTGCCAGACGGAGGCGTTCCCATGGGAACGCCTACCATCTGGGTCCGGCCCCACTGATGTCAGTGGGAGTGATTTTGGCTCTGATAGAGCCAAAATCACTCCAGGGCTTGCGGTCACCGAGACCCTACCGCAGGGTCTCGTCACAAGCCCGATGGTCGCGATGGTCTTGACCATCGCGACCATCTTTTTGGGCGCTCGCATATGCTGTGGGTGGTCACCCACAGCTATGCAAGCGGCCAGGAGGCCACTCCATTTTTAGGTAGGAGGGCACTGATTCAAAGCGAGCGCTCTGAATCAGGCCCAGAGTGCCTTGTATTAAATATGATATATATATATATATCAGGGGCGGATTGGGAAATGAAAGTGGACCTGGTAAAAAAAAAAAAGGGAGAGGCACTATGCGTGCGCGCCGAAGGCGCGCGCTGAAAAAGTGGGTGTGGCTTTGTGGCAAGGGGCGTGGCTTTGTGGCAAGGGGTGTGGCCTTGTGTGAAATGCTATGCCCGCAAGCTGGTCTCCTTGTTTTCATCATACTGTGGACATGCCCACTGCTCCGGGAGCTGATGGATATGCCCCCAGTCCCTCTCACCAGAGAATAAACACAGCATGTGAATAAGTATTTTCTTACCTATATGATTTCTTTGCAACTCTGAAGAAATTGATCCTCCCTGGACAGGCAGTGTCCTCAGTCAGTTTTCACTATTCATGCAGGAGATAACATGGTCCGGAAGCCGCCTGTTAGCATAGGAATAAAGCCAATGTCATCAACATGCAACAGAGGTTCTCGCCAGTACCATCCCCCTGTATCTCACCAGCATCATTCCCCTGTCATTCTCCAATACCATCCTCCTGGGTCTCTCCAATACATCCCACTGTCCAGCTGCAGCTACTCTTTGCCCCCAGGGCCATTTCCTTTTCCCCCGGAACCATCTCCTCTGTGCTCCCAGTGTCAACTCCCTCCCCACATCACAGCATCCTCCCGCAGCACAGCACATACCTCTCCCCTCACAGCACTGCTCATAGCCCCCTTCATAGCCCCTCACAGCACAGCCCTCTTCATCACAGCCCCCTCATAGCACAGTCCTCCACACCACAGCCCCCTCAGCACAATCTCCCTCATATGACAGCCCCTCACAACATAGTCTTCCTCACATCACAGCCCCCCTCAACACAGCCCCCCTCAACACAGCCCCCCTCAACTCAACCCCCCTCAACACAGCCCCTCACAGCACAATCGCCCGCATAGCACAGACCCTCTAACAGCACAGCCCGCTCACAGCAGAGTCTCCCTCATATGACATCCCCCCTCAGAGCAAAACCCGTCATTACAGCCTGTCACAGCACAGCCCCCCTCATCACAGTCCCTCATAGCACAGGCCCCCATATCACAGCTCTTCACAGCATAGTCCCACACTCTCCCCACTTACTCAGACCCCCCACATACAGATCTTTACTCCCCTCCCTCAGCTCCCCCCCTCACACACACACAGCGCTTAACCATACATAGATTCCCCCCACTAACACAGTTCAACTACCCTCTGTACACAGATGTCCCCTCCAGACCTCACCATAGATGTCACCTAGACGTGGGGGGGGGGGGAGGCAGGAATCATCTGCCTTGCTGGCTGCAACACATTGAAGAGATCAGTGCTTCCATACAGCATCGAGTGCGGCTCCGCCCACACCAAGCCCCCTGTCTGAAAGCACTGGTCTCTTCAATGTGTCTCAGAAGGTAATCCCCCCTGAGCCCCCGCAACTAACACCGACCAGGCTGCTTATACGGTAATGAGCCCGAAGGTATGTGCTCAGTGCTTACTGCTGGACACACATTTGCCAGTCCTGCACATTACCGTATAGGCAGCCTGGGCTTCGGCAGTTGTCTGTCACTCACCTGCGGACCCACACCACTGCCTCACTCCTCATCCCTCGATGACGCCATCGCCGACGGCGGCAAGCTGGGTGGGTGGAGCTTTAACAGGCTGGCCTCTCTTCTCGCGAGAGAAGCTCAGCCGCGCAGGCACACTGTAAAACACACATTGTACAGGGGCCGGGTGACGCGAGTCAGGGGGCGGGGCCACAATTGAAAAGCGGCCCCACAACCAATCGGCCCACCGGGATTCTTCCCGCAAAAAGTAATGGCCAATCCGCCCCTGATATATATATATATATATATATATATATATATAGTGCACTTGGCTACATCCCTAAAGATCACTGCTCTTTCTCTAGTTGAATAATGTTGCAAGATATTTATTTCATAGTGCTAGGCAAAGAGTGTCCAGCAAAATAACCTAATGGTGGCTTATATTAAATGGTGGATGTAATTTGGGTATGTAAGGGGTGAGAATTAAGAAACAGAGGATCTACCAGCTCCCCATTAAAAAGGAAAAGTAGTTCTGAGTTATCCTCACACAAAAGAGATAGGCTCACCCGCTCTTCAGTAATCATATGCTCGTCTATATATCACCAGTTGCTATCCATTGCTAATTAAAGTGGTAGCACTGTCACTTGTCACTTTAGGCATAAACGGGCCCTATTAGTGTGATCAGATGATTGCATACTCAGGCACCATATAGCTCATATTCTCAGTGCATTTATTGACATATAGAAAATTCTATAGATTCCAGTAGGATCATTATTGGTTGTCCCATTAATTTTAAGCAGCAATATCCGGCCAAGTGTTCAATATCACATGAAATAGTGTGGCATAGCATAACTGTATTGGGAACGATGGTAAAGTGACTTTTCTCTATTTGTATACTTGTCTCATAATATGTCCACTGCTATCTGTTAGATACAACTTGGTTTTCTTTTTGTCAAAAATGTAGAAGTGTTTGACGATTTCTACAAAAACTGTTGTGATGTAAACCATCCTGACTACATATCACCAGGGGTGCATGTGTGCGTACCCTACCTGTGTTATGTGAAAAGGAAAATATTCTGTAGAGACAGTTCATTTTAACTGTCTATTACACAAACGTGACATTGCTTAGGAAATCCAACCAGCTAACTGGACTGTATTAGGCTAATGTTTGCCTTTATTTTTCTCCCTAATCTATTGTAAATATTTGAAAAGTCCAGTTCCTTATTCCTGATATCATTATGAAAATGTGAAGACATGCCCTGCTTGATAACCTTTCTCCAGACTAAATAGTTGCATTTACTAAAAGAAATTATTGATTGACCCAGAGCAAATGACTTACCTCAGGAAAAATGTTTCAATGACAATACTCTACTTTTCTTCCCTTATATTTTATCTCTCCTTCCTCAAGGACAAAGATAAGATGTTATTTGAGATTTACTTGGAAATCACTTTGTTATGACCCATAGGCCTGCAACAGAAGCATCCAATTGTTTGGTACATTTGTTTTAGCAAGCGTTGAACACTATGTACACATGGACATTAGTGGTTGGCTCAGTTGGCTCCAAATGTAAGCATGCTATTATTCTTAAAATTGACTATACAAGTCAATTTCTGTGTTTCTGCAATTCTTTTATGATTATTTCTGCAGTATTATAGAAAACAAAGCAATTAAATATTTATGCACTATAGAATGGCAGAACAGTCATCTGTTGTCAACATTAAAGGCTTCTCAAATTGCTTATTATGGCCTGTATTCAATTGCCAGCGAAAAGGCCCGGACTTGCATGCCGGAGTTTTTGCCGTCATCGCCAGTTTGGGCTCTGGAAAAGTATCGCAGTCGTCACTGCAATTCGCCTTATTCAATTGCAAAGGACGGGAAAACGCATCTCGGCGAAACTGAAATCGGCAAAAAGTCCTGTCAGATTTTGGGAAATCAGCCTGACACCCCCCAAAAGATGCACTGACATTGGGGATCACTATGGATACCCTCGATTAGCCTTGCTGAAGGAATTTGGGTGCTTTAATGCTCTCATTTGGTGTAATTTAGCGTCTTTGCACAAATGGTAAAGAATAGCATTTAGCAGTTTTGTTATGGAAAAATAAGTAGTCCCAGCAAATTTGGGGTACTTGGAAATGGGTGTAAGCATGGTTAAAAATCGCTACGTTTTTAAATTACATAAAAAACGCACCTTCAGCAAACACCTGCAATCAAAAAAACAACTGGGCATATTTGGGGGACCCCCTGGAGTCGATTTAGCTAGTTTTTAACTTTGTCCCCCAACTTGTTTTTTTTTGCCCCAAAATGAAAGTACTTTTTTGGGGTGATCTAATGTATTTTTTTTTACTTTTTTTGATGCAGTTTACCTTGGGGGGCTGTCCCAAGGCTGCAGAGGTGTTCCCACAACTTTGCACCCCAAATCCCCAAAACTGCACTTTTTTCCACCTCCTTTCAGTGGTGAATCTTGTCCGCTGGTTACTACAAGGCGCAGACTTTTCGCACCACAGAAAGTCTTTGCAATTGAATACGGGGAAAAGTTCTTGCCTGGCGAAATGACGTCACCGGCGAGAACTTTTCGCCGATCTCGGCTTTTCGCCAGCAATTGAATATGGCCCTTAGTTTTAATTTACATTGTGGCTGAAACAATAAAATGGCTTTTACAGTACATAAAAGTTACACTAACAGCTGGAAGAAGCTGCACTGTTTCTGTATTTGTTTTCTAGGATTTGTATCAGTACATTAAACAGGATGTACAAACATACATAGCAATGAGAAATCATTTGTTTTCATGGTGATCTAACTGCAGTAAGCATCCATGAATTACAACATAAAGGAAGATAATTCCATCTATGCTTACTTTACTTCTAAAACCACAAAGAACGTTTGGCTGTAAAGGTGAAGCGCATTTTCATATATTGCAACATTTAGTGATATTACAAGTTACAGAGGAGTTATTTATATAATAATTTGCTTAGGTCTGTCCCATCTCTAACATTCATGCACCCCAACGGTTCCCACTACTAGGGAGACGGAACAAATCCTAGCCTAGCAAGACAGGAGCCTCCAGGAACACAGTAAGTATACGGGGAGGGGGCCGGGTGGGATAACAGAGTGGGTACTGAACAGCGGGAGTGTGGAGGATTTGGGGACAGACACTGAGGTGACCCGGCATATGCCTGGTCCCTTTACTAGTGTTACCATAAAATCACAAAGCACATAAACTTTAAGTAATAATGACACTGAATCGATGACATCTTATCTCTCTGGTAATAAGTACAGATACTCCAAATGGCTGAAAACTGTTTTTCAATCCGGTTCTTAACAAAAATCCAAACATTCTCCAGAATATCTAAAATTTTGGATTGTTTAAAAAAATTAAACTGAGTTTGAGCAAGGCTAGTTTGTTTGAAGTTGAACATATTCTAGACAGTACAACCATGTTCCAGGCTGTTAAACTGTGTAGGAGCCAGTTCCACACATATTTTGAACAAGGGTGTCTATCATTCAATGATATGCAATTGAATCGGTATAAAACTTTCAACCATCTCCAGTTACAAGCAATGATATTAGATCTCATTATTTGTATAGATATTTGGCTTCATATAGAGTTGGACATATTAGTGCCCTGAATATATGCAAGAAAAGTATACATGAAAATAAGCATATTTTGTGCATAAGCTCAGTTACGCTCATCTCAAGATGTATCTGGCTTTGTAACACTAGGGTTTAAGTTAGGAGTAACAATTATGTATAATTACACCCACACACACAATACAGTAAAGAAAGGGAATGGGTATGTAATACCGAAAGTTGGGATGCCTCCTGTAATAATACAGACAGCAGCCTCCTGATGGTCGGAATCACAACACTCCCTTATTGTAGCCTAACCTTAACCCTCCCCACCCTGCACCCTAACTCTAACCCTCCCCGTTAGTGCCTAAACCTAAGTCTCCCCCCTTCATGCCTAAACCTAACCCTCTCCCGTTAGTGCCTAACCCTACCCCCCAGTGTTGCCTAACCCTCCCCCCTAGGGGTGCTAAACCTAACCTCCTCCCTCCCGAAACCTAATCCGGGATTGAGTTCTTCTGGATTCCGGCGTCGCGATTAACATAGGCGTCGGTATTTCGACCCCTATCTTAAGCCTCGTGTCGGCATCCCGGCCGCCGGTCTGCTAACTACATCCCTAAAGAAAGTATAGTGATGTGGCCTGGCAGTGTTAGTACTACATGCAAAATTTGCATTACAAAATTTGTAGAAAATATTATACTGTAATTTAGTGCCATATACATTAATAACAGTGGACTATGGCCCTCATTCAGACCCGGACGCAAGTGGCCGTTCGTACGTTCGGCGTACGTAAAAAAATATTTAAATTCAAGCACTCGCTCGTATTTTCGCTCGCAGCCAAACATCCTCCCCAAACTCAAGCGACCCCTCCTCTAACTAACGAGCGTGCCAAATAGCGAGCGTACATCCCCGAAGTGGCTTGAAGGGAACGCACGCACTAGTACTACCCGGAAGTTGGACTGTCAGATTTCGATTAACTGCTCGTTTATTCTGCCTACCTCCCTCAATAGTATCATGCCAATCAATATATCAATTCTCTAAATTGTTTTTTTTTTTTTTTAACACAATGTAATAAACTTTATTCATGTCCGTGTTTGTGTTTACCCGCAGAATATGTACGGCTTAAACATTCGCTTTTAATTGCCCCAATTAAATAATTGTTCTATTTGTTTTTCTACCCGCATATTTCCCGGAGTTCATTTCTTTATTTAAATTTGCTTACGCATGTCACTGCATCAAGCCTATCATAAGTCTCAAGAGATTTCTAGCCCTGTCGAACACATGACTCATACACTAACCAATAGAATTGGTCCTGTTAATTACCCAAATACATTAGCCAATCAAAAAATTTTGGGGCACTTTATTAAAAATGATTTTTAGTAAAAACACCATTGCCATCATGAGAGCCTCCGCATTCACCAGGCGCGAGCTGCTGGTGCTAACGGAGGTCATGGATAGGCGGATCACCAGCCAGCCTCCACCCATCACCAACCGCGAAAAGCGTTCCGCATATGCAGAGGTACGGGCCCGCCTGCGCTTCTTCGGCTCACGCCGCCAGATCGGGCAGCTGGAGCGCAGGTGGTCGGACCTGCAATGGCGGACGCCCCGCTTGCTGGCATGCTTTCGCATGCAGATCGCCGAAAGTAAGTTTTATGGACTGTGGTTTTCATGTTTTTCTTTGTGGCCCTAACTGCGTGTGCATGTTTTCCCTGTATTTCATATTTATTCATTGTACTCATATCTGCATGGCCATGTTTTCCCTGTATTTCATATTTATTCATTGTACTCATATCTGCATGGCCATATTTTCCCTGTATTTCATATTTATTCATTGTACTCATATCTGCATGGCCATGTTTTCCCTGTATTTCATATTTATTCATTGTACTCATATCTGCATGGCCATGTTTTCCCTGTATTTCATATTTATTCATTGTACTCATATCTGCATGGTTCTTTTTTTGGGGGGCGGATTCGAAAATGGTGTTTTTCGCGGATTTGTGTTGAAACTAACCACATTTTGTTTCACATCTTTTAGGGGCCCAGCGAACACTACGCCGTCATCGTCCGGCCAGACGGCGCTCACAGCCACTCTCCCCACCCTCCAGCCAGCACTCCACTACCACTAATTCCTCTATTCCCCACTCCTCCCCAGCCTTCCAAGACCCTCTGGCAGAAATTTCGGGGCTCCTTCCCCTCCGTCCCAATTCCCCCTCTCCTCCAACCAACCCTCTTAGAATTACCCCCTCCCCGGAGTCGGTAATTACCCCGCCCCGATCTTTGGGGAATGGAGGCACCTCCGAGGAGGACGATGGAGGGCCTTCCGGAGCTGGCATTGTATCTTCCGGTATGTTTTTCTTTGCGTTTTTTTATCGACACAAACTGTTTGTATTTAATCATGTGTGGTTCCTTTTTTGGGGGTTTTTGGCTACACTTTTGGGGATTTTGCCGATTGCCTTTACCTGTTACTGCTGATTTCAACATACACATATCACACCTGTCGGAATTTGTACATTGGCCTTGTATTTTTGGCCTACACCATTTTTGGTTGATGTGTTTTAATGGTGTAATTATGTTTTTTTTTATTGTTCAAATTTTTGATGGGTTTTGGTTTTGGCTTGTTTTTTAATGTTGTTTCAGTATTGTTTTATTAATCCCCACACTTTTCTCACCCACAGAGGAACAGAGGCGTCGTGCAGAATTATCCGCCTGTGATGCGCCACAATATAATCGGTGTGCTGGTGGTCCTTGACCATATGTCGGTCCTCCTTAGGGATTAGTTTTTTTTTTTTGGCCATTTTATAAATAAAGTGTTATTTTCTAAGTAACGTTCTGGCTCCTTAATTTTTTCTAAATCACAGATTGTTTACCCTGACATAAGTAGACTGTTCCTGCAAGGATTACCATTTTTTGACACTAAGATTGTGTGTTGTATTTTTATGTAAAACAGCCACAAGAAACACATAACAGTAACAATCTCATTTCCCTTTTTTGGTGTAGTCACAATTAGATATTACTACATTTTACAGGTTCCTAGTTGGGGTGCAAGCTGCTTAGGCCAATCTTACGAAGCCAAATGATTGTACAGGCTTCCTTTGGGTGTTGGTTTGGACCCTGAAAACATATTACATTTTAGCTCAACTGGCGTCAGTACTGGATTACCCCTTAGTCAAATGTAACGTGTGTGAACCTGGTTACACTTGCTTGTAACGTTCCAAAAAAGGTACAACATTTCACTCTCAAAACATTTATTCACAACATAACTGAAAAATCAAAGTGGTCACTCACAAACTAAACACACAGTGATAATCACAAATACAACACATACCAACAAAATCAAATAAAAAAACAACAAATCAAGAACTGGTTGACGAAGGACCATGCCAACATGATTCCACAAATATGGCGTTGCAATATGGGTTCCATAATATATCCTCAAAATGTCCACATACAGGTTTTGTAAGGGTAGCAGGAAGTAGTCATCGTTGGAGTGCCAAAGATTATGTGAAAAAACAGAAGATGGAGAAAATAAAAATAAATAATTAGATGTTCTCAAACAAACCCTACCAGATTAGGGATAAACACTGTTGTTTTGTCAATAATTACCTAAAACATCTGGCCACCACATCATCGCGTATGGCCCCCCCACATACTGACCTCCGACCAACCTCGGGGGGGCCATCCTCAGGTAAGGCATCCTCTGGCTGCATTGGGACACCACTCCTTATGGCGATGTTGTGAAATATCCCACACAGGACCACAATTTTCGAAACCATATCCGGCAAATACATGAGCTCGCCACCAGAGCGGTGGAGGCATCTGAATCGGCCTTTTAAAAGGCCGATACAGTGCTCCACCACTTGCCTGGTGGCTGTAAGTGCGGAATTATACTCACTTTGTGGCCCTGGTGTGGGAGCCAAATAAGGAGTGAGCAGCCAGGGCGTGTAAGGGTAGCCACTGTCTCCTGTGAAAAAGAATAGTCAACATCAGGATCACTCTGTATGAAGCTTAACATTGTTATGCACTAAAGGTCTCCACTTACCCAGAAGCCATGCATCACCAGCTTGTAGGTTGGTTAATTTGTGCCATATCCCTGATTGTCGGATGACGAAGGAGTCATGTGCACTTCCTGGTAATTTTGCATTCAGGGATAGGATCTGGAGGGAGGCATCACATACCACCATTACATTGAGGGAGTGATAGTGTTTCCGGTTTCTAAAGATTGCCTCCAGCCGTGCTGGAGGCTGAAGTGGTATGTGAGTACCATCCACAACCCCTATGATGTGTGGGAAGCCAGCTATTTGGTAAAAATTGGCCTGGGCCACACTAAGGGCACCCATATCCAAAGGCATTTGAATAAAATGATGGAGGTGCTTGAAAAGGGCCTCCATCACTGCCCTCAGGATCCGGGAAAAGGAGGATTGTGATATGCCCGCCACTATTCCCACCGTTGTTTGGAACGATCCTGAGGCACAGAAATGTAACACCGCCATAAATTGCGTAAGTGGTGGTATTGCTGTAGGACTGTCAATTTGCCGCTCGAGATCACTCTCTATTAATGAGAGAGTGTCTATGATGATTTTGGGAGGAAGACGGTAGCATCTTAAAACCTCATCATCGGGCATTCCAAAAAGGGTGACACATGTTCGAAATATCTGGGGCCTTGCACGCCTACGATGCCTACGCCTGGGACGAGTTTGAGGTTGGTCGGCTTCCGGGAGCAGGGCCAGAACAATCCAACCCATATCAACCTGAAATGGCAAGATTGGAATGTCAGGCTTTTTAACCCCCCCAAAAATAAAAAAATTTGACTTAGCTTGAAGATACCATCCATTGATGCTTTCATGCCGGGGTATTGTCATGATATGTGGAAACTGGAAATAATCACAACATAAATATACATCATTTTATGCTGGCCATTTCTGTTTCTAAAATTTAAGCAAGACAAAACATAAAAGGGGAGACACACACATTTGGCCAAAGAGCAAAACGACGTTGCGCACACTACGTCAAATTGAGGCCAAATGTAAGCAACAAATGCTACCGAGAAAACACAAACAATTTTAAGGGATGAATAAGCATTTCACAAAGCGCTAATTAGTTCGCAAATACAAGTCACAATAGTAAGTAGTAAAAATGCGCTAATTAGTTCGCAAATACAAGTCACAATAGTAAGTAGTAAAAATGCGCTAATTAGTTCACAAATACAAGTCACAATAGCAAGTAGTAAAAATGCGCTAATTAGTTCACAAATACAAGTCACAATAGTAAGTAGTAAAAATGTGCTAATTAGTTTGCAAATACAAGTCACAATAGTAAGTAGTAAAAATGCGCTAATTAGTTCGCAAATACAAGTCACAATAGTAAGTAGTAAAAATGCGCTAATTAGTTAGCAAATACAAGTCACAATAGTAAGTAGTAAAAATGCGCTAATCAGTTCGCAAATACAAGTTATAAAAACGCACCTAAAAACAAAAACAAAAAATAAAAATTACGGTTTTGGAAAATCAAAGGTTACATGTGTAAGGCCAACCAAAGTAGTGTAAAGACAAACAAGAACATTTACAAATCAATTTATCAAATGAACTTACCAAGAGATAATATATAAGAATCCGGATCAAAAGGTCTTTGGGGCAGAGCCAAAAAAAATCCTAAGAGAGATGAAATGACGCCAAAAAACAGTTAGAAAAATCATAAACAGAAGGAGACACAAATTGAACCAAAGTTTGACTTCCCAAAACTTACCAAAACTGGAAACGCCCCAAAAAAGTTGAAAAGACAAAAATCGAACGGAACTAAAAAAATGAATATATCCAAAAAAAAAACTGCCAAAAACGAAAACTCCTACACCAGCCAACAATCAACTCCAACCAACGTAACCTCCAACATTCCAAAAACGCCACCTCGACTCGAGACGGCCCAAGCCATAAATAGTGTTTAGTTTCCCGCACAAATTAAGGAGGGATCATAGGAACGCACAATCAATGATGCGGCCGAAAAATAAGGTCGCATGTATAAATGCGTCACGAGCCAAAACAAACATTCTGGTATATTTCTTGTTTGGAGCTCAGACATGGCTACAGACCAGGGAAACAATGGACAACAGTCTGGCGGTAAGTATTTCAGGCATTTTGACTCAATGATTAACTAGAAACATAATATTGTGCAAGTTGTGAAGTTGACAATTCTCCAAAATTACACAAATAGGTGAGGAGGATGACATGGAAGAGGCTGGTGGGCCCAGTATTCCGGGCAAAGCAGGGAAAAAGAAAAGGCAGCCACAATTCACAAGAAAGGAGATGGAGGTTTTGATTCAGAAGTGTGTGGACATCCTGCCACAGGCAGACAGGAATATGAGTGCAAGCCAGAAGTGGAGAATGTGGGAAGAGGTAGCCGTGGATGTCAATAGGGTGGGTGATTATGTCCGTCTAGCCCGGGATGTCAAACGGCGGTAAGTAAACACTTGACCACCATAAAACTAAAATCCATTTTAAAGAAAAGGATAATGATTCCAATTTCATCCCACAGATGGGCCGACTTCAAATATCGCCTGAAGCAAAAACTGGCGGACAGGGCTAGGCATGCAAGGGTGACAGGTGGGGGTCCCACCCCTGTGTCATTGGAGTTGACTGAATTAGAAGAGCTGGCACAGGGGTGTGTGCAGCCTGTGGAGGTGTTTGGCGTGTCCAACATGGATACGGACATGCCAGACTTTGCGGCTCCTCATGTTGTCCCAGGTAAATATTGTGAGGTCACCAACTCTGAAATGTTATTGTGCCAATATGTAGATTCTAATGTGAGTCTTTTCTCATTTTTCCAACAGAGACACAGGCGGATGAGTCTGCTCCAGAGGGGAGCCTTGGCTCTGCAGGGGAGGAACCAGTACATCCGGCTGAGGACCCTGCAGAAGCCAGTCCAGGGCAATCCCCCTCGCAGGCAGTGTCCCTCCTCACAGAACTCAATTTGAAATCGGATTTCCATACGGAGATTCTGCAGAGGATGGAACCCAGTCTGGTACGGGTGGCTGAGGCCCTGGAGCAAAATGCTGCTGCCAACGTGACCATTGGTCAGGCCCTGGCGGAAAATACCAGGGCCAACATCCGCATCGCCACTGCCCTGGAGCAGCTCGTTTGCCAGCACATGGTGGAGCCGACCTCCCTTCCTGCCGGAACATCAGGATCCTCCACCTCTGGCACAACATCAGCCAATCCTCCAAATGTGCCTAGCCCTGTGCCTAGTCCAGAGGCCACAACATCTGCCTCTGGACAGGCCAGCCCGATGACATCCCGGACCCGGTCTGGCGCCCTCCCTCCCCCAGCCAAACGGGCGAAAAAACGGTGACAGCATTGGCTACTTTTCCCACACTCCTTCTGTGCTTGTCTCATATTCCTTTCTGGCCAAAACTTCCCTCTCCTTTCTTGTGAATTGTTTTTAATTTTTGCATTTACGTTTACCAAAAAATTATTGTTTGCACAATTAATAAATATTGTGGAATGAACACTGCCAAAAATGTTTTGGTTAAATATGTGCTTTTTTTGGGGGGGGGATACCAGTAAATTTACATCAAATGTACGACTTTGTATTCTGACATTATTGTAAAAATGGGTTACATTTAATCCGGGCCCACAAGCCAACAACGTTCAACCTAAAAAATTACACATTGGAAAAAAAGGGCTCGTTAAGGAACGTTTAAAACATTACCTAAGGAGGAAAAATCACCTTGCAAACACAAAATGAGGCACAAAACCTAAACATGATGACATTATTGTTACAATAGTCCAAAAACAACACATTGCGGCCAAAATACACCCCCACAAATGTACGCTAATTGATTGTGTAATCCAGACATTAGCAGCTATGATTTCCACCTGCGTTCGGTTTTGTGCTATCCAAAAAAACTGCTTTCCAAACACATACCAAGCCGGTTTTCAATCCAACACTAATTGATTTTCTGACAAGCCGTGATTAATCGATGCAACATCGTGGAGTGCCGGGACGGAGGAGAAGGCCATCGCCACTGTGGTCGAGTTATCCAGCCCCTAAGCTGTGCGAGCATTTTTAACGGAAAGAGGATCATCCAGTGACGTATGAGTTGTTACGAACACATTTGACGTTCGCATTTGTTAATGTATGTACGCCCAAAAAACGCCTCGCCACGCCTGCGTTTTTCCATCTCCTCCCCCATCAACACCCAAAAACGCCCTGTTCTGTCAATCACATTTGACATGTCACTTCCTGTACGCTATTTGACGAACGAGACAAAAAAAGCTCGCAATCTGCCGTACGCACATGCGCAGTGTAACACCGATGCATGCGCGGTTAGGCAACATCGGAATGCAACGAGCGTACTACTGTTAACGAGCGGCTCTGAATGAGGGCCTATGTTATTAATAAATGTAAAAGTCACATTAACCATGTATAATATGATTAAACACATGTAAAAATACGAAATAAAAGTGCAAAATAATTTCAATTAAAAACAAACATATAGTGGTCAACAGGGAATCAGTATGATTTACTGATCCCGGCAGCGGTAGCCCGGCAGAGGTGGAAATCAAGATCGTCCATTAAGGTAAGTATAGCTAACCTAATCCCCCACCTAACGCTTAACCTCCTTTAGGGGTGCCTAACCCTAACCTTCCCCCCAGTGCTTATCCCTAACCCCCCCTTCCCCACAGCCTAACCCTGTCTCCCGGGGGGTGCCTAACCCTAACCTCCCCCCGGGGGTGCCAAACCCCCCCTCCTCTAGCCTAACCCTGACCTTCCTGGGGTGCCTAACCCTAAGTCCCCCCCGGGAGCCCCAGTGTCACAGTAGTTATACGCATAAACTGGGGTACGGCCTGCAGCATTCACAGTACTTATATGGATACACTGGGGTACAGCACAAAAAAACAAAATTTTTTTAACTCTTTTTAAACTATTATTTTTTTTAATTTTTTTTACTTTTTAGTGTTTTATTTTTATTTTTAATTTTTTCTTACTTTTTTGAACTTTCATTTATTTTTTTGAATGTTTGGAGCAGATGGACGCTGGACAGGTGCGTCGGCTGCACTGGAGCGGATGGACACTGGACAGGTGCATCGGCTGCACTGGAGCAGATCGACACCAGACAGGAGCGTTGGCAGCACTGGAGCGGATGGAAACTGGACAGGTGCGTCGGCAGCACAGAAGTGGATGGACACAGCAGGGCACTAAGCACAGGAGCAGCCACTGGAGTGTATGGACGGAGCACAGCACAGCCCCTGGATGGACGGCACAGCCCCTGTATGGACTCAGCACACAGCCGCTGGACGGACAGCACAGCCCCTGGATAACACAGCCTCTGGACAGACTCAGCAAAGCCCAAACAGCACAGCAGGAGTGAAGCAAATGGCACAGATCACTGTGGGGAGTGACTTATATGCAATCCAAAACCCGCGGGAATCCGACGCGGGTTTTATGACGTTTTGCCTCGTTTTTGGATCCGAGTCAGGTGGGAAGATCCGAGCCCGACTTGGATCCGGTTCGTATTTGCAATGTTCGGGTGGGTCCGGTCACAGAGACCGGATCAGCTCATCTCTAGTAGTTAATACGCTTGCTGACAGGGTTATATGCATCCGGGTCCGGGTCTACAATAGCCACATTTACAAGAACACACTCTGTGCTTGGCCTGCACTTATGTTCCATCCCTCCCCGTTCCACCTCTCTAAGCATAAGCAGCGTGTTCATCTCTTCTTGATCCCCATTATTCACAGAATTGTTTAGAGTTATTTGCCGTGATAAACATTTATGCTGAATGATGTGCCATCCTGCGGCCTAAGGCATCCTTACCATCCTTTATACAAGCAACCAGTAACATTTATATACAAGTTGTGAGCAATTTAAACTACAAATATTGAAATATTTAATGGTTAAGTTGTTAATGGCAATATTACAGCTACACACAAATCAGATAATGTGCTGCACTTATACTGCCCACACTCCAGCATGTATACCCATGACAGATTGCCTATCCAGGTCAATATAATGGGACTGTTGGTAAGTCCGGTCAGATGATGACCACATAGAACTGTGTAGGCAGTCATTGTGAATATTGTGCAAGTGCATAAATGCAAGTGCCCTCTTTGCACACATGTGTACAGTAAATGTGTGTAATCAAATCTGACAGAAAGGCAGGCACAGTGTGGTTGGGCTACATGCCCGATTGTTATGGGTATGGGCATGTTTACTTTTGCTGCTTGAGACAGATGCATTTCTGGTTTTGAGGTAATATAATGAGTTGATTTGCTTGTTAATGTAGTGCAAATGAATGTAATAACATCATGTACAAGTATGAAGAGCAACTGTGAGCTAATGTGTGTTTTCTACCTCTGAATGGACTCCACTCTGTTATGATTCTAGATATCAGCTAATTCGCCTTTCCTCCTGCTCAGTCTCTATGCCTGGTGCCTCGTACACACTGGACACAGTTTAAAAATCTAGGGGTATATTTACTAAAGTGAGAATTTTAAGAAGTGAAGATGTTGCCTATAGCAACCAATCAGATTCTAGCTATTATCTTCTAGAAGGTGCTAGATAAATGTTAAGTAGAACCTGATTGGTTGCTATGGGCAACATCTCCACTTCTAAAAAGTCTCACTTTAGTAAATTTACCCCCTAGTCTTAAACTAAACCTGGTTTAATAGAGTCTGTGCAAAATTGCACCTTATTACACTTTCTCCCTGATCTCCAGATAGTCTCCAAAAGAGAGCTTCACCTCCTTCTTCTCTGATCACCAATCTCACTAATATCCCAGAACTTAGGACGTGATGTTCAGTTATAATTATGTCAGATTGCTTAGCGTTAAAAATGCTCATTGGCTCAGTTCATTCTGGAGATGTGCGGTTCGGTTCTCCACAAATTCGAATCCACCTGAATTTCGTGAATTCGGGTAAATCCAAGTCCTGGTTCTAATCTCCTGAAGAGATCCAGGTATATCTGGGTCACGATTCGGATATTTTTGCAGTTTGGAATTTGGATTTTAAATCCAAATTTTGCGTTTTGGATTGCATAAATTACATGATTTTAGCTGTTTTTAAAACTTTTTATCTATTTTATATTTAAAAACCCAGATCCAAAATCAAAACCAAAACACTTTGAGGGTGGTTTGCAAAACCAAATCCAGAACCTTGAAGGAGATACAGATCCAAAACCAATACCAAAACACAGGGGTCGGCGCACATCCCTAGTTCATTCCCAAAAAACCAATCCCCTGCTATTAGCATTGTAGGTTTTTCTTTTTTCAAACATTTGGACTATGGGCCTGATTCAGAGCCGCTCACTGCTGGCGAGCGCTCACTCTGATTCAGGGCGTTTTTTTTTCCCGCCTCCAGCCCACTCACAAAACTGCGGGTGACCACCCACAGCTTGTGCGAGTGGCTTGGAGATGGTCGCGATTATCGAGACCATTGGGCAGGAAGTCCACTACTAACATCACGAGTGATGTCAGTAGGGCCGCCCACAAACACCAGGCGTTCCTTTGGGAACACCTGCGTTTGCTCAACCACCCCCCCCTACCCGCCTCCAAAACGTGGCGAGCTGTCAATCAACATCGACAGCCATCCCGTCTTGTAGCGAGCCCCGGAGCGACTAGACTTCAGTCACTCGCTGGGGCTCGCGCATGTTCATGCTGGACGTGGCGCATGCGCAGGGGGCAAACATCAACCCGCTTGCGAGCGCTGTGCGCTTGCGAGCGAACCTGAATCAGGCCCAATGTCAGATCAAAACGAGAAGTAAAGGACAATAAATGTTAGCCACTATACTACAGATAATAAGGGGACTACAATAAATATTAATATTATAACAGCACAAAGAAAAGTATAATAAAAAGTAAAGGGGTAATTAATATTTTAATTAATATGGTGGCACAGTTATATTTATAAAAAGACAGCGCGTGCTGGGAAAAAGGGGCATGGTCACAAAAGAAAGGGCGTGGTCACACAAAAGTATTCTCAATTTAAATTACACCACACAGTAGCACAATCTTGATTCACCCCTGATTCACATTACACCACATACTAGTGTCCCTTATTCATGTATGACACACAGCAGTGCCCCTTTTACACAATGCCCACAGTAGCAGTGCAACTTATACAATGCCAACAGCAGTAGTGCCCCTTACACATAATGCTCACAGCAGTAGTGCCCCTTATGCAAATGGAATGCCCATTGTAGTGGTGCCCCTGATGCAGTGCTCCCAGTAGTGGTGCCCCTTATGCAGTGCCCCCAGTAGTGGTGCCTCTTATGCAGTACCCTCAGTAGTGGTAGTGCCCCTTATGCAGTGGCCCCAGTAGTGGTAGTGCCACTTATGCAGTGCCCCCAGGAGTGGTAGTGCCCCTTATGCAGTGCCCACAGAGATAGTGCCCCTTATTCAGTGCCCCCAATAGTGGTGCCCCTTATGCAGTGCCCCCAGTAGCGGTGCCCCTATTAGTGGTAGTGCTCCTTACGCAGTGCCCACAGTGGTAGTGACCCTTATTCAGTGACCCCAGTAGTGGTGCCCCTTATTCAGTGCCCCCAGTAGTGGTGTCCTTTATGCAGAGCCCACAATAGTGGGAGTGTCCCTTATGCAGTGCCCCCAGGAGTGGTTCCCCTTATGCAGTGACCCAAGGAGTGGTGCCCCTTGTAGTAATGCCCCCAAAGTAGTGCCCCCAATAGTAATGCCCCCTGCAGTAATGCCCACAGTAGTAGTGCCCCTGTGTAATGCCCTCAGTAGTAATGCCCCCAGTAGTAGTGACCCCTGTCTAATGTCCGCAGTAGTAATGCCCCATGTGTAATGCCCCCAGTAGTAATTCCCCCAGTAGTAGTAGTGTCCCCTGTGAAATTCCCCAAGTAGTAATGCCCCCAGGAGTAATGCACCCTGTGTAATTCCCCCAGTAGTAGTGCCCCCTGTGTAATGCCCCAAGTAGTAGTGCCTCCTGTGTAATGCTCCCTGTGTAATGCCCCCATTAATAATGCCCCCTGTGTAATGCCCCCAGTAGTTATGCCCCCTGTGTAATGCCCCCAGTAGTTATGCCCTTATAGTGCCGCTTACACACACAAAAAGCCCCCCAATACTTACCTTAAGCCCTGCTCCTGCGCGCCTTCGATACGCCTGGCTACTCCGAGTCCTCTGAACTATGGTGCCCATGGGGGAAGCGAAGCCAGAAGCCGGAGCTCAAGCGTGAGCTCCAGCTTCTGGCTGCCGCTGGTGCTACGGGGAGGGAGCCAGGCACCCGATGGTAACAAAATCTCAGCGGGCACCCGGCAAATGGACCCCTCCAGCGGCGCCTGGCTAAGGTGGGTCGGAGGAGGCGGAACTGGTTCCGTCTCCAAATAGAAGTGATGGAACGCAGTTCCGCCCCGTTCCGGCCCACTTTAACCCCTGACTAGGGCGAGGGTTAAGGTTAGACTGCGGGAGGGGAGGGTTAGTCATCAGGAAGGGAGAGTTAAGGTTAGGCTGCAGTAAGGGAGGTTTAGGGTTAGGCTGCGTGAGGGAAGGGTTAGACTTCAGGAGGGTAGGGTTAGGGATAGGCTGCGGGGGGGAAGGGTTAGACTGTGGGAGAGATTCTGGCTGTTGGGATGCAGCTGTCAGTATTCTAACCATCGATATCCTGACTATCGGGATCCCATACGCAACACGAGACAGGAGAGATTTCTGTAGTTATGATATACATAATAATGACACTTCAGCCTCCTAATTGTGGCTGCTCTGTGCACATGTGGGTTTGCAACTTTTCAAGAGCTGCCCTAGCTCTGCTTTTCTGAGAGGCTAATAATCTAAATAATCTTAATACAATGATGTACGTAAGAGCATAGGTAACTTGTGTCACTCTGCTGGAAAAGTACAAGTGCCGGCTTCAGCTGCATAAAGAGGACCATTGCCATGAAAACCTCGGCATCATTAGCTTATACATGCAGCCATATGTCCAATTACTTTTTCCACGTTCCAGCACCAGATGAAAATCAAACATTCATAGCATTATTAGTCTAACTCTAGCTACACTTCAGACCCAGACTCCAGTCTCCTGGAAATGCTAACACTGCACTCAGCTTAACCAAAACTTTTTTATTCCACATTTATAACTTCACCCTACTGAGCCATATCTCAGGGAAAGCGTGCGCCCGCAAACTCTTCCATTAGAAACCACTGTCTCCTATTTCCCAGCCTCATCACCTGTTATTTGTGCTCACTCTCCAGACCTGGAGAACGGAATGTCCATGTTTCATTCCTTTTCAGGCATTCACGCAATCAATAGATTCCATATGAAATATCTTGCATTGCAACACTTATATCCAGTATTTATATATTAATACATACCATAAATTAAAATGACTGATAATGTACGTATTAGTGTACTTGATATGACTATTTAATCACTTTTAATGTTGTTTCCTTGTCCGTTACAGAGTTGTGTAACTGTATAATTCTGCTAATGTACACTTCTGCCGGGAAGCCTGCAGAGGTGGAGCACAGAGGATGCTAAGTGTCAGGGATGATGGCTTGAAAGCTATTAACACTCTACCAGCAAGGTCATATCTGATGCTTCCTTTTGTGTGCAGTATCCAGTTTGAGCAGCCACTTTTGTATTTTCCCTGTTACCTCACTGTCCTAAATAGACTCCTGGGTCATCACAGAATGGGTCATCTCTTACTATTAGACAACCATTAACAAGCCGGTTGCAAAAAAGAAAGAGAGTGGTTTACTCACAAAGTGCTTACATTTTTCTGGGAAGAATACATTTCTCATCAGCTTCATCAAAATGTGGATATATTAATGGGAAAACCTCAAATATAGCAGAAAAAATTTAATTTTTATATATTATTTTATATTTTTATTTTATATCTTTTATTTTTTTTTTGTTCTAAAAAACATAAAGGAACTGTAGCAGTTTCACTTGCTGCTTTTTTCCCCCCTTGTCCCAAAACCAATATTATCATCAGACATTTTGCTAGTACTCTACTGTTATTATCTGGGTGATGGTTGTGACATGTTGATCATACATGGCAGTGAGAAAATTGATTTCCCTCAACAGAAACGCATCCAATTTTCCAAGGGCCATAATTTTATGTCCACAACAAAATAAAAAGGGCCATTTTCGTGAAGACGAGCAGAATTGAAATCTTTCATAAAAAAAAAGCTACTGTCAGTGTCTACTTTTGCTGATAGAGACTTTAGTTTTTATCTGAAATGTTTAGAAAAGAGAATAGGGAAAAGTGCTAATTGGGACACATTAAATGTAATTCATTATGTGATTATAATATATTCAGGTAGTTAAATAGTGACAGTTTTATTGCAACCTACTGCATATCCCTTGTCAGGTATCCAAACTTTGAAATAATTATTACTGATGGTGGGCTTTTTTATTGCATAATTATACTGTATCAAAAGTTGTCCAGAACATAAAGCAGAGGCTCCTAGATCAAAAGGCTCAGGCATTGTAAGTGGTACTATGACTTTTTTTCTTATTGATGTGTGAAAACTGGCTCCTTGTTTACTGACTGTCAGTAAATTCATCAATGCCAGTCTTGCCTCGTGTTTAGAATTGCAAAATGGCAAAATGAGAAAATGAAGATGTAGCTTTGACAAGTACTTACTTGTATTATCAAAACTACAGTAACTACAACGATAAGCACAATACAAGCTTGTAGGCTCTGGTCAAACCAGGAGATACTGTATACCTTAAGAGGACAACTACTGTAAACCCATTATCTAGCATGTTAAGAAGAAACATCATATTTTCGTAAAAAGCTTCATATTAGCAAATACAAGGGGTATATATACTAAAGGTTGATTATAATTGATTACTGTTGATTTAAAATAGATGAAAATCAATTAATATTGATGCTGTGTTTCTGGGGCTAAATCAGACATTTTCTAATATTTTTAAAAAATCCTAAAATTATCTGTTAGTAAATGTGTGAGTTAGCCCCAGAAACTCAACATCGACGTGGATCAATTTTCATCTATTTTAAATCGATCAAAATCGATTCAAATCAGCTTTTAGTACAGTGGTCAGGGAACAGGGGTAAATTACCCCACATGGGGTGAAAATGAAATTCCTGGGGGTAATGGACGGACAGCCGGGCATGCATATGAATCATTCTATAATATAGAATGATTCATATGCATGCCCGGCTGTGCCACAGGGAGGCTCTAAGCCTGACGCCCGCTGAGATGTTATTACCAGCGGGTGCCCGGCTCCTTCCCTGCAGCGCCACGTTAGCCAGAGGCTGGAGTTCTCTTCTGAACTCCAGCTTCCAGCTCTCTCCATGCACACTATGGGAGAGACGTCATGATGTCTCTCCCATAGTTCCGAGGAGCAGCCGGGCGGACAGGACGGCGGCGGATGCAGGAGCGGGGATTAAGGTAAGTGTTTTTTTTTTTTTTTGTACAAGCGGCACTACAGGGGCATTATATGGGGGCACTACTACAGGGGCATTATATGGGGGAACTACTACAGGGACATTATATAGGGAGACTACTACAGGGGCATAACTATGGGGGCATTATATGGGGGCACTACTACAGGGGCATTATATAGGGAGACTACTACAGGGGCAAAACTATGGGGGCATTATATGGGGGCACTACTATATGATTTCCTTCCTTCAAGGGGGTAACGTCGGCGTATCTAAATATACTTTGGGGTAAAAGGTAAAAAAGTTCCCTGACCCCTGCTTTAGTAAATATACCCACAAGTCTCCAGAATAGAAGTGTCTACAGTATTTTTAAAAGGCTCTCAGTGAGGGGAGAACATTGGGATATCTTTGTATTACCTCTCCTTATGCTTTAGGACACAGGTTCTCAAACTTGGTCCTCAGGACCCCAAACAGTGTATGTTTTAAAGATCTCCTTACAAAAACACAATTGAAATAATTAGCTCCATCTGTGTATCTTTTGAAATGTGTCAGTAAGTAATGAATTCACCTGTGCACCTGCTAGGCGACCTGGAAAACGTGACCTGTTTGGGAACTTGAGGACCGAGTTGAGAACCACTGCTTTAGGACTTTACATTCCTCCATGTAAACATTCATACATGAATCACTGCCGGACCTAAGCGCAGCGGATGAAATACCAACACCGGAAGGCCAGCAGCTGAAGATCCCGACTGTGGTAAGTAACACCCATAACCCCTCCTTAGGGGTGCCTAACCCTAACCTCCCCCCTAGTGCCTAACCCTAACCTCCCCCCATCGGTGCCTAAACCTAACCCTCCCTCCCCGCACCCTACACCTAACCCTCCCGGGGGAGGGCGCCTACACCTAACCTCCCCCCGGTGGTGTCTGACCCTAACCCCCCTTCCCCTGGCCTAAACCTTATCCTCCCGGAGGGATGCATAACCCTAAGTCCCCCCGGGAGTCCCTAATCCCAACCCCCTCCCCCCGCACGGCTAAGTGCTCCCGAAGCCCTGGATTTCGGCATGGGGCTGATGATGGGCGTCGGTATTTAGATGCCGATCATTAGTCCCATGCTGGGATTTCACAGTTAGGAAGCCGACAGTTGGCATTTCGACTGCCGGCTTCCTAACTACGGGCCTGATTCAGAGCCAGACGCTATTTGCGCTCGCTCGTTCAGAAAAAGGGGCCGGCTATTTAAATTGAGCACTCGCTCTTTGCGGTCTGTTGATGCCTCTATGTCTGAGCGAGCGAACGAAACATGCGCTCGCTATTTTGTAAAGACGCCCCCTGGCCGCTCGCATCCTACGTCATCTCCACTATTTATTTGATTAATCGAGTACATCGAAAGGCGTCTGAACTGCTCGCAGTGCTTGTGGTTGGATTTTCCTACCGCAATCATGCGAACAGTTCAGGCTAAGAAACAACCAAGTGACGTGGTCGATGAAGCTGCTTTGTTAATTATGCACACCCTTAAAACGCCCGTTTTGACCGTTTGGCACGCCTGCGTTCGAATCTCCACTCCCCGTTTTCAAGCACCTTCCCCTGTTACCACCCACAAACGCCTCATCCTGTCACTCAAATTAGCAGGCACTCGCTATTTTGCGAGCGCTCGATTTCTGACCGCAATGACTGGTTGGCGAATGCGCATTACGACCCATAAGCATGCGCAGCTGTGCGAACATCGCTCGGAGCGAACAAGCGGCCGCTTACAAGCGGCTCTGAATCAGGCCCTACATCCCTTCTCATACACCTAGCATCCATACGCCATACAATGCAAAACGCCCTGTGAGACTGAGGCACTCTGAGGTGCAGTGTACCATCTTTTCCTTTCAATTTTTCTTCTTATTCGTATCACAGACACAGCGAAACACCACGCAAGCAAGAAGATTTGCAATTGCGATCCTTGCAATAATGCAAATGCAGCAGGTGTGTGACACCCCTTGCTGCATTTGCAATCCCAGCACTGCAATGGAGGTCGCAGGCTGGGATCACCTTTGTGAACATCGATGATCGATGGTTGCGATGGTGAACGGTTTCCGGGAACGCCGGCCGTCAGTCAGACAGAGGCATTCAAAGGCTTGGGTGTATCTTAGCGGGACCCATTGTGCACACTCACAGAATGGGTCCTGCGCACGCGCAGACTCCCAATAATCGGGAATCTGCATTCAGCAGTGCACTTGCGTGCACTTCTGAATCAGGTCGAAAGTGTACTAGAGACCCTGGGCTGCGACTTTAACTGCACAGGAATTTATATAAATATGTACAAAGTCACAGGTGAAGTACAACAGAACTTGGTGTGAGAAAAAACTGCAGCATCATAGCACTTTGTATACAGATTCACATGCAGTCTCACACAGATACACAAATGTCACACATCAAAGTGATTAGTGGAAGCTACTGTAGCAATGAAGTTTTGTCTTTCCCAATTACTTTATTAATGCGAATAAAATTATTATTATTACCATTTATTTATATGGCACCACAAGACTTACAATGTATGTAAAACAAATAGGTGACCAAAGACTTACAGTACAATACAAAACAATACAGGACAAGGACATGGATAATATACATTGCTACATTAGCGACCATAACACCCACATAAGCAGCAGAGCTTAAGCAACCAAGTGTGAGGTGCCCTAGTGGGGAGTAAGAAGTAGATGAAAGTAATGTAGGGAGAAGCACAAGAGGGTAGCACATTACAGGGGTGGATTGGGCCGCCGGGACACCAGGCCATTTCCCCCTGGGTCGGTCCCTTTGTTCCCTGTAGTGGCTGGCGGCCCCCCTTTACTCACCCCTTCTGCCGGCTGCCATGATTGGAGCTCAGCTCAGCTCCAATCGGGCAGAAGTAGTATACTGTAGATAAAAAAAATGGCTGTCGGGGGAGCTACTGCGCATGGCGCATGCTCAGCCACAGCAGCTCCTCCCATAAGCCTTTGAGGAGCCAGTCAGTCACCATTGACAGGACATCTCCACTGGCACTCTCCAGTCCATTTGCACTGCAGTATGCAGTATGGTCTGACTGCATCTGCAAGCCAAACAGCCGTCCCAGCAGCGCAGCCTAGACAGAAGGTAGGTAGTCAAAATACACTGCACACTGTATATGTGCAAATAACACCCAGCTCTCTCCCCCTATCCCACACAGCTCCAAAGACAACCCCCACCCCAGTTGTTGCATCCCCCCACCCCACACACAGGTCCCCTTTCCTGCTCCTCTCCTCATAGATCCAAACACTTCCCACACCCCCAATCGTGGCATCCTTAACCCCCCTCCTCCCCCCCCCACACACAGGTCCTCTTTCCTGCTCCTCACCTCATAGATGCAAACACTTCCCCCACCCCCAATTGCGGCTCCCCCTCCCCCACACACACAGGTCCTCTGCCTGTTCCACACCTCATAGCTCCAAACACTTCCCCCACCCCCAATTGCGGCACCCCACCCCTCCCCCCCCACACACAGTTCCCTTTTCCTGCTCTTCACCTCATAGATCCAAACACTTCCCCCACCCCCAATCGTGGCATCCCCCCCCCACCCCCCCCCACACACAGGTCCCCTTACCTGCTCCTCTCATAGATCCAAACACTTCCCCCACCCCCAATTGCGACACCCCACCCCTCCCCCCCACACACACAGGTCCCTTTTCCTGCTCCTCACCTCATAGATCCAAACACTTCCCCCACACCCAATCGTGGCATCCCCTCCCCCCACACACACAAGTCCCCTTTCCTGCTCCTCACCTCATAGCTCCAGACACTTCCCCCACCCCAATCACAGCACCCCCTCCCCCCTCCCCCACTCAAACACAGGTCCTCTTTTCTGCTCCACTCCTTATAGCTGCAAACAATTTCCCCACTCCCAATCGCTGCATCGTCGACCCTCCCCCACAAACACATACAGGTTCTCTTTCCTGATCCTCACCTCATAGCTCCAAATATTTCCCCCACCCCCAATCGTGGCACCCCTCCCGCACTGAAACACAGGTCCTCTTTCCCGCTCCTCTCCTTATAGCTGCAAACAATTCCCCCACCCCCAATCACGGCACCCCCGACAACCCCACAACACACACACATAAACAGGTCCTCTTTCCTGCTCCTCTCCTCATAGGTCTAAAAACTTCCCCCACCCCCAATTGCAGCATCCCCGACCCCCCCAACACACACAGGACCCCTTTCCTGCTCCTCTCCTCATAGCTCCAATCACTTCCCCCACCCCCATCCGCAGCCTCCCCTCTCCCCCACAAACACAGGACCCCTTTCCTGCTCTCTCCTTATAGCTCCAAACACTCCCCCGCCTCAATCCACAGCACCCGTGCCCTCCCCCCACACAGGTCGCCTTTCCTGCTCTCTCTTCATAGCTCCAAACGCTTCCCCACCCCCATCCGCAGCCCCGCTTCCCCCCACACACAGGTCCCCTTTGCTGCTCATAGCTGCAAATATTCCCCACCCCCAATCGCGGCACCCCCCTACACGAACACACAGGTCCCTTAGCCTCACAGATCCAAACACTTCTCACACTCCCATCTGTGGCACCCCCGACAACCCACATCCCCCACACAGGTCCCCTTTCCTGCTCTCTCTCCTCACAGCTCCAAACAATTCACCCACCCTCATCCTCGGCACCCCACATCCCCCTCCCCCACACAGGTCCCCTTAACTAGTTGAATAGTGTAAGTGACTAGGGTCCTCATTTATTAACGAGTGATAAAACTCATTGCGTATGATAATTACAGTTGGGAGCTGATTGGCCGGAGCACCGTTATCATACGCAACGAGTTTTATCACTCGTTGTGAATGACAGAACTCGTTAATAAATGAGGCCCTTAAAAAGATTTATTTTTTCTGAAATGTGTACAATATGTCCGTCAGTGAGGCGGTGATGTGCTATTATTTTATCAGTAGTGTCTATCTGGGGCGATTCAACTCAACGTGATGTTGAATAGTCCAGAAAGGAGCTATTCAATTGACCGTTCTGTTAAGTCCGACTGAGAGGATTTCTGCTTGCACCCTCCTGAGGTGAGAGCAGAAATCCTACTAAAGTGCCAACTGCAATGCTGTTTTCCGGCTTAGCTTAGTGCTAACAGCATTGTGGCCATTACTTTGGTCGGAGGACACCGGTTAGCACGACTAAATACCCAGCTTAAGGCACGGTCACTGGTATTCCCCGACTTAAGTGGTTCTAGTCAGACTTAGTGCGGTCAATTATTGAATAGCTCCAGTAACTCCTTCCCGAGCTATTCAACATCACGCTGAATTGAATCGCCTCCTGTGCTTGTGTTTACAGGTGGATCTGTTTGCAGGTTATGTTGGAAACTGCGGTTGGGGAATAATGTGCAGTCATGTGATCTAGCCTGTTTCAGCATGCCTCTGTGCCCTGCCATATTTCTAAAGGGCAGAAAGAACCCTGCCCTCGGGCGCGGCACCCTGCTGAAACAAGTGTGGGGTTCTGTCCCCACTCACAGACTGCAGTGTCTCGCGGGTGGGGTAAATGGCGGTGCAGCCATCAGCGCTGATGAATGGATGCCGGGCACATGCTCTCGGCATCCATTGCACATTCAGATACATGGATGTACACCAGGGAAGGGCTTTGTTGGCATTGGTATTAAGTTGCAGACGCAATAACATCAAAAGACGCATGGACGGACTCTACGGAAGGGAGTATCCCGCTCCCCTCAACAGTCCCCGCCACTTCAGCAGACCCGCCCCCATTAGGGCTGCTACCAGAATTTTTCCGGGCTGGTTCTTCATCCCAAACCGCCCCTGGCACATTTTGACCGAGACCTGGTGCACCATGAGGGGCTATTTGCCACGAATAGAGCCACAGTGTATGAGGACGCATCTGTACCTCTGGGCATCCCCTGAAGTTTCTTTTACAAGCTCACAGTGATACTTTTTTTAAGAGGCGTGGAGGAAGAGTAGGGGAAGTAGTCATCTGGCAGTGATCTGAAGAACAGGAAATGTCTAGTGATGATGCCTTTCATGCCATATACACCAATCGGCCATAACATTAAAACCATGTGCTTAATATTGTGTAAATCCCCTTTGTGTTGCCAAAATAGCTCTTACCTATCAAGGCATGGACTCCACATAACCTACAGTATAAAGGTGTCCTGTGGTCCAGTATCTAGCAGCAGATCCCTTAAATCCTGTAAATTGCAAGGTGGAACCTCCATGACTCGGACTTGTTTTGCCAGCACATTACACAGGTGCTTGATTGGATTGAGATCTCGGGATTTTGGAGGCCAAATCAACACATTGAACTCTTTGTCCTGTTCATCAAGCCATTCCTGAGCAATTTGTGCAGTTTGGCAGGAAATATTATCCTGCAGAAAGAAAATACTGTTGCTGTGAAGGGGTGCACTCAGTCTGCTGCTCAAGTGTGAGTTCAGTAGGCTCTAATAAAGAATTGGGTTTTCAGAAAGCATTTACAATAGGTATTTGAAGGCAAGGGAAGAATCTGTTCTGGTGTGGTAGGGAATTCCATAAGTGTGTACGGGAGAAGTTTTGTAGGCTTGGGTGAGAGGTACAGTAGATCTAAGAGGGTTTCAGGAAGAGTATTTCATGATAAGATTTGAGATTTATTATGGGGTGGTGATATTGAGGATTTTTTAAGTGAGTAATTTGAATTAGATTCTGTAAGACACGGGAAGCCTGTGTACAGCCTGGTAGAGTGACAGCAGATATGAATTTGTTCACTAAGAGAACAGATGTAAGGTGAGCAAAGCAGTGGGCTGAAAATAGAGCATTGAGTGATCACAGCACTCCTACAAATAGAGGGAGTGTATGGGAGGATGTGCTAGAATTTAGCTTTGTATCAATATAGTTTTGATCCAGGCCCACTGCTTTCAAACACAAACAATCTTGGCAAAACCCTTAATGAAAAGTGTTGCACAATGGAATTGTCCTTGGGCTCTATTACCCACTCTTATGTTGTATATTAAAAAGGACATGCACATCTTAACAAACCAAGCACTACAGCAACTGGGACTGACATTTTTATGGCTGAAGTGCTTAGTTTGTTTGGGCCCCACAAAAGAAAACATCTTCGTGGTTTGGTGAAACCAAGCCTTAAACACTATGCTAACAGTGTTGTTAATCATTGCCACAGTTGGAAGTTGTCATCATCTTCATCATCACCCTCATCACTGTTGTTAATTTCTTGTTAATATTAGCTCATCCCCACTGGAATCCAACATTACAGAAGTCTCCATCTGTTGTAATTGGCAGAAAAGGTCTTCCTCATAGTTTTTCAAACATTTTTGGAGGTAGCCTACTACTCTGGTATACACTGCAGGGTGGGCAGCTTAACATCAAGTACCTTAAAATTCCTTTTTATTTAACTCCCAGTATACATTATCAGTAAAGTAATCATCCGCCATTCTATTCATGCTTGCTGTATCAGATTGAGTCACAGTAGATATGTCAATATACAGTATGTGGGCAAGTTCATTTAAGCCTGACCAGATGTTATAATGTTTCACTCTGGTGCTCCAAGTTGACTCATCATTATCACCACCAGTGGGTTTTCTCCTGGGAGCATCATTTGCAGGAGAAACTGAAGCAGGAGTGTCATGTGCTACTTGAGCTGACAGCTTGCTCATAAGTAGCTCTTTGCATCTCTTAAGATCTGTGTGAGGTGAAAACAAGAAGACATTACATTTTACTTAGTATCACTTATTTATACTCCTCCTTCAGCTTTTGTAGCTGCTTTCCAGTAGTTTAATTAAGGGTATGACTTGACTTAGGCTGGCACTGTCTGGGCTCACTTCACTGGTTACAATTTCAAATGGTTTCAATAGCTGACATAAAACTGAGTGCATTCTCCACTGCTGGACTAAGGTAATATGCCCCCTCCTCCTATCTCATGTTTTGATGTGTACCTTTGGATAGCTTATTACTGTTCCTCCACTCACTGAAGCATACAAAGTGTGTTGCTATCTCTTGCATCAGTTGGTGAAATGGCAACTTAAACTGTTCTTGCAGCTGCTGCAATCTTCTACATGCAGTAGTTAAATTTCGAACTATGGCCAGAAATTTTACAGGCCACAGCCAGCATCTCCTGCACGGACCTGTCATTTATAAAGAAAGTCTGAACCACCAAGTTTATTGTGTGCACAAAAAATGGTACATGTTCACATTCACCCAGCTTAATGCTAGTACAATGTTACTTGCATTATCAGAAATGACAAATCCTGAGGAGAGTCTTAGCGGGGTAAGCCATTTTGCTATCATATGCCTGAGTTTTTCTAACAGATTGACAACAGTATGTCTCTTAGTAAAGCCAGTGATTCAGAGAGTAGCTTGACTGTGAATGAGCTGGTGTTGTGTTATATACTGCTATTGCTGCTGAAGGCGATACACCCACCCAGTGGGCTGTCACAGCCATGTAATCTTTAGTTTGATCAGAACTGCTTGTCCACATATCTTTAGTTAAGTGAATAGTCAGTACAATGGCATTTCTAGGCAAAGAATAACTTTGTGTTTAACATCCTGATACAGGTGAGGAAATAGCTGTTCTGGTAATATAGTATCCAGCTGGAATTTGGTAGAATGGACACATGACCTCAACTAATCGTCTAAAACCAGATGCATTGATGGTGTATATATTGGATGCAGATTTAGGGCCTGATTCATTATGAATTGCTATTGCGATCGCAACTGCAATTACGCATGCATTTCTACTGTGAAATTATGCTAATGCTTGCAAGTGCTCAGCCAGCATAGAGACGCCCATTACCGCTCTTCACATCCGTAAGACCTCGTAGTCCTGCGTATACATCGGTAACATCAGACCCTCGTGCAGAATTACAGCAGGTCTGACCTGTCTCAGAAATTGCAACTCTAGTCACATGCAGTGAGTACTCAGGCTGCGAATACCGTCACAGTGGCTAATTTATGCACGCCCAGGAAACGGTGTTCAAACAAACAGGCATGCCGGTGTTTCTCCACCCACTCCCCCATCACCACCCCCAAATGTTGACGTCTCATCACTCACTCTGCAATGGCTTTGCATCTGCGTACGTGATCGCAATACTGACCTGCACACACACACTGTGGTGCATGCGCAGTACGCACCATCGGCTGATCTGCGTAAGCTGTTGCAATTGTGATCTGTGATGAATCAGTCCCCTATTGCTACATAGCCATCATGGCTTCAGTGATCTGCTGTGCAAAAGGACGGCGGCTGTCATAGTTCCTGTTGGAAAAGATGGTTTCACAGATAATTGTATGAAACTACTAGTTTTCTTCTTAGTCCCATTATGTAATGAACATTCATCCCAAGCAGCAGCACCCCTAGCGTGCAAGGATTCTTCTTGGGAATCCTGGATAGGGGAGGAGTCAGTTTGCCTTTGCAAAGTGGATGCAGGACTACCTCCTGTCAGTAATGAGGTTGATGATGAAGGTGTTGGCGGTGGAGATTGCATGTGCTGGTATGTATCCATGCTTCTAGTAGCTGGTGCTGGACTGATTGTTATGATTTACATGATTGTCCAGAAATTGATAAATAATTTCAATTAACTTGCTGCAAATGATGTAACAGGTGGAGGTGCCTAGATGGTTAACGTCCATACCTCTACTTCCTTTGGTATTACAAATGGTACAGATGACAAATGTTGTAAGGATTTGGGAAAAAATATTCTACATGAAGAGATGTTTTTTTTTAAACTTTTACCCAGGCATGACAATGTGCTTCTTCTTATCACTGGCAAGAATTGCTCCACTGGTGGCTGACTTACTTTGACACAAACAGACACAAACAACATAATTCTCCTGAATTTTAACAACTTGCTCTTGTCCAACACATTCAACATCAACATCCTCATTAGTGTCAGTTACACAATTATCCCCTCATCTGTTGCACTTCCACATTAGAATCCTAATTTTCTATGTCTAAACCACCATCATCATTACTTTTACTACTACTCATCCTCACATTTCAGAAATGGTGGAAGGAGACGTCTCTACTATTACAATGTCAGACTCACACATAGCACATATGGACACCCTTAGACTCTCCCCAGGGATCTGTGACATTTGTGATCACACAGTTTGTTCTTTAACCTTAGTGTTCTTTTTTTGCACTGATTTAGAGTCAAAGTGAGAAGGTGGTGCATGCGCGATTACAGAAGAATCCTGACTGTGTTTGGCCCTGGCTTTCACAATAGGCATTCTAGTGCATGAAAGAGCAGAAACAGGACCACATCGCTATACTTGCCACCGCGTGTGGTGAATGGCACATAAGAAATTTTATGTTTTTCAGCAGTAACTTTTCCCTTCATAGTTAGAGGTGATGTGTTCTTAAAGAGTGTCAAATATGGTTTAAATTTGGAGTGCCCTTTCGTACACCATCTTATCCCTTGGCCTTATTTAAAGTAGTTGCTGAAGAAGTACGATGACTGCCATTACTAGTCCTGAGTTGCTCCTGTTCTTCTATTGACTGAACATGATTGATTTTTACATCAGGACAAGAATAAACCTAATGTAGTTGAATTTAACTGCCATCACACCCAATAAACGTATGATTAGATAGGGAACTGAGGGACTGTCACCTTTACCATGTAGTTTTATTAAAAGAATGGAGATGTTTTCTGACACCAGAAAAAAAACAAAAAACTTTTTTGAGCCCAGGTACAGGGAGGGGGCGTGACCATACTGGGAAGGTGTGGCCAGACCGTCGCCTTACAAAACATAAAAAATTTGCTGCACAGGGGGGCATCGATGTCTGGGGGTGGGGTGCAATCGCTCCCCCTTGCACATAATGCAGGGAGAGAGAGGACTGACTGCTGCTGCAGCCGCCTCTCCCCATAGCCCAGCGCACAGGATGACAGTAGCGTGTGTGATGGGCTGGGGAGAGAGGCTGCTGCTGCAGCAGTCAGTCCTCTCTCTCACTGACTGAAGTAAAGTACCAGCGGTGAGCAGCGGGGTATGGGGGTTTGGGCAGCAGGACTCAGACCCCCGCCGGGCCGCTCCAACAGACCCAGGCCCAGGTAAACAGTACCCATTCACCAACTCTCATTGCCTCTACATATAATTCTCTTTAATGGCGTCAACTGAGCACAACTACAGCCCATACCATCTCCATGCACTCTCCTGTGTGAAATGGCGCCTGATCAGTTGGGATGCAGCTCTAACAAAGCTTAGATCCCAATAGCAATATGACAAAATGACTGGGTGCAGTGGTGCCATAGCTATTTGCCTCGCAGTATCTGTATCTCCCATATTAGTGCCATACAGTACTTTTTATTGCCTCCTCTTACTGTTGAGGGTGCTGTGATAGCTCCACCCTCTTTTCAGCTTCCAACCCCTCGGGAGATGCCATATTTGTGCAGCTCATTATGGGGGCATCCATTTTGTGTTAGATGGTCAGGTTGATTATTTAACAGTCAATCTGTAAATGATCCCCAAAGGAAATGTTTCAATTAATTGCTGCGTGAATATACCTCGTTGTGTATCCTTGTTTCCTATCTTTTACAGCTACAAGCACTTCTTTTGCTTAGAGTGATGTTGACCCCTCTTGTGCACTTGCTGATGTTCGGTAATAAAGACTTTACTTTTGCTCCTTCTATGTCACCAAGTATATCACACTGGAATTATTGATTGGGGTTTGCAAAAAAAACAAATGATGTGTTACTACGGGTGTCCTTTAGTGAAAATGCTAAATGTACCAGATTCACATGACTAGATTACAACACTACTAGTACAAGGATAAATAAATTACCTTTTTCTGCATGTTTACTTACTACTTTCATTTTATGCAAGTTATTTCTTCAAGGAGAGTATTGTATTGTTATTTTGAAGAAAATAATCTGACAAATTTCTATATTTGTTTGTTAATATGTGAATAAAAAATATCACCAAACAACCACTCTGAACCCATACTTTAGATACTGTATGTGGTATAATAATCCCACTTTGAATTCCCATACAATAGTTTGGCCATGATCAAACCAGAGAATTATGGGTTAGGTTAAATTATCCATTTTTTATATGAACTGGTTAACTGTATAAAAGGTATTTATGTAATTTAAAGTAAGTAAATATATATTTAAATATAATTTCATAAAATGGTAACTATAATTTATCAGTTATAGTAATAACAGAATGTCCTTTTTCAGAATGTTAGTATATGAGTTTATTTACTGTTTGCACTGTGCCTTTTGCAGTCTGCTCCTTAATACAAACCTATCCATTCGTGCTCTATAACCTCTAACCTACTTTACCTTTCTAGTGACATCTGTCAGCCAGTGTTGATGTGCATTTGGGATACTGGACTTATTAATGTATATGGGCCTGTGACTGACTCCATGACCCCATCAAGTCCTCATTTTAGCTGCCACACCTCACAGCTATTAAATTGAAGGTTGCCTATGTGTGCTTGTGTGTGTGATGTGCATGTGTATAGTAGCGGGAGGGCGGATTAGGTAATTTCATGCCCTAATTTGCCATTTTTTTGGCAAACATTATTTGACAAGGGCCAGATAGCAGTATTCTTATCATGTAGTAGAACACTAGTTGGTAATAGTGTAATTGTTTAGCTTTTTTGTTAGCTATTTTTTTAATCTTTTCGACGAGAGGGTTAAACACCGTTGGGTTAGAGAACGCTACGCAATCCTTTTAAGCCGTTACTACCTATCAGCAACATTTGTCAATTGTCCTGAGCAGAACGGAGTCTAAGTAACTACGGAGGGATTGACTGGGTGCTAGCAAACGGCCGCTGCACCATCTGCACCCTGGTCTCCCTGAACAACGGAACCAAGTTACACAGCCGTGCACCGCCACCTTTATCAGATTGCGGCAGGACTCCGGAGTTACAGAACCAGGCGAGTTACAGCCATCGATTACCATCATTCCTATTTATTGGGACTTACTACTCTGCCGAAGGGTAAAATTATTGCAAATATGGGCCGTACATTTCACTAACTTTACTAACAGCACAAGCGTATAGTGCAAAAACACATCCACCAAGAATAATTCTAAAGATTGTGGACATTTGCCACTTCTGATGTGTATCCCAACGGTACTATAATACACTAATAGTAATCCATTCTGGACCAGCGATATATATCTATCTATACATATTAGTCTTGGTCTATTTTTATTGTTGTATGTCATGTCAGTGGGAGATATTATGTATATTATTGTGTTATAATAAATTGTGTATTTTATATGAGAAGCCTTGTTAATGCTACAGCTATTCAGGTAGGTGCTACCAAACCTCAAAAATTGTTATATTATATATCAAATATTAACCTTATAAGCGCGGTTCAATTTTGTTCTTGTTTGTTCAATTTCCATCATAATAGACTGTTTTGGTATTGTGTACACCATATTCGGCTCTGCTTTGTATACTTGGCTCTGCTTTGTAAACCTGCTGCAGGAATGAGCTACACCTTGTAGCATACATTATACTTCTAGTTGATCTCACAGATCTCCCCAATCCCCTATAAGGGACAGATGGAAGCTACTGTATAAGCCTGACTACAAATTTGTTACATATCCTAAAACTGAAAATACTTCTACCTCCGGAGGGTGCGAGCAGAAATGTGTGAGAAACCGCAGTTAGTGCGCCCTAACCAGAACTTTAGACGGGTTTAGCCATTTTACACGGCTAAACCCAGTCTCATAGGGGGCGAGGAGGGCAATAAGTAATGAGCGCTAAGAACAATTGAATTGCAACACTCAATATTTATCACGTCGTAGAAAGCAATTGAATCGCCACCATTGATTGCTATAGGACAGAGATTCCCAAACGCGATCCTCAAGGCATCCCAACAGTTTAGGTTTTAGAGATATGCATGGTTGAGTGCAGGTGATCAGGGGTGTATCTAGGGATCTAAGCACCCCTGGCAATGTAATGGATTGGCGCCCCCCATGCAGTGCCCCCAGTATTAACCCTCCAGTAGCAATCCCCCTATGCTGCATTGCCCCCATTAGTAGCCCCCCCTATACAGTGCCCCCAGAAGTAGCCCCCCTATACAGTGCCCCCAGTAGTAGTCCCCCCTATACAGTGCCACCAGTAGTGGCCACCCCTATACAGTGCCCCCAGTAGTGGCCCCCCATATACAGAGCCCCCAGTAGCAGGCACCCCCTCATAAAGTTCCCCAGTAGCGGCCATCCCCTATTTCAATATCGCCAGTAGTGGCCACCCCTATAGAGTGCCCCCAGTAGTGGCCACCCCTATAGAGTGCCCCCAGTAGTGGCCACCCCTATAGAGTGCCCCCAGTAGTGGTCACCCCTATACAGAGACCCCTGTAGTGGGCACCCCCCATAAATTGCCCCCAGTAGCGGCCACTCCCTATTTCAGTGCCCTCCCCTACACAAACACACACAAAGAAAAAAAACAAAACTTACCTGATCCCCACTCCTGACGCGACCGCCGCTGTCCGCTCAGTCCCGCCCACTGTTCTCCTGCATGAGAGAGACATCATACGTCATGACGTCTCTCCCATCACATGCCTGCAGAGGGAGCCGGAAGACGGAGCTCATTAGTGAGCTCCAGCCGGCTCCCACCTCGGACGATGCAGCAGCTAATGAGAGTCAGGCAGACTCTCATGAGCTGGCTGCTATTACAAACACACAGCCGTCGCTGTGTAGGGCAGACCGCTATCACTGCGGTCTGCCCTACACTTGTGGGGCCGAGGGACTACTAGTGGCACTGCCGGGTGGCGCCCCCCTTTGGTCGGTGCCCCTGGCGAGTGCCATCCTGGCCAATGGGTAGATACGCCCCTGCAGGTGATTAAACCAAATTGACTGAGGTACTAATTAAGTCACCTGTGCTCAAGCATGAATAGCCTATAAACCTGGACTGTGAGGGTGCCTTCGGGACCGAGTTTAGGAACCACTGCTATAGAAGAAGGTGATGGTTAATGTATGCTTCACATATGGTCATATTTCCCTGGACTTGAGCACACTGGAGAAGATGTGGGTTACCGAGATGATTAAGTTCAAGTTCAAGTAGTTGCTGAAGACATACTATGATTGCCATTACTAGTAATGAGTTGCTCCTGTTCTTCTATTGACTAAACCATGATTGATTTTTACACCAGGACAAGAATAAAGCTACTGTAGTTGAATTTAACTGCCTTCACACCAAATAAACATATGATTAGATAGGGAATTGAGGGACTGTCACCTTTACCATGTAGTTTTATTAAAAGAATGGAGATGTTTTCTGACACCAGAAAAAAACAACAACACTTTTTTGAGCCCAGGTACAGGGAGGGGGCGTGGTCACACCAGGGAGGTGTGGCCAGACCGTCGCCTTACAAAACATAAAAAATTTGCTACGCAGGGGGGCACCGGTGTCAGTGGGTGGGGCACAATCGCTCCCCCCCCGCACCTTCCATACATGTTCAATTGTAATGTTGGTTCTCACTTACATTATCCTATTGAGCTTCCACTGGCAAATAAGAGAAGGAAGATATAAAAACACCAACTTTACACAGCAATATGTTGATAAATCAGAGGGGAACTAGCTCCAATAGCCCCCCCCCCCAAAAATTTTTTTTTTAAATAATATAACAAATGAACTTCATCGAAGCATGGTGTGGAAAACAGTGGATTGTCCACAATTCCATGTAGAATGTGAATCTTTACAACAGACAATTGTTGCAATGTTGGTGACATCCCAGGTGATAACGAAAAAAAGAGAGAAAGCTAAATATTGTATGCTGGATACATTGATTGTGAATATTTAGAGCAAATGTAAATACACTTATTTTAAGTTACCGTGAAGCCTTAAATATGCTCTTTACATAATTCGGAGATTACAAAACCTATGTGATACAATTTCCATTCAAAGATAAACTATGTCTTTATTTTAATATTAATATTCAAAATCATGGAGTAGTATTTCTGTATGAAACATACAGTATATATAAATATTGTACTCACAGTTATGATTTTAAGATAAATTTGTCCTAATTCATGATGATGCAATCTTACAAGATCTTTAAAATTATTTCAACTGGACAGCTTCACTGATACACCAGAGTTGGCGGTTGGTTCTCCTGCAGAGCGGGGAAACAGCACAGGTTACAGATGGCATCTACTAGTTAAGGCTGACAGAGAAAGCACTGGCTCCATATTATCTAGGAAGCCATTGTGTCAGTAGGATTGTTTAGGAGTGCAGAATGGGGATATAACACTGAACTATTTATTTGCAGCATGATCAGTATTAAGTATGACCTATGTGCCTGATTCAGAGCCGCTCGTAAGCGGCCGCTCGTTCGTAGTCATTCGATGTTGTACAACCACGCATGCGTCGTTGTAACAGTGCGCGTGTGCGTACGTCTGATTGCGGTCATTTTTCAGTCGATCGTAGACACAGCGAACAGGAAGTGACATGTCAAATGTGATTGACAGAATTGTCCGTTTTGGGGTGGTGACGGGGGTGGAGATGGAAAAAACGCAGGCGTGTCGAGGCGTTTTTTGGGCGTACATAAATTATCTTATGCGAGCGCCAAATGTGAACGGAACAAGTGATACGTCACGGTCTCATTCAATTTCCATTAAGACTGCTCGCTCAGCTTGTGGTCTGGTATAGTCTACCACAATGATGATGGTCTCTTCGTACTTCCCTGGGATCATCGATGGTGTTGCGATTTATCAATTGTGGCCAAAAAAACAATTATCTTTTAATTGCAAATCTGCTTGTAAGGTGTTTAGGAAATAGACCTTTTTTTGTAGCTAAAATCCAAGCGCAGGTGAACTACTCAGCTGCTAATTTCGGGGTCATACAATCAATTAGCTAACAATTATTTTTTTGGGGACTTTTAAAATATTTGTAAGTATTTCTTTTTTAGGGAAACAATATTGTACGCATGTTTGTTTATTTGCTTATTTTTTTGTAGGACAAGAAACCAATCGTCCTTTTGTTTTTTGCTAAGTGTTAATTCAAACTCATAAATTGTTTTTAACCCTTGTTTTGTTTAACAAAATTAAATGTTTCTATTTCCATTGTATTGTTTCTAAGTTTGTTTGAGGGATTACTTTTTAACCAGTTTTGGAATAAATCATCAATAGAATTGTGCAGATTTTTTACTTAATTTTATTAAATGATTGTGTCATTCTTTATTTTTTTTTATTTTTGTTTGCCATAAACATATTTTTTATAAGGATACAAAAATTAAAATTGATTTGGCCCACACACACACAAAATAAGTGGCATTTGAACTTTAACAAATCAAAACAATACAATTCACAAGAAGGAGAGGGAGGTTGTTGTCATGAAGGAATATGGGGCAAACACAGAGATGGATTGTGGGGTAATTAGCCAGTGATATCATCGCCTTTTAGACCTTTTGGCCGGCGGTTGGAGGGAGCCGGAACGGGCCCGGGCCTCCTTCGGCTGGCCTGGCCAGAGGCAGATGTTGTTGCCTCTGGACTAGGCATAGGGATAGGCACATTTGGAGGGATGGGTGTTGTTGTGCCAGAGGTGGAGGGTCCTGATGTTCCGGCAGGAAGGGAGGCCGGCTCCAACATGTGCTGGCGAATGAGCTGCTCCAGGGCATTTGCAATTCTTATGTTTGCCCCAGTATTTTCCGCCAGGGCATTTGCAATTTTCACGTTGGCCACAGTATTTTGCTCCAGGACGTCCGCCACCCGTAGCAGATTGGCGTCCATCCTCTGCAGAATCTCGGTGTGCTGATCCGTTTTAACAATGAGATCAGTGAGGAGGGCCACTGCCTGCGAAGGGGAATGCCCTGGACTGTCTTCCACAGGGTCCCCAGCCGGATCTACTGCTTCCTCCCCTGCAGAGCCAGAAGAAATTCTGTGGCCAAAGCTCTCCTCTGGAGCAGACTCATCCGCCTGTGTCTCTGTGTGAAAAAAGAGAAAAGATTAAAATTCAAAATGAGATATTTTTCAAAACACATTTCTGAGTTGTTAACATTACAACATTTACCTGGGGCAACATGAGGAGCCGCAAAGTCTGGCATGTCGGTATCCATGTTCGACCCGCCAAACACCTCCTCATCCTGCACACACCCCTGGGCCAGCTCCTCCAAATCCGTGAGCTCAAGTGACACAGGGGTGGGACCCCCACCTGTTCCCCCTGCATGCCTAGCCCTATCAGCCATTTTTTGTTTAAGCCGATATTTGAAGTCGCTCCATCTGTTGGTTAAAAAGTTGACATTATTACTGCAGTATTTGGCCCTGTAACCATTTTTTATTCAAATGTAGTTTTTCATACCGGCGTTTGACCTCCCGGGTTGAACGTTCAAACTCACCCACCCCATTGACAGCACTGGCTATGTCGTCCCACAGTTTCTATCTCTGGGTTGCACCCATATTCCTTGGTGCCTGTGCCAGGTTGTCGTTGCACATTTGCACCAAAACCTCCATCTCCTTCCTTGTGAATTGTGGCTGTCTTTTTTTTTTGGCCCTAGTTTGCCTACTAGGCCCAGCAGCCTCTTCCATGGCATCCTCCACACCTTTTTTTTAAATGGTTGAAAAAATGTAAAAGTTAAATGTTTCAAAATTTAATGTTAAACATAAGCACTTTCACATAATTTAGAAAATAATTACATGGCACCTCTTGGCTAGTACTTTGCTGCTCTGTATTCATTGTCTTTTCTCAGTGACGTTTTTATACATGCGTCAGCATTATTCGGCCGCATCATTCCTTGTGCGCTCCTATTGTCCGTCCTTAATTTGAGCGGGAAAATAAAACCTATTTATGGCTTGGTGTGACTCCATTCGAGGTGGCATTTTTGGATTGTTGGAGGTTTTTTGGTGTAGTGGTTTGTTCGTGGTTTCTGGTTTTTTGAAGGAGTAGTTTGTAGTTTTGTTCTTAAGTTTGTTTTTTTAGTACTTTGTTTCTTTACGTTAGCATTTTTGCGTTTTTTTTTCTATTTTTATTTATATTTTTGAGTATTTCATAAATTCCCCTAAAAAATTATTGGTAAATAGTGTTCATTTTTTAACAGTTTTTTTTTTAACAGTTATTTTGACAGTGACCAAGTGACATTTTCTAACTTTGGGATATTTGTCTGTTTTTGGTAAGTTTTTTTGGTTTTATGAATTATCAAATTAGATCTGTTGGTCTTAGCATATGTTTCGCTAAGTAATGTGTGTTTTTTTCAGTGTAAAATCATGTTTTAACTCTAAATGTAGCGTACTATTTTGCGAACTAATGTGTGTGGTTTTTTTCAGTGTAAAATCATGTCTTAACTCTAAATGTAGTATACTATTTTGCGAACTAATGTGTGTGGTTTTTTTCAGTGTAAAATCATGTCTTAACTCTAAATGTAGCGTACTATTTTGCGAAATAATATGTGCTCCCTTCTCTAAAATTTCTACAAATATATTTGGCTTAATTCCTAGTTTCTTAAATTAATCTTATAAATATTTTCTACTTTTGAAATGTAGGTTGCTTTTCACATGACAAGACCCAGAGGCCTGTAAGAATACTTGGTTTTCTTTGAAAAGATAAGTATATTTTTCATAACACATTTGTCTAAAACAATAACTACCTGGCTTAACATTTCAGGTTGATGTTGGTCGTATTATATTGGCCATGGTTCCAGAACCCGACCAACCTCAACTTCGTCCCAGGCATAGGCCTCATAGGCATGCAAGGCCCCAGATATATAGAACATGTGTCACCCTTTTTGGAATGCCAGATGATGAGGTGTTAAGGCGCTACCATCTTCCGCCATCAAATCATCATAGACACTCTCTCATTAATAGAGAGTGATCTTGAACAGCAAATTGACAGTCCTACAGCAATACCACCACTTACTTAATGTCGGTGTTACATTTTTGTGCCTCAGGATCCTTTCAAACCACCGTTGGAATAGTGGCAGGAATATCCCAATCCTCCTTTTCAAGGATCCTGAGGGCAGTGATGGAGGCACTTTTTAAACACTTCCATCATTTTATTAAAATGCCATTGGATATGGGTTCCCTTAATGTGGTGAAGGCTAATTTTTACCAAATTGCTGGCTTCCAACACATCATAGGGGTTGTGGATGGCACTCACATACCACTTCAGCCTCCAGCAAGGCTGGAGGCTATATTTAGGAACCGAAAGCACTTTGATGAATGTAATGGTGGTATGTGATGCCTCCCTCCAGATCCTGTCCCTGAATGCCAAATTCCCAGGCAGTGCACATGATTCCTTCGTCATCCGGCAATCAGGGATTTGGCACAAATTAAACAACCTGCAAGCTGGTGATGTGTGGCTTCTGGGTAAGTTGACACCTTCTGTTGAAACCAATGCAAAGCTTGGTACACAATGGTCCTGATGTTGTTTTTTTAATTTTCACAGGAGACAGTGGTTACCCTTGCACGCCCTGGCTGCTCACTCCTTATTTGGTTCCCACACCAGGGCCACAAAGTCAGTATAATTCCACACTTACAGCCACCAGGCAGGTGGTGGAGTGCTGTATCGGCCTTTTAAAAGGCCGATTCAGATGCCTCCACCGCTCTGGTGGCGACCTCATGTATTTGCCGGCTATGGTTTTGAAAATTGTGGTCCTGTGTGGGATATTTCACAACATCGCCATAAGGAGTGGTGTCCCAATGCAGCCAGAGGATGCCTTGCCTGAGGACAGCCCCCCCGAGGTTGGTCGGAGGTCAGTATGTGGGGGGCCATACGCGATGAAGTTGTTGCAAGATTTTTTAGGTAATTATTTCAACAAATTTATTTAATTGCCACAATGTAGACATGTAATATTTTAATGTACACTTTTAACTTTTTTTTATTATTTTGTTTTATTCCCTAAAATGACCATAAAAATCCATGCATACTACCTGATCAACAAAAATGACTTTATGTGGACACATTGGATATAACTTCGGGAACACTGATTTCTTCTCCTCATTTGTGGATTCATGTTGGCATGCTACTTCTTCAAACAGTTCCTGATTGTGTTTTTTTGTGGGTTTTGGTGTTTTTTGGACTTTTGTGTGTGTGTTTTCAATGTTTGAAGTTATTGTGTCAAGTCACTTGGTGTTTATTATTTGTGTGCATTCATTTTTTTTTTACATTACCCAACCATTTCCATCGTCAATTACAACCAAGTGTAACCTGTTTCAAAAAATGCAAAGTTGCTTAATGCCTAATACTGTAATTTCTTAATTTGTAATCTTTAGTACCCTGCTTTGTTGCTCAAAACAAACCCCAAAGGTATTATGCTGAATCAGTATGTTGTACATTCTAGGCCTAAGCAGGTAGCTTTAATTTTTACATTACCCCCCCAAAAAATTAATCTCTTTTGGAGGTTAATTCTACAAACCAATTGGTATTGTTATGTGTTTAATGTGCAAGCTTACATACTTACTTGAGCTTTCTACAAACAAATGTACATTACTTAAAATCTTAGGGACAAATAGTAGACTTATGTAAGGTTCAACAATCTAATATTTACAGACAAGGAATGAGACTTAAATAAATCAAAATAAACTTTTTTTTTTTTTTTTTTGGCATTGTAAAAATATTATTGGCGCAGGATCGCCAACAGATGGTCCAATGCCACCAGCATGGCAATTACATGGCCCCGTATCTCCACTAATCCAGCCGCAATTGCCTCATTACGCCTCTGGTCCTCTGTGGGTTAAAAAAATGTGAGGATTACTAAAATGACACCTTCATTTAGATTTTAACAACCAAGCAAAAAATCAGACAATACCAAAAAAATCAGTTAACAAAACATGTCCAAAACAAAAGGAATGCAAAAATATAAGATTTAAATCAAATAAGGGCCCAAAAAGAAGAAAAAAAAACCTAAAAAACAAAAACAAAATAAATAAGCCAAACTACCACATTTGTTGGTAGCGTAAACAAGAAAGACACAAGTGTGAGTGTTTGGACATGTGTCATATGTGTAAGGGGAAAACATCCTTGACATTGTTTCACAATGATATTTTTAAAAAACATTTGAACTACTTTACTACTTTGAAATGCACAGGCAAAAGGACAACATCAACCAAAAAATAACAAACATAACAAAAAACCACAGTTTAAAATGTAAACATACTGGGGACATTGCTGACTGGGCCTGGAGCCCCGAATTCCTCATCTTCAGAGGTGAGCCACTGGCTCAGGGAAGGAGGAGGGGTTATGTGGGATGAAGTGGAGGGTGAGGAAAAGAGAGGAGGGTTTGAGTGGAGGGGGAAGTTTTAGGGATGTTCATGTGAGGAGAGGGAGGGGACTGACGGGCGGCAAGGTCTGGGGTGGAGGGGGAATTTGGGGAAGAGTGGGCTGAGGATGTTTGGGTGGGAGTGGGGGATAGTGGTCGAGACACACGTCTGCGATGTGTGAGTCTACGCTGTGCCCCTAAATGATGGAGAAAAACATTTGGAATTACAAATTGGCTTTTATTATTTGGAATTCCAACAAAAAAAATTAACAAAATCAGGGCTATACTGTAAACATGCACACGCAGGTATGTCCAAAAAATAAAACAGGGCTATACTGTAAACATGCACACGCAGGTATGTTCAAAATAAACAAACAGGGCTATACTGTAAACATGCACATGCAAGTATGTTCAAAAAAAAGAAACAGGGCTATATTGTAAACATGCACACGCAGGTATGTTCAAAATAAACAAACAGGGCTATACTGTAAACATGCACACGCAGGTATGTTCAAAATAAACAAACAAGGCTATACTGTAAATATGCACACGCAAGTATGTTCAAAATAAACAAACAGGGCTATACTGTCAACATGCACACGCAGGTATGTTCAAAATAAACAAACATGGCTATACTGTAAACATGCACACGCAGGTATGAGAAAAAAAAAAGCAAAAAACCCCCAAAACATACACAGAAACACTTACTTTCCACTATCTGGAGACGCAAACGGGCCAGCAGGCATGGGGATCTGTGCCTCAGATCTGACCACCTGCGTTCCAGCTGCCCGATATTTTGACGATAGCCGATGGAACGCAGGCGGCGGCGCACCTCTGCGTAGGCCAGCCGCTAACGGAGGTTGGTGATGGGGTGCGGAAAATCGGTGAGGACCAGGAGCTCACGGCGACAAAAAGCTGCGGCTCTCATGATGGCAATGATTTTTTTTACACAAAACAGTTTTAATAAAGGTCCTAGAAAAAATTTGATTGGCTAATGTACTTTGTAAATTAACAGGAACAATTTTATTGGTTATTGTATGAGTCATGTGACCTACACCCTCACAAATATAATGTGAGTTATGAGAGGCTTGATGCAGTGACATGCGTATGCTAATTTAAATATCCAAATTAAAGTATTAAAATCTGCCTATAAAAATAAAAAGCCAAACAATAGCAGCATTCTAAAAAACTATTAATTTCGAAAAACCATCCACTTGGTCAACCGTACGTATTCTGCTGAAGAAATGACACACACTAACAAGAATAAAGTTTATTGACATTGAAAAAAAAACCAGGATTGCAAACATGTGAATAACAATTAAGGTAATAAATATAGTGATTGCCAGTAATTGATTCAAGAATTTTTGCAGAATGAAATAGCAGGCAATCGAAAACTGACAGGGCCACTTCCGGAATTGACTTGTTCGAGCGCTCAATGCAACCAAAGAGGAGACGGACGCTCACTATTTTGAACGCTCGCTAGCTAGAGGAGGGGTTGGGAGAATATGGGGCGGAAGGTTAGCTACGAGCGAACATACGAGCGAGCGCTTAAATTTAAATTTTTTCGCTCGTACGGCGGACGAGCGAACAGCCACTTCCGTCCGGGTCTGAATCAGGCCCTATGTTAGTTCAGATCCAAGAAGTTAAGGAAATATAACAAATCTGGCTCTGGATGGGCATTTTGGGTTGGTTAAGGAGAGGACAGAGTACTGCACAACAACATTTTAATCATCTGAAAATACTGAGCCTCATAGAAATTGTGTGTTGTCACTTAAAATAAAGGTAGCTGACACACTGGAAAGGCTAGATTATAAAAAAGAAAGACTGCTGACTGTTTGCAAGCAGGGAAGGTTATTAAGATATATAAGTGCTTTGAGCTTGGAATTTTACCTGCCAGAAATATAATTAGTAAACGGAAGTTGATGACGATCTGGAAAACCCAGACAAATCTCTGAAAGCTTGTAAACTGCTTAAGCTGGTCATATACCAGACCAACTTTCCTCCAACCATCCAACTAGTTGGTTGGTTGGAATGAAAATCTGGTAATGTATGGGAGCAAATGACAATCAGCAAAAAAACCCACCAGAAAACACAAAAAAATTCATTCAGGCAAGTTGGTTAAATCTGTTTGATTTAAAAAAACTTGTCTGAACAACAGCTTTCGTCCATTTTCCGGTGTTTAGGAGCAAATTGCTGATTGTCATTTGCTCCCATACATTACCGGATTTTCATTCCAACCAAAAACTAATTGGATGGTTGGAGGAAAGTTGGTTTGGTGTAAGGCCAGCTTTAGATATGGAAACCACTATCCGCATATTATTGTCAGTATAGCGTTAAGTTTACTATGGTTCAATTAATACACTTGCTTAATTGTGTGCAATCATGCCCGATTAACATTATATCCAGAACATCTAGACTATGGATGGCTATCGACATTCGATAGTTAACAACCATCAATGGTTAACTACCGATGCCCAATGATTTTGTCATAGATCGCAGAGAACCAATGCTTCTCTGTCATCGATGGCTAGGTGGGACCCAGTGGTTGTTTTTTTTTAATGGGACGGAGATCAGCCCTGCCCCCCTTACTGATTGGCCTGCAGCCAGCCTTTCCCTCAGAAGTAGTGGCAATCAAGGGGAGCACACCATAAATGGTTCACAATAGATGTTTTTTGTGCCATCGATGGTAATCCCCGATGGAACCATCAATGGTGACCATTGATGGACACCCAACTCATGGCCATCCCTAAACTAGATGCCTATTGGTGCCATTATCTCAGAGATTATTTTAAAACACAAACAGTTACTGCACATATGCAAATATATATAATATTTCTAGAATGACATACCTCCACAAGCTTGATGGCAACTTGATATAATCGATTGTTATTGACTTTATGTATATACATATAAACTGCATTATTTTTAATGTTTTCATTTTATTTTGATATGTGTGAAATGAATGTATTTTGAAATGCATCCAAATGTGAGTTGATTAAGAGGCCTACTTAAAGATGGCCCCTCAGCACATTGAGATCTACCCTGAGGACTGCACCCCTTAAGTAAGTGTACCCTGAATGAAAACCATTAGTGACCTCTAGGACACTCTGAATAATAGTACTGAAATTGCCACACTTCTTGTCCCCTGGTGGCAAAATGGGCAATAGAACTATAGTACATCTACCAGTCTATTATTCAGATAAGCACTTTGACTACTGTTGTTTGTGTATGTATTCATTATTTTATATATTAAATACAAACCTTATCATGTCATGACTACTGTTAGTGTAAATTTTACTTATTATTTATATTAAATATGATTTTTAAATGTCACTACGCCATGATATTGATATTTATTTTTTTAAGGTATTTTGAGAGTACCACTCTATTTGTATGTGATGAGGCTTTGAGAACTGAAGAGCATTTAGGAAGGAGAATTCTCTTAGTGTATTCAGATGAGCTACAGCAGTGGTTTCCAACTCTTGAATCACGGAGCCCTAGAGTATCACTAGTATTTCTCACAGCACCCGTTAATCAAAAGTCCCTTATTGAGAAATTCTGAAAAATTTTAAATTAAGTAAATTGTGCTTACCTGTCATCCGAGGGTTCAGTTTAGTGGTGGTAGACATGGCTGTGCTATTGTTGGACACATATTTTATGAATGGCATCCACCAACACTGGTTTTGCCTGGCACATTGATCATAAATTATTTGATTTGGTCCTGGATCTTCAAACCGTGGTACCCCTGCAAGTGCCCCGTGGAATCCCACTGAGCTACGGTATATCTTCATATATTTTTGGTATGAGGCTTTGCACAACTGCACATCACATATTACTTTTGCACTTAACATGGTGAGATTTCCAATGATACCTCAATATTGGGTACCTCTCTTTCTCTTTAGTCTCTCGCTTGGCTCTTGCTCTGGCACGACCTACAGAAGCACTATTTCTTCTCTGCTTCTCCACGCCACAGCAAAGAAGCAAGGGTTCTCCTTCCATGCCAAGTTGATGCAAAAGTATTTTTGATTTATTATCGATGACCCCAAAAGAATGCTGGAGTGTGTTAACATAATTAAATGAGTAACTGGCAAGGCAATTGCTTTAATGATACACAGTGAGGGTTTACATAACACAATAGTACTGTTCAGTCACGTAGCTTTAGCACAATATATCACTAAGAATAGACTTTACTGGCTGTACACATTTACTATACTATTTCAAAATCCTACAGGCCTACTAAATATACATACAGTCATAAGCATTGGACTAAGCATTCACAAAAGCGTACAGCAGGAGAATTCAATATGCAGCTCTCCAGCTGCTGTGGAATTAAACATCCCAGAATGCCTTGCCACAGTTTTAGCATACCCTTGTAGTAAAATTGTGGCAGGGCATGCTGGGATGTGTAGCTCACCAGCAGCTAGGAGGCCCACATGTTGAATACCCATGGCTCACTACAAATACTATCAAACTTGAGGAATGTATCCTATTAATTAAATGAAGATTTTCGAACATAGTCCAGTGCACCTAGCAAGGTATCAGCAACTCTTTAAATGGCTTGATTTGTGGCAAACCTGAATTGCATCTGGATCTTTGGGCGCACTAGTTGGGGTCCTGACTATACAGCTGTCTGCTGCAGTGCTGTTGTAGAAATGGATTTGGTATATAATGCTGGCTGTCGGGATGCCTCCTGTCAAAATACAGATAGTGACATCCCGATGGTTGGTATCAGGACAGGAGTCGGGTATGTATAGCCCTAGCCCTCCCTTCATCTCCCCACCCCGCACCCAAATCGTTAGTGCCTAAACCTGTCTCCCCCCTTCGTGCCTAACACTAACCTCCCCCCCAAAACCTAACCCGCTATGCTGCTAACAGCTAAGGGCGCCTCAGACTTACCTCGTTCGGGCTGGCATCCTTCTGGATCCCAGCGTCGGGATTAAGATAGGCGTCAACATTTTGATGCCTATCTTAAGTCCTGTGTCGGACTTTCAGCGTCGAGATTCAGACTGGCAGCATGCCGTCCATCAGTCTCTTAACTACATCCCGAAGAAATAATAGCAGCAATGTCTGATTGTATATACAAATGGTTTTAACTCACCAACTCAGAAGATATCAATAGGGATGTGGCTTCCCCTCCAGTAGCTAGGCACAAGTTACACTTGAACACTTACTCTCTATGCTGGAGCACTGGAACTGCTGTGGCACTGCAAGTCTCAGCAATCTCTTTGCTCTCTACAGCTTGGCTCTTCCTCAGAACAATTTGGCTTACTGAATTTCCTAGAGATCTTACTCAGTGTGTCTCTCTGTGGCTTACCTCTACTTTTGCAGTCTTTTCTGTGGTGTTCTGGCTCAGTATAGAGGGGCATTTCCTCTCTATACTGATTCTAAGGGTGTCCTGTCCTTCTATTTTTAGTCTCTCTTCCAAGTGTCACTCCTGTCTTCTATACAGCTGTTGTTTCTGATCATTTTTCTGTGCTCCTTCAATTCATCCTTGGGCATGTGGTTTCTGATAGCGGTGATTAAATAGAACCTCAATAGATGCAGTCGCATCGGGGACCAGTGGAAGTGATACCTCACAAAACTGCAAGTCTCCGCAATCTCTTTGCTATCTACAGCTTGGCTTCTTTTCGCCAGTAGCTCACACTCCGTAAACCAACATGTTTTCTAAGTATGGTGTCTCCGCATGCCTCTCTGCATTGCTGCTAACTCTTGCCTCATTCTAAAGGTGTCCTGTCCTTCTACAGTATGTTTTGTCTATCTTTACTCCTGTCTTCTATACAGCTGTTGTTTTTGACAATTTTTCTGTGCTTCTTCAATATATCCTTGGGCATGTGGTTTCTGATATGGATGATTAAATAGAGCCTCAAAAGATTAAGTTGCATCGGACACCAGCGAAAGTCATACCTCGCAAAATGTGGGTTATCACACACATTTTGGGAACTCACATTACCACTCTCTAAGGGGTAAATTTACTAAGAATCATGTTGGTCCCGATTTGCATTCTCGAGTGGAAATATAACTTTTTTGCAAATCGGGAATTTACTTTCATTAAAGTTGGATGTTTTTTTCATTTTTTGGGGTTGAAATCGGGTGGTTTTATGTCGCAAATTCAGCCATTTTGAACAATAGAAATTACAGTATATCACCATCGGCTCAATTTGGAAGTACTTTTCACTTATTTCTGCCTAAATCAGGAATTTACCATTATTCGTATTGCTAAAGTCAGCCGTTTTTCACTCAAATCGGGGACTCAATAGAAGTTTTAAATGCACCACCTCCAGAGCTGAGAGTTGCCATCCAACATACACAAATCAGTGTGATTTGTGTATGTTTATGAATGAAAAGTGTGTTGTAAGGGTCAATTTAAAGAAAAAAAAATTACGAAGGGTGCCCCCCAAAAGCATAACCAGCCCTGGACTTGTCAGGCAGTCCTGGTTCCTAAAATTACGGGGAACAAAATGAGTAGGGTTCCACCGTAATTTAAGAACCAGCACCAGGCTGCAGGGCCAGTCCTGGTTTTAAATATAGGGGGAAAAAATTGCGTAGGGGTCCCCCTATATATAAAACCAGCACCGGACCCAAAACGACTGGGGTGTAGTGCCACAGCCAGGAGACTCTATTACCGGGTCTAAAGGGCCAAAGCATTATCACCCCAAGCCACTCAGGCCAAGCTGGGGATCTATAAAAAAGGGGTCCCCCCTCTCCCGAACCCCAGGCTTGGTCTGAAGCCCAGGGCTCTTCCTCGTACCCCTGGAGTGGTGGGTATGGGGATAGTAAAGGGAATAATAGACTAAAACTATTGTATTTTACAGTGGGACTACAGGTGCCAGCATGCTTGCCCTTTGACACCTGTGGAACTACAATTTGCCAGCAGGCAGCCTTCACATCTAGTGGCCTCTCATTGGCTGGGGTACACATGGGTTCCAGGCAATGAGAGGCCGCTAGATGTGAAGCAGCCTCTGATTGGCTGGCGGAACGTGGGAAACCCCTTGACGTCCCGGCAGCTGGCATTCGCATAGTATTGGTATGTGTGACAAGACACATACCAATACTAGTCCATTTGGTATCGGGAAAGCATGTTATTTTTTTTCCAAGACCCCCCCGGGATCATATGGAGACCAGAGCGAAGATCAGGTGAGTATACGATCTTTGTTGCAGATCATTCCTCACGGATTCTACTCAGACAAGTGGACCGACTGACTGGTACAGGTAAGTATGTGTGATGTATGTGTGTAAATCTTTACTAGTCACAGTGTGTGTGTTCTGTCTTTATTTAACTATTTATTTTACAGTGGGGGTATGGGTGCGGGATGCCAGCTGGCACTTGTAGTTCCACAAGTGCCAAAGAGCAGGCATGCTGGCACCTGTATTCTCACTGTAAAATATAATAGTTTTCTACTATTCTTCACTTTATTACCCCCCGTACCCACCGCTCCATGGGTGTGTGGAAGAGCCCCGGGCTTCAGAGCAAGCCTGGGGTTTGGGAGAGGGAGGCCCCTTTTTTATGGGGTCCCCACCTCCCCTGAGATCCCTAGCTTAGCCTGACAGACTTGGGGTGAGAATGCTTTGGCCCTGGAGACCAGTCATTTTGGGTCCGGTGCTTGTTTTAAATATAGGGGGAACCATACACATTTTTTTCCCCCTATATTTAAAACCAGGACTGGCCCTGCAGCTTGGTGCTGGTTCCTAAACTACGGTGGAACCTTACTTGTTTAGTTCCCCGTGATTTTTGGAACCAGGCCTGACTGACAAGTCCAGGGCTGGTTATGTTTTTTGGAGGGGACCCCACTTAATTTTTTTTCTTACATTTAACTCTTAAAATATAAAAAAATAAACAAGCAGTCCGCACATATTTCACTGATATGTGATGCCTGCTTGTTCTGGAGAGAAATTTGGGTGGTGAAATCGGGACTTCAAAACAAACAGGATCGACCAAATACACCATCAATCAAAACTATCCTGTCAAAACTGGGAGCTTGAAAAATGCCTGATTTTTAAAGTGAAAAAAACGGCCGTTTTTGATCGATCCTATCCGAATTGAAAAACGGGACAAATCGGGACCAACACGAATCTTAGTAAATTTACCCCTAATAGTGTAACTTTCGGCATGGCCTAAAGTGGATAGCTCATTGCACAATCTCCAAATTATTCTCTATAAAGAAAAAAAAAAATATTCTATATCAATCCCTTTCTGAGCCTTTGAAATAAATTCTAATGAAAGCAAATATCTATTGATATTGATATTGTTACATTTTAGGTTCTTTCATTATGTTTTTTTATTTGGAGAGTATAGATGCCACTTCTCTAAACTTTAGTCCTATAATTGGTGAACAGTGATGTCACTCATATCACATGATTCACTACAAAACTGTTCCAGAATGGTGTGAATTAAAAACACATGCAAGCACCAAGTTTTTTCCAGAAAAAAGTCTAATAATAATAATAATAATAATAATAATAATAATAATAATCTATACCTATTGTACAAATGTATATTAGAAGTGATATTGTGATTATATATACAAAAAAATATATCCTTATATTTTACAGCATACACAAGCACTGAAGCCTTAACTTTATGTACTACTATACAAAAAGAACATTGTGGCATTGAACTTTAAGGGGTATATTTACTAAAGTGTGGGTTTTTAGAGGTGGAGATATTGCCCATAGCAACCAATCAGATTATACTTAACATTTATATAGCACCTTCTAGAAGATAATAGCTAGAATCTGATTGGTTGCTATGGGCAACATCTCCACTTCGAAAAACCCACAATTTAGTAAATATACTAAGATAGGAGTTCTATTAAGAAGTGATGTTGCCCATAGCAAACAATCAGATTATACTTCTAATTTATCTAGCACCTTCTAGACGATAATACCTAGAATCTGATTGGTTGCTATGGGCAACATCACTTCTTAATAGAACTCCCATCTTAGGGGTAAATTTACTAAGAGTCAATTGCAAATTTCACAGTATACAGATGGTGGAAAAAGTAACAATATCACTTACCTCCTTCACTCCATCATTATTTTAACTTTCACTTTTTTTTAGGGATATACTGCTCATTCCAGGATCTGAAATAACAGCAAAGGGACATCAAATTTGTCTTTATTATATGTATTTCCAGCACATAATTAAATGTTAGTTGAGGGTAGTCAAGATTAACCCAAATTAAGCAAGGATTATTCTAATCAACCTAGATCATCCGATAAGAAGAAGCATGTTCATGCACTAATTGCAGATGCAGAGGTGTAACATACTGTATAGGCATATATGCAAATTGTTTTGCAACTTATCCATTATGATTGTAAATTATCTAATGTTTTCGCCATCTGCCTGCTTAGTTGAACTACAGGATTAAATGAATGGTGATTAGTATATAGTAAATATTATAAATGAAAAAAGATATATTTAAAAAAAATATATATAGTCTCCCTATTCCTAATTGTGTATGATATAAAGTGGTATTTCAGAAGGCTAAGATTCTCTGATATATTAGTCTAACAGTATGCTCCTTGCAGGATACATGTGTAAATGGGTAAATATGATTGGTGGTCAGTGCCTTAGAATAAAAAAAAATTATTCAACCCAGATGGTGTACCCAGAGTACTAGCTATGTCTCTGGGTAGATGCTACTATCTTGATATGCAAAACTGGCTGCTTCTCAGGTAAACAGGTGCATTTCAGCAAAATCATTCATATAACATCACAAGTTTTTTGTATTGCAGGCCCTTAACTTTAATAAATCAGAAATCACAGGTTTTTTTTAGTTCTTAGCACTTTATTTATAGGGGATGGGATGGGGGGAATCAGTTTGGGCTGATGTGCCTCTGGACATCACCACAAAAGTTATGGAAAGTACTGGTCACGAGACTCCTTCACCTGACCGTTGTCTGTCATGAGGAATTAAATTCCCCCATAGTATCTGTAACACAGAAAGAACTCTCTTATCGTATGATTATCATTATCATCTGATGGCTGCATACTATTTTTTATTTGACATCACAATGTCACATCCATAGATTTTCTTAAAATGTTCCTGGCCTTGTCTTCTACATGAACATCAGATCATTTTCTCAATGGATTTGTACCTTGACATAATTTTGCCATTATCTTGACATCAAACTCTGGCTTCTATGATATTATGTTGACATTACATGCTGTCTTCAATCTCTCTCTAAGGACATTTTTTAACACTCTTTTTGACATTTTGTTTCCTGACAAAATTATCACTCAAAATGCGTCAAAATATTATTTTTCCACTAGTATTGTTGAAGTTTAATAGACATTTCTTTATAAACCATTCTTTTAGCACTATTTCCACTTTGAACATTAACATTTTATTACCAAACTAAAGCATACTTGCCTACTTTTATTTTCTCCTCCCTGGGAGAAGCCTGGGGAGGAGAAGCAGGTGGGTTGCGATGGGGGCAGGGTCTGATGGATAGCGACATTAAGCCCCACCCCCTTCATGGAAAATTGTCACATTTGGTGCACAATTTAATAGGGGGCAGGTCTAAATGACACGATTCATGAAGAATTGCGTCATTAAGCCCCACCTCCTACACGGGGACGGACGATCGCAGCGGAAATTCTCCCAATTCTGTCCACTTCACTAGGAAGTGAGCAGAATGCCGGAGAAGTGCCTACCCTTCCGGGGGTGCGGAAGGTTACCCAAAAAATCATGAGCCTCCCGCGAATTGAGAGAGGGTAGGCATGTATGAACTAAGGGCAATTTACAATGGTTGTTAGATAGCTTGATGTAGTGAATAAAACAAAATGTAAAAAAAAAATTTGACCAGAAAGATAATAATAATAATAATAATAATAATAATAATAATAATAATAATAATAATGTTAATAATAATAATAAATGGGAAAATTCAGTAGTTAGCATCACAACTTTGGCTGTGCGTGTATGTGTTTGTGTGTTGACAATGTCAACTTTAATAATGTTGACACCATAATGTCGACAGTTATGACATTGTTAAAATGAGGACTGTGGTGTTGCACCAGCGTAAAGGTGACATCTGTAGTCCAATAATGCGATTCCTGACAGCAACGTGTTGACATTCTCAGAATGTGAAATGTCGACAATATAAATATAATTATACAGGGTGTATATTAAGTTTTATTATTATCTTTGTGGCTAGAGTGCCCCTGGTTTCATAGCCATCATCGTTATCAGTACTCCATTGCAAAGGATGCAAAAGATGTTCCTGAAAACAGTATGTGCACAGCTCTGCATAGCCTGTGATGTCGTTGTTGTGCCCTGAACATATGCCCATGTGTAAAAATCCAGCTGCAGCCCAGTTTCGCCTACTCAGTCACAAGTGAGATGCAATCATACCATCTGCACTGCTTGTAGGTGCGTACGCTTGGTTCTGGAGCATGCGCAAAGCAAACATATATACAAGACACTGGACCTGCATTCAATTCTGCCTCAGCCCCTGTATGCTTAAGTATGTCCTGCAATGTATTTACTACATTTTAACTTTTCATACTAGAAAAGCAGATTTGTGCCCTAACAAATTGGCCTTATGTTTCTCAATATCTCCTAATTGTCTTGGGGTTCAATGACTCATTTTATTTGCTTATAAAATCATTTTAATGGCCTTTCTGTTCACAATACAAATAGGATTCCCATTAAAATTAGTCTGAGGCTTTTAAGGGGAGGACCCGAGGCCAAAGTAAAAATCCAAGTCAGAGGTCATGACCTTGGCTATTGATCTGGTCTCTCTAATTTTCACAGCTTGCTGAGGTTTGTTCTTCCAACCTGCTGGTGTACATTAGAGAAGAAATCCATAACACAGCCATGTTCATCCAAGCACAGGAAGAAACTAAATTAAATGTTAAAAAACAATCTTAGGATGGAGTTGGGGACAATTCATCATGATCCAAGATGTCAGGTGGGTAGGATGACCAGCAGTTCCTCAGCCAGTAGTACTCATATATAATGTGGAAGGGCCACAATGTCTCATTTGTCAGGTACTGAGTGTTATGTCCTAAAACCATTAAACAATGATCCAGCTAAGCTGGGCTATAAGCCACAAGCCCATGTAAAAGTACCAATCAATTATTACACAATATGTATGTTTGGCTATTTGTGTTTTTATTTATGTATATATATATATATATATATATATATATATACATCATGCAGTCCAAATACTCGGCACTATCATCTAAAAAATCAGAAGCTGTAAGGTGCCTTCCTCAATTCAATAAATGCAATAAAAAAGAGTCACAGGCGGCACTCAAACCAAATAGAAAACATGACACGGAAGCTCCGTAATACCAGAGTAAAGTCCGTTCAGCACTTTCACTTAGGGGTTCTTGGTGGAGGTTATATAGGTAAGTGTTTATTGCTTTATTTGTTATGTCCTGTTGAAAATTCTGTGAATAGAATTGAAATGTTGACTGGTATTACGGAACTTCCGTGTCATGTTTTCTATTTGGTTTGAGTGCCGCCTGTGACTCTTTTTTATTATATATATATATATATATATATATATATATACTAGGTCTCAGATTTTACTAAGGGCAGAGCCTATGTACGGTGCAAAAGAACTTTTGGAACATTACATAAAACATAGATAATAACAACAGTACCATTTTTCTTATAGTCTCTAAGAAATGGATGGTACCCTCCAAGCTTGTTTAGATGACATGCTCTGTCCCTGTAATGCTGTATATGAATGAGCCACTATTAAAGACATTCAGTGTCCTTATTACTTGGTTACTTTGGTGAAAGTGCATCTGGTTGTAAAAGTGAAGTGCTCCAACTATAAAGTGAAAATACCCTATCCATACTGATGATTGAACAGCTGGGTGCATGCATATCCAATAGCCACTCAGGGCGTGATACTGAGTTTGATGCAAGTTGGGAGGACTGTAGATGATCCAATTTTATGTGCACAGAAATAAATGCATATTGTTGCCTGTAGGCAAAGCTGTATGCCTGTTGTGATGCACCATGCCTTTAATGTATACTTGGTTTGATACGCGTCAACATCATCAGTACAGACTTGCACCAGCCTCTACTTGCTTCAAAAGATCTTTTTGTAAATGTGTGTATTTGCGATTCAGTCCAACTCTGCATTGTTCTGTCAACGTGCCCTCACTGAGCTTAGCCAATGTGAGAATGATCCATTGCAGCCAGTTAACCGAAATGCGTATGACTCTGAATGACTTGTACCTCCGTATGCTTCGTTCTGGTGCATGCACAGTGCAAAGACGTGCAAGATACGATCCACAAACAGGTGCACTTAGCGCAACGTCAGGTCATCAGTAATCATGTCATAAAAAAATCTAGTAACAGTGATCAAATGTGAACAACATTCCAATATGAACATGCAAGATCTCATAGTAAATAGTATGTGACAAAGACTGTCACTGTTAAATGTCATGTTCTGAGAGCAGGGAGAGGTGATGAAATAACTTATAAAGTGCACACATGTCAGAAGACAGCAGCTACAAAGCAAGTGCTGCAAATAGCAAAAAAGGGCAACAGCTACAGTATTTTGTAATAATGCTGTATAGCACAGGCTTTGGCAGGTTCCCCACACTGTATTAGTAGACAGAATGGACTTACTTATATTTGGCTGCAAACTTAGCATAATTTTTGTCAAGTTACAAAAGTTGCACACCAAAATAGCGTCCTTATGTTCATGTGCAGTACAAAGCCCGAGATGTGTGCCAGGTAGCAACAGTAGCATGTGTGTCTGATTTATTTCAGACACACAGCCAATGAAACCATTTATTTTATGCACAACAAACGCACTTGCTGTTAGGAACCAATTAACGACACAAGCCTCTCTAATACAGCAGACACAAAAAAAGAAGTAGATTTGCTAAAACACCCTCACAAAATCCTAATCCATCCCTGTGTGACAGAAAGTACCAATCAGTGTCAGCAGAGCAGTTCACAAGTGCTGCAGGCTGTCATCATTCGTTATTTGCACCTGCCCCTAACCATACACAGTGACACAGCTTTCCAGGAGAAGTTTTGTGTGTTCTTGCATTTATTTATTACTGTAACTGGTCTATGTTATAAAGCCCCACAGGCATAAGTGGCAGTATCATAGTAATCTGCATAGGCGAATATGTCCGGGAAGCAGTCGGGAAGCCAACGGACGTAATCCCGACTGCATATGTCCACTGTCCTGAGCATGTGTAATGCAAATTCATGTACGGTAGACTCCACCAGCTTGTATAGTACTCACTCAGTCACTCATTATATAATGACATTACCAGGGAAATCTGCCTACGGTATGCAGTAAGAATATCGTTGATCACAAGGTAGACTGACATTCACTAAGCTATATATACATTTATTGTTTTTCTCTAACTACACATTTGGAAGTTGAAGAATGCTAATTGGACATAAATCATCAGCGAGTTCTCGTAAAGGTTCTATAAGAGGGTGGATTTATAAACAGGGATATTACTGGATTGTTAGCAGAGTAGTAGGGTGACAGCTGATAGCAGTAGCAGTAGGGACGTGTGGTCAGGGTAGGCAGAGGAGACAGTGCCCCTCCTGTCATACTCCCTCCCCTATCATACTCCCTATCATGCTCCAGAGTTTTGATATAAAAACTGTTTTTTTATACGTGTGTCCCCCCAGCCATTGTCCTCACTGCACGTCACTGAGTAGCAGAGTAAAACTGTCACAGATATGTGTAGCGGAATGTGCTTAGTGCAGTAGTCCTCCAGATAACAAGTAAAATCCAGGTACACATGCAAGTGCCAAGTTACTGATGGTACTGTGTACATAACTCAAGTATTGGTGCTGGTGGCGGTCAGTACACATGGTACAGTTTAACCAGTTCTTAACTTATTGTACTCTGGTAGAACAGCAAGTAACAAATGACACAAGGATATCACAGGTGTAACAGCGGTAGGCAATCTGTGTGGAATATAGCTCCGGGCATAAACTGGCCAAATAAACCGGCGGATGGTACTCCTGGTATCAGCTGCGGCTCCTTACCTCCCTGCCATCCCGGTGGTTGACAGCTCATGTCACCGGGAGGCAGAGCTTAAGTCCGGCGGCCACGAAGGGCGGATCCTAAACAGGGGGAATGGCTTAAACCCGGTGCTGCTAGCAGACAAACATGAGCTGCAGCCCCTAGAAGCCAAAGAGGGCTGCCATGATAGCAGGGGAGTGGCTTCCCATGGGAGGCACTCTCTCTGCTATTGCAGTTCGGACTGTCAGTCCCAGGGGGAGAAAACACCTCACCCTGGAACTGTCTGTCTGGCTGTGATCAGCAGGGAGCACTTCCAATGAGAAGTCACTACCACTGCTAGGCAGTCTCTGTGAGTGGTGGATTTTACTGGGGGGCTGCAGTCCCGCAGCCCCTAGGTAAAATGCGCCACTGCCTGGTATCCTACAATATATCGTTGGTGGTATAGGGTACTTGCGATTATGTTAGGACTTTGAAATGGCTCTTGCTGTGGGGAGGTCTCAGAGTCTGTCCTGTCCCCACTGACGCAATTCAGTAGAGCATGTCATAGGTCGGACCCCTTCTGACTGAGCTCCAGTGGGTTCTAGTGACCACTGGCTCAGTGTAACTAACAGGATGCTGGAGGGACTCAGCTCAAGAATGCACTCCTTCCAAGTCAGGTAACTTTGCAGAAAGCTTCACCAAGTATTAGAGTAGCACAATAATCAAATCAATATGCACATCTTCTGATCATCCCCGCCAATCAGTGGCATATCTATAATGGGTACAGTGTTGCGGGGCATACGGGCCCCCGGGTAAAGGGGGGCTCTGCACCGCACACCCTGCACCCATATAAACTTAAACTTACCTGTCCGTGGTCCTGCGGCGGTTGTCAGCACTGCTCAGAACACTGGAAAATGGCCGCCACGGCCATTTTTCCGGTGTTATGCGCATGGGCAGTAGACTTCGGGCACACTCTAGTGGCCAGAGTTTACTGTGCATGCACAAAACGCCATAAAATGGCTGCCACGGCCATTTTCCCGGCGTTCTGCGCATGCGCAGTAGACTCCGGGCACACTAGTGCCCGGAGTCTACTAATGCTCCGGTGGCTGGCCAGCCGCGTTAGTCGGCTTCCGGCCACCGGGGAGAGAGGAGGAGGCCCCGCACGGGGAGTGCACACGGGCCCCCTCCTCTCTTAAGACGCCCCTGCCACCAATGTCTAACCATTGGCTAAAGCTGGAGAAGGTGCCTGTTACTATTCGTGATAGAAGTGAAGTCAATTATTTTACATAAATTACTTTTTGACAAGGTGAGCCTGAACATAGCATTTTATCTTCCAAATTCCAAAATGTCACTTTCAATTGTCCCAATAATTCTTTAAGGCCAATGCAGATTGATGACCAATGTTTCTGCATAGGTTTCTTATACTACAAAACTCGTCCTCTGATGGTGCCTTACAGTTTATTTTTTAGAATCTTATATATTAAATATATAAACACATTTTAAAAAACGGTACAATTAAATTGACAATGTTGTTATATTATTTTATAACCTACTTCATAAGTTGTTAATTAAATGTTAATGATACTTTTGATCTTACCACACTTTTATATGTATACTCAAAATAGTATCTTTATTTCATATCCTAAAGGCCCATTATATTTGCTACTAAAATAACATATCATAACATTAGACTTGTAGCTACATTACTTCAGCAGTGAAATTAAGTGATTATCAGCAAACACCAACATTTCACTTCTGTATTAAAAAGAACCCAAATACAGGATAACCAGCATGTTAAGTATTCCATTGTGCTTTTCTTTAAGACGTATCTCCATTAATATTGCATGTGACAAGGAGGGGGTGGTGATATTGAGAAATTACAATGCAATCTTGTTGCTCATTTCCTATGGGAGCTGTGCTCCTTAAATTAATGCTATTTCTTTCATTGTGAAAACCATGTTAGGTTGCCAGTCAGTTTAGCACCGTTTTTAATGACCAAGATGGTCATTTTTATTGTGAAAGTGTCAAATTATTCCCTAGAGGTAACACATTTCATGGATATTATTCCTCTGGGTGCAGCCTACATAGGACAGGATGTTGGGCTGTAGGCAAATGTAAGACTGAGTGAAGGAGATGAATCTGTACCCTGCATCTCCAATTTTGAAACATACATTATATAGATAATCAGGAGAAGCTTCAAACAGGAGATGGTCGATAAGATGGGCCCAATGAACTGCATGAAATCACGCTGTCCCTCATGAACACTTCTGCCAGTCATTCAACAGTGCTCTGAATGAAGTATCTTAATTAAGTCAACCATGCACAGCTTGCGTGCACATTCAAAATGATCTGCCAGGGCGTCAGAAAACATTGTAATGTGTGGGCATCATTGGCCAACAATGACTATAGGAACATTATCCTTGAATATTATTTTTTATGTTAAACAGAATTTTGAAAAAACTAGTAAATGCATGTTCATTCATAACTTGTGAAGGAGATTGTGCTTTCTATGCAGATATTTTATCTTTGTCTAATGTTTGTCTTTAAAGGGTCATAGCAACCCAGACTATAGCAACTATCTAGTACTTAGCATGTATGTGTCTTCTGCATGTTATACAGGTTATACAAGTGTGTTTTCAGGTTCAGGGCAGGCACTGTGTTAAAAAATAACCTTCGGTAGGTGCTGTGCCACCATTACTAGAATCGCTGTAAGTCGCAATGTGTTCAAAAAATGTATAAAATTTGTGTGTTCAGGTTCAAGCACTGTGTTAAAAAATAACCTTCAGTAAGGTGCTGTGCAACCATTACTAGAAGCGTTGTGAGTCGCAGTGTGTTAACATTTTTCATAAAACTTGTGTGTGTTCAAGCACTGTACAAAAAAGTAACCTTCAGTAGGTGCCATGCCACCTTTGCTAAAAGTGATGTGAGCCACAATGTGTTAAAAAAATAATAAAGTTATGTGAGTTAAGGTTCAGGCACTCTGTTAAAAAATGCCCATTAGTAGATGCCGTGCCACCATTACACAAGCGCTGAGTCGCAGTGTGTTAAAAAAATAAATAAACCTTGTGTGTGTTCAGGTTCAGGCACTTTTAAAAAAAAAAATTACATTTAGTAGGTGCCATGCTACATTACTAGGAGTGCAGTGAGTCACAGTGTGTTAAAAAAAAAAAATCTATAAAACTTGTGTGTGTTCAGGTTCAGGGCAGGCACTGTGTTAAAAATAACATTCAGTAGGTGCTATGCCATCATTACTAGAAGCTCTGTAAGTCACAGTGTGTTAAAAAAATAATAACAAATGTGTGTTCAAGTTCAGGGCAGGGACTGTGTTAAAAAATAACCTTCAGTAGGTGCCATATTATTGTGAGTCGTAGTGTGTTAAAAAAAATAATAATACTTGTGTGTGTTCAGGTTTGGGGCAGTCACTGTGTTAAAAAATAATGTTAAATATTAAAATAAAGTTAAATATGTGTTGTACCACCATACTAGAAGAGCTGTGAATCGCAGTGTGTTAAAAATATTAATATAACTTGTGTGTGCTCAGGTTTGAGGCAGACACTGTGTTAAAGAATAAAATTCAGTAGGTGCTGTGTCACCATTACTAGAAGTGCTGTGGGTCTACTGTATATGGATCAGTCAATAGAGAAACAGGAGCAGCAACCCAGTATTAGTGCTGCGGCTGCTGCCAGTCATCATAGTACTTTAATTTGAACATCTACTAAAGCCGATGGTCAAGGGCCAAGAAGTTTTAAGACAGGACACCTAAAATCTACACAATATTTAACAATGTTGAAGAAAAAAAATCACCTCTAATAATAAAGAAAAAGTTTACTGCCGAAAAACATAAAATTGCCAATATGCTATACAACACATGCAATGGCAAGGAAAGGCTCAGGCCATGGCCTTCATTTGCGAGTGGTGGTCCTGCTAGTGCTACTGCTGTTTCATTCACTAGAATGCCTATTACCGAAGTCAGGGCCAAACAGTCAGACATCTTCTTCTGTAACCTCACATAATGATGTAACACCTTCTCACTCTAGGGTAAATTTATGAAGAATCGTGTTTGACCCATGTCTGTCTATTTTTAGACATTGGTAGGAACGATCAGAATCGGGAGGTTTTTAAAAAAAATAAATTCGGGAATTGTCAGGATCATGTTTCCCGATGGTGAATGTGATCATTCCAACCAATCATTAATCCTTGTGTTTCCTGCCCATCTTTCCCTCCCGAACTAGCACCCTGCACATATCATTGAGATACATGCAGGCTTCTTGCTTGTGTGTGTGTATCTAAAAAGTTACATTTAAAATAAAAAATAATGTGGCTCCCCCCGCAAAGCATAGCCAGGCCCGGGCTCCATAGGCAGTCCTTGTTCTAAAAACATGGGTAAAAAATGTGTTGGGTTCTCCCGTATTTTAGGAACACGCACTGGGCTCCGAGCCCAACATGGTTTTAAAAATAGTGGGAAAAAATGCGTGGAGTTCTCTGTATTTTTAAAACCAGCAACGGACTCAAATCTAGCCTGGATGTAATGCCACAGCCAGGGGACCCTTTCACTGGGTCTCCCCGGCCAAAGCATTAACACCCCAAGCTAGTCAGCACAAGCTGGGGATCATAGGAGAGGTGGTGACACCCCCAATAAAAGGGTCCACCCTCTCCCGAGCACCCCAGGCTTACATTGAAGCCCGGGGCTCTTCCCTGCACCCCTCACCGGTGGGTGCAGGGGTAATATTGTGAAAAATAGAATGATAAAATTGTTTTTTATAGTTGAACTACAGGTGCCAGTGTGCTTGCCCTTTGGCACTTGTGGAACTACAACTGCCAGTAGGTGGCTGGCACCCCTACCCCCACTGTAAAACAAATAGTAAAAAAAAGAAAGTACACACACCATGGAATTTAAAGGTTTATTACATACCTAACACACTCACCTACCTCCTGGCGTAGCTTCTCCAGTAGCCTCCATGGGTCTTGGCTAAATAAAAAAATGAGTACCGGATCCATAGCGGACTTGTAGAGATGTATGTGTTAACACATACATATATACCACGATGAATGACAGGGACCGGCAGGCTTCTGTCATTCTTCGGGGCCCCCAGCCAATCAGTGGCCGCTCTACAGTTAGCTGCCGCTGATTGGCAGTGACCCACTTGGCTGAGAGTCAACAGCACGTGGGTCACAGCCAATCAGCAGCCCAAGCAAAAGACCAAAAAACCTCTTTGTGTGGAATCATTTTTACCCGAATCCTGACAGCATTTGACAGGGACATTAACCACCTAGAAACCTCTTCCCTGTTATGTCATTTGCAGCAAGTTCATGCAAAGTTTTTGGAAAAATCAGAAAAATCAGGTAAAATAATACCAAGCAGTCCAGCACCAGCTAGCACCAGATCTCAACTAGATCCCAGCACATGCAATCTCCACCGCCAACACCTTCATCATCAATCTTCAGATCAGAAGTTGACCTCCTGCATCTAATATTTGAAGGCTAACTGACTCCTCCCCTAACTAGGATTTCCCAGAAGAATCCTTGTACACAAGGGCTGCTGCTGCTGGGGCTGAATCTTTATTCCAGAAAGGGACTAAGAGGTAGACTAGTAGTTTGAGTTTCAAACAACAATTGAATGTGAAAAAATCCTTTGCAAGATGAAACAAGTATGAAAGTTGCCATTCAGTTGCACAGCAGATCACTGAAGCCATGATGACTATGCTATTAGTAGATCGGCATCCAATATTCACCATCAATGCATCTGGTTTTAGACAGTTAATAGAGGTCCTGTCCTGTGTCCCCGCTACCAATTTCCATATCAATTCCATTTTACCAGAACAGCAATTCCTTGCCTGTACCTGGAGTTAAAAATAAAAACTAATTAAACTTAGAGAATGCTATTGTACCCATTATCCACTTAACTATATGTGGACAAGTGGTACTGGTTAAACTAAAGACTACATAACTGTGACAGCCCACTGGGTGGGTGTTTCCAGAGCCTAGACATTTTGGTGCCCTGTGCGAGAAAGAGCATTGGTGCCCCCAGGCTTAAGGCAAGCTGCTGGGACTTGTAGTCCCACATCTTCATTGCAAATGGCCTGCCTCTACTGCTGCACATGTTGTAGTAGCAATGCAGGGTTGCGGGTGACCTCACCTGGCAGGTTCTGTCCAGTGTTCACTGACCACACAGTGCAGTGCTACTTGCTGCGCAGGACCCTGGCAGTTAGTAACTGACTGCAGTGGGGAAGAGAAGATCTCTTCCAAGCCTGGGGACTAGTGGGCAGAAGTTATGTGATGTTGGGGCTGATGGGGATGAGGACACAGCAGTGGGTGACACAGGGTATCAGGGTACTTACTGGCTGCCAGAGTACGCAGTGCTCCTAGTTGCTGCTCCTGAGTGGAAATGCACTTGGATGGCTCTCAGCAGCAGCTATGGGTTGAATTTTGGAGCATGGATTCCCTGGATTGCTTTGTTTGGGCTGCTTCAGGGCATCGCATTATAAACACATTTTCCCTTTTGCACTTTTAGCACCTTTATTGTTTGTTTAATATATATGTATTTTTCACCTTCTTATATATGCAGCAGTAGCTGCTCTTATCTATCTTACACTTTCTTACACTTCACCTTCTCATTATGGTGATGCCCTGGGGTGACTCAACTGGGCCTGTTTGGGGGTGTCCTGTGCTCTGGATTTCAACCTCCGTAGGTTAGGGACCTACCCTCAGAGGTTACCTGGGCGTGGTGGGTAGGCCCATAACCATGGCCATGATTATGCTAAAACCTCTTTGTATTGCAAAATTCTATTGCATCATTTATTATATATAATTAGTAATGTTGGAGTTGTGCACTTGTACTTTCTTTTCTTGTGTTTGCAACAATAGTCTCCACAGGTAGCACCTCCCATTATATATATATATATATATGTATATATATATATATTCAGGGTGTGCAGTCTAGGGCCCCCCTTTCTATATACTCTATTTAGTGTGCTCCCATGCACACATGAAGGTTTGAGACGCCTTCAGCCTAGATTAGCACCCCTCCCCCATTGGTTTTAAGCAGGGATTCAGGCATTTTGACTGCACCTTAGTACAAGGCACAATCCTAGGTAAGTCCTAAAAATTTTTATACAGCAGTGCAGCTATGGGTTGAATTTTGGAGCATGGATTCCCTGGATTGCTTTGTTTGGGCTGCTTCAGGGCATCGCATTATAAACACATTTTCCTTTTTGCACTTTTAGCACCTTTATTGTTTGTTTAATATATATGTATTTTTCACCTTCTTATATATGCAGCAGTAGCTGCTCTTATCTATCTTATACTTTCTTACACTTCACCTTCTCTCATTATGGTGATGACCTGGGGTGGCTCAGCTGGGCCTGTTTGGGGGTGTCCTGTGCTCTGGATTTCAACCTCCGTAGGTTAGGGACCTACCCTCAGAGGTTACCTGGGCGTGGTGGGTAGGCCCATAACCATGGCCATGATTATGCTAAAACCTCTATGTATTGCAAAATTCTATTGCATAATTTATTATATATAATGGGTAATGTTGGAGTTGTGCACTTGTACTTTCTTTTCTTGTGTTTGCAACAATAGTCTCCACAGGTAGCACCTCCCATTATATATATATATTCAGGGTGTGCAGTCTAGGGCCCCCCTTTCTATATACTCTATTTAGTGTGCTCCCATGCACACATGAAGGTTTGAGACGCCTTCAGCCTAGATTAGCACCCCTCCCCCATTGGTTTTAAGCAGGGATTCAGGCATTTTGACTGCACCTTAGTACAAGGCACAATCCTAGGTAAGTCCTAAAAATTTTTATACTGCAGTGCAGCTATGGGTTGAATTTTGGAGCATGGGTTCCCTGGATTGCTTTGTTTGGGCTGCTTCAGGGCATCGCATTATAAACACATTTTCCTTTTTGCACTTTTAGCACCTTTATTGTTTGTTTAATATATATGTATTTTTCACCTTCTTATATATGCAGCAGTAGCTGCTCTTATCTATCTTATACTTTCTTACACTTCACCTTCTCTCATTATGGTGATGCCCTCGGGTGGCTCAGCTGGGCCTGTTTGGGGGTGTCCTGTGCTCTGGATTTCAACCTCCGTAGGTTAGGGACCTACCCTCAGAGGTTACCTGGGCGTGGTGGGTAGGCCCATAACCATGGCCATGATTATGCTAAAACCTCTATGTATTGCAAAATTCTATTGCATCATTTATTATATATAATTAGTAATGTTGGAGTTGTGCACTTGTACTTTCTTTTCTTGTGTTTACAACAATAGTCTCCACAGGCAGCACCTCCCATTATATATATATATATTCAGGGTGTGCAGTCTAGGACCCCCCTTTCTATATGGCTCTCAGTATGTGTCAGGATGATTGGAAGTTCCTGCTGCAGCCTCTCTACCTCTGCGTAGATATTCTTTATATGTAGCGTGCCCCACACATTAGCAGGGCCCCCAGCCTGCACAGCAGCCTTACTTGCCAGGTAATGATCGCTACCTGGGCGCACATTCTACCCTCCTGTACAGGCATCCGCCTTCCGCGCAGTCCTCTGGCCAGGTGTCCATCCTGTCCCTGCTGCCACGCCTGCAGAGGGGGCAGACTTCAGCAGCGCAGGGGAAAATTCTGCTGCTCAGTCTCGTCTCCTCTCCAGCAGCAGCACAGGAGAGCTGCTGCTGCTCAGAGAGCTGCTGCTGGCATCAGAGCAGGATCAGTGGCTGTTCCTAGACTGCCCCCAGCATACTTTTACCGCTGATCTGCTATGCACTTCGTCACATTTACTGTTTTCCCCTTTGACAAACAATTAAAATCTTCTTTAATGCTGAGGTCCAGATTGAGATATCAGTTAAGTAATGTGAATACACAGCAGAACCTTCCTACTGTATACTACAGTATAACAGCTACTTAATTAGTAGGGTTAGAGTTAGGGTGCGTGGAAGGGGAGGTTAGGTTTAAGCACCGGGGAGGGAGGGTTAGGGTAGGGCGAGAGGATGGGTTAGGATACCTACCAACAGGTGTCGATATCCTAACCCTGTCGGGATGCAGACGTCGGAATTCTGACCGCCGGCATCCCGTACCCATTCCCCCAAAACTGATTTGCCTCTTCCCCTCCCAAGTGTATAGATCTACATCCAGGGCTACCTCTTTCACAATTATGTGGATATACCCTTATTGTACTCAGCCTATGCTTGTCCGCTCCTTCCATGCCCTCTGAATTGTAAATATAAGATGGTGTAACCCCCTATTGCTTTACTTGGCAATGAGGGGTAAATGGAGGAGGACCAGCTTCTGCAGTGGAGGAGCATTGGAGATACTAAGAAATTACAAGTCTGATCAATCTCTGCTAGTCAGACCAAGATAGGGTGGAGGTCATGGGTCTCACAAGAGCAGGATCAATTTGGGACAGACATGGATGCTCAGGAACCATTGAGGAGACTAGAAATGGCTTATGCTGCCAATGAGGAGCTGAATGCAAACTAGAGATGTGCGTGGAGCCCCGTGTTTTGGTTTTGGCAAAACCACCCTCAAGTGTTTTGATTGGGATTTGTTTTGGATGTCTTTAAAATTAAAAAAAAAAACAGCTAATATCATGTAATTTGAACCTGTTTACATGCAATCTAAAACCGAGATTTGGTTTTTATATCCAAGTTCCGAATTATCAGCAGACCCGAGCCAGGACTCGGTTCTACTCGGAACCCCAAAAGTGATCCAATCTGGAACTCGATTCAAATCGGAACCCCATAGTTTGCGTGTGTTCATTTTTCAGGAAAACCGATCCTTACATCTCTAGTGCAAATCACAGTAAATCAATGTAAGTGAACCATATAGTTGCTGCAGTGCGCTGAGCTGAGGTGCCTCACTGAGAGGATCTCACCAGCCTCTCACTTTGTGAGAAGAGGGGAGCAGGGTGTATTGGAGAGTTACTGAGGTGACTACTGTTTAAATATTCTGTCAAACTCAGTCAGGTCATTAGTTGTTAAATCAATGGCAGTATCAATGGTTCAGATTAGCACCTCACTGGTAGGTAGTCCCCAAGCTTTTGGGGAACTTGTGTGACTTTGTCCATTCCAATAGTATACGTGAAGTATAAGAAAAGTGACAGGTGGGAGAGCATCAATAGCATTAATACATCCTGACCACAGGCCTGAAGTGACAGGATTTGAAGCTGATCAGGGGAGTCAGAGAACAGACCTCCATTCAGTGCAGACAGTGACACTAAAAGGTTTTCAACTAGACACTTCAAGATTAAGGTACTTGTTTACAGCTCACACTTGCTAGAGAAAGGCTCCTAGTACAGACTCCTCTGTGCTATAGCTGCATCACTCCAAAAGTAGAAGAGCCTTAAGTGTCATCATTCGGAGTACTCAGACACGGATCCTACAGTTCTAAAGTGCACCAAAGTAGTCTTATCCATAAGTTAGATTTTAAAATGAACTTTAAAGTTTAAATTGTTAACCTAAAAGGATAAAAAGGATAGTTTTATTAGTTAAAGTGTGAGCGTGTGGGTTGAGCGTAGGAGTGAGGGTTTGTGGTTTAAGGTTTACAAGTGATTTAGGGTTTGGAAGAAGAGAGTTGTGGATTTGAAGACATTGTATTGAAGGGGAATGGAGAAGAAGTTTTCATAGAGAACCTCCATTGCAAAAAGTGCCACTGAAGGGTTTTATAAAGTCGTTTAAATTTACCACACTTATGGTGCACAGTTAGAGAAAGGCTCACAGTGAGGCACAGACATACCTGCTCTGCAATTGCTACTGAACTATTCTGTCAATTTATTCTGTCAAGTTGCCGCACACAGTTAAAGTCTTCCAGTAATGCCCAACAGACCCCTATATGCCCTAAGTCTGAGGACATACAAATGGCATGTACAGGGATCTGATGTCATATAATGGCATGTAGTGCAGTGTAATGGAAAACAAAGGGCATGTGGAAGGGTCTAAAGTGACATAGGGGGCATGTTCCTGCATGACCCCCCATTTTTAAATGATGGGTCCATGGAAACCACATAATTTATTGAGAGCCCCTGTACATATATATGTTTTTAATAATTTGGTACCATACATGTACTGTATATATATTTTTTATTTGTACCTTGTATCTCCTGCACCCACTCCCTCCTTATATATTTTCTTATTAAATTGGCAGTCCTTTCTTTTTAACTTTGTTTATAGTGACCATTTTTTCTCTTTACTTTGTTATATGATATATTTAGACTGCAAGCTACTGTACCTTAACATACTCTAACCTCATGCAGCTGTACAGAAAATTACAGCAACACTAGTATTTATTGGTATAGGCCCAGAGGCATAATAAGATGGGAGAGGACCTGTGTGCGCTTGTCCTTGGGCCCCCTTTCTCCTAGAAAAAATATCTGGCGCCAACTCATGTGCAAATTATGAGAGTTTCTGGCTCTGTGCCAGAGTCTTCTGCGCATATCACCAGACACAGTCTTCAGAAACATGGCGCTCGCTACTGCCATATTTCCAAAGCTAGTGCCGGAGATCTGCACATTCAGCGGCCAGGATGTAAGTAAAACAATGGATGCAGGGTGTGCGGTGTGGGCCCGCTGGACCCATGGGCCTGTGTGCACTGCACAACCTGCACCCATTATAGATACAGTATGCCTATGTTTAGGGCCCACCTCATTTTGCACCAAATGCTACTTCATCAGAAGTAGTGGACTATTTTCTTATGATTCTTTTTTTTTGTATAAGTACTTTTTCCAGATATATTATGAAATATTAAATAAATAAGCAATATTTTTAAACTGATTAGACCTGGTGATATCTATATTATTAACTAAACTTTATTGATATTGATCAGCATCCCCCTGGGCTCCTCCCTTAACCATTTTTATGTTACATGCTACTCCAATGCCTTAAACATCATCTTCATCTTTTCTACAATTCTAGACTTCTATTACTTCTTTCTTCTTTTCTTCTCTGGACTAAGCCTTTCTCCTTTGAAGCCCATCTTTGCTGCACTCTCTCCGGGATGACACAACAGAAGTTTGATGATATGATGTGTCATTCGTACCCCAACTCCCCACTTTAAAGTTTACTGTTGGAGAAGGGAAGGCTAGGGATAGCAAGCTCACTGGCTTATATTGGCAGGTGGGAAGCGCTATTATAGGCTAGGGAAGTAAACGTGGGGGGGGAGAGGGTCCTATGAAAGCATCACTGGACACTATGAAACAACACAATACAGTACATAGAAAATACAATCTAAAATTATGAGGACTGTCCAAGAGGTTAAGCCAATGATCAGATGAATCCAAAGTTTTTAAGTTACTAAATGGATTTTGATTATGAAAACATTTTGTTTTCACACATATGAAAAGCTATATATCATTATTCTTCTCCAAATAACAGTATCTGCAATGTATTATTTATACTTATTTACACTTCATTCCAACCACATACTGAGATAAACAATTCATTTAAGCAATGCCTATATTTGTGGCATCAGCACAGACCTGTATTCCTTAATAAATGTCTTATGCTGTCAGATTCCTTCAGGCTTTTGATTCAGTATTTTGAGTTATAGGATCATGAAAAAAAGAAAGTATTTTTCAGGCTTGTAAATATGTGACAAATGATGGCAGAAGCAGCACTATTAATTTTAATCACAGTGTCCCAATTTTTCATAGTCACAGTACTGTGCTGCTTTTACAAATTACACATATAGAAAAAAACTACACTGCATGTACCATGCTTGTATTTATATTAATCATTATCCATGTGTGGCCTTTTTCACATATAGGGGCTCCAACAATAGGCCTTTAAACTAGAGGGCATACTTATAAATTATTGATAAGTGTTCCTTATATTCTGCCACTGTATTTCTGGCACCTGTAATCTCAGATTATTGTCTGTAAATTCTAGAGCTACACGGGATGTAGTCAGGAAGCCAACAGTCTAAATCCCGACCGCCTGCTTCCCGACTGTCATCCTGGCAAGGTACTAAAGACAGGCATCGAAAACTCGACGCCTGTCATTAGACCTACGCTGGAAGACCGGGCACCGGGTGCAGACAGCTGCAGGGGGGGGGTTAAGTTTTAGGGCTCCCGGGAGGAATTAGGGTCAGGCACCCCCCCGGGAGGGTTAGGTTTAGGCTAGGGGAAGGGGTTTAGGGTTAGACACCCCCAGGGGGAGGTTAGGGCTAGACACCCCCCCCGGGAGACTTAGGTTTAGGCTGCGGGGAAGGGGGGGTTAGGTTTAGGCACTTAGAGGGGTGTTAGGGTTGGGCACTTGGGGGGGAGGTTAGGTTTAGGGTAGGGAATTAGGTTAACGATACGTACCTTATTTAGCATTCGGGATCTTCACGTCTGCCGGGCTTCCGCTGTCGGGATTTGAACCTTCTGCTCCACGGGTGGTTTCTGTCCTCCTTGAGCTCGCCTTACTACTACACCTACTACACCCAGCCACTCCACCACCATTGGCTAAAAAATATTTTGCCACAGCCAAATTACCTTCTTCCGGGCTTCATCAATAACCCAGCAATTCTTTACACCATGTGAAACCAACCTAGGAATGATAAAAGACCAACTGACCTTACAAGAAGGCCAGGTGGATAACATATGAGCAATATCATAAATAATGGAGCACCGCAAATCCAAGGCTGACCTTTTCCTAAGATTGTTGCCAAAAAAATGAATAACTAAGATGTCAGGAATATCAAATTGTTTAGCATGATCCAATAACTGAGATCTAATAGCTTGCTTCAGCATACCCCTAAACTAATCCACTTTACACAATTTGACCAAGTAAAAATAAGTGCTCTATTAGAATCCATCAATCTATCAGCCCAAAATATATGAGACTGGCCAACCATCCACACTTTACAATAATCTTAATTAAGACCAATAAGAAGTAAACATAAAAAACTGAGATTATTAGGCAACAATTAAAGAAAATGATAAAAGGTTGAGGGTCTGCCAAAAAAAACCCATTTTGTTCATAATTTGAGCAAAGACTAGCTTCAGTGCTAATTAGAAGCAACATAAAGACACAGCAGGAAAAAACTAGGTATAATGGGGTAGGCTGGGGGAGGAGTTTGGGGGGGAGGAATAGGCAAGGGGGAACACAAGAGAATACATGACAGGAGGTGACAAATAAAAAACCTACTACAAAAGAATAGTGATAATTAAAATGAATATTGTTAATTAACTGAATTAGGTCCATCGGTTTCGGCAAAAAAATATTAAAAATCCCTCAAGACTCCCACTGCCATCAGTGACGAGTAGCTAATACCTGAGTAGAGTAGACAAGGTGGGACAAAACAACAAGACAATAACTGAACAAACAGATACACAGATAAACATAACAAGTTAACTAAATGAACTATCAAACGTTAAGTCAATGCTCAACTGTAATATAACGTTTATCACTGGACAATTTCCATCAGCCGAAGGCCTGCATTTCTGAAACTGTAAATCCTGCAGTCGCAGCAGAGATGACAGCCCTGATCTGAAATAAATGTGAACCGAAAATCCATGGAGAGAGACCAACACAGGAGATACAGTGCTTCAAAACCCAAAGAAATGTATATTTTGACAATAATATCCAATGATTGTGCAAAAGCTGTGAACCCGCTGATATCAGCCTGCAGCAAAATACTGTTTAGTCAAACTGGGCAAACTCAACAATCCCTAGAAGGAACCAACAAAAATCCACTGGCCATGACCTAAAGGACAAGGCTTTAATTGCTGCAGTCTGCACAGTAATTAGCTCACTCTGACAAGAACATCAAAACGGAGCAAAGTCACGTACAACCATTTGGAGGAGGCCACAACTCCGAAATCCTGAAGGCCACATGAATGGCCATAAAAAAAAGACATTGTAATCAAAGGTGACATGAAATGTGTGACTGTGACCTTTGCAAAAGCCACAAGGATAGCAGGAAGTAGAGAAGCACCAATGGTACACCTGCTGTCTGGCAGAACTGGAACCATGCATGCCCAATCTTTCAGAACCTTTATAATGAGAAAACTCTTGGAAACGTCAAGAACACTGCAATGCCCACTCTTACCTCCATGTCTGTGACCACTGGAAAAAGCATTCCACTTTTCTTAAGCTTGGTGGTATGACCAGTGCTCGTAGTGAGCCAGTATGCAACGGTATGGTATACCGGCACTTCCAGCACTGACCCGCCCGCCACCGAGAGGCATATGGAAAAGGCGCTGCTGCTGCCTTCTCCGTATGCCGGGCACCTGCTGAGCTAATGTTACCAGCAGGCGCCCGGCGACTCCTTCCCTGCAGCCGGAGGATGGAGCAAACTCCTTAACTCCGGCTTCCGGCTCCTGCAGTGCGTGTTGGGGAAAGACATCTTGACGTCTCTCCCTCTCCCACAGTGCAGAGCGCGGAGCTGATGGGAGAGGACGATGCACTGTGTACTGTGGGAGTTCTCTCCCACTGCAGAGTGAGGAGCTGGTGGACGGTGGGCGGCACTGGAGCAGGGCTTCATGTAAGTATGTTTTTATGTGTGTTTGTCTGTGTGTTTATGTGTAAGGGGGCTCTATTTCAAGGGGAACTACTACTATGGGCACTACTTCAAGGGGCACTACTGCTACTACTATGGGCACTACTTCAAGGGGCACTACTACTACTACTATGGGCACTACTTCAAGGGGCACTACGCTCCTACAAGGGGCACTACTACTACTGTGGGAACTACCAGTACTATGGGCACTACTACAAAGGGGTACTAATATGGGCACTACAAGAGGCACTATTACTCTGGGCACTACTGCAAGTGGCACTACTACTATATCTTGTGGGCACTAATAAAAGGGGCACTTTTATTGTAGCCAATGTATTTGGGGCACTGTTACTCTTGTCAGCAATGAATAGGGGGCACTACTGCAAGGGGCACTACTACTGTGGGCAATGTATAGGGGCACTATTAGAAGGGGCACTACTACTGTTGGCAATGTATAGTGGGCACTATTACTATTGTGTGTAATGTATAGTGGCACTACTACTGTGGGCATTGTATAGAGAGCACTATTACTGTGGGCATTGTATAGGGGGCACTACTACCAGGGGCACTGCATAGGGGCACTACTACTGTGTACATTGTATAAGGGCACTACTACTGTGGGGCAATGTATAGGGGTCACTATTATAAGGAGCACTACTACTGTGGGCATTGTATAAAGAGCACTACTATTGTGGGCACTGCATAGGGGCACTGTATAAGGGCACTACAACTGTGGGCATTGTATAAGTGCACAACTACTGTGGGCATTGCATTAAGGGTACTACTACTGTGGGGATTGTATAGGGGACACTACTATTGTGTGGCATAAAGTGTGTAAGGGGTACTATGGTGTGGTACACTATACTACTGAAAAAGAGCGCGTCGTAAGGACACGCATCCTTTTCCGGTGCATGCCCGCCTTCGGTGCGCACATAAGTGCAAACTTAGATTTTCCATACCCCCACTATAAAATTCCCACTTCGATCACTGGGTATGACCACAGTGATTCTGGAATGAGAGACCGGATCACTAACTCCTCAATGCTGGCATGATGACCTGCCAAACATAAGAAGGCTAGAGCACACCAACAGCATCAGCCTCAGAAGCCAAGGATCTAAATGTAGCCCACTGAAACAATGCATCAGTAATTGCATTGTCTACCCATGGTACATGCCGATCCTTAAAAAACAAATTGCACCGTAAGCAAAGACTTAGCCCTCTGCTGGTAGTGGCATGTAACACACCAAGGTTATCACATCTCAGCATGATACTATGATTATGCAGATCACCTCAAACACAACCATAATTTGGAAGAGTTCAAGAAATAAAAAATCTCTTAACAATTCCATCTGCACCACTTCCTCAGGCCAAGGCACCATGCGCCAGTATCCATCAAGGTAACAGTGGAACCCTAAAGGTCCTGCAGCAGCAGTAAAAGCTGCAATTTAATTTTGTCGATGACTAGGGCACCCCAAAGCCTAAAACCATCTTCTAGGAGACCCAGACAGATTTCAGGTGACAAATGAACAATATAATGAGGCTTGGAAACCCCAGCCATTACTCCTTTTCTTTTGTCCCATTTTTAGAGGGGGCATGGCTACGCCTCCCTGTCATTTAGTCATGCTCTACCCCCTCAGTACCCTGGGCCATGTCAGCTCTTGGTCCCCCTGCATCCTGCTATGGCAACCCATATTTTACCTATATTGTCCTGAGTAAAGTGGTACACGCAGTAATTAATATCAATACTCAGGATTGACAGGCGAGTGGACCCTCCATCTTGTCATCAGCAACAGACATGCCAAAATTAAAAACAAAGGAGAAAGGCAAAGATCCAAATCTGTGGGACCCAAACAAAGGAAATCATCAAGATAGTGAGCTATCCATGACCACCACAAGACCATCACACACCAGTAAAAAAGGTGCTAATTTTTTTAAAAATAGTAGTATGCTGAAGAGATGTTATATCCCCGGGGTAGGTTTCAGCTGACTGTCAGGATATATTCTGAGCCAATTCAAAGTAAAGGCCTGCTGTTCCCCATCTTATCCAATGCATTTCAACCTGTAATATTTTTTTCAAGGCAGTCTCTTCTACTTACTACAGGCTATTATCTTACCTGATTCTGATTATTTCTATTTTTGTCTTCTAAATTTTGTGAGTCTCAATACAACATTGATATCACTTGTGGAAGTAAAGAAGAACTGTTTTGATAAGATAAGTATTTTTCTGTTTTGCAAAAAATGATAGGAGGTGCTCAGGTGTGATCTTCCTTCAATTCTTTTTTTTTCTATGAAATATATGTTCCCAATGTGGAAACCAATGAACCTGAATGAATCAGGATGCAAGGGAAGCAAATGAAAAGCTGACTCAACATCAATCTAAGCCATGAGCGTTGCGGGGCCATAAGCCCTAACAATATTGAGATCCTCGTTAATAGATTGGTACAGTATACAACCAAACAGAATTCAGGAGGTATAGTATCATTAAAAGACAACCCTTATGGGTAAAACAGTTGCTAAATGAGCCTAAATTTGCCAATAGTCCTCGAGAACAACACCCACTGGGAAAAGGACCAAATTCCCCAAGGGTGGTTTCATAAAGGGTCCCACCATTCAACCCAAATTCACTTTCTTGTCAACCTTAAAACAAGTTGCCCAGGGAGCTCCAGGGTGGATTTCAGGTTCCTAGGAAAACCTATGCCTACCTCCGCCAAAAATGGCCAAGTAGAAAATAAACTGGGATCCATGAAAAAGAGACTGCGCATCTAACCTATTCGGGAACCAGTCAAGACACTTGGTCATAGCACCAAAAAGCACCATGGATGTGGCTTTATTTAGGGTCACTGTTTCCTGTCGGCTTCATGACCTGTTGACCTGCCATCCGGAAACAGTTGGACACTGGGTGGGATCTTCTGCAGTGCAAACAGAGATGATGAAAGTAGCACACTTGCCTTTATTAAAAACCTTAGCTGCTATAGGCCCTAGTCCAGCAGCCCAGCGACAAGGAAAATGATCGAACACTAAACATGAAGGCTGTGTGACCTCAAGCCACAACTCCACGTCCTTACACTGGAAGTCTATATTAAGAATTCCATTCTGCTTATAATGAAATTCTTTGTTGTAAACTCTGCAAGGATTTGCACCCAACCCCCTCATATGTTTTTAAGCAGGGACCTAGCATTTGACTGCACCAGGCAACACGCATAATCTAAAGTAAGTCCTATTTATATTGTTAGTGTCAGTTTATTTGGGGTGAGCGTTTGGGCGTGGGGGCCCCTGAGCTGTTCTGGCTGGACCTCTTCAGGGCATCACCAATTAATACACATAGACACTTTGTATATCACCGTTATGTTTGTTTATTATTCATGTATTTTTTCACACATATTTTACCTTTATTATTTTAACACTTAGCTACTTTTACACACCTGATACTTTAACACTTCACTGTCACCCTTTTTTTCGTGTGATGCCCTGGGGAGGTCTTTGGCTGAACTGTCTTCTGGGGTGCCCTGCATCCCAGATGTGAACCCCAGAGTGTTAGGGACCTGCTCAATAAGGTGACCTGCTCAATAAGGTGACCTTGACGCTGGTGGGCAGGCCTGTATCATTGGCCATTGATATGCTAACTACCTCTGAAATTATATTTAATAAATTTAAATGTGAACAATAATGATTGCATAGTGCATCTGCAACTCTGTTTTTGTGTATGTTACTTTACAATCTCAGCATGATGGCACCTTTCATTACTATTAGGGTGTGCAGTCTAGAGCCCCTTCCTATACTCTATTTGGAAGATCTGCCAGCATTTCTCCACAATGCAATTAATCTGGGTTATTCATAAGACTTGCTCGGCATCTCAATCATATGTGCTATTTGGAAGATCTGACTATCATTTTTCTAAAGTGCTATTACCTGTGCTATGCAGAAAGCCTGCTACCTGTCAGCATTTCTTTACTTGTACTTTTTGGAAGATCGACAAGTATTTTTCCACAGTGCAATTAATCTGGGTTATTCATAAAACCTGTCCAGCATCTATCTACAGTATAGTCATCTGTGCTACTTAGGAATCCGGAACCCTGTTAGTATGTCTCTACAGTCAAACTAATCTTGACTATTATGAATATCTGCCCAGTGTCTCTTTACTATATAACTCAACTGTTCTACTTTGAAGATCTGTCCAGCATTTCTCTACTGTGAAAATAACCTGTTCTATTTGGAAAAAGTGTCTAGCATTTCTCTACAGTGCAACTATCTGTGTTATGCAGAAAGCCTATTACCTCTTAGCATTTCCCTACTGTGCAAATTGTCTGTTCTATATGAAAGACATGCTAATTATTCTCCTGCAGTGCACGTATCTGTGCTATTCAGAAAACATGCCAGCATATTCTACAGTGTAACTACAAGTGCTATCCTGAAGATTTGGTTAGCTATTTCTATATAATTTTAGTATAATCTTGTTATTCTTATTTAGTTAGCATATTCAGCTAGTGCATTTAGTTCCTTGGGCCATCTAGATTACATTTAGCTAGTGCTTTAATCTCTAATACCATTTAGTTATGTAAGTTCCCCGTTTACTTTATGTGTCTGTGAACTTGAGCCTGCACTACTTAAAGTATAAGTACTGGCAGGAGCCGAGTACCAGGGAATTATAATAGTTATGGGAAACAGGGTTGTTATAGGTGCAGCACTCAGCAAGTTGGTTCTGTAGGCTCAAGATCACGGTAGACACTCATGACATTTTCCCTATTTGAATTACCAAAGAAATAAGAGATATTTAAGTGAACATACACGTACAGTCAGGTGCATAAATATTGGGACATTGACAGAATTTTCATATTTTGGCCTCTATTCACCACCACAATGGCTTTGAAATGAAACAAACAAGATGTGATTTAACTGCAGTCCTTCAGATTTAATTTGAGGGTAATTACATCCAAATCAGGTGAACGTTGTAGGAATTACAACGGTTTCTATATGTCCTCCCACTTTTTAAGGGGCCAAAAGTAATGGGACAAACTAAACAATCCTAAATCTAACATTCACTTTTTAATACTTGGAACGCATAGATATCACCAGAACCTGGGTTTCATCCCTGGTGATGCTCTGCCAGGCCTCTACTGCAAATGTCTTCAGTTCCTGCTTGTTCTTGGGGCATTTTCCCTTCAGTTTTGTCTTCCTCAAGTGAAATGCATGCTCAATCGGATTCAGGTCAGGGGATTGACTTGGCCATTGCATAACATTCCACTTTTTAGCCTTAAAAAACTCTTTGGTTGCTTTTGCGGTATGCTTTGGGTCATTGCACTGTGAAGCGCCGTCCAATGAGTTTTGAAGCATTTGACTGAATATAAGTATATAATATTGCTCGAAACACTTCTTCAGAATTCATTCTGCTGCTTTTGTCAGCAGTCACATCATCAATAAATACAAGGGAACCAGTTCCATTGGCAGCCATACATGCCCACGCCATGACACTACCACCACCATGCTTCACTGATGAGGTGGTATGTTTTGGATCATGAGCAGTTCCTTTCCTTCTCCATACTCTTCTCTTCCCATCACTCTGGTACAAGTTGATCTTTGTCTCATCTGTCAATAGGATGTTGTTCCAGAACTGTAATGGCTTTTTTAGATGTTGTTTGGCAAACTCTAATCTGGTCTTCCTGTTTTTGAGGCTCACCAATGGTTTACATCTTGTGGTGAACCCTCTATATTCACTCTTGTGAAGTCTTCTCTTGATTGTTGACTTTGACACAAATACACCTACCTCCTGGAGAGTGTTCTTGAGTTGGCCAACTGTTGTGAAGGTTTTTTTCTTCACCAGGGAAATAATTCTTCTGTAATCCACCATAGTTGCTTTCCTTTTAAGAATGTTCCAAACAGTTGATTTGGCCACACCTAATGTTTTTGCTATCTCTCTGATGGGTTCGTTTTGATTTTTCAGCCTAATGATGGTTTGCTTCACCGATAGTGACAGCTCTTTGGATCTCATATTGAGAGTCGACAGCAACTGATTCCAAATGCACCTAGAATCAACTCCAGACCTTTTACATGCTTAATTGATAATGAAATAACGAGGGAATAGCCCACACCTGTCCATGAAATAGCTTTTGAGTTGATAGTCCCATTACTTTTGGCCCCTTAAAAAGTGGGAGGCACATATAGAAACCGTTGTAATTCCTACACCGTTCACCTGATTTGAATGTAATTACCCTCAAATTAAATCTGAAAGTCTGCAGTTAAAGCACATCTTGTTTGTTTAATTTCAAAGCCATCGTGGTGGTGAATAGAGGCCAAAATATGAAAATTCTGTCAATGTCCCTATATTTGTGCACCTGACTGTATATTAGAGCTCTATTTCTTGACAATAATAAATAATAAATTATATAAACTTTACCAAATTATATTTAAATTTTTTTTTATTACATACAGCACATTGCACTTTGTATGAGGCAGACAATAGTTTGTTAGGTGCTAATTATGTACTCTTCATTAAGTAAAGCAATAGTCAATAAGGCATTATAAAGCAAAACAATAGATGACAAATATGAACATGTGTTTCAAGCCAAAAATGTCTTAATTGATTCTCCATTAAAATATAAAATTGCATTAATCAATCATTAAAGCCATTGCACATAAAATGTCATAGCACTGTGACCATAGAACCATATCAAATGATGTCATTGGTTCTTCTAAGCAGGTCATGTGTCACTTCCTGACCTCCTTTAACTGCACAGAGCCAAAAGAATTGGAAGAACCAATGACTTGAAGTATTCCGTTATATTAGGGTTCAATTGCTTGAGCTTATTTTACAGTTCTAGAACACCCAATTATAAGCATTCATTCAGCCAGGAACACAGCATTGCCCACACAAGTCAGGTCACGTTTATAAGCTCCCATGGGATGCAACTGTGGTGGAATCTATTTGTTTTGATGCTTCACTTGGTTCATCAATAGGTTCCATTCAGCTTAAGAATTGAATAGTGTGAGTGATTTTGTTGCAGATCTATCAGGGGCATAGGCTAGAACTATGTGTAGTAAAGGTAGTCTGCATGCTGTTTGCTGATTTTTATTACACTGGTGTTTTTTCAATTGCCATATAAAGTGCAACATTCCTCTTGGGGTGCTAAATAAGTTAATACACAAACCATTTAAGTTATGCAAGAATGATTGCTATGCTAGTTATAGGAATGTCAGGTTATGTTGTATTCATAAACATTTGCACACAGGATCTAAGAGCAGCTCTATTTGGGTGAGATGCATCACACGTAATGTATCCCGCCACCGATCACATGCATAGTGCCATATGCATGAAGATTTGCAATTAAATCCGCAAAGGAGAACTCTTCCGATAAGAGCTGTCCTTTGTGGTGTAAGGACATCTGCGAGGGACACTGGATGGGGTCCTATTGAATCCCTCTTGGGGAAGTCTGTGGTATGAAGCCCATAGGCTTGTATTAGGCGGCGCCACCTATAGATGGCATTGGCTATCGGGAACAAGCTCAGGAAAGTTTAGCTTTCTGGAGCTTGATGCATATGGGGAATGTGGTCAAATCTCAAAAAACTGCATTTGCGGAGGTTTGACCTCATTTTGGAGGATAGTGCATCCCGCCCTGGGTATAAATGCTTGCAGCTGATTGAGTGAGCTCCTTGGGGAAGGTGAGATCTTTAACATTTCCTTCTCCCCCCAAGTAGCATATCCTTAATTCTAATTCACAACCTTCTTTTAGCTTCCCATAGCCAGGACTGCCATCAGAAATTGTGGGGCCCGGGACTTAGAAAATAGGCAGGCTCCCACCCCTCCCTTCCCAAATGTGAGCCGGAGGAGGGCTTACATACTAACATATATATATATATATATATAAAACCAATCATATGTAGATGGGCACTCCAGATTATTGTTCAAATGTTGTGGTGCCTTCCTATATGGAGTATGCAAAAGAATCTTCCAAGGACAGAAGGAGGCGGCACTCATCCGGTATAGGTTATCATCAATAGCACAGCACCTTACTATTGTTGATAACCTATATAAGGTAAGCACCTTTCACTGTACGCTGTTACATTTTACACCCTGATGACAAAGCCATTCCGTCGGCTTATTAAATATGCACTTTATTTTCTAAATGAGTCCGGATGAGTGCCGGCTCCATCTGTCCTTGGAAGATTCGTTTGCTATATATATATATATATATATATATATATTTAGTTGTTTACACACACACATATATATATATATATATATACACACTAGGGGTGAGCGGGTTCGGATTTCTGAAATCCGAACCCCCCCGAGCCCCCCCGATCCGAGGCAGATCCGAGTCAGGCTCGACTTTTCCCGCCTGACTCGGATCTGAAATCGAGGCAAAATGTCATCATCCCGCCTTCCGGGTCTCGCGGGTTTTGCATCCTATATAAGGTACCCACGTCGGCGCCATTTTCTCACTCGGCTGTGGACAGTGAAGAGGGAGGGTGGGAGTTAGGGCTGGCTGGGCTGTGTAGTGTAGTGTAGTGTAGTGCAGAGCAGTGTTGTGCTGTGCTGTGCTGCGCTGTGCTGCGCTGTGCTGCTGTTGTCCATAGGGGCTGTGTCCACTACTTCAAAGTCCATAGGGGCTGGCTGTGTTGTGCTGTGCTGCTGTTGTTAATAGGGGCTGTGTCCACTACTTCAAAGTCCATAGGGGCTGGCTGGACTGTGTTGTGCAGTCAGTTTTCCATAGGGGCTGTGTCCACTCCAAAGTCCTGTGCAGTGTCCCAGTCCTAAAGGGGTGCTGTAGTGTTGTCCAGGGGGTGCTCTGTCCATCAAGGGTGCTCCCCCCATGTGCTAAAAAAACAATATTTTTTTTGTGTTTGTGAATTGTGTGCGCAGTAGCCGCACGTGCATCAACAAAGTAGTGCCAAGCGTGCGCCTGTGTCATAAGTAAAGGGCCGGCTGGCTTGACCATTAAAGGGTGCTGTAACCCCCAAAGTACACTCCAGTCCAAACCAAATAAAAAAATATTTTCTATTTTGTGACTACACTACAAAAAAAACATAGGGGCTGGCAGGTCTCTATGTGTCCGGCTGTAGGGTTGAGGAGCAGCCCGAGCGGGTGCTCCACCATTTACTCAATGAGGATCAGGTCTGCAGCCAGTAGCAGCGGCTGGGCCTTCTTTTGTTCAAGAGGTAGTGCGGGGCTGCTGCTGGCTGTGCCTGAGTGGTAGGAGCCGGCGGGCCCCCCCCCGTTCTGCCAGGGTTCGGGCCCGGGACTCAAGTCCCGGCAGTCCCACCCTGATGGCGACCCTGCCCATATCACCAGGGTGTAACAAGATATTTAGAGCGCCCATAGCAATAGTTTGTAAAGGCCCCTATGTACTACCCAATCCCAATGGGGAAAAATTTATATACAGTATCACATTTATCATTGCCATGGAAGGTGGGCCCCTGTACCTATGGTAGCTGTGCCCTTGCCTGGCATCCTAGCGCTAACCTGTTCGCTCTAACCTTAGTGTATTCTGTACCAAACCTCCACAGATTATTTATACCCACACACTACCTGACTAGAAGCCTGACAAAAATATTTCTCTGTAATAATAAGAGAAATGAAACAGGTGAGAACCTAAGCACTGGTAAGAAAAAGGAAATCACAATATGGTATTTAAATTAAGATGTACACTACCCACTATTCCAAAAGGATAACATGGTATATTATGATATCCATGAGAATCACAAGTGTGGGGGTGCTCCCCCGAGAGTTAAGGTTTAGAGTACAAATTGAGAGAAAAAGAAACTCTCTTTTTTGGGGGGCACTCATATATTGTATTAATAATTATCTTTTATTAATCCATTTAAAAGATTTATGAAATATTCAAACCAACATATAAGAATAAAATAAAAATGTATTTGTGAAATATTTCTCTATCATCACACAGCCAAGCCCCTTCCACCACTGTTAGTATTCCTTGCAAACAGAAACAGGCGAGGAGTGAACCATTGGCAAAATATTGGACTTTTTTTTTCTTGGTATAATATTTTGAAATTATTGTCTTTATTTATTACTTATAGTTTAGATTTTGTTAATTTCTGTTGTATTTTGGCTTTTGTGCTATATTATTGTGTTCATATGAAATCGTTCCATATATTTTACTTACCAGATGTCTTTATTATCTATGGTGGTAACATAAAAATCTTTCTGTTAAATTGAATATGTGTATCAGGTTCATCTCTTAAGATAACGGCAATAACTCATTTACACTCAGTAATGTCACCCTTTTAACTAATGAAATGAATCCATAATAGAGCTATATTTTAGAAGGCATGTAATGAGAATGTGAAATGTAATAAGGGTTCTGGCTAGTTCATCAGAACTTATATTTTCATTTTAATGACTTAAAAACTTGTATTGCCTTCTGGCAGGTACAATTTGTCGAAGACATCATGTGTAAAACACAACTTTACAGATTAAATTGTACTAATAGAGTCTTGTAGTACTAATGGCTAATGTGTTTTAAAGTCAAAGGAACAATATCTGTTATTTAATAGAACCCATTTGGCAAATGAGGCAATATTATAATAAAAGTATTAAAAATCTTGATTAATCTATTATACGGTCTTAAACAATGATTATGTTAATAATAATCAGAGAAAAAAATACTTAATTGAACTTGTCTATTTGATTACATGTGCTGTTTTCCTTTGCCAATTTTGTCAGTTTAGAAGTGTTGAGAATGGAATGCATAATAGCCACTATTCAGTGAGCCATCTAGGAGTTATAGAGTTAAAATCTGAACTTGCTGAAATTGGACACAAGCATAGTGTAGGGTTGTACTGAATTGCAGTTTCATATTGCAGGTCTCCATAACATTCTTACATCTGTTTGTTTTTCTGCTTCTGCAGTGATGGTTAGAAGAAGATAAAGCAGGCCATACACTAAACCAACTTTCATCCAACTAGTTGGTTGGCTGGAATGAAAATCTTGTAATGTATTAGCAGATTTAACCAATTAATGATTGTCATTTGCTCCCATAAATTACCAGATTTTCATTCCAACCAACCAACCAACCAACCAACCAGTTGGATGGTTGGATGAAAATTGATCTAGTGCACAGGTTCTCAAAAACTCGTTCCTCAGGACCCCAAACAGTGCATGCTTTCCAGGTCTCCTCATAGAATCAAAAGTGATATAATTATCTCCACCTGTAGACTTTTCAAATGTGTCAGTGAGTAATGAATACATCTGTGCACCTGCTGGGTGACCTGGAAAACGTGAACTGCGTGGGGTCCTGAGGACCGAGTTTGAGAACCACTGATCTAATGTATCGTCAGCTTTAGTATATGGGAAGGCCACCTTAAGGTCATATAGAAGAGTGCATGGGTTAATAATTTAAGGATGGGCTAAGTGAGATGGTTATTAATTTGGTAGTAGATGTGCGGTAATAATATGTTTTTGCTTCTATTTATTTGTTGGTAGGGCCCATTTAAATTAATTTAATAGTGGGGTTACAGTAGTGCTAATGTACTTTAGGTGGGGTGATGGGACATTGGAACTATTCATTTAATGTGGGGGTGCTTTGGGAACTATTCATTTAACACTAGGCTGAATTTAGGATGAAGAAGAGCTATATTTTAAAGGTGACTACTATTAATTTAATGTGAGGGCTGCTTACTGGGTTGGATGTTGGTCTGCTTACTAATATACTAATTATTGTATGACAGAGCTGGTTGAAAGGGGGACACACACACACCTACTTATTGTTATTAACAGAAGGGCTCGTTGGAGGGTCTAGGGACACCAAGGGAATGATTTAATTCCAAGTATTTTGTCGGTAACATTCCACAACTAAAACTGCATACAGTACAGTATATCCTCACCCTCCGATCTGCAGCCTAACCCTAATATCGACGTTCTGACAATGTCGACACATTGCCTGATGATATTTTGGCAATATTGATATCACAACTGTCAACATCAATGTGTTGACATTATGAATGTTGATATTGTAATCCTTTTGACTACATCCCGAGGTAAGTTCCCAGTACCAGAAATAGACTTTTATTTTAGGCACACATCTGAATGATATTACCTTCTTGTAGTAGATGGGCTTTTCAAAAATCTGATGAATCATCTCTGCATTCCACATCACATTGTGTATTATACATCTGTTTCCTTTCCTATTGTGTTAAGTATGTTATTTAGAGCTTAAAGCGTGCCCCTGTACCTTTACTTGTATTTATAGCACCAATCTCGGCAATGTAACCCCGTTTGTTATACTAGATGAATTGTGCTATCTACACATAGGCTGATTCAAAGCAAAAATATCATTGTCTTATTTGACCATTTCTTTAGTTGCCAGGATTAGATGAGATCCAACTGCTTGGTCTATAGGTAAGCCTTACTGGTTTATTTCCAGATTGTCCAGAATAGAAACATTAATAACAACAGTTATAGAAAACTCAGAACTTGATATAAGCAACATAATTTGTCTATCAATCAGTGTTAACTTCTGTATATGCTGAAACTGAGATTAGTATCATTGTGTTTCCGTTAATATAACATGGCTGTAGTTTATATGACTTATTTTTGCCAGGACAAAATACTGGTCATTCTTTTTGTCATAACACAAAGCTTCTGCAATTAATTTTTATCATCACATTTTATGATGTCCCCAAACACACACAAATTCCACACTGCCCATAGGAGTTTTTTTAGTATATGTCAAAC